>MU399555.1:1200000-1913298 GCA_022578875.1 Hypoxylon crocopeplum
CGCATGAAAGTGGCAGCAACATAGCCGATCATATCGCCTATAACACCACCACCCAACGCAATAATGACGGTGTCCCTCGTACATTGATGGGACAGCATCCAGTCCTCTATCTCGGCCTTGGTCTCGCGACTTTTGGAGGTCTCACCGGGTGGGATGGTATAGGTGAGAAGTCGGGTTTGCAGGTTCCGGCGCTTGGCGGCTTTGTTGAAGAGGGTTACGAAAGGAGGGACATAGCGATCACGGAGATTAGTGTCGGTGATGAGGATATAGGTGGAGGATTTGAGGTTATCAAGGAGATCATCTGGTACGAAAGTACGCCAGATGTCATAGTCGACGATGATGGAGTCGGACCCGAGGATGGAGATGCGAGTCGGGCCCGGCGCACCGTTAACATGATTAGACATGGTGTTGTCGCGATACTAGAAGGGTTCGGTTGTATCACGAAGCGAAGCTCGTAGCTGGAGAAGAGACGGATAAGTCTGGCGGATAGCGACAAGTGAGCGCAAAGATGAGAGGTCACTTATACGTCGATGAAAAGGCGACCCAAAAAGAGTTAGTCGGTTAGCTAGATCTCAATGAGTTCTAGCAAAGATCTGATCATTCACTCCATGAGTACGCGCTGACAGTTTACCGTCTGAGCCAGCAAAGCATTGAGGCAAATAAGCATGTAGTTACAAGGCAAAGTTTGGACAATGAAGTCTGTTGTGGTATGAGTCGACCGCTTTGAGCTACGGTCCGAAGCGGTCTCAGCCAAAATTTTCTGGTTTGTTCCTTACAGGATCTTGGGACATTGGCCAATAGGAATTGAGAAATCTGGCTATTTTAGCTCCTGGCACTTACATTAGAGTGTAATTCCGATATGCGGGGCAGCGGTAGCGGGGTGATAGAGCTTGGTAGATGCATAAACAGGTAAATTACCGATATATACATATTCCCTCTATTATTCCTCTAAGCATAACAGTTTGCGGTATACTTCATGTTGATGATTGCTTCGTAAACTGCGACAGTATCACTCATAATACCTACACATGTACACGTCACCTTTTAGCCGACTTACAAGCAGTACATCAATGACTTGGCTGCATTAGATGTTGCACAGCATTCTGACAGCAGATGAATCCTAAAAGTATGACCAGTCTGACAAGTTTGTACGCGGGTCTAGAGAGTTGAGAATCATAGTTCTTTATGAGTGCTCTAGTGTGTGTGGTGTTAATAACGCCGATCGGGGAGATAATGCCCTATCGGTCATAGGGCTTAGAACGAGGTATGTTATTTGCCTATGCAAATCCTTTCTGACATGGTAAATCCCGAACGCGCTCTTGTGCCTGACACTTTCGGCATCCGGAATTGCGCTTACGAGTATTCGGGACATTACGGGGCTTTTATCTGAGTTAAGCTAATGGTCTTCAACGCGTGCCGGCGCTTTGCTGGTGATGAGTAAGTTGCACTGCATCATAAGTTGTGACGTTGCACATAAATCCTGCAGTAGTAAGAAAAATTCAGTGAGAGAAATACTGTTTTGGTGGCTTATTAAGAGCCCTATAAAAGTCTTAGCTAACTCGGTAACACCAGGACAAACTTTCGGCCTAGCAAATACCTAGGTACCCTATAGAGACCCGCTGCAGAACCACTTCGCGCTCTCGCTCCTTAAGTCGTCTCCATTAGGAAATCATCCTAGGATGGTTTGCGAGTGCGAGTGGGGCATTAGATGATTAAATAATGGTAATGATACTTCAACAATGACTAAAGAGAATAGAATAATTATGACTCTACTTCATCTCTCTAACTGCTAGTTCTTTGTGTCATGAGAGTCTCTTGCGAGTTGACTTATATAAAGCTATCGAAGATCTGTATAAGGTCACTAACCTAGCTCATCATCGTCTAATCAAAGAGATCCCGTTACAATATGCATTATCGCGAGGATAAACTTGCGGCACAGCCTTGTCCCGTAATAGGGACGAACAATATGACTTCAGACATGGACAAACTCGACCAGGAGAAGCTCGAGCTCGAAGCTGGACTGGACGCTGGCCCAGAAAGTAGAAGGAAGTCATTGGAGTCCCATCGTATGCGCTCTCCATCCATCACACGCCTACGTTCAAATAATGGACATGGATGCGCCGACTTGGATGAGGAGGAAGGCGACGCGACCGATGATACACTCACCTCTGCCCAGCCTCAGGTTGAAAAAGATCCGTTTGAGGTGGCGTGGGAAAGCGATAAGGATCCGTTATGTCCTCGAAGTATGAGTATAGTTCGGAAGTGGCTCGTCGTGATAACTGTTGGTATGGGGAGTCTATGTGTGTAAGTCTAGCTTGCCAACTTCAACCTTCATCGTCCTTCACCCTCTGCCCCTGAGTCAATCATTGCTTCGAAACCGGTTCTAATGAAATACTTCAGGACATGCACAAGTTCCATCTACGCGTCAACCTACGGCCAGATGAATCCCGAGTTTGGTATATCGAGTATTGTCGGCACCCTTGGTCTATCGCTCTTCGTCCTCGGTAGTATGTTCCTCTCCCGTCTCCCAATCAAGGCTACAATTGCTAAATTCTTGTCTAGTTGCCCTTGGACCGTTGCTCATGAGCCCCCTGAGCGAATTCGCCGGCCGCCGACCCATTTACCTCGTGTCCTGGGCTATGTTCCTGATATGGCTGATCCCTAGTGCCGTCGCCAAGAATGCGGCAACTATGCTAATAGTATGTCTCTGCTTCCGTCAAGCTAAGGATGGTCATTATCCTTAGGTCTTATGATAACCACAAGGCACTGACGGGCTTCATAGGCACGATTCATCGATGGCTTTGCCGGAAGCTCGTTCCTCAGTGTCGCCGGTGGCACCGTTAGTGATATATTCACGCGAGACCAGATTCAAGCACCAATGGTTATTATATCCTTGAGTCCCTTCGTCGGTAAGTAATTACGGGTATAGGCCGACTTGGCACTGAACTGACGGGTTATAGGTCCTTCAATAGGTCCTCTACTCGGTGGGTTCATTAACTATTATACAAACTGGAGGTGGACCTATTACGTGAGTATTCTCTATTCGATCCTACGCTTCATGGGACCGAAGTTGCTAAACCTCGAATCTTGACAGGCAATGATCATCTGGGCGTTTGCTGAGATGGTTATGATCGCTGTCTTTGCTCCCGAGACGTATCGTAAGTGGTTACTAGTTACATGGTCCACGATATGAGTACTCATCAACATCTCAGATCCAATCAAGCTCCGTGAGAAAGCCAGAAAGTTAAGAAAAGAGACTGGGGACGATCGTTGGAAGGCACCGATGGAGAAGTCAACTAAGTCTGTCGCGAGAACGGTTGGGTATTCTCTGTTACGGCCGTTCCAGTTACTCATATTCGAGCCAATGTGCCTGTTGCTCTGCCTCTTTTCGGCCATATTGCTCGGGGTCCTTTACCTTTTCTTCGGAGCGTTTAGTTTGGTCTTCGGCGATAATTACGGCTTCAACCTTTGGCAGACTGGCATGAGCTTCCTCGGTATCTTGATTGGAATGCTCGCCTGCTCCGCATCCGATCAGCTCATTTGGCGTCGCGTAAATCTCCGACTCCTGGAACAAAATGGCGGAGTTCCCGAACCTGAGTTTCGCTTGCCACCAGCAATCGCAGGGGCAGTCTTAGTTCCGATCGGGCTCTTTATCTTTGCCTGGACCGCGTATCCCTGGGTTCATTGGATTGCGCCGATCATCGGGTCCGGTATATTCGGCTGTGGTACGCTTTTGGTATTCACAGGAATATTCACCTTCCTTGGTAAGTTAGAGGACTACGAGAATGTGAAGATAATGTACACGTTTAGGCGAGCGAACTAACCGTTCTCACAGTGGACGCATACCCGCACTATGCTGCCTCGGCACTCGCCGCGAATAGCTTTGCTAGATGCACCTTTGCTGGTAAGTGTTGAGAGCTTAATCACCAATAAATGTGAGGCTTGCCATCGGCTAACTTGATCTTTAACAGCCGCTTTCCCTCTCTTCGGCATCCAGATGTATAATAAACTCGGGTTTCAGTGGGGATCAAGTTTGTTGGCTTTCCTTACAGTGGCAATGATGCCTTTTCCGTACCTATTCTTCCGATATGGAAAGGATATTCGGAAGAAGAGTAGATTTGCCAAATAGACATATTTGGACGACCTACGTGTATATAATGAATGGATATATGTCTTGAGCATATCTAGTACACCACCTAATGTATATTATTAGAACCCCTACATTGTGTAACTGGTAGGTCGTTGTCCTCCGGCTGGAGCATCTCCAAAAGGGGTCCTGTCCTTGTTTCAGTCGAATGGAGTATGATTTCCGCAAGTAGTAGTTGTCGATCTAGTTCATGCCAATCCAACTGGGCTTGCCCCATGCACCTCTTATCAAATTCTTGTAAGGAGTTGTTAGTAGGGCAGCTTCCTAATAAGCCTCCTAGGCCGCCGTCTGCGGCACCTTACGAGAAGATAAAAATCGGCAGAATGATAAATTAAATACCTAGATTTAGAACTACGTGAACTTCTACTATTACCACCTTTAACAGTGATTAAATAGTATATATATCGACTTGACCTTTTTATTGTCTACCTAAACCCTCTTTCTCGTAACCAAGTCGCTGATTATAGGCTCTTAAGCGTAAATCGAATACCACACACCTTGGGTTGATCTCTTACTCTATATCGGCGAGAATCCTCTTTCCCACCATAGAATGTATGATGTTCTTCGACTTGGCCTCTTGCTATATCACTCATAGGGGCTCTCTTTCACCTAACTATATCTCCAATTGTAAGTCCTGAAGCATATAGGTAGACTGGATATCAAACACTTCCACTTGATCTCCCACTCTCCCACTTCTTCCCCTACACAACCCCTTCTTCTTATAAGTGCGTATCCCTCTCTAGTGACAATATTGTCGACAGTGAGCCCTTAAGCACTGGCCAAATATCACGCCCTTCAGCTTGACTTCACTCTCCAACTTCATCAACGGTAGGTACGCAAACCCTTTTTCTTACAACCGCACCATCCATTGTGATCCTTCCCTCATGACGACGTCGACGAATGCAAGTTAGGCACAGGCCGTATCCGCGGCGCCTCAGCTTGACCATCCACTGCTCAGTCCATTGAAGACTTCTCCTCTCATCCCCCCACCTACAACTTCTTTCATAACATCCCTTCCACATTTCAACCGACACTTCCTAGCAGAGAGGAACATTGTTGGTCTCATCTTCCCACCACCAAGCACTTAACTCTATCATCAACATACTCTGACTCTGTCATAGACATCCTCAAGCACCAGCATCCGCGAAGGACGCCGCAATAGCCCTCGCAACTCAGAGATACATCTCTGACCCCGAAGCCATCATGACTACCACCGTCCGCGCACGCGCCGGCAGCCTGGAGCAAGTCTGTGGTGGTGTCCCGCCCGTCGTTCTCAAGGTACAGTGCCTTTGCGAGAAGGTATGTATCCCACCAACCCAACACAGCTTCGCCGGCTAGACAGTATGTGCTTCCGCAGGTCACGGGTATCATCACCGGTGCTACTCCGCAGCATGTAAGTTATACACACCTTCGGCGTATCGTGAACCTGAATAGCTCCAGGACTAACCTGACCGCTAGCGCATGTGCCACTGCCTCCAGTGCAAGAAGATCACCGGAGGTACCCATTCGAGCTTCCTGCTCGTCACGCACCATGACTTCTTCTTCGAGAAGGACGCCGGTAAGTTCTCAACGCCTTAGCCCAGCCGCCCCTCACTCCTTTTTCTTCTCCTTTCCCTCAACACTCATCCGTGTCGCCGTGTATTCAGAAGATCTCATACCGATTCGTCCTAGGCCCTTGCGAGGCGTACACCCCTGGCCCGTCGCAGCACTCCGTTGTCCGCTGCGCCAATTGCAAGTCGCCTATCTACATGGACGACAATGGACATCGAATGCTGAAGGTCCTCGTTGGCAGTCTGGTTGACGCGTGCTGGGTGGACAAGCACCCGCCTCAGTCGGCGGATGGTAAGATGGAGGTACGGCCGGAGATGAAGTGGGACGCGAAGGGAAACCCGCTCCCTCCCGATACTGAAGCAGAGCGGGGTTGCTCTGACTTCTTTCTTCCCTTTGCTCTTCGCACTCTGGCATGAGTGTTACTGTCTAAGCAGTTCGTTCGGTCGGGTCGCGGGCGTGACCCAGCAAGGGAGGAGGATATCCAAGGGGAGCCTGTGTTCATACTGCATTAAGCAATCCCCACCGTCATCTCGAAGGCAGTATTTTCCTCGCGTATTCGCGGCCTAGCTTCACCATCGACCTGACGTGATCTTCAAGCCGCCTGTCTTTGCGCCTCCGCATCCATAGTAGTACGATGCCCAAGACCACCAAGTCTATTGCCAGATGTTTCGTGATGATCCATAATATCCAACTAGCCCACGCTGTAAGAGTCCTCTCTTTCTTGGACCGCCATTCACGACCGGCCGTGATCTGTTCCCGTAGAGCCGCGACCTCGGCGGATAGTCTGACTAGTGCTCGCTCTACCTTTCGTGACCACTTATCGCCCTTCTTTACATATTCGCCGTCGTCTTCGTCGCCCTGCTTCTCTCGGTATTCCTGCTCCGCCGCGTCGTCCTCGCTCATGGGGCTTAGCACTTTCATAGGCCCCTCCGTCCCACTCATCGGTTGCTGAAAACGGCGAGGCTCGGTGAAGGAGGTATCTTTCGGCGACCCGTTCGACGACGAGGGCGTGTTATTCTTAATCTGATCCCAGACAAACTCGAGCTCTGCGACAAGTCCTTTTCCATCTCTAAGAAAGCTTCCTATTAGCTTGCCATCTACGCAGCCCCACTGACTACTCCCTTGCCTAACCTGACCTCGATGGCACTAATCATCACTAGGAACTACCCAGCTACTATAATGTCACAGACTACTGGAATAGAAACTCACGGCGTGGTGGCGTAGCGATGCATCGTCTCGATCAGGGCCTCGATGTATCGCCTCTTGGCCTCGGTGCGGCTGAGTCCGCTCTGCGCGTTCCAAGCGTCCCACTTATCGCGCTCACGCTGTAGTTCGTCCACGTCGACGCCCGGCCGACGTTCCGGCCGTTCCATCACGCCGTCTACGTCGCCCTCCATGGCCTGCTTGTACAATCCATATAGCCGGAGCCGGTCGTTCGGCGGAGGGCGGGACGCGCCGGTCTTGGGGATCTTCTTCACCGTGTTCAGGGCGTGCACGAACACGCGATCTAATCGAGGTGGGGGCTCCATTAGCGGGGGGATGATGGGCTGGGAGCTCAAGAGTAAGGCAGGGAGAGGGATGGAATGATTGATTGGAGGAGTGGTCTGCTGCTGGTGGCTGGGCGGGCCTTGAGTCTCTGGGGACATACCGACTGAGTCCGCCATTGTGAAGCTCGCATCTGGGGATATGTGAAGGTCTACGATCTTTCTCTATCTCCCTTGCGTTTCTCTTTATCTACCCCTATCTCTCTATCGATTGGGGAAACAACTCGACGGATCTGGCGGGTTTACAGGCGTGGCAGTCGGAAGACCGTCCGTATACGCAGCAAGCTCGCTACTGGTGTCTGAGGGAGCACGTCGATGCAAACCGGAGCTGATGCGGGATCGCCGCCCAATGTGTCGTTGGTTCGTTGGCTGCCAATGGGAGCCCAGGGTTCAAGAACACGTCATCTATACCAACAGAAGACCGGAGTAGATCAGTCAGATATTGAAGTAAGCTGCACAGCTATGAGGCGATTTAATTTAACATGATTATGTTGAGCAATGGGTATATTGTATTAGGTAGTTGTAGGTAGATGTTAGCTTAAATGATGTTCGTGGAGTTGGAGCGATAAACCCCAAATTCTGGGGGACCGTCCCTCATGTCGATCCGGGTGTTACTGAATCAAATTGCCTCGGCGCAAGAGAAAATGGATCCTTTGCGGCTTTACCAGGGTTCAGCTCCCCTGGAACATCTTCAGCGCTGGTGGCTCGTGTGCTTATAGTACGTCACCGAGCTGTTAGCCCCTGGAGCGAGTGGGGCCAAACGCGACCAGTTAGTGGGAGTGGAGGCCGAGGGAATGCACGTGAAGACAGCCCTAGACGACGATAGGGGGCATGATGCATTCTCATTTCATATCTTCTTTCGTAGATTACCTCTTATTTTATTTACTCTCTGAGCTTTTTATCACCCGAGCCGCTTTCATGAGACTATGCTTTCATTGTCAATTATAAGTTTAAGTTCCTGTAATTGGATTGTTGGCTTGGACATCAATGGACGAGAAGATCGATAAACCGAAAAGTTGTCCCAGCAAATTCATAGGTCTTTTGGCCCAAATATTCCTCGCTGAGCTATTAGTATATGCGAACAGTCATTTCCATTTAGGACGTAAATAGTTGGCATCTCTGATACACTGCGCACGCCACAGTAGGTGAATGTTGCTCAAGACCAGTTGTCGTACTCCTGCTGGGCTGACTCTGCCAGTTCTGCTGCCTTTTGGGCGTCTTCCTTCTTCTTTTGTAAGCGCTTGATCAATTCCTTGTTCTTTAGCGCTGAGCGTGCGGCATTGGCTCCGGCCTCCTTTTTCGAGATCGCACTTCCGACTCCTAGCTGGACATTCTTTTCACCGAATCCGTTGAAGAACGCAGCGACGGTAAACCATGGTAATCCGGTATGCTTGTCCTTCTTCGGCTCGCCCACATCGCTGTATGAAATTTTGACTCCCTTGGCACCAACGGCCTGACTTAGAAGAACCTTGGGATTCAAATCTTGTTTTATTGTCTTCTGGTTGTCGCCATTGTTTTCGCCTTTGCTCGTATCATTGTGCACAAGATTAGACTGGGCTTTGAATTCATTTCGAATCTCATGCGCAAGCGTTGTGCTCCAGAGGGACTTCACCCACGGCAATACGCGCAAAAGACCCTCGGGATCTCCCAGGATCGCAGCCGCGACGTAAGACTCGAAAACATCACCCAACACCTTCTTCTTCGCGACTTGGGACGCCTGACTTCCTCCTATTCTACCGTGAAGGTCAAATTCGGCCGGGAATCTCGTGCGTTTGTTGATGCCATACTGCATGGTGTAGTTAGATAGAGTCTCGTTCTTGATAAGTCTCTCTCGTAGTTGAGAACATCGTCCGGCGCTCAGATTGGGGAAAGTCTGGTAGATGAAAGATGTAGACATGAGGTAGAGATAGGCGTCTCCGATCCACTCGAGACGCTCGTAACTCATATCTTTCGGGCTCGTCGTCATCCCGGAGTGAGTCAGTGATGCCTGTTCGAGGACAGGATCTAGGACAGGAGGCAGAGGCGGCAGACCAGAACTTGGTATGTCTTGAGGTGTCCATCGAGTTAGGTATACTGGAGGTGGTATGGATAGCGCTGCAAGTGCATTCTCGGTATTTTCGTGATCCCCATCAAGCCTCTGGATCTTGCGACATCCAGGCTCGTGCTGCCTAGTGGCACTTGCCTATTATAGTGTTAGTTAATAGAAAAATAACGTGGATTGATGAATTTCATCGTCACCTCATCTTGAGTAAGCAATTGAACCGTAAGTAATATCTTCTTGCTATGGCGTTCCAAGACGGAAATGACCTGGTCATTCACTGCGGGAGCATCACGGTAGGTCTCGAGCTCTTGCTTCAAAGCCTTCGCAGCTCTCAGTAAATCCTCGGCATGCTCCAAGATTATCGAGACTGATGTTGTATCTTTGGAGGTGAATTCTGTGTACGAACGTTTCGACATCATGCGTATTACAAATTCAATGGTTCAATGATTTTCTAGGGAAGATAGGTAAGTCAAGAAGATGAGTTTCTTGCTGTCCTCAAATATTCGTGCAATTATCGTTTGTCGAATATACTAACTAATGTAAATAAGTACCTAAAGGTAATATTTATTAATCGAAGTCTGACTAGGTTCAATTGGCCGAGATTTTACCGTCAAGCGCGGCGCACGTCTAATTGGGCGACTACTTGCCGCTGCAACAACTTCATCTCTCTATTTGCGCGACAAGCAAAAAATTGCTATACGGAAAGCCAAGATGGCCGCAGTCCCTCGCGCGAGGCTACTGAACCTCATGAAGGTATTATGATTAGCGCTTATCTCTATGACGTTAAAGGTCGGCTAATGTTATAGGTTCAATGCGAAATCTTCTCGACGACATACAATCCCGATGGCATACGAATGGGCAACAAAATCTTGCGACAGCGATTAAAAGGACCGTCACTTGCGAAATACTATCCTCCGAGGGGTCCCACTCCAAGTACTCTAGCGAAGGCGTTTAAATCCTTGGAGCTAGAGACCATCGATGAGAAGGAAGAGGATAGATTGGAGCACTTGGCAGGGTAAGCTATCGCACTACTACAAGTGTTCGCATATGGGCATCTAACCGGGCCGTAGGGTGAGATCGCGTGGGAAAGGTGCACCAAAGAAGAAGGGCGCGAACTCTGGTATGGTCTATCTCCTTGTTTTTATGAAGAGCGATGCTGACTTCCAATACAGCGAAAGCAAAGAAGAGGTAATGTGGGAGGCGTGGATTGCACTTGTACATATGTGTACAACAACAACAACGGCGTTTACATGGACACAAGATATCGACTTCTCAATAGAAAACTAAGAATCTGGAGAACGTTGAAACGATTATCTCTAGAATTCTCTCGAATTATTGTGCTTCGCAACATGCCCGATACCCCTTCGTGGATCTTGGGACTCATTGATGGGTCGTCTAGTATGGGCTATCGCCAGGGAATGGTCATTTGGGGTGCTTGAATTTGAATATCTCGGGCGGGGGAGATTCCTTGTTGGTAAATGACTTGATCATTGTATGGGGACTGTTAATGTCAGACGACTACGGATAAGGCTTTCGAAGAAAATGGGTAGTGTGATACATACCTGGGTCATGTCGAAAACCTGTCTGATCTGGATAAGACGGCGTTAGAATTTTACTTCACATGTCAATATTGCTGGGGGCTTATCCCTAGGGGTAATGGTCAATGGTTTATGTGAGTGTTACCATATGACCCGGATAGGGGGTATCTAAAGTGAATGTTCGCTACACCTACAGGCCCCTTTATTGTCAGTACTAATAGCTGAATCGATTAGATAGATAG
Organism: Hypoxylon crocopeplum; assembly: GCA_022578875.1. Taxonomy (NCBI): domain Eukaryota; kingdom Fungi; phylum Ascomycota; class Sordariomycetes; order Xylariales; family Hypoxylaceae; genus Hypoxylon; species Hypoxylon crocopeplum. The sequence continues at coordinate 1,211,064 of MU399555.1, forward strand.
GGTCGTCTCCTGAAGTCGAAGCTAGTTATCCATTCGCCATGCCACTGAACCCAGTCGAAGGTCGCCGTCTCCATGACTCACGGGGCAATGTTGCCGGGGACAACGTTGAATACCTACCTGGTACCTACTTAAGGTTGCCCCTGAAAGAAGCCCGGGCCGCTGTACTACCCAAGTGCATGACGGAGCTTTTAACTAAAAGGGGGGAGTGACTTCCTTCTTGCCATATCTATCTCGCGTAGGTAGATAAGTACCCAGAGCAGGTAGCAGGGACGTGACTGCCTTCTCAGAAGATATAAACATAAAACCCAATTCTACTTAGCCAGCTGGTGTCAACCTTGAATCTTGCCACAAATTTCTTCTACTTTTCAACAACCATTTCAAGAAACCAATCTTGACCATTGGTTTATTTCCTCTCAGCTTCTCCCATTTACCATCTACACTGATATTCGTCTTCGTCTTCGTCTTGTCGCGAATCTCGAATCCCTCACATCTTGGCAAATAGACATTTCTACCGCCTTCAACTGATTCAACACATACCTAGGGAGATCGTCAAGCTATTCGGCCTCTTCCTCCAACGCCTCTTTATTCCAGTCTCGTCGTTCTAGAGAAGGTGTTGCTTCGATACCACGTCCTTTGTCGATTAAGGTATCACCTCGGTAAGGTAAGTACTGTATCGTCAAGGGCAACCTGGACTTTCTCTTCCTGCGGTTTCCACACTTCTACACTTCCAGTCCCAACTCCCACTCGTTACTCGTACCTGCCAGAATCTTATTCTGTGGAGGTTACCACCTAACAAACTCGCAATCAATCATTACATGTATTTACATTAAATTTTTTTCTTTCCCCTCCCACCCCATCCATCTCTCCAATTTCACAGCCTTCCCTTCCTCCACCTTCTACCCAACCTCAACCTCTTCAACCATCAACCCACCCACTCTCTCTTCCACCTTCACATATCCCACACCATACCATCTAACCTTCTTGCTGTAATCGAGGCATCTCTGCCATTTACCGACCTTTGTTTTGAACACTTAGAGGTTCAATCGAAAACAACTCTCTCACCTAATCGTGTCTCTCTGTCTCTATACTGACCAAGACAGACACATCATGTCTACATCTCAGGGCCCCTCGACCGGGTCTCCTACCCCCCGCCGTGCGGCGGCCTCTAAGGGCATGCCGAAGGAGGAGAACATCAAGGTTGGCAAGGAGGACAATCCTACTGCCAATGTAACTGACGTTATTACGCGTCTGCTCCGATATGTAAGTGGCCGTTGTGCTTTCTTTTACCTTCTCGTTCATTGGCTGGCCATATTCATCCCATGCACCTGTCTACCTCTGGCGTGGCATGACGTGACATTGTTCAGATGGCCGAACCGGGACTAATGGATGACTACAGGACTCGGATGCCCCCCTGTCGCAGAAGAAGTCGGCTTCTGCTCTTTCGGCCTCTTCTCTGGTCAACCAGAGCTGTCCTAAGGTTAGCGTTCGCTCCTTAATTTCCTTTGCCCGCATCTCGTTAGCTGACTACAATAGAAGATGAAGCTTAATCATGAGTCGTCGGGTCTTTCTAGCCCTCCTGAACCGAATCCCGTAGACCACCTACTGGAGAAACTCTCCACCCAGCAGCCTATGCTTCAAAAGCTAGGCGAGGAGAGTAGCATGTATCCACCTGCAATGGAACATCCATCTTCGAGCAACTCGGTGCCCATTACACCTGCCACGGAGACCTTTGGTACCACTGCACCATCTACTCGACCGGCCAGTGCAGCGCTGAACGATGGAATCGCCAACGACGAGGAGGTTCTTCGCTTGAAGTTAGAGCTTGCTCAGGCCCAGAACAAGATCACCCGACTTGGCCAGGAACTATCGCAAACCCGCCAGCCACATCCCGGAATGGATCCCGCCATGAGTGGCTCCCCGGTGGATGCTGAGTTCCCGACCGGCTTCCGTGCCGCTCCCAATCCGTCGCGAATTCCGGGTCCTCTACCCCCCAACATCGGCAGTCAGCATGCAATCGGTAGAGAGGGAAGTAACTGGCCCACTTTCGATGATTCTCGATCGGACACCAGCGATGCATTGTCAGCTACCGGCTTCAACCGTGGTCGTAACATCTGGGGTTCTAGCAAGAGCAGCCAGGGTTCTTATGCTCATGGCTTCCCGGGACCTGATGTACCACATGGCAGCCAGTGGGGCGGACGTGGTGCCAACCAGGGGTACACGGATTCCAACACGGCCTATGAGCCTCCTGCTGGTGACTATCGCGGAGATCGCTTGACACCGGACTATGACATGACCATTAGGCCCCCTGGGAATCGACGAACGAATCGATTCGACCGCCTCGGCATGCAGGCTTTCGGAACCCAGTCAGGATTCGGAGGTGGTTACAATTACGGCAATAGCCAGTATGATGGATCTGACCATGGTATGGCTGGACCGTCCCAGGCTCCGGCTGGTTCAGGGATGTATTCAAGCTACCAGCCGACCCCTGTCGGAACACCCCTTTCCCCTCTAGCCAGCGAGTTCACGTCGGCTGCAGGCAATGCACCTTGGAAATCTGAGGTAAGTTTTCATTAGAACCGTATTTATGCTCCTCACTAACGTAGAATGCGACACAGCCCGTAGCCTCCGAGGGCCAGACCTATCTACCAACTACGGAGCCTCTGAACTATCGTCGCCTACTCGATCGTAATGTCAACTGCAACTGGAAGTACATCGTTGACAAGATCGTTTGCAATAACGACCAGCAAGCGTCCATTTTCCTGCAGCAGAAGCTTAAGGTTGGAACCCCGGACCAGAAGTACGAGATTGTAGAAGCCATCGTTTCCCAGGCTTATCCACTGATGGTTAACCGCTTCGGCAACTTCTTGGTGCAACGATGCTTCGAGCATGGGACCCCGGAGCAGGTGGTCAAGATCGCCGAAGCTATCCGAGGATGCACGCTCAACCTCTCTATGGATCCGTTTGGCTGCCACGTAGTTCAGAAGGCTTTTGATTCTGTTCCAGAAGACTACAAAGCCATTATGGTTCACGAACTACTTCGACGTATCCCCGAGACGGTGATCCATCGATACGCCTGCCACGTCTGGCAGAAGCTCTTCGAGTTGAGATGGACTGAATCTCCACCTCAGATCATGAAGTATGTGAACGATGCCCTCTGCGGCATGTGGCATGAGGTCGCCCTTGGAGAGACAGGAAGTCTAGTCGTCCAGAACATCTTCGAGAACTGCCTCGAAGAAGACAAGGTATGTCCGGCCGAGGTTCAGATAGCGTCCGTATCATGTAACTAACTGGTTTCTAGCGCCCTTGCATCGAAGAGGTCCTTGCCAACATCGACATTGTCTCCCATGGCCAGTTCGGAAATTGGTGCATCCAGCACATCTGCGAACATGGCGCGCCTGCCGACCGAAGCAGAGCAATCGACCACGTAATTCGCTACGCAGCGGAATACAGCATGGACCAGTATGCGTCTAAGGTAGTTGAGAAATGTCTGAAGATCGGTGGACCAGACTTTCTGGTCCGTTACCTTGACCGAGTGTGCGAGCGCCGCATGGAGCGCCCTCGTATTCCTCTGATCGATATTTCCAGCGACCAGTATGGCAATTATCTGATTCAGTGGATCCTGACACACGCCTCGCCTCAACATCGCGAGGTCGTTGCTGCACACATTCGAAAGCACATGGTGTCTCTCCGCGGATCTAAGTTCGGGTCTCGTGTTGGGATGCTCTGTACCAATCCGGCTGTTGCAACTCGCCCAGGACCTGGTGTTAGCATCAGCTTGGGACGGCTCTCAAATCCTCGTTACAACGGTCGTGCTTACCAATAGTCGCACCCACTCGTTGGCTTCATGACGGATTTCGGCTGTATTCACTGGTTGATAATCTCAAGTTTTTCTTCCCGGTACAACTCCTGCGAGAGACTATGACGAGATTTATTTTCCCTTTCAACTCTGCGCGTTTACTTTTCGGTTTCACTGTTTCTCTGCCTTTCCTATGTCCTGCTTTCGGACACCCGGAGGCTCTCGATAGATTTCAATTCGGTTCTGGCGCGAACCGATTCACATATGACCAGTCTCGCAGAAAGTATCATCTCGAGCAGAAAGATTTATGGAATCATACCTCAACGACATCCTAACACCCAACAGGCTACTGCCCTGCTCGGGTGCCTTGGACACATCATGGTTATGGATTTTGCGATACGACATCAAATATCCTAAGCCGCTCTCCATCCTTTCCAGATCCCAACTCGGTTCGCTCGCTCAATCGCTTGGATTGGATGGTGGACAACCTTCGGCCGACCAAATAACCAAAATAGTGTCTCACCTTCTAATATAGTTGCATGGATGGGTTTTCCGATCTCTGTTGAGGTGGACATTCTGCAGAGGATAGATACTTTGTGTTGGGAATCGAAGATTCAGGTTTGTACGATTTTCGAGACGGACGCTGAATCGGTGGATGCCGAAGGAGGTCTGGTCAACCGCGAACGGAAATCAACAATGTTATGTTTTTGTGCTATCGGCAACGTCTTACATATGCTTCTCGTTGTATTACGATGAGTTTATATTAGATACAATCGCTTCCTTAATAGTTACCCTTAAATTCGACGCTTTTCATTTATAACCATACTTGAGTCTTGAAGGGAATGGCAAAGCTACAGTGTCCAAGTACTGCTCCGCGTCGTTATTCTATCTTCTGTCAATCCTTGTCGTAACGAACCTTCAATGCTTCGCCAATTAGCTCATTACTTCTAAGACTATTATACGAATCCAACCATGATATATGTCTAGAATTGCTTTCAATTAACAAGATCTAAATATGCAGCTAGATCTATCTCAACTGACCCGCCCCTATACGATAGTCTGGATACCTATATAATCTTAATCAAACAGACTCGGCAGTGCTCGCTCCCCTCGGACATATCCTATGCTATATACCTAGATAGGTTATGAAGAAACTCTAGGGGCAAGCTCGAACGGGTGAGGTACTAGTCCCGTTATCGACCATCTACGGCGACAGCAGCTCGGGATAGATATCGCGCTTAGACGAAGAGACAGCGGGTATTCTGGGCACATTATGTACGTTCTTCTTCTCTACTCCGGGGAACCTGTGCTATACATATGTACATTGCGATGCCATGTTTTGCGCCCAGTGACAAAGCACAAAGAAAGCAGGTAGTTGATATAAGAAAAATCCCAGCCCCGGCGGCGGTAGCAGCAGCAGCAGCAGCATCATCATCTGTAGAGTCTAGCCTGCCTTTTCGAAGCTCGTCGTTCTATTCACCTCGTTACACTCGATATAGCACGTACTCCTCACGCGCCGTACGCTACCTGACCCATTGGTCTGTCCTCGGTCATGCCCGGGGCCATGAAGTTATTTTCGGGGTTGCCCGTCGCCTTGGCTGCGGAACACCGTGCCATCGTCGGTGAGCTGAAGAGCATGTTAGCGAGACATATAAAAGAGAGGGAGGGGGAGGGAGGAATCGCTCACCTTCTAGAGATGACGTCTGTGAAGTAGAAGTCTTGGATGACCTTCTTTAACGGCTCGTTTGTTGGCTTGGAGCCCTTGTTCTGGTCTACTAATTGCACCTTGGTTAGTTGCTTCATCGCCGTAGGCTCGATGATGTCATATGAAGCGAGCGCCGGGCTGATCTCGACCATCCTGTCTCTCAACATGGCGACATCGTCGTATGGTAGAGGCGCTCCGAGGAACTCGCTGATTGCTCGAATGATCTTCCAGTCTGTCCTGGCAGCGCCGGGTAATGAGGTGGCAGCACGAGTCATCTGTGCACGGCCCTCAGTGTTGACGTAGGTCCCGGCCTTTTCTGTGTAGGCAGCGCCGGGCAGGACGACGTCGGCAATCTGTGCACCGCGGTCACCGTGGTGACCCTGATAAACGACGAATGCGTCCTTGGGGATATCGGCATCAGCGAACTCGTCGGCACCGAGAAGCCAGACAAACTTGGGTTTGGTCTCGGCGACAGCGGTAGAAGGTACTGTAAATCCAACCTCAAAAGCACCCGCTCTCGAGGCTGCTCTTTGCAGTATGTTGAATCCGTTGTGTTCCTCAGTCAAGAAGTTTGCGGCGTTCTTCTCGACGAAGGTGCCAATAAGCTCATAGAACGCCTTGGCGTCCGGGTGATCTGTCACACCAGAGCCAACCACGATCATGGGCTTCTTCGCTGACTGAAGCTTCTTGCCGAAAGGACCAGCCAGGGCCTTCTTCAGAGAGGCGAAGTCGGCACCGAGATGCTCGAATTCAAATATAGAATCAAAAGATTCACCCACAACACCAATCTCCAGATCCGCCCTCAGCCATTGCTTTCGAATACGGGCGTTCAAGCCCGCGGCCTCGTGTCGTGGGTTGGTGCCGACGAGTAGTAAGCAGTCGACATCTTCAGCACCGAAGATCTTGGAGTTGAAGAGATAGTTCGATCGAACGTCAATACCGTGAGCAAGAGGCTGGCTTCCCGAGGGCATATCGAGGGCCAAGTTGTCAGACCCGAGTTTGTTGGCCAAGTCTTTCATGGCAACTAGCGACTCGACCTCGGTGAGCTCACCGGCGATGACCTTGAACTCGTTGCCCACAGGCGCGAGCTGCTGGTACGCCGCCGCAATCTCGCTTAATGCCTGCTCCCAAGGGGCCGGCTCGAATTTGCCTTCCCGTCGTACCAGTGGCATGGTTAGACGCTGAGTCTTCAGACCGTCGCAAGCGAATCTGGTCTTGTCGTTGATCCATTCCTCATTAATGTCGTCATTGAGTCGGGGAAGAACCCGCATGACCTCGAGCCCTCGTGAGTCCACACGGATGGCGGATCCTAAGCCGTCGAGGACATCAATCGACTCGGTCTTCTTTAGTTCCCACGGTCGAGCCCGGAAAGCGTACGGCTTCGACGTGAGAGCCCCGACGGGACACAGGTCGATGACGTTACCCGACATCTCGGAGTCGAGGTTCTTTTCTAAGTAGGTGCCAATCTGAATATCATTTCCTCGTCCAAACGAACCCATCTCAGGGGCTCCAGCTATATCGTTTGCGAATCGAATACACCTCGTGCAGTGGATACATCGGTTCATCGACGTCTTGATCAGGGGACCAATATTCTTGTCCTCCACCCCACGCTTACCACTGATCTCGTGGAATCGACCCCTGTCAGCGCCGTATCGCATAGACTGATCCTGCAGGTCGCATTCGCCGCCTTGATCGCAGATAGGGCAGTCTAACGGGTGGTTCGCCAGGAGGAATTCCATCACTCCCTCTCGGGCTTTATGTGTAAGTGGCGAGTTCGTCTTCACCACCATGCCGGCTTGCACGGGCCAGGCACAGGAGGCGACGGGTTTCGGTGCGCGCTCGACTTCGACTAAGCACATACGGCAGTTTCCGGCTATCATTAACTTTCTATTTTATATTGTCAGCAACGTGGGTTCGTTGTCGGGGCGGTCGATGGCACAGGATCGTACTCATGATAACAATATCTGTACAATATTAGCAAAGGGTTTCTTGTAGGACTCTGAATGCTTTAAAGACCGACCTAGGGATGGTAACACCGGCCTTCTCGCATGCCTGAATTAACGCTGATCCGGCTGCGGGCTTAATTAATAAAGGCGCTCAACTACCTAGAAGAGGCGAGTTATGGCTTTATACCTTCTATAGATACCTTCTTTCCATCTACAACAATGTCAGTAACCATCCCAGACCCTTCGATTGCAGCTATAGAGCAAATTGCTCACCAATTGTAAGCTCCACCTCGGCTGGCCGGCGTGATGTCGCAGAAAAAGCTCTCGAGGAATTGGCGGCATACCTGCCAGTCCGCCAAGCCGAACGAGCCAGAGATTGTCGAAGCATCGTATCGTCTCGACGGAATTAGGGGACGAAGGAGGGAGGAATAGTAGGTCGAGGGGATGGGTGGCGGTCAATCGAAAGGACCTTTTTCAAATGTTGACGTCTCTCTTTCGAGGTGCTGGTTCGGGAATTAGTGGACGGTTCTTCGAAGTGGCGCTAGTGTTCAGTTGCGATTATTTTCAGACTCGTTTTGATTGGTCATAGCTAAAGTTCTGAAGGCCTTATCTTTGAGGCATCAACTAAGAACCGTAAGCTCGGACCAAGTGAAAGGATCCACATTTGAGCTTGTATTCTAATTTGAAATTTCTGTCCGAGATCTTTCCTTCTTCTTCCTTTCATCATCAAATTGTACATGGGCACACTTTATTGTAGGTGAGCTTGAGCGAGCTCCTGGATTTCCAGTTGCTTGCTGTAGTCGAGTCTTCCTCTATCTTGTGCTCTAGAGCAAAATACATATACGCCGATTATGGAAGCATGTGAGAGCTTCCGAGTCTCGAGGATCGCTGCCTCTTACCGCCGGTCGTTACATACCCTTATACTATATACCGAATAGACTCAATAAATACTGTTTTTTGTTTGGAGCTCTTCCTAGCCGCTGTTTGAGATGCTAGAAGTCGCCTGTCTTATGGCATTCGATCAGATTCGAAGACCGCCGAAGTACACCGACATAAGGTCATGGCAGCGTGCAATTTCGGGTGTTGACATGACGCTGTGTGACGCGGATGTTTGAAATTGAGCGTTTGCACTGTAATAGAGGTAGGTATATAGTCGAATCAATCACCTTTCTCCAGAACCCGGTAACCTCAACCTTCTCAATCTTCTCAATTTCCTTAGATATCTTCAACTTCCTCAATATCCTCAATCATGGACTTGTTGACCCAAATGAACAATCGAAATGGAGCTCTTGGAATCAGCACCAATCACACGATCGGCGACATTGCGCAGGTAGTCGGCGACCGTCTCGAGGAGTTTCTGCGGGAGGAGTTCGCAAGGGAATCAGACGAACGCAAAGTTGCCTTGGAAAGAGTTGACCACGATATTCTATCCCTCCAAGAGACCGTCCGCGAGATCGTGCGCGACAAACTAGACGAAAACAGAAAAAAGCACGTTCTCAATGGTATTAGCTCTCTGGAGAACGGCTGGACCCGCCTCAGGTCCGAATACAGTTCAAGTCTCGATAAATTCAGACGAGCGTTTGCCAGGTCCCTCCACTTAGTCCACACAGATATTCGGGCGTTACATGGGTATATCAATGATACGCTATTCCCTCAATTCATGAAACTGCCACACGAAATCCGAGCTATGATTTGGGACCTAGCTATCCCTGGGAGACCTCTTGGCGTCAGTTGGATGTTCGAGGATACCCCCTCTGTCGTGTATGGATTCGATATGCTATCTCCTCCCTCAATGGCTTCTGTCTGCCAAGAATCCCGAGCAGTGGCATGTCGAAGCGGTAGGCTTGTGCGGAATTGTAACACAATATTCCCCATGACCTATTCCGAATGGAGCTGGTTCGACCCAAGCAGGGATTCCCTCTGCTTTCTTGAGCATGACGGAGAACATTTACCCAACGAGGCCGCGTTAGAACCTGTTAGATGTACTCAGCACGTCACATTCGCCATTCCTATGGGTTATAAGCAGGAAATTTACTGCAAGTACATTCGCTTATTGGAACCTCATCTCTTCCCGCACTTGAAGACCGTTGACTTCGTGGTGGGCCAATATACGCACCAGGACAACGTCAACTGCAATCGTGCGGATCGATTATTCGAAGTAGAGGGCAAAGACGGGCCATTTGCTATCGATCTCAACGACGAAACCGCTATGAAAGCTCTGATATATAGAGGAAAACGGGACCACTCTCATAGTGATGTCGGGAAGCTAGAAATGGTGCAGCAATTCGAAAGCCGGAGTAAATTATGGGGTAGGAGAGTTAACTACCCGACCCGGCATGCAATCCTGAAAATGGACCGCTGCGATTTCTTGAAATCTCTGGAAGAGAAATGGATTCTTGTCCAATATCACAGACATCCTTTAGGTGGCGGGGGCGGAGACGTCAAACTCGTCAAAGTGCTGGGTGAAGAGAGACCTGGCCTATCAGAGGACTGGGTAAACGTGATGCTTCGGAGTCGCCCTGTCTTTCGACGAGTACTTTTGTTTGAAGCGGCACCTTCGAAGCCCCCAGATATGTACATATGAACTATTATCGCTTGTTTGGGCTAGGTGAGTAGGTATTGTGGGCTTGGGAAAACCTATGGTGCCGACGTACTGCTTGAAGGGATGAATTAGGTAATGTTGTATCTGCTTCATGTATTGGTAACCTCGGCTCGCAGCATGTTAGTGAGAAGGATTTGGCTGTTCTTAGTTCTTGTGTTAGGTTCGTATAATAGGTGAAGGAAACCCATCTCCTAGGTAATTAAAGTGTGTTTGACTTCTCAAGGCTGAGTGCTCAGAGGTCTGATCAGTAGTATACGTGAAAGTTCCTACGCGAATTGTTACTACTGCCGATATTCGAGAGCTTATAGTTTACCTCTTAGATAGGTAGAGATTCAACTCATCGTTAATTTCTTTTTACCCACTCCTTGACTAATTGGTTTACGAGGTGCTGTTCTTCGCAACCACGAGGGTCCCATACAATGCAGCTCATAGGTGAAAGTTTGCTACCAGGAATCCACGAATTCTACAGGCTTCGTGGTCTAGAGGTATGATTCTCGCTGTAAGTCGCAAACACTGTCCTTCACTCATAGATGAAGCCCACTAACCCCAGCATAGTAGGGAAAACCTAAGGTAAATATGCGAGAGGTCCCGGGTTCAATTCCCGGCGAAGCCCTTCTTTTTCGAGTGTGGTTTATTTTTGCCTGGATTCGCTCGAGGAGCGTGCCTCGAGAGACTAGGTAAGCAGGTACCTGTATGTGTCAATTCCCAGAGGTTTGGAACGACACTAAACTTACCTAGTTGACGGTTGAGTTTGCAGTTAAGGGTATTTATGTGCCAAGCGAAGCCTAACCCTAGACCTACCTTACCAGCTTACCAAATTCTAAACCGTAAAGCATTCAAGTTTCCTACACAGCATTCCAGCAAGATTCAAGTCACAAAGCATCCAAGAATAACGAGGAACAATACCAGTAATGCGATGCGCCTCCATCTAAGCTGTAGAAATGTTGCTGGATGAGAAAACCCCAGGGTAGCGCGGTCATCTAGGGAAACACACCAACTTCCTTACATCAATGTTGAATGACCTCATTTGCCATTGATATCCCGGGATTCTTACCCCATATTCCGGAAGGAATCCATTGTGCAGCTAACGCGCACAGCGACATTGAGGTGGTGACTATTTTTACCGCAAGGATTCATTTCGACCATGTCTCTCATTTCGGTGTTGGTGGATTCGTGGCAGCGCAAGTGGGCTAGAAGACCAGGGTCGACTCTCCCGAAATACGTTCGGCAATGCGAAGTTGTTTGTTAATTATCCAAGAACAACATCCATCGAAATCTCAAGTCGGTGTGCAAATTTTGCGGTTTGGTTCAACCCAGGTGAGCGCTTTTGTGTATCTATAATTACCATGCGGTTTTATACTATAATTGCTACTGCAAGTCGAAGTTGAATGTTGGACTAACAAGAAGACAGGTGCCTGCCAACTCAATATTGAGCCAAGATGCAAAGTCTGGTTTAGCTCTAGCCTACAGGAGTTTACCCCGGCAAAGCAGACCCCCTTGAATAAGGCTAAGTCCCAATGCATCATAGTGCATACCGTTGCTAGCAATATTAAGGGGCGTCGACTTGTCTTATAAAATAACCCATGAGCCCTCACCATCTCACCAGTTAAGACATGCTGCTTTTTCAACTCGTGCACGTGAGTCGAGACGACGACGACGCATGGCTCATTTGTTACTAGATATGCATTCATAAGGTCGGATAGGCTTCTATTACCGACCATCACACTCCTTTGCAGCAACAACAACGACGATAACATGTATACTAAAGCAATCATCCTGGCAGCGCTTTGCGCCTGCGCGTCCGCTCAGATACCGGCCCTCTTACCCCGCAAGACAACCGAGAGTGGCGCCGAAGAGACCACCTCTTCGTCTCCGGAGTGCCTCTCCCGTGTACAGTCGTGGGCCGGCGCCGTTCCCACTCCTGCGCCGGAGCTGGCAAGTGCGTTGGACAACGGCGCATATGGCGACTCGGGCGTGGCGGGGCTTTGCGACTTCGCCAAGGACCTCCCCAAAGCCGAGGCCTCGGCTTTCACGTCCTACAACCTCGACATGTACTCGTACCTCTCAGCCCAGAGTTCCAACTTGGTTGCTTTGGCCACCAGCTGTCCCGGCGATATGGGCGCGCCGCCGAAGGTCATCACTAGCCAGCTCGACGAGTTGTTGACCGTGTACTCGAGCTTCTCGGCCGGAGCTTGTAAGAAGGCGGCGGCGACGAGCCCTACTGAGGTGTCGACGACTACTGACTCGTCATCAACTACCCGTGCGTCAACTACTCGCGTATCGACTACTTCCGGTTCCGTAAAAATCGTCGGTGTCGCGTCGTCAACTTCCAGTAGCAATTCATCATCTTCGTCGACGACGGCATCTTTTGAGGGCCTGACGGCAATTCCTACTTCTACTAATAGCGGATCTTCAACGATGGGGGCAGGGAGTAGCGCATCGTTATCATCATCATTACCTTCTTCTTCTTCAACATCAACGGCTGCAAGTCAAAACGCCGGACCTAGAGAAACCGGCATGCTTGCTGCGGCTATCTTGGCCGTAGGCTTTGCCGGTGCTGCTGTGGTGTTATGATAGGAGTACTTACCTAGTTTGAGATACCATATAATTGAAATATAAGAGAAATTGACATTCTACTTGATAGGGCCCTGTTTATCTTAGCGTGCTTATAATTTCGGCTTCTATCTCAGGATTAAGCACCACTCTCATTACGTACCCTTCCTTTCGCCGTGTTTGCATCAATATGAATCGACTATTGGTCTGGCTTGCTACAGCTATACATTCATCTAATTGTCGTCTTCTATTGCGACAAGCTAAGTGGTGTGGGACTCTACGGATAATGCCTCTGCAAGCGTAGGTGCTCGGCAGATCTGGTACTGGTAACATCTGCTCTTGGCGTTGTTTAGGCCACTTGATCTATGTCACATCACCCTTCGCCCAGTAATCCGTCCTCTATGCCTAATATCGCGGGCCTCGCGAGATAAGACGCTCTCAAGTCCATATGGAATATACGGGACTCTTACATCTCGGCACCAATCCATGGCGTCTCTAGAATCATAATCCCACGGTGCGTAATACCAACTACTGTGAAGCTAGTCTACCTAGGTAGGTAGCCATTCGTACGCCACCAGACTTGTGTTGTCAGGATACCTGACCTTGATACCTGACCTGTCAGGATGGGACTTGGGCAGGAAGACAAAGAGGTTCTTGTATGTATACCCGGGGTCTCCCCCAGATAGGTTGTAGTCCCTCGCGGAACAACATAGTTCATACTCCCCCATATGGTCCGCCTCGTGACATGTGTGTCTCCATTGACTCTGTCGTCATGGAATGGAGGAGCATTTGGAATGCCTTATCAGGACCCTAGGACGAGGTCAGTAGTCTAGTCCTTCTGAGAGCAGCACTTAGAAATTTGGTATTCATTGCCGATGACTTGTCATCGACTACCAGAAGAACTACGATGAATTCTCCACACACACATCGACCAAGACAATCTCAAGTAGACTTATTTTCAGCCGGCTTTCCGCCACCTTTTCGGATCTACGATATTTAAGACATGAGACACATATTTGAAGAGATCTGCGACGAAGTTCCGTAAGTGATATCTTCGGATAGGACATAAAAGCTTTCCAGGGGTTAGTATCCGACCGAGCGCAAGAAGGCTCTGAAAGGCCTCCTATCGTATGGAAATTATAATCTAGATACCTGGAATAAGAATCAATGAAAGTACTCCTACACTTCGTTCTAATTGGTTATCTGATATTCTTTAGGATGGCTGTTCTGATGCCTTCTCCCTTCCGGTCGGATGAAATTTATTGCTTGAGGGATATCACGAAGCAAATACAACAAATGTCTGGACAAGTCTTCCGGCAGAAGATTCACCCTCGGGACGCCCAATAACTGCCTATGTAGTAAGCCCATAGCGTCAAAGATTTACAGGTTTACCAATTATGGCTGATGTGTGGCACAACGAGACGGCGAAAGGCCAGTCAATATTGTTGATCACTCACCAATAAATGTGCCCAAACTACCCTTCACTGGTTGGAGATCGGCAACCTCGGGGAGGAGATATCTTTTGAAGGAGGGCTGTGACAAGAGAACTAGATCCAGGCCTTATGTATCACATTATCTAAGACATCCGGAGCAGTGTAACAATTTGGGACGCTCATTGACAATACTATTGTGGTAATCTCATATTAGCTGACAGATCATGTGGCTGACTTATCTGGACCACACAGTCCCAAAGGATTTAAGGAAGCTCTTTGATAGTGTATGCACACCTCGATGATTTGGATACATGGGAGTCGCACGAAATTTGCTAATGGCTGTGCGAAAATGAGAGTTGCACTCATTACATGACGAATTATGACGGACTACCAATTATCCTATACTGAAGTTCCGGAAAGACGTCAACCTGAGCGAACAACTACCTCTTGCTCTGTCGATGATGCGGTCTGTATGACTTCGCATTGGATGGATACCCCTATTCACACAACCCACCTACATATCATCCTTCATGGCGACCAACTACAGCTTGCTATGCAAAGCTACTATTGAAATAGCTGGCGGAGTATGACATAGACGGCTTGGGAAATGGGAGGGCCGAGAAATCATAAAGGAACGACCGGATCCCTTTACATATAACCTATCAGTTGAAGAAAGGTACGGCTGTCTTCTATTCACCTGTTCTATTCACCCGGTAGACATGGCTTTACCTCAGATCCACGGCGAATTTGCCGACCTCGCCGCTCGACTGAGTGGGAGGACTCTTCATGTTCCAAATCTGAAGATGATATTTTCAGGATGGCCGGCTGGGACGAACGCGAGGTTGGGAGACCTACGTAATGAGATCGACGGCCGCATGCTGGGAAGGTCTGTCCTCCCATAATATCGATGCATTTCCATCATCGTTCAAATTAGGGACTACTAACCGTCAGATCTCTTGATAGTGGCATATCTGATCCAAACCGGGTCCAAAAATACAAACGGGCTGACTTTGGCCTTCTTACTTCTGTGTAATTATCCCATGTTGACCAGTTCTGCCGTTGGCACCGTGTCTTGTGCTTTGCTAACAGGTGTATTTCCTTGTCAGCTGGTTCCCTGATGTCAATCAATGGACAGGACCAAGGTTCATATTATTCTTGGTCCCATCCCAGAAGAAATATCTAACAACAAAACTTCCGCCATCGTTAGCCCAGAGGGAGCTTGTCTACAGGGAGTTCGAACTTTACATGCTCCAAGTTAGCATCGAGTCGAACCGGAGACAAGATGGCAGAATACCCACCCCGGAGGAATACATGCGTACTCGTTTTGGAACATCAGCTGTAACTACTCTGATTTCCTTCATCGAGTAAGTATTATTCCCTTAGGAGACTATACTTACTAACGATACTTCTTAGCTACATGAATGGAATTACACTCCCACAGTGGGTCATGGAGAGTAAAGAGATGGAGGTCATCTGGAATGAGACTTGCACCCTGTGCTATGTGTAAGTTGTATCTTTTCGCTCAAGATGAGTTCCAAGCGTTAACCACATGTTATAATCAGCGTCAATGACATCTACTCGTTCAAGGAAGAATTGGTAAGCCTCTAGTTCAAACAACGCGTCTGACCCTGGCATTGGCTTGAACCCCGTACGTAACAAAGTGCTGACGGTACTCAACCGTGGTTTAACTATAGGATGATGGTGCACTCCAGAATCTCATCCCCGTCATATTCCATGCTAACGGTACTGGCGACTTAGAGGATACTATGCGAGATATCCTCCAAATGGCCCATACGTCTCGGGAAGCCTTTGACAAGGCATCTGATTCTCTTCTCAACCATGCGGAGGGTGACAAGCAGCTGAATAAAGATATAGGTCTCTATTCTAATACCTGTCGCACGTTTGTTACTGGACTCATGCATTGGAGCTTGGAGTCTAAGAGATATGGATTGAGACAGTACAAGCGGGAGGATACATCCTTGATTATACCGCTATAGGCTATAATATCATGCCAACATGCGACTTAGGGTTGGGAAGAAAAGGAGGTACCGGTATATCTTTTAACAGGTAGCTAGACACCAATTACAATCTTTTCTCTAACGGGTAATTAGATATAACTCCCATGCGTGATATGAAATCAACATTGCCGTGCACCGTGATGCTGACCAGGCTTCTAATTTCCCCCAGTCTAGATGAAATACTCTCCTTGCTAGAGCTAATGACTATGAGTGCTAATCAGGTAAACATGATCTTATATCAAAGAAGTACACAAGAACTCCAAAGGGTAGATTAGGTCGCTATTGAGTAAAATATCAGTTTATATGCGTGCTATCCTAAGCTACAAGGTAACTAGCTCATTGCGCAACAAACTGCTCCGCGTGCGATTTATACAAGACAGAAGTATCCAACACCTCGCCAGTAGCAGATCTAATAAAATCGACCTGCATATTATTAAAATCCAAAAACGTGATCTTGGCGTAGCTGAAGTCGTCGGCGTACGCGAACGAGTTATATGACAGGTTGCTGCCCACGGCGCTGAGGCCCTCGATGTTGCCCGCGCCGCCGGCCACGATGTACATCGGCGCCGCGGGGTCGGTCATGCCATTGGGGTCCGCGGTGTTGTTGTACACGGGCTGGAACCGCTGCGAGTTGTGTACGTGGCCTAGTATGGCTAGGTCTACGCCGTACTTGTACAGCAGCGGCTCGAACGCGGCCTGGCATGGCGAGCAGCCGCTGCCGCCCGTTGTGTACCATGGCCGGTGGCCGCCAACGACTAGCCATGGCGTTACGGTGCGGTCGACGGAGGCCAGGTCCGCATCGAGGAACTCGAGCTGCTGGTCCGGGGCTCCGAAGGGCCCGCTGTTGAGCCCGGCCGAGCCGCCCTGTCCGTCCGGCGCGTCGTCGAAGTCGGTCTCGGTGTTGATCATGACGAAGTGCAGCATCCCGTACTCGAATGAGTACCAGAACGAACGGGGGCTTCGCAAGCAGCTGCGCCTTGTTGGCGTTGATCCTGGCGGCTTCGGTGGCCGATGTGGACGGGAACGCGGTGGCCATGGTGTCGCCGAATCGTGTCATGAAGTCGGTGAAGTTCTTTTGCCCCGTCGGACATAGGCCGGTCAGCCCTGGGAGCTCCTGGCAGGCGGCCTCGTGGTTTCCTGGACTGGCCATGTACGCCTTGCGGCCAGATATTGGGGACAGTTGGTCGTAGAACTGCTCTAGGATAGCCTGGAAGGCGTCTTCGCCGTCGAGGATGTTCTTGGGCTTGAGATACCAATCGTCTGCGTAAGCGAAGTCACCGGGATGCACGATGAATTCGTAGTCGTCGACGGTATTCGCAAGCTGGTTAATGGTTGTGTGGTTTAGCGACGGGTCAATGGTGGGGATTGTGTCCCTCTTGGTCTCGTCCATTTGGATGGTGTATCCATCGGCTCCATAAACTCCCATGTCGATCACGGCGTTCATAGCGAAAGGGGTCGCATCACCGGCCACTCGCGGACTAAAGAAGTGCTCGACTGTAGAATTTGTCGAGACTATCTTATAGTAATACGTAGTGGCCGGCGACAGGTCTGTGATGGTAACAGCATTGGAATATGTACGGGATGTCGCATAGGTAACCGAAGAGGTCGAACAGGCCTCCAAAGTGAGTGCATCGCCGGAGGTACCATACTGGACACAAGGTTGATCTAGTTTCTGGTACGTGTTCCAGCCGATTGAGATGGCTGAAGTAGGCGGCCTCACATTAGTAGGACGTAGCGGAGGTCTATGACAGCTGTGTGTAGTTCATACCGCCGCAGACTCACCATTGGGGCCATTTATAGCAAGGCGTTGCTGAAAGGGAGTTGTCAAGTCGGTGGGTATTGCAGGATAGCTCGCCGCCGCAATAACACAACCAGCCAGAGCCGGCAATCCCTTCACTAACGTAAATAAATTAGCCATCATGCGTTTTCCGCCACAGGAATGCAGAACAACACCGAAACTTACATCCTTACCTGGCAATCCGATGATCTACATATCTTCCAGGTATTTATAATGTACTTGATCTATATGGTTGACGAATACGCGGCCCACGTGCTGTATCATATGCAAAATATCGGTGTTATGTGATTTAGTAGCCAATCATAGAAACTCCCAGCCAGGCGTTGCATCGATCGGGTTATGCCCGCAGCTCGTGGGCTAGACGATTGGACGAGAGGGTAGCTAAGCTTTGGAGCACCGTGGCGGCCCGGGATCAAGCTCAACGACCGTCCGGCATTGTTGTCCCGGAGGGATTTCCTAGATAAGAAGGCACTTTACCTAGTGGAGCCCTAGTTGTTGATTTTCAGGGCTGTATGTACCAATGGCTTACATTAGCTAATCGATAAATCTGAGTAGTTGAGGAGGAAGAATCTTTGAGTCAAATACGACACAAGAATTGAGGGTGGATCTTGTAGACAGTTTAAGTAATACTAGCCGAAGAGGGCTTTACATCACCCGCAGTCTGGGGTATGTAAAGTAGACAATTATCCGAATCCCGATGAGATCTACTCTTGTGCTGACATCTACTTTGTCAAGCTTAAGCTGTTCTATGCCCCTTAATCAGAGACTTATATCGCAACCAGTAAACTCAACCCGGGATGGCATTCCAAAATAAGTATGACGAGAGAAGTGTTATATTGGCCAGATGAACTTCTGGGCTCGCATCAAGGCAGGCATTAAGCCTAGGCTAAACTTATAAGGCGATATTTTAAATAGACTGATAAGTTTGAGGACCAGTGGTATGTACCTATGTAAAGTGTGTAAAAGAGCAAAGAGAATGATACTGTACTTTCGGAAATACGCACCTCCTTCTACCTCTCTATAAGAAAATAGGGGAGGACAGATGTTACCCGAAATTTTATGTACAGTGCTATAAGACTTAGACCAGCTAACTCAATCTCCGAGGATTCTTTACTCTCAGGTAACAAGTGGTCAACGAATGATTCTATACCCGGTGTTTCGAAGTAGCATTTACTGGGGGCAGTTGAGGAAGTCGTCTTGAGGAGGAGGTCTGCGACGTATGATACTATACTATACTGCTTCGTAATGAGCTTGTTCTTGTTCTTATCCCAGCTAAATTCATATATTATGAGACCCAGTATTAGCTAACTGTGATCCTGTATCTTGGGAATTGCAAGGAAAATAGCCCGAGTTCCCATCCTGATCATCGCTTGCTTTCCTAGGCGCGGCATTGGACCTGAAGGGGTTTATTTACTGGCTCCGTCAGGGAGCGTTGCAACCGGTTCACTAGGGGCCCAGAGTTGTCCATCCGGCTTCAGGAGATACTCGACTTTGTCCTTGCCACAGGGGTACGGGAGTTTCTCTGTTGCTAAAGTAGTGCGGACAATCTTTCGGCGCGGGCTTCCAAGCTTGTCCTTTCTGCTGCTGGATCTTCTGCCATGGTAGCCGTGACTTTTTTCGGAGTATACTAGTGCGTTGCATACACATGGCCTACCCTATTGTCGGACTCGGGGAATTTATGGGTATCCACTCGCTTGAATAGGTCGTCGTTTTGGAGGACCAAGGTCACGGCATCCCTCTAACCTAACTGCGAAAGCCACATTGCCGTTGTCGAACGGGGTGGCAGTAGCCAAGGGCGCCAGCATCAAGCTAAGGTACACGAGAGAGCGAGTGAACATCAGCTTGAAAGTCTTTGGCAGAGTGCAAAGTTTCCAGTTGACGATACGGTGAAAAGGAGCTGTTGGCTTGGTATATTGAGCGATAGATAGCTGGGTGCTGGCTCTTACTAGTGTGAATAACCTTTCCCCCATCATTAGTACTGGTACCTCTCTGATTGACCACGCCGAGCAGCCTCAGATCTTGATGAGACTGGTCCCGATCGTGAAGCCAATCGCCAGGCTCACATAAACCAAAATGTCTTCCTAGCTAAGGTTGCGGTGCGATCAGCTAGAGACAGAGCGACAAAGGGCAATATTGCCTTAGATCAACGCGAGTGCGGCGGTGAGGCTCTTGTCGAAGTTCTAGAACAGACGCCCTGGGACGAGGACTCGCCTACTTATGACGCTAAAGGTGACAAAGTTACGATCCTTGATTTCTACGTACCGGCTGCAGCACAGTGTATTATGAATTGCGCAGAAGGTATGTACGAGAAGGCTCTGTCGTGCAGAAGTAGGTCTTGGGAGTACCCACATACGGGGGCGAACTGGAATGTCGAGAAAGGTTGGAGCAAGGAGCGGTGGGATCTCTGGCGGATGAGGTTTCTGGAAGCCTCAAATATGCTAGAGTTGGAAGAGGAGACTGGACTCGTAGCGAAAGAGTGCGCAAAACGAATGACGGAGGTAGGAAGGTCCAAGTCATGATCTGCTGGATTTAGAGAAGGGCGTACCCTACCTCACACTACTCTGCGCTGTTCAGTCATGTTTCTTGTACGATGTGTGCTCTAAATGGTGAGATGCGTTCTTTATATCTATTTAAATGGCCATAACAATTATTAGACTTCGGAATGACCTTGACCTGGATGCGATGCTCTAGTGGTACCCGGGTGTTCGTCTGTCGATCCCGTTGTGGTGGTCCGTATCTCATTCCCGGAGAAATCGACGCTCAATGTCCCAGAAACCGGAGTCGGCAAGGCATATATATCATTACCTTCCATGTCCTCCAAGCCCCTACAAGTTTCGAGAAAGCTGGCGTGGAGTTGTTTCGCCCTTGCGCGAAATCCCGTAGGTCTGGGGATGGCAATAGCTGCTCGGGCTATCTTTTGGTTGTAGCTGTCTTTGCGATATTTTTCGGTGAACAGGGCGCGGAATGAAACAAGACACGCGACGATAAATGCTTGTAACCAATTAATGATTATTTCATGAGATTGGTGGGACAAGCCTTGGGGATCTAGGTACTCACAGACTATCCATTCGGTGGTGATCCAAAACCACACCCAGGGAATATTTACAGCCGTTTCATCCGCACCGCCGTAGGCGATGGTCCTCACTATGGTCACCGCAATGGTGAGAAGGACAAGGGAGAACACGGCAGATAACAGGAGTCTCTTGCGTGGGGTTATTCGAACTTCCCAGAGGATCGATATCGGGAAAAATATGACTAGTGGACAAAAAGGTTAGTAAAGCCTTCGCTCCTCAAGATAACTGATAGTCTTCGGGGCCTTACTGAGGGCGTCGGATATGACGTCGAGGGCTATTGATAATTTGAACATAGCTTTATCTTTGGACGAGCCGGTTGACTCAAGACAGACCGCCTTGATGTAGTCTTCGGAACCGAAGATGCAGGAATAGTTTCCGGTACCGACCAGAACAGTCAAACAAGCGACGGTAACCACCAAGAACGTCCACCAAAGAATTACGAATCTTCTTATCTTACTGCCGAAGCGGTAGAAGAAGAGAAGAAAGCCGATTTTTATCGACCAGATGCCGACATAAGCAAGTATGAGGAAGATCCCAAAGCCCTGTAAGGTACGATGTATGACGTTGAGGAAGTCAGCGCCAGGTGTCAGTTTGCCACTGACCACGGCAGCCTCCGTGTACACGAAATGAAGAGACAGTTGAGACAAGATGGCGATGCCTAGAAGCATGAGCAAGGATGCTAGCATAAGCCAATCGTCCGCGAGTAGCCGGCGATGACAGACAAGCCGGACATAGGCCCGGCAGCAATAGCCGATGACGCAAAGAGCAAACCCGCCCCAGGTTAGTCCCTAGATACGTCAGCTGTATCGTGGAAGTAGAGGTGTATAGACTTCATACAAGGAAGGTGTTCAACGGCACGATTGGGTCGTCCATTTTGATGGTATCGTTGCTGTACAAATCGATGATTTAAAGTGGATCAGAGAGGAGCGTAAGTCTACCGAGGTTCTCATTGAGGGTCCGCCCGAACTCGTTTGACCTGATAAGCTCCCTCTTGTTGTAGGGGAAATCGCAAATACTCATCCGCGAAGGCAGACGGTTAGCGTCTTGGTCTTTATAGCATCTAGATACCATCAATACGTGTGAATGGAGGTGGGTAAATTTTGATATTTACCACTCACATCGATCGAGTTACGGCTGTTGGTTCACGGAGACGTTTAGGATGCGGCACAGACCCGTTGGTAATGCTATATTCAATCTATAGGGCCGGTAAATGACGACGCGACGAGATAAGCGCGCTGAGCTGTGGATCTTTACGATCCTGATGGAGTAACGACTTTTGGGGGCCCTGGAGTCTTCGGGAGCTTGTATTGGACGGGCCGAACCATGCAGTGGGCCTATTGCCAGTTACGGTAACGGCGAAGAAGGACGATGGACTTGTTGGTTGTTAGTTTCAGGATTCTATTGGGTAGCAGTGAATGTACCGCGCTCATCCTTAAGGTGGGTTGGCGCATATGCCGCATTGAGATCCATAAAAGGGGCGCGGTCGATCTTGCTACAGATATCCACTCCATTTGCCGGCGCAGCCCTAACGCCTCTCCTTCGTGAGGCGTCTACGTCAGGCTTTGTTATTCGGGTCTAATCCTAGAAGACCAAATTCCATACGGGAATCTCATGGCCTTGGTTCTTTGCTCTCACTGCCAACGTGTAACTAAGACGTTGAGCATATTGTCTACCTAGGTACCTAGTGTTGCTCCTTAGGTACAATAGTTGAAACCAAACAGAACTACACGATGTAGAAACGGATAAACCAACCTATCAAGGTTGTTCTTGCCTGTTGTCGGCCACCCTCGTCTTGTTCGATGACCATCACAGAATCCGACTGAGGCACAACCACCTTCGGGTTTCGATATCTAGGTCTCTAACCACGAAAAGCAAGCCTCGCGCCGGCGACAAAAACAGACGACGTGCAAGACGTGGAGGATATCGACGGGGACCCCAAAGTCGAGATGATGCCTTATCTATCTAGTAAAGATTGGCGAACGTCTTGGGTCCGATGAGCGCTACCTCGTGGCTCACACGCTCGGCTATTTCGGTTTCTCTACCACCTGGCTTACGCGAGATGAGGCGAGAGGCGCTGAAGATCCTACCTCCCATCATGGCTCCCTACGTTGCCGCGAGAGCGGAGCATTTTCGAACACCTAAGCGCCAGCCTACCGCAGACTGGATTTCCCGGACGGGAGTTCATTTGTATGCTCTTGGGGTCGTTTACCATCCAGGACTCTTGCAACCTTAGCGATTGCTTGGCCGTAGAACCGGGAATGTGTAATTTGAACGAGAGCGAATATGCTCCTTTTGATTCTTGTATGTATGGTCCTCTCTATTTAATCTAGCGGCTGCCGGGTCCATCACAGCG
Organism: Hypoxylon crocopeplum; assembly: GCA_022578875.1. Taxonomy (NCBI): domain Eukaryota; kingdom Fungi; phylum Ascomycota; class Sordariomycetes; order Xylariales; family Hypoxylaceae; genus Hypoxylon; species Hypoxylon crocopeplum. Next base: position 1,234,342 of record MU399555.1, read on the forward strand.
TAACTGATTCGGGCGGCGGCGCTATTGCACTCAAACGGCGTCGTCCATGGAGAGTATGATCAAGTGGCGACCAGAAGAGGGGATTGCAGCGGATGAGCTACTCAACGAAGATGGATGAAGAAATGGGCTGAGCAACTATATCGTAGAATTTTCGAGAGCGTGCTGTACACGTATTCCCTGGAAATCTTTATGTCGAAGAACGGCCATTGGTTCTATTGTTAGACATCGTGAATGTGTTGGTTGGGAATGTCCAGGTGAATGCAGATGGGAACAGTTGGTGAATTATGTAATCGGCAAAATATTACGTGATCTCCAACGAGAGACAAAGTACATCAGGAACCATAGCCGTTTGTACACACAACTTTCTCATCACAACATTCAGTCAATATTCGAACAGATCTTTGAGTTGATCATAAGAGATTATTTGTGATATCTATTTGTGCTTTATCAACATTCTGGATGCTCGGGTAATCGCTTTTTCGTCGTGTAACGATGTTGAGGTGGGCTACCTAGATGCCTACCTCCTATGGGAGGCATAATGGTCTTCTCCAATGATGACGTCGCGCTGGCCAATAGCAAATAGGCACAGATGAATGCAATGCTACGTTGAGATGTCTTCCGATCATGAAAATGTTGTGATACGCACATTATATGACATACAATACATATCAATTGCTTACACTATATGTACGGGACCGCACGATGCGGAGCTAGAGCACAATCCCAGCAAAGTAGTACGACGGAACCCAACGCCATGAGCTCTTAAACTAATCCCTCAAGACGACAGTCAGTCTCTTACCATCATCGATAACATCCTCGCTTCCCTTCACAATGAAAGCTTTCAAACTAGTTCAATGGGGCCAACCGGGCCAATACGTCGACGTACCCAAGCCTGAGCCAGGCCCTGGAGATGTCCTCATTCGCATGACGGCCGCCGGCCTATGCCACTCGGACCTAGACATGTTAGACAGCCAGCTAGGCTCAGCGCCGTACGCAAACTCCATCGACCCTGACTTTATCCTCGGCCACGAGAACGCCGGCTTCGTTGCACAAGTTGGCACCGCTGTAACGGACCTACGGATTGGCGAAGCCGTCGTCGTACACCATATGCGCCATTGCGGCAACTGCGGATACTGTACCGATGGCGCAGAGCAGCACTGCGAGACCTTCAAGCGCAATGCGATCGCGACGACGCGTGGAGGTGGCTTCGACGGCGGCCTAGCCGAGTACTTACTCGCGCCGCGGACAGAGGTTATTTCTATTGGGGACGAGGATCCCGTCATGTACGCACCGCTTACTGATGCTGCCGTCACGGCTTACCACGCTGTGCAGACCGCAGTGCAGCGCTTGAAGCCAGGAACTAGCGCTGCGCTCATCGGTATCGGCGGACTAGGCACGTACGGGGTTCAATTCATCAAACTCCTCTCGTCCGCGCGGATCATCGCCGTCGACAACGTTAGAGATCGGCTCCAGGTCGCGAGGGAGGTCGGCGCCGATGAAGCAGTTCTTTTCGAGGATCATGGGACGGCTGCGACTGAGCAGATCTTGAGCCTGACTGAAGGCCGTGGAGTCGATGTGATTATTGATTTCGTCGGCAGCGCTAACACGCTCCAACTCGCCGCTAAGGTTTCACGCCCACGAGGCCGTATCGTTCTTGTTGGCATGCAAGGCGGTACGCTGGAAGTAGGTTGGGGCTTGTTCGCTACTAGCTGCGAATTCGCGATTAGCCTAGGAAGCACGCGGCAAGATCTTAGGGAAGTGTGCAGATTAGCAAAGAGTGGGAAACTAAGAATAGATGTTCAGAAGTTTTCCTTCGATGAAGTCCAGAAAGGCTATGATACTCTGAGAGCTGGGACGTTGACTGGAAGAGCGGTCGTGGTGTTCCCATAAATGTTCAAGATCATTAGCTCGGAGAACTTCCTCGGTCCCCGTGGCGATGACTGCGAGGAGACTAGGAGCAGAAGATGACCTCTGGAATGAGAAGCTCCAGGACTGCAGTAGAAACCCAAGCCAACGGCTGACCTACCCAAGAAATATTTAGGAAGAGTAATGCTAGGCCCCCAACGAGTAGGAACATACCGGCGAAGTCTATATTATTGGCATCGTCGACGATCCCGACATCTCTTCTGATGTATGCGCCCGGGTCTTGATATATTCGCTAGTCGTGCTAAGGCACGGGAATTCCACGCGTCTCGGAAACCTCAGTTTAAGCCGGTTCGTGTTTCCCCCGGATATCCAAGTCGCGGGTTGCACAGGTGACGTTTACTCGGCACGCTACCTTACTCAAAACGAACCGGTAAACCTTGTGCGCGGCGATGAAGCGTCCAGACATTGACAAGTTGAATGCCTAGGTAGGTACCTTATTTCACGGGTTTCCACTATATAGAGTTGGTTGACTGGCTGATTTGATGCGATTCAGAGATCTATCGATTCCGGATAATTCACGGTATATGCAATACAATATCGATCTCGCACGAGTCAAATAACAGGTATAATTACTCTCGCGTAAACTTTCATTCGCCTTTATTTAGAGTAGTAGTTCAAAGTTAAGTGAGGCCTCCTCCATCACATCGACGTGGTTTATTCACCGGACGAACTTCTCCGGTAAACATACAAATTACTGGAATAAGGTTCCTCATATTGGGACATGTTCCCGATCCCTGCTCCCGAAAAGGCGATACTTCGATCAGATACCTTTATAAGAGAGTTCAAGCGCCTGACGTCGGTCACATTTGATCTCACGTCTTTACCGCATAATTCTAGAAATAGCATCAAGTCATATTACTGTGTCGGTAGTGATCCGGCGATTTACATTGGATATCATCAGCCCTTCTCGACTTAATGCTAGGTAGAAGGTATTATGAAACCGACCCCTGATATTGCTAATCAACATATTGACGCGGGCTTGGAAGTGGAATCGTTATCAATAAAGAGTATGGCGACCCCGTTTGGAAAGCTGGAAATACTTACGCGCGATACCAAAAGCCTATTCGCATCATCCGCTGAGCGCAACAATTCTCAGTGACACCTTGACGCCCGCGGCGAGGTATATTACTATTGCTGCTTCGATAACTTGCTGACGAGAAGCTCATCATGGCGACCCTAGAAGAGGTGAATATCGAGTGGTACACGTCGTACGCCATTGGGATGGCAATATTTATCACAAGAATCTTCGGAAAAATCCTTCTTGTGGGCATTCGAGGGTTGTCCTTGGATGATGCCTTCACAGTCGTTGCGATAATACGTTTCCTTCCCACAATTTACCTAAGAGCAAGTCCAGAAGGTGGGACTAACAGGTAGTAAATGTGCCCCAGACCTTTTGGACGTTGGATCTAATTCTCGTATGGTATATCGGTATTCATGGAAGCAGTGTCGGGCAAGACCCTGTATCGGCCGAACGTCTCGACGAAGCTACAGTCGAAAGCTTCAGAATAGGGGACAAACTGACCTTTGCAGGTTGGATCTGCTACATCTGCATTATCTGGTCGATGAAGGGTATTATCCTATGTTACTACGATCAATTGGTATGCCTTAACGTCTGTTCACATGTCCCCGGACGCTTATGCATACTAGACTATGAACCTCTGGCAGAACAAACTTGCCAAGCGGATCCGCTGGCTTGCTCTGGTAACATTTGTTATCGCTCTACTATTTCAATTCACCCTCTGTGTGGCCGTCCAGGAGGCGTGGCAAGTGAAGCCCTACCCATCTGGTGAGTGAGAAGGCTTACGCACTTTGGATTCCTGTTTAACTATCAATTGATGTTATTCCCTAACGAGATTCCGTAACAGACAAGTGTGTCTTTCGTAAAGAGAACTATATCTTATACCCGACCCTCAGTATCATGTAAGTGTACTGGCCTTTTTGGACAAATGGATGGTTTAACATGGCCTACTTACCCCTTATAGTGTCGATCTTGGCATAATGGCTATTCCGCTTCCACTCTTATGGCAGGCTCAGCTCCCCATTAGGCGCAAGATTATCCTCGGCATCTTTTTCACCTCTGGTATCTTCGTCGTTGTCGCTACCATTCTAAGAACTGTGTACTCTCTCCGATCCCTACTGGATCTCCTCGTGGCGGTGCAGTGGACTACGCGCGAGTTCCTGGTTACCGCATTTGTCGTCTCCGCGCCATCGATCAAGCCGCTTTTCAGTCGGCGCCTCTGGGGCCGCCGGGGTTTGACAACCCGATCGGTCACTGGCTGTATAGACCGCAACAGTTCAAATGAATCCGACTTGCTCCCAAGGAAGGGCTCAAAGGGTAACTGTCGTCCTATTGCGATCGAAAGCCAGGGTGTCGGTGGTCAATCTGAGACTTCCGCCGGCGGAAAGGCATTCGAAATGTCTCTTACCGGCTGGTACAGAAAGAGTAATGACCTGAAGTTAACGCTGCCGGGCGAGACGAGCCTAGGGCATATTGTGGGTTGCCCATGTTTAGATGAGGAAGCAGGCATTCGAGGAGAGGAAACAGAAGACACAAATAATCTTCCTTGAAGCAGGAATTACGTCACGCACAGCTCGAGTGGATGATGGCTTGCAATTTGGTTTGGCTATAGGTTTAAAGCAAACCTGAAGGCACATCATCTTTCTCATGCTCTATTTGTAATTATACAATCGTATCGGAGTGGGGATATAACTGTATATACATCTTCAGAAGCCCCTTTTTCTAGGCTTAAATGAGCTCATACTTCGTGCCTCCAAAGATAGGGGCCATACACCCCGGCATCTCTTTCTCAATCGCGACTCTAAACCGCCACCCTGTGCAATGGCCAGGCATCAGCACCTTGGGTTCTAGGGCCTTCAAATCCTCCATCGACTTCTCCAGCTTCTCCGGTGCTCCGTCAGCTAGATGGTACCCGCCTACGACGGTATACAGAGGGACACCACCACCAAGCCCAATCGCGTGCCGTGCGACGTTGACCACGCCGGCGTGGCTGCAGCCGGTAAACACAACGAGCCCCCTGCCCTTGAGGTTGCACATTACCAATCGTTCGTCCATGATGAGCTCGTCCTTCTCCCATTCCCCTTTCGAAGTAAACCGAATTCCGCCGCGAATACCTCCTTCGTAGGAGGTGAGTCTAGGGATAGACCCAGAAATGAGAAACGTGTCATCGAGCGCCGTATGCACCTCATCACTCTTGAATACCGTGGCGCCCGCCTCCTCAATCTCAGCAAAACTCGGATCAGGCTCGAGAGAAATGGGTTCGTGAGCCATCACGCCCCGGAAATCGGGTCTGTCGGGATGCAGATCAACGACCACCTTCTCCGCACTCTCACCGCCCTCCTTAGCTGCTTCGATCATCCGGACCGCGCTGAGAATCCCACCCGAATGATCGCGATGCCAATGCGACAATACCACTCTCTCGATGGCGCTAGGGTCGAGCCCCAGCCTCGTCACATTCCTCTCCCAGACAGCCTCCTCGGGCCCAGCGTCGAACAGCAGACTATGCGACTTCCCGTCCTTGGTCACGGTGATCAGCAGCGACAGGCCGTGGGCGCCGCAGCAGAGCGTGTCCATCCGCATCTGCATCGTGGCACCGCCGCGCTGCGTGCCGGTCGGGAGCGGCCGCAGCGGAGCGCCCATGAAGGACTGGGGGTGCTTGACGGCCGGGTGCGGCGAGGGCGAGATCTGGTCGATCTCGTCGTTGACGAGGGCGTGGATCGTCAGGCTGTCGACCTCTGCGAGCTTTGGGATCGTGGACATGGTGTCTTGGGAGATAATGCTGCGCAATTGTTAGGAATTAGGTAGCGGTGATAATTTGTAGTAACAAAACGCTTGCTTATGTCAACGACGGTTCACATGATCTACGACCAGGGAGTCTTAATATACTCGATACCAAGAGTATTACCTAACACGTGGAAGGTATGGGTCGCAGTGTTCGCCGATTAGCCAAGACACGCGGAAGGATGGGACAACTGGGGTAGGTCCATATTAACTCGGGGATCTCTTAAGACAGGTTGTTAAGATCAGGTAGAATGGCATGCTCTAGAATCGTTGGAATGGAGGCTTGAGTCTGTTTAAGGAGCTGTAAGCCCTACGTAAGTTGGGTCCACCGAATCCGAGGATGGAGCGGATCCGGTCTTTTCGGTGTTTGCGGGTCTTGGACGGCAATTTTGCCGCGCTGAATCCGCTCTAATTCCCACTCTCAAATACCCCTTTTTAGCCTTCCAGACAAGCCTATTTGCTTTTGGATGGGTTTCCATTTGATAGATACCAGCTACTATAGGGCAGAGCTGAAATCATCGAGATCACCTCTGTCCGCAGGATTGACACATATTTCTAGGAAGAATGCGGATGTCGTATCATCTTAACATCTCAGAACGCTAAGTATATCCTAATGCGTGTTGGCGTGATTTTCCTTCCATCACAGGTCCGACTTAAACGAGAAATGAATACAGAGCAATTTATTAGCTACATTTGTAGGACTTGGTGGGAGGCGCATAGGATGAATGGAGTCTTATTTCTACCGAGCTTAATATCTACACGACCTCAACCCGCTACCCGGCACCCTATCTTAAACAATTTTGAAGTCTGATTTCCTCAGACAAGCAGATAATTTACTTCTAGCCATGTCAGAACACCTAGTGTGTCAAAACAGCCTGTTCGCCCTGAGGAGGGAAATCCGTGCTCGAAGTTTGATTGACGAGACCCAGCGACAGGACGAAGCCATACTTCCAGCTATCCGCTCCAGCGATAACCGGGGGTGTCGGGATATCGCAGCGGGACTCCCTGATCTCGGTGGTATTGACCCCAAAGAGATCATCTCGCTTGGTGACGAAGTCAGGGGTGATCTGGGCGTCTCCAGTGTAGCCCATGACTAGCTCTGGGATGCCGATAGGATATGAAGAGTTCTGCTGGTCGTATCGCCAAGTATGGAAGGTCTTGCCGTAAGTTCCGACCACTGTATAATCCTTAGTCAGTAATGATCCTGAATACCTAGGCGGCCTGCGTTTTGGAGGGTAAAAATAGGGGTAATGACAAGTTGGGAGGTACATACAGACGTCCTTCATAATGGTATGGTCCACGGAACTCGGCAGCCCTGGTTCGATGAGGAATCCGCTGGTGATTTCATAGACGTGGCTATGCCATAGCTGGCGTTCTTACTTCAAGTCAGTCCTATGCCTTCAACTAGGAAGAATCTTGGGTTCCTACCTTCATAATCTAAAGTCTCAAATGCATCCGTAGTGATGATGTATTCAATACCGGCCAGGCGGGCGGGCGTCGTAGCGGTATTATAGACAGCACATTGCAAAGTGTCGTCAGCAATAATAACGCAGTAGTGATTGGCGGATATCTCCCAGTCGCTGTGGCCCGAAACGAAGTGGAAGCCGTTCAAGAATAAAACTGTGCCTTCGGGGCCATAGTGACCGAAAGGAAGGGTTGCGGATAGGCCCAGCGGGAGGAAAGAGAGCACGCTAAAAAGCGCAAGGACAAGCTGACGAGAATACATAGTTCGAATTATGGCTTAGGGACGGATCGAATAGCTTGAGATCGTAGAGTGCTGTCGATTACAACTAGAGCTGATCGAGGAGCGGCACAAGACCCCTCCTTTTATATCCTCTAGGACGCCAGAAATCCATCGTATCTTGCCGTCGAGATTAATAAACGAGGGCTATCCACTTGCCACCGGGAATAGGGAAAATTCGACGTCCTTGGCATCCTCGCTCCGAATATGGTGACTCCCGTGAAGGGTGGATAGAGATTTCTCCTAATCTCATCGACTTAGCCTGCCATGCTGGCGTATCCCGTCGCTTTTCGGATCCTTGCTCGAACCACGCTTCTCCGGGCTTCATTTGCAATCGGCGGCGAGCAAATTATCAGCGACACTATCAGGGTCCACTCGAAGATGTAACACCCTTCATCATGACCGAAGCCTACGAACCGTGCCGGAATAGCGGCATAGGTCAAGGTCGCCGCGGCTGTCGAGGAAGTATCGTGCGAAAAGGCAGAACCCCGCCATCATCACGCTACCGCTTCCGCTGGCATATCCGTCGCCCCGCGTTGAGGTCGCCGATTACATTTGAGTGCAATGGGCCAGACTATACGAAGTCTAGGTCGGGATCCTGTTAATCTATCGCAGGTCGCCGTCCAGTTCCAATTTTCACCAGTTCCCGACTGCCGCACGAGCCGAAGCCCGACATCCTCATGAACCCCGTCAATGAGTTCAGGATGGTCCCACAGATGAGCAAGTTATAAGCGCTTGGCCGAGGAGTCTCCGTAAAGTCTTCGTCAGTCTCCAGCAGGCCCTGTCCCCGCGGCAGACGGGCCTCGAGGACCCGTCATCGGAAAACCAGGGGCGTTGCTCGAGTCTGTTACATCGTTCTCGGTACGTATTCGAGAAGTCGTGAAAAATTCCAAGGAAAAATGCGGTGAAAACAGGGTGAGTTTGTGTGGTCGAACAAAATATCAAAACTATGAAGAAAAGTCAAGAACAACTCGAAGATTGAAGGAGAAGATGGGCATAGATATAGTCTGTCGTCTAGGACGACGGCATCGAGCACGCAATCGCCCTTGTCAATGTGCTGGGTGTGTTATTTCCTATTTCAGTACTGGAGAGTGCTGACCTTGTCATAGCGGTCCCTATTTGCTGGACCGAGTGCCGACAGGTAGGGCCCGCTCCCGCTGGAACGCTGGGCTGCAGTCATCATAGTCAGTTGAATATAGAATTACTTGCATAAGTAGGTACGCACTGATATCCAAGATAGGCTTGATTCTCCGTCCTAGTTGAGCTTCGTATTCTCAATAGGCCTCGACGAAGCAGGCCGTCAGAGGACCTCTTGGATCAGATAGGCAAGGGAAGAGAATAGTAACGATGATCAATGAATGAACAATAACCGAAAAGGAGCATGCATTGTGGAATTAGGTAGGTCACGCACTAGACACAGCGATCATCATCTTGCCATACCACATAAAATAAACACCCATTGAGTGTGACCTCGAAAATTCTTGATTCTCGTTCCTCTATTTTCTATAAAAGCGTGGTCGATCCGGCGAGACCACACTGCCTGCTAGCTCGCCGTCTATATTCACATCTCATAATCGTAACGCGTACCATGTCGTCAAGTCCTAACCGCCGTGTCTCATTCCTCGTGAGAAAACCAGTGACCAATGTTATTTTTTCTACACTCGATCTCCAAGCGGATCATATGCTAGACCGCCGGAATCATTATTAAGGCAGGCAGCCTATCCGTTACCGTTGATGCAATGTTGTACAAATCGTACAAAAACCGTCGCGCTCCTGAACAGGCAAGCTGTATAAACCATGTGAAGTGAGAAGTGAATAGGAGCAGGTCTTGCCTCTCCTAGATTAGAAGGTGCTTGCCTTCTCAAACGCCTGACGAATGCATCGTATGCAGGTCATGAATGTGTATGTTTTGATTTCGTAAGGGATAGGGGGTTTGGTGGAGAAACATGATCGTTTGTCATGTCTGTAAGACCTTATTCAAGATTGGCTCTCCATGGCTATCTTTTGGAGTGCCAATCGGAGGTCAGGTCGCTTGCGTTCGCCACCGTCAGCCCAGGGTCCGCATCTTCGATGCCAACGCGACTCTTCGTCGTGCTGACGCCTGACGAATTCGGGACCAACATCGAACTCTTCGCCTACTAACCACTCATCACTAGGGTCGCTGCTACGACCATGACCGCCCGAAGCGGAGTCCTTGTCCTTATCATCGAGGTCGGGGATATCTTTGAAAGGATCGTCGTCATCCATAGCATTGAAACCTTCCATAGGGTCGATGGATACCGAAGGCGTCGTGCTATCAGCCTTCAGCCAGCACATATTTTGCGGGTCGAAGACCATGTCACCAACACGCTTAATACCCTTAGTAGCAGTCATGTTGGTAATCAGTACCGGCCTAGAGGTCGAGCCCTCTCTATCGCGTGACACGTGCGACGGCAGAGACGCCACCGTTGGCGACGAAGCTGGAACATCGAAGGCGTTGAGCGCGTTGTCGTTTCCCTCCCAGCGGAATGTTGCTGGATTGTATGTCATGCCACTGACGACTGAAGTCTCCGAGTTAGTAATGTGTTTCTGAGTATGCTGAGAGTGTTTGGCTGCGTGAGATTCATGTGTTTTCTGAGACTTCTCAGGTTGCTGAGGTTGCTGTGGCCGCTTAGGCTTCTGATGCAGCTGGGACGGTTGGGACTGCTGAGTCTTCCAAGGTGTCCGCAGCTTGGGTAGTTGGAGTTGCTTAGCCGTGTGTGTCTTCTCAGATGCCTTCGACTTCTGAAGTGCCTGAGTCTTGGGAGACTTGGGTATATGCACCTGCTTGGGGGGTGCAGCTAGTTTCTTAGGGACCTGGGACTTCCCAGGTCGCTGTAGTTTCTGAGGTGTGGGGGACTTCGGAGGTGACTGGGACCTCTGCAGCTTCTCAAGTCGCTCGGGCGTCTGGGGAATACGAGAAGCACGAGGCTTCGTAGGAGTCAGAGGAGTCACAGGGGTCTGAGGGGTCTGAGCTGCCCGGAGCTTCTGTAGGCGCTCGGGCGTCTGCGGAATCCGCGACGCTTTATTCTTCTCTGATTTCTGAGGTTGCTGTGGTGTCTTGGGGCGCTGGGGCTGTTGGGGGTTCTTGGGTGTTATACGCGTACCTTTAGTCTCCTTAGCTGAGTTTAGGTTGGAGATCAAATGCGGCTTCAGTTGTGGAGTCTTCTGAGACTTCTTAGGCCTAGAGTGATAGGCGTGAAGAGCAACATTCGCTCTTGTTGATAATTGGGCCACTCTCTGATTGGTGACCGGAGCGAGGGCACTAGAAAGGGGGGCTCGTTGCGCCAGCATCGTCTCCCTGGCGATACGGCTAGCGGCCGTATCTCGAGCAAAGTGAGGCTGAGAATCAAATTTCGCAGGGGAGTAAGGAGATACGGGGCTCGGGGTGTTTCGATCCGGAAGTACATTCTGATACATCTTGTTTCGGATATTTGTTCGATTTCCGCTTCCGATCGGCTGCTTCATGTACTTAGACTCGACCTGAGCAGAAGTTGGAAGATCATCAAATGAGTCAAGCTCGTGACCATCGCCGAAGCGTCGCACGCGACGCGGCTTGCTAATCTGCTGCCACACGGGCTCAGAGGTCATCTTATCATTACGTGTCCTTCTTGGGCTTGGCGATCGCGGCGCTGCACGAGAGATAGCGCGAGAAAGAGGTCGAAGTTCCGGACCCTGATCAGAATCATGGCGGCGGAAGGGTCGTACGACTTTGGCGCTGACATGCTGCGACTGAGATTGAGACGCACCGGCAGGTAAAAATGGGTTCTTCCTTAGCTGCGCTACACTGCCCTCATAAGCGGGACGGGAACGCTCGACCGGAGTCTTGGGTCGTAGGGAAGATTGAGGACGGCCGGAGTCGATACGGGAATCGGTGCGAGAGAGTGGTCGGTCGAATCGCGAGACCGCGGGTTTGGTAGGTCCCGGGGTGTGACGCATGGCCGGTAGGGAGCGTTTTAACTTCAGTAGTTGTGCGCTAGTCGTAGTGGGCTCATTACGCAGAGCCGGCGTTGATGTCTTCTGGCTCAGCTCTCTTCTTCGGGGGGTGGAGAATTGAGTTGACTGAACAGAGGAAGGCGTCGTAGGGGTATGAACGCTCGAGATAGAAGACTGTGCAGAGTGACCAAGACGCGACTGAGATCTTCGAGATGGGCGCGGGAGTATTGGTCCACCGCTTTCAGATACCGGCTCGAGTGAGGGCTGGGTCTGCGTGCGTTCATGGCTGCCCATAGGTCGAGGCAGGCGTGAAGTAGGTGTTGATAGAACCGGCTTGTTGGTGAAGGTTACGGAAACCGCAGTCTTAGGTCGTACGGGACTAACTGGTCGAGTTTCCTTAACCTTGACATTGCGATGTAGTGTTGGCTTGCTAGAGCGGAACACGTCACCATCGCCGAAGTCAAGACCGTCCATGAGATCTTCAGTATCCATTACGGGCTTAGCAATATTCTTAAGCGATGGGGCTCGCTTGTCCAACGCGAGCTGTTCAGGTTGCCGCTCAGGGGACTGGTCGTCCTTTCGTCGCTTCAATCGCTCGCCAAGGTCTAAAGGTCCATTTGGTATCATCAGACCGTCAAAGAGTTCATCCTCACTCTCAGCGGTAAGAGAACTAGCAAGACTTGGGCTCAGAGCCGATACAGATGAGCTGCGAGTTGAAAAAGCGTCTCGCTTCGTACCACCAAATCGAGTTCCTAAGCTACCTTCTCCCCAATCGAAGTCATCGCTCGCACTCAAAGCTGGGGTTTTGGGAATGTCCATCTTTCTGGTAAGCTTCAACATTCCATCTGATGGTAGCTCCAGGTCACCCTCGAAGTCATCGTCCTTTCGCTTCTTCTGAGGCGAAGGCGTAGGCGGGGTGACTAAGGATAGAGGTCTAGCTTGAGGGCGAAGTTTAGACGCTTTGATGGTTGCAGCTCCGTCACCAAACACATCGTCGTCATCATCTGCATCTCGGAACATCTCTAAGCTGATAGGTGTTGCAAGACTCTTTGGCAAGACTAGGTCATGCTGCAATGCCTGCAAGAAGGAGGGACCAGCCTGTTTCGCCGGACCGAAGTTTGCCGACGAACTAACATGTCCCAAGGACTCGGGGTATATTCCCCCATCCTGAGACTTCAAACGAAGCGGGCCGGCTGCAGGAAACTCCAGATCATCACCGTAATCTTCTTGGAAGATCTTCTTCACCTTCCTTCCTCCCAATCGCTTGATCGTGCCTCCCATCAAAGCAGACGGTGGTACATTTGAGGGTAACGGAATGCCCACATGGGCGGCTGTAGCAATCGCATCTAAGGTAGACTTCTCGTCATCGCCGGGTAGATGCACCTGTCTCTCGTCGTTTCCAGGTAAAGACTCGCGGTCAGAGCGGAATGAAGAATGGCTGTCGCGGTGGTGGGACTGCGGGTTCGCGGTTGTAGAGTTGCTTCGGAAGGTCAAGTCGTCATTACCAATCATGAAGTCATCATCGTCACCCCAATCTTCAACCGAGCTACCTCGCTTGGTCATACCCATTGTTCTGGACAAGAGGACCCCTTGCTTGCCTTCATCCAGTCGGGTCCTGGCAATCCTCTCCATGAGATTCAACTGCTCCCAAGGGCGGCTAAGAGCCTTCTCGACGCTCTTATCCCAGCTCATCTCCATGGTGTCGAGTGGTGAGAAGAATGGTTAAATGTGTCGGGTAGAATAGAAGCGTGCGCAGTGCGCAGGTAGTGAGAATAACTAAAGTATCGAGGTCGGAAGTAACGGTAGTAACAGCAACCACAGCGCTCGAGATCAATGTCCGAAAACAATTGCTCTTGGTCAGTGGCCACGTGCAGCTTGTCGCATCGTTTCAATAATGCGAATAACCTATCGTCTCATACACCGAAGATGTAAATAGAGGTCGAGTATCAATAGAAGAATCTGAAAATTTCTGTGACTGTGTCGAGTGCACTACGTGTGTCGACTGTCGAAAAGTTCAGTGGGAGATAAGTGAGGTTGATTGATTGGGTACAAGGTGCTGCAGAATGCAGAATAAGGCGAAACCGAAAGACAAGGGTGGGTGTCGAAAGTCGCAGTAGGTTGGTGGAGGTGTAAGCTACCAGGTAGGTAGATAGGTCGATTGATTGACGGCAGACTGTGAGCTTAACAAGGCTGACAAGGTGCAGAAAATATTGAAAGATGATGTCGCAGCTGTAACAGCGATGACAGTAAGTACGAGAGTGCAGTCATAAAGACTAGATTGATTGAAGAAGTGTGTATGTTGATCGCAAGAATTGTCTTAATTGAATTCAGAATTCGGACCAAGACAAGGTGTGGGTTGCAGGTTTGTAGATTTGCAGATTGCGTTGGTGGAAGTGAGTTGATTTAGAATTAGAATTGGAGTTGGAGTTGGAGTTAGAGTTGGGTTGAGTGCCTGTACCTGGGTGGGGGTAGGGAAAAGTTGGATGGCAGGAAGTTCCTTAAGGAAGGAACCAATTGAATTTTCGTGGCTGGGGTGATGCGCACATACCACATTTAGGGCTACAAGGTTTCAATAGCTAATACAGCCAATCAGATCTCTTTTATAGGCGGTATATTGCGGCAGTAAACCCGCGACAGCAACGCGACTTCCCGGGAAACGCGGTCTGCACTGTTTTGACCCCGCCTAAAAAATATGTGTGTACCTAGGTACCTATGTACATCTCATTTTAAACACTGTAGGGGACCAGGTACACCTATGGAGGTACCTAGCAATCAAGAAAGGCACGCTGTAGCCTTACAAATTAGCGTGTTGCTGCCTAGGATCAGAGCCCTGGAGGTTTAAAGTAGGGATGTACCTAGGTACCACTGCCCCTCCACTAAGATCGGCATCATCACAAATTCGAACATCGTCACCCTTAGATCAGATTCATTAGGCCTATGTAGGTAATACATACAGCTCTGGATCCTGCAGTGCCCTTCTGCGGGTTGATACAAGTAACTGGAGAACTTCATATTCGGTATGCAAGGCTACCTAGCCAGGTCATTCTCAACGTTCTCTATAGCTCACAACCTCAATCTTCATTTCTCGAATCTATCTACGTATAAGTAGCTGCCTTAGCTACTGGGTACTAACTAGATACGTCTCGCCTAACATCCACGGTCTACCTCGATCGTATCCGTTTCTCTCCCCTACATTTATGAGTTTCACGGCGATAGTACTCGATATAGCATCCGGATGAACAGCCGCCTTCTAGCGTACGCGTCTCCCAGGGGTTCTGCATAAATGGGGCAGGAGTATTCCTTTCATAAAATCTGATGGTGTTAATACACCGGACTAAGTGAAAGCAAACGCATCCTCCAACCATCTCGGACTATAACTGTGGAAGTGCGATATAGCTTTTATCCTCCACGACGACTAACTCATCCCGTACCAAATTCCAAAATGGCCGAATCCTCGATATTGCGTTTCCCCATCGCCAGAAAGGAAAATGAATACTTCCTTCTGGAGGTGTCCTCGAATGGGTCACGACCTCTAGATTTGAAGCTGGTCGGGTCGGAAAGCACTGCTGTGTTCATGATGAAGTGTAAGTATTCTCCAGCCCCGCGAGCCAGCCCGCGACCCTGGCATCCATGCGGCCTGTTCGGGGCCCCTAGCACGCGAATTTCATGCATCGTTCAATTCTCGTACTCCGCGTAACTAAACTGCTCTATTTTTATCTCTATAGTACGTCATAAGAGGGCTGGCGACTACAAGGCTTCGGGCAGCCCTTGCTCTGCTGAGGAGTGGGAAGAGATCTTGATTTCAACCTTGGTCAACCAGCATCCAGCGTCCGATGTCGAAATCAAAGCCATTGTCCAATCAGACGGTGCCGAGGTCTCTCTCTCTTTCCGGAAGAGCATACAAGGAATTACGGTACGTACCGTATTCTGTTCTAGAGTACATGACTAATGGGAGTCCGTAGCAACGACTCGGTTCTATCGTTCTAGAAGAAAATGAGAAGATCGAGATATCCCCGTTTGATTGGTGCGTCTCAGCCCTCGGGGCTCGTGCCAAGGTTGAAGGGGATCTGGCCACTGCCGCCGTCAAAATCCAATCCCTTGAGGATTCTCTCAAGGAGCTTAAAGACCAGTTGGATGAACTTATCAAGACAAAGGAGGATGACGAAACACTGCTCCTCGAGAAGTTCCGGGACCTTCTAAACGAGAAAAAGGTCAAGATCCGACAACAACAGCGGTTACTAGCATCTGCGAATGTAGACCCCGAAAAGCTTGCAAACGTTGCCGGTAGCCAGAACACGCAAAGGCGAGTAGCCCGAGAATCCCGTGCTTCGAAACGAAAAGCGAAAGAAGAGCCCGAGAGCAGTGATGAAGGATTCGAGAAGATGGATGTTGAGGAGGGTGGTGACGATGGTAGCCCACAGCCAGATGTCAAAGAGGAACATGGAGAAACTACAGCGGATGAAACCGCGAGTGGAACAGACACAGATGATGAGCCAGCACCGCCACCAGTAAGGTCTCAGAGAAATCAGGCGGCGGTACCAAAGCACAATACCCGAGCATCAACGTCCCAAAGAAAACCTTCTACGCCCGACAGTTCACAGAGCAGTGAGGCGCCGCCACCACGCCGGGTTCTGCCCTTTATGAAGACCAAGAAACCTGCAGCCCCGGCACCAAAGCCGGCTGACGATGACGAAACAGAGTCTGAAGAAGAATTATAAAGGTAGGTATGTTAGATACTATGGGCAATAACGAGATTATGTGTTCATGATGCGAATGTTGTGTTTTATTAGTCTTAGTCCTACGCGGTTCTTTACAAATTTACCTATTGTCCCAGGATTTCTAGAGGAGCAGCAATGACCTACCCACCTACCTAGGTAATGACGGCCGTGCATTGCGATAATAGGTAATACCTTGATGACTGCATGCCCGTGCACGCGCGTTTATATGATGAAGCTACATAGTACCTAGGTACCTGGTATGTTAGGTACATGTACATGCCTCCTGCATGTTTGCCTCCAAGAACTGAAAACCTTGTACGACGTTACACGACTGTCGTTAGCCCCAACCCTCCGCCGCTTCTTAGGTAATGCCAGATGTCCTCCGCAACTTCAACGCAATAGACAACATGCACATCTTCCACACCCCAACCCGAACAGCGATTCACTATCACCTGTTTCCCCCCTAACGTCTATCATCGGAACCGTAGATGTCGTTGAAGAAACCTCGGAAGTGCTTCTGCCTACCCAGCTCGGAAATCTCCGCCACCTCGCTGGGCGTGAGCTTGAAGCTGGGGACCTTGCTCAGATACCCCTGGAGTCGCTGCTCGTTGCTGCTAGTCGTCACCGCGACGATGCCCTGGTCGATGACCCACCGTAGTCCAACGTCCGACATGGTGACGCCGTACTTCTTGGCCAGCGCGGCGTAGACGTCGTCGACGGGGCCCGGGCTCGCCTTGGTGATGGCGGTCAGCGGCGAGTAGGCGGCGGTGGCGATGCCGTGCTGGCGGTGGAAGTCGACCAGCGTGCCGTGCTGCAGGTACGGGTGGTACTCGATCTGGTTGATGACCGGCTTTGTCTTGGCCGTCTTGAAGATCGTCTCCAGGTGCTCCTGCAGGAAGTTCGACACCCCGATTGACTTGGCCCGCCCGGACTCCTTGATCGCTTCCACCTCGGCCCAGATCTCCTGCAGCCGCTGCGGCGTGCTCGCGATCTGCGGCCAGTGCACTAGGTACAGGTCTACGTAGTCGAGCCCGAGGCGCTCGAGCGAGGCGTCAAAGGCTGCCTTCACGGTCGTGGCTATCGTCCATGCCTTGGTTGTGACAAAGAGCTCTGAGCGGGGTACTCCGGACTGCTTGATTGCGATGCCGAGCTCCTTCTCATTGCCATACACTGCGCGGCTTGTTAATGGGACGGGTACTAAATAGGGAAGCACTATATGTGCCCATATATAGGATCATATATCAAATTCCTTACCCTCGGCCCCGTCCAAATGGTGGAATCCGACTTTGAGAGCCGTGAGCGCCGAATTGATGACAAGCCCCGACTCCCCGTTATACAGCGCTGTACCCAGACCGAACGCAAGCTAGAATCCCACTCCGTAAGCCCCCACCCCCGCTGACGGGCGATCTTTACTCGAAACTTACCATAGGAATCTCGTTACCGTCGTTCAACTTCAGAGTTGGGATAGACCCGGTCTGCTTCGGTCCGGCGCCACCGGAAGCATCGGGCTGGAACGTTGAACCAATAGAATTCATCTTGGAAGGTAGGTAGGCTTGGACGTTTAATTTCTGCAAAGGGAAGCGAAAAGACGGGAGTCCAACAATGTAATGAAGATGTGAGATCGAGCAAAGGGTCTGGCGCAATGCACGGGTAGTTATGGTGCCTTTTATCGAACGCCGGTCTTCGCTAGTCGCGCTTTCGATGTTGGTGAGATTGGACGGAATCTGGTGGACAGCCTCCACAGCACTATACTAGTCAAATTATTAATCAATGACGAAACTGGGGCTGCCGCTGTTGTGGACGAGCCTAACGGGATGTCACTCCATGACAAGTAGCCGTAAGGTAGCAGTGGGTGGAGATGACCTTGCAGCGGAAGCGTATACTAACATCCTATTTGAACGTTGGTATAGCCGGACGTGTAAAAACGAAGTTCGGTTTTTGGTTCTACGTGTTCTGTGTTATCCCCGAGAATAGTGTATATCGCGACTATAGCTCGTTCATTGGTTTTTAATACGCCAATGATTCACCTCTACGTTTGATAGGTACTCTTTTCTATTCGACTTTGCTGACAGGGCCCACGGCTCTGTGGCGTGTTATGATGTCTGTAGCTGGTAATCAACCGCGATACGACTGAAGGGATTCTCTCGACATTTTCGATACGTAAAGAGGAGTCCCTTATGTAGAATTTGATAGACTTAGTATGAATAACTACCTAGGATAGGTACTCAGCTGAGTATGGAAATGATGGCGTCAATCTTCCATACTGCCAAGGTGTTTTTCACACAGGAGTGTCCGTATAGATATCCGGTAGTTTAAGCAGTAAAGGGGCTTACAGTATCGGGTTCGATGACATGGTGAGCTCGATATAATAGCTATTACTTCAGAGCTTCATTGTATAAAGATCTATTTATTCCCTAGATCTCGTTTTACGAGATCAATTGTTAACATTAAGTACCACTAAGTTGATTGGTACATCCCTGACAGATTCGTATATATCCTGGTACCTAGGAGGTAGTTAAT
This sequence comes from Hypoxylon crocopeplum, assembly GCA_022578875.1. Lineage (NCBI taxonomy): Eukaryota > Fungi > Ascomycota > Sordariomycetes > Xylariales > Hypoxylaceae > Hypoxylon > Hypoxylon crocopeplum. Next base: position 1,253,000 of record MU399555.1, read on the forward strand.
GGTCAGCCATTGACGCTATGATATTGCTCCCTGCTCAATTGTTTTGCTTGATATGTGAACATTGACGCCGAGTCTATACTATCCTTCTTTCCTAGCTCCAGCGGCGGTGCCTTTAGTGATTGTAGACGAAATATGGAATATCAGAATGTGGATGAGGCTTTGGGCGGCGACCCTAGAGCAGTTGCAGCTAAGACTGTTTGTTGACATGTACCTATACTTTGACGAGAAGGTCTACGATGAGAATTTCAAATCTCGTAAGAACGTCACACGAATCCGCAATACTTAGTTGTTTCCCTAGGGATCGTAAATCGACGTGAGTTCCTGCCCGTCCTGACCCCAAACAACTTCACACTGTCGGTGCTTATTCCATGGGAGTTTTGTTGTGTGGAATAAACACCTCCTTCCTTCTCACCCGACCACTGTGATCATTATCAAGCACGGAAATATTACAACCGTCATCTCCTTGCTTTCGAAAAAAACAAGCTCGATCAAGATATTTCTTGCTCGTATTCTCAGTTACCTGTCTCGGATTAGTCGTATTATCCTCCCACCTAAAATCATCACTACGACTTCACAGAAGAGACTCAATAGAGATCACGACACCTCGATATCCGAGTTATCAACTACTACTGTCGACCTATACCACGAGCCTACGTCTTTACCCGTCTCACACCAAGATGTCGGCCGAGCCTTCGTCTTCTAACATGCCGATGCCGGATGGGGCAGATCGCTATGGTCCGCTATCAATAATCTCCACCGCGTCAAGCCTCAGTCTCTGCCCTAGCGGAAGGCCGCAAACGAAGGACGAATGTCCGTATAAGTACGGCCACGAGGATCCAGAGATGTTACAATATTGGAGCGACGCTGCGAAGGTGTGCCCGTGCGATAAACCTATGGCAGTATTCGAGACAAGCTACGAGACTTGGCTACGATGGCACTCGAGGATGCCAGACAGCTCGAAGAAAGCTGTCATCATTATCAGCGATCCACCCGAGAACTGGCACCGCAGGCCCGAGTTTTCAGGCTACCTGCTGAAGGAATGCGTGCTTTCGTTGAGCACCAGTCCCGGCCTTAAGCTCATCCCCCTGCCCCGGACTGGCGGAATGTCTCCCGAGCAGTTTTGGGAGTCTGAAGCCACACCCGATCATATTCGCATCAATCTTGCCGTGGTTACACGCCACGGCCGCCGCGATTTGGACCTGCAGTCGGTGACCAAGTGGGTGATGGAGGTCGATGACGACCACCCGGTCTGTCTCAACCTACTACAGCTATATGAGAAAGCTGTGATCGATTATCGCGAACAGAATCCAGACGCCTAGATGCCCGGCCCGAGCCACATCTGTCTGAACCAACAATGGACTGGGATGTGAAGTGTCTAGGGGTAACATGTCTAGGAGACATGTGAGCCATCGGGTATTGAATCGGCAACTGTATTGTTAGTGAGACGATTATGCTTCTGGAGAGGGAGGATTTGATGTTGATGGAAGGCTCGAGAGTTAGGAATGCCAACCAATTGCCACGACTAACACTGAACGGCATATTGGGAACGAGGCAGGGAGCCTTCTATCATCATAGGTCCAAAAATAGGACAAAATACAAATGGGATTGCTTCTTAACATGCTCGTAAATATTTCCTCTTGGTGCAGCTTAACTACATGGGGTATACGAACCCATTGCTTGTATATTGCTGGGATTGGTAACGATTGGAGCCCCTATTTTTTCACAACCACGGATCTTGGCGCTCCCTTTCCTTTCTTCAACGGCTTGAGTGAGGTCGTAGGGAGGTACCGGGGACCCCTGTGGTTCCAAGCAGTCGGGTATAGGAGTTGGGGGGTGCTACAATAAGAAGCCCATCTCTTGATCTGCTACAAACTTCTTTATTAACCTACATGTCTTCACGCGAGCCGGCGCTACACTATGTTAGTTCCTGGATACCAGTGCGACGGTGAAGTTCTTAACAATATCGGAGAACATGGGGTAATGAAGTTCCAGTTTAAAAGGGTTGTGGGACCGCTAAGACAATTGGTGGCGGGACTGACGTGATGTTGCAGATCGCCACATTCGCGGGACGGCAACCATTATCGGCTTCAAGAACCTATTACCGCATCTTTGCTTCATAATGCTTTCATAGTTTCTTTTACTACAAATCTGACCAAATGACAGCTATTTACTCCCTTCACATGCGATAGTTACCTATCTTGTACAATTAATCATTTTCGGCCTGGAGAAGCCGCCTGTATGCTTTTCCATCGCATTGTCCATCGAGGCCTACCACACTTGCGACTGGCCCAAATGGCGTCCCAATTCTCGACCAACGGCGCAACAGCCAACGCCACCACATTATCCATAAACGACATCCCGAAATCATGGACCTTTACCTCCAAGCTCCCGCCCGATTCTGTCCTCCCGACGCCCGCCGATTCACATAAGACTCCCCGCGATCAGATCCTCCCCCGACAGGTCCGCGATGCCTTGTTCACGTGGGTGCGCCCGCAACCCGTCGAGAAACCCGAGCTACTGGCGGTTAGCCCTGCGGCCATGCGCGACCTTGGCATAAAAGAAGGCGACGAGAAGACTGAAGACTTCGTGAACACGGTTGCGGGCAACAAGCTGCAGGGCTGGGACGAGGAGAAGCTGGAAGGAGGATATCCGTGGGCGCAATGCTACGGCGGCTTTCAATTCGGCCAATGGGCAGGCCAGCTCGGCGACGGGCGCGCTATATCACTATTCGAGACGACGAATCCGAGTACGGGCAAACGCTACGAATTACAATTGAAAGGCGCGGGGTTGACACCGTACAGCCGCTTCGCGGACGGGAAGGCTGTTCTACGGAGTAGCATACGCGAGTTCGTTGTCAGTGAGGCGCTGAATGCGCTTGGTATACCGACTACGAGGGCTCTGAGCTTGACCTTGCTCCCGGAAGTCAAGGTACGGCGAGAAACGACTGAGCCTGGTGCCATCGTGGCTAGATTCGCAGAGTCTTGGCTACGTATTGGCAACTTTGACATTCTTAGAGCGCGGGGTGATAGAGATCTTATTCGCAAACTTGCGACATATGTTGCTGAGGATGTCTTTGGTGGTTGGGAGACACTACCTGGTCGCTTGGAAGATCCTGACAAGCCAACGGAATTCCCTTCCCCAAAACGCAATATTCCCGCCGATACAATTGAAGGACCAGCGGAGTCTGCTGAAAATCGATTTACACGCTTATATCGAGAAATTGTGCGGCGCAATGCGCTTACTGTTGCTAAGTGGCAAGCATACGGTTTCATGAACGGCGTACTAAACACAGACAACACGTCCCTATTCGGACTGAGTATTGACTTCGGCCCGTTCGCGTTTATGGACAACTTCGATCCTAGCTACACACCTAACCACGACGACTTCATGCTACGATATAGCTATCGTAACCAACCGAGCATTATATGGTGGAACCTGGTCCGCCTTGGCGAATCGCTGGGCGAATCAATTGGTGCTGGATCACAAATAGACGATCCGAAGTTCGTGGAAGATGGTGTTAAAGAGGACGAAGCGGGCGGCATTATTGAGAGAGCAGAAAAGATCATTATGCAAGTCGGCGAGGAGTACAAGGCTGTGTTCCTCGGCGAGTACAAGAAACTCATGACAGCTCGCTTAGGGTTGAAGAAATGCAAGGAGGGTGACTTCGAGGAGCTGTTCAGCGGCCTTCTTGATACCATGGAAGCATTGGAACTAGACTTCAACCTCTTCTTCCGTCGACTAAGCTCTGTCCGAATTGAGGAGTTAAAGACCGAGCAAGAGAGACAAGATAAAGCCGGCGTATTCTTTTATAGCGACGGCGTTACGGGCCTTGGTGGAGAAGCCGAGGGCCGCAAGCGCGCAGGCGAGTGGCTAGGTAAATGGCGGCAACGCATCCTCGAAGACTGGGGAGACAGACAAACAGTCTCAGATGAGCAGGATAGAGAGAGAACGCAGGCCATGAAGAGGGTTAATCCCAGCTTCATCCCCAGAGGCTGGATCCTTGACGAGGTCATAAAGAGAGTGGAGAAGGAAGATGAGAGAGAGGTCTTAGATAGGATCATGCATATGGCCTTGCATCCGTTCGAGGAAAGCTGGGCGGGCCGTACCATTGATGGGAAGGAATACAAGGGCGACAGAGATGAAGAGACGAGGTGGACAAGCGATGTCCCCAAGATAGGTCGGGCTATGCAGTGCAGCTGCAGCTCGTAGGGCTCTCATACGCCAAGAGCCAAATATATCCCTTGTGAACCCCGAATGAGACGATGGGCGTGATGCCACCTTGTGCTCAACTGAGCATTCAGTGTGGTAGCTATTGCTATCATTTTGATACGCGTCTCATCCATCCTGTGCGACTCACAATCCTACCAATTTGCTTTATATGACTTTCATACTGTTAAGTGGCAAGGTTGACACTGATGCCAATTTATCGACTGGTAGGGCTGTTATTGTTTCATTCCTTCAGCCCCCAATCGGATCTGCGGCACAGCTCAAGGCATCATTACTTCGCCACGACGTCCTACCTCGATCCTTACAAAATTCATTACTTCCCCGCGTTTTGAGCATTCTGTTCTTACGCTTATGCCAACCCGGCTTCATTCAGCCTCTTCAACATTAGCGTAACTTATCATCAGCCCTATCTCCATCATGTGGTCCGCTCTGGTTATCAGAGCACTCCAAAGCGATGCCGTCTCTCAAGTCCTTTCGAAGCGGTCCGACGAGGAGTTAGTGACACAGACACCGGACAGTCCCCACCCGGTCAAAGACGGGTTTGGGCTGGCGGCCCTAATCATCAACTGGATTCTTGCCGTCTCAGTCTCCTTGACCGTACGTGATCTAGATGTACCGCACGAGAATATTATTTTTGCGTACTGATTAATACAGCTAACCTACACCCTTTATAACCTCTTCCCGATCTTGACCATTGTCGAAGATGATTCTCCTTCGACATCGTACAGCCCGGTGCCCACGTCCAACAAGCAGGATGAAGAGCTGGAAGAACTTACCTCTATGGACGGCAAGGATACTTTCATCGATGCAGAGGAGGGCTCCTCTACCCCGCGATCGAAGCCTATCACTTCGAGTGTCCGCTCCATCTACTTCCATCTACTCTCAATTAGTGGCGGGAGGTCGCTATTCCGAGGCTGCGTCTGCTACATGGCCCACGCGGCCTCTGTCTTAGTCATCGGCTTGTCGTTCGGATTATTGCCCTTCGTGCCGGACATCGTCGCCTTCACGGTCGCGGGCCTGCTCACCATCCCTCTGGAGACGGCCTGGACGCACATCGTCATCTCGAAGCCCAGCGAGAAGCGCTTCTGGCGACGGCTGCCCAAGTTCGGCCCCGCGTTCCGCGCCACCGCGCTGCCTACCGTGGTGGTCTACGTCGTCGAGTGGCTCACGCAGAACCTGCCGCTCTCGCTGGCCCTGGGGTTATACGGCCAGACGCCGGACCCGCAGGCCGCCTTTCCCTGGATGCTTCTCCTGTTGCTGTACCTCCTCGCCTCCGTCTTCCTCGTCCTTCCTCTTCAAATGGTCTTGGTCCGCGCCCAGGCTTCCCTGCTGCCTGACGATGAGCAGACGATTGTGCCGTTTGACCGTGCTTTCAAGCTCAATAAGGTCGAGGGTAAGGGGTATATGTCGATGCTTGATGCTTGGAGGTCGTTCTCGCGCCCCGCTTGGGTTCGATTGCTTAAGCTGTATGCTAAGGGGTTCGCGATTATGACTGTGGTTCACTTTGGCCTTATTGCTTTGGCGGCGGTCGAGTTCTTTATCATCTACCGTGTCTTCTAAGTTTGGCTGGAAGATCTACCTACTGTGGAATACCTTCGGATGTGGACGATATCAACTGAACTTGAAACTCGGAGGGTCATCTGGATACTTATATGGCGGAAGGCATCGATGATATGTATAGACAGCCCATTTATTCGATATATCGTTGGTCGGTTCGAGATGCTTGGGTATCAGTGGGTGTTTAGCGTTAGCATATGTTAAAAAGTCGTATCTATACCAACTCATTCGTTCATTATACCAGTATACACGCACAGAAATGCACGATGCGTGCTTGAATCTAAGCAAGAGCGCCTAAATAAAGGAGACTAGGAATGTCTTTGCCACGGCGGACTCTAAATACGCGCGTAAATTCATACTACGCGTAGGTTAGGGGGAGATTAAACATAGTCGACACGTGCTTTCACTTTGTTGTCGTTGTCTAGGGCTGCCCTATCATGGCAACCGGGACATTTCGGCTAATCATCGTATTGCAGCGCTCAGTATTTCGTCCGTTGGCCCAGTCCTTAACAACGCAGATAGCATCAGTCCTCTTCAACAGACAACGCCGACTGGCCGAGTCGTTTAAGGGCCGGGTTGGTGCGGCAGAAGCTTGCTTCTCTTGGCTCTTGCTCCTCTGATCGCTCTTCTGTCCTTGGGTTCGATTCCCTCGCCGGCCAAATCATCTTTTTGTTTTAATTCTTTTTTTTCATCCAGCCACGCACCCCCCTTTAACACCCATGCGCACGTGATCTAAATTATCTCGCTACCCCTTTCTCCTATTCTGTTAGTTATTAATCTTCTTTCTGGTATAATCAAGGCAGCAAATGTTTCTTCGAATTGGATTAGCTGTATCTAGATTTCGCCCACCTCACTGCTACAATTCGCTTCTCTTTCTCAACTTGGATGGCGTAGGATTCGCATTCTCCCAGTCGGTCAGATTCAGAACCTGTACTCCCCAACCCTCCAGCTCCACGATAGCCGCAGCCTTGTCCTCGGCGCTGAAGGAGTCGGTAGCATCCTCGATGAGAACGACCTCATACCCTAACTTAATCCCATCGATACTCGTCCCCCTTACACACGCACTCGTCAACAAGCCCGTCACCACGAGCGTCTCGATGCTGTGCAGGCCCAGCTCGGAGTGCAACGTCGTGAACCGATGGTACTGATTGTCCGCAAAAGCTGAGTATGAGTCGACACGGTGGTCCTGCGCCTTCTTGATGTAGTTGACCGGGCTGGTGAATCCCTCAAGTAGATGCAACCGCGTCTGGATCCCGCGCTCGATCTCGGCGCCCCATGTCTCTGGGACGCAATGGTCTGCGTACAGCGTCTGCGTCTCCATCTTCGTGGGGGTGTCCACGAAGCTGTCGTTCACTGTGTCTCCCGATATCTTGCCCGGGTGGCTCGAGAAGAAGGAAACATGTCCCGGAGGATGCCAATCTAGTTTTCGGAGTTAGCCGACACTCGTCATCCCCCCTGTATTGATTATTTCGATTTTTAGGGTATGACCCTAGTCTTATCGGCTGCTCACCTTGAGAAGCGACAACGAAGGGCCACTCGTGATTATCTAGCAGCTGGTAAATCTTGGGCAAGATCGCAGGAGCTCGCGGGTTGGCCAGCGAGCCCGTGATGAAGTCGTTTTGCACATCAATGATGGCGAGGGCAGTATTCTTGTGCAGCTTGCTAGAGAACTGCGCGCAATGATTAGTACGACCGATGATGGCTCTGTTATAAGGTCCCGAGACTTACTGGAACCGCATTGCCCAAGCCACTCAGACCGAGCAGGCCAATTACACTAATAGCCCACATTTTTGTGTATATTCCGAGTAACGACGGAACAGGCACAATTGAACTCCTCTATACACTGCCCAACGCTCGTGTAATTGAGATCTAGATGAGAATATACCTAGGGATATATGACTTGGAGGCAATATTCCCCCTCAAGTGAGATCAGCACTACGAATTGATTGACTCTGTTTACTTTATCGGGATTCTGCAGATATGGCTAGGATCTTGTTATCTCCTCGCGGTCAATTGATACCCCATTACTAATAAGTTGACCAGGTTTATCACCCCAGAAGACCAGCTGCTGACGAGATAGGAGCTGAACTTCAGGGCTGAGCTATCGTGATGCGAGCGGGGTTTAGATAACGGATGGTCCATCTCGGGAATGGCGTTTGCGGGCCGAAGTTCGTCGATCGGTTACGGACTTCCTCTCATGTATTTCATCAGGGAACGTTGAATTTTCTATGTAGGACTATACTAGATTAAAACGCATCGCTCTTGAAGAGGATGGGCATAATGACAATCACCCTACCTAGGAGACAGCATTTAAAACTATAAAGTCAGTCCTTAACAGTACTTCATTCTAAGTTATGATGAGCTAATACGGTTACTTCACAGAATCGTGAGAAGACACCAGAATCGCTGATTTGAATAACCCCTTTATGCAAATATACATCATCATAAATATGTATAAAGGTACTCTGGAGTACGTAAGCCAAATTCTCTGTTTGAACTACGAAACTTGAAATTCGCAATTGACAACATTGAATTCACAACACACGAGGCTTCGACAGGTAGTTTGACCTGCCCTGTCGAATTATAAAGTGGCGGGTCTAGCTAAAACGACCATCACCCATTGGTTGCAAGTAAGATCTATGGATGTCACCCGTGACTTCGCCTTCTTAAGAACGGGCGATGACGTGGGCTGTTTGTAGGTGAACAAGTCAGTTACGATGTTGCCATGTCGGAGTACATTCTTTTATGGCAACATCGGGTTTCAACTGCAGAGTTTACTATTGTCTCCATTTGCATGTTTGAGCGAATACCTCGCCCTCCCTACCTAGTATTGTATCAAGCTCATCTACCAATAATCCGTTGCCCTCGCCAGCAGCCGCTGTTGTACCCATGTCTGGGTCACACATTCTCTCAGCCTCTTGTCTCTAGGTATTGCTTCAATGGACCCGTATATAGGAGGGAGGAGAGTACGTCGTGTTCCAACAGCCCAGAATGCCTCCGAGGGTAGATGGCGAACGAAATGGCGGAATATACAACCCGAGCCATACTCTATACAAAAGCGACCCTCCTTTGGCCAATGGCTGAAACTCACTTGGCCTGATATCTTGACAATGCTTCTTGTTGGTGCGGTGGCTATTGGCGTAAGTCTGGGAATCCCTCTATTGTAACTGGATGTGACGTATCTATACTGACCCTATGTAGGTCTACAGTATTCGTCCCGCAGGAACGCGAATGTTCCCCCTTACTGTCATAGATGCGCGTTCCGGCGGAGATACGGGTGAAGTCGTCTATCCCGAGTTCGCATACCCGTATCGTCCTCAGATCATTTCTTCTTGGCTAGATACGGTCTTGGCTCTATTGATTCCCCTTTTCTTCCTCTTGATAATCCAGATTCGGGTTCGGAGTTTCTGGGATCTCAACAATGCCATCATCGGCTTTCTTTACGCCCTCGAATGCTCGGCTACTTTCCAAGTCATGATCAAGTGGCTTATCGGCGGCCTTAGGCCTAGCTTTTACGACGTTTGCAAACCTGATCCAAGTCTCGCCAATGACCCAGCATTCAACACCACCGGTCTCAACAGCGTCGGCTACAGACAATACATGTATACGTCGGAGATCTGCACGACTCAGGGCCGGCCTCTTTGGAATGCGATGCAGAGTTTCCCCAGCGGCCACTCGACAACGATTTTCGCCGCTGCCGTGTACTTGTACCTATACCTAAACGCCAAGCTCAAAATATTCGCAAATTATCATCCCGCAATGTGGAAGCTGGTGCTGCTCTACTGTCCAATCCTAGGAGCCGTCCTTGTTTGCGGATCTTTAACCATTGATAAATCCCATAATTGGTACGACATCCTCGCGGGAGCTATAATCGGCACGGTGTTTGCGTTTTCAGCATATCGCATGGTATATGCGAGCATCTGGGACTGGCGCGTCAATCATATTCCCCTAAACCGAGGATCTGCGTTCATGTGGAGCGAAGGCTGTGAAGGTTCGGATATGGTATTCACGAAACGAGCTGGTTGGAGAGCCGGCCATCTGGAACAGGAGAAGGAGACACTTCCAGGCCCAGTCACGAGCAATGGGAACATGGACGGCCATACTAGCGAACCCTCCAACGGAAATACTAATGGTAATCTTGCGGGACCCAATGGCGCGAATGGTCAGAGCTTGACACAACCTCAATACTCCACCCGACGTGATAGAGAAGGTGGTGAAGATATGGTATAGGACTAGGCCGTGGTATCGAATACAAGAACCGCAAGGGCTAGCAATACACTCAATAGCTTTAAACCCGCATATTAATGTATATTCTATATTTTCATGGTTTAAAACTGTGACTACAGTTTTGGTGATAATGGCTAACTTCATTCTGTGGGTACTTGGAGAAATAGGGGCGTTGATCAGATTGACTATATTTCACCCACTCACTAACACACTCAGCACAATAATAGTACACCTCCCTCTTCTGGGGTTCTATCCCGAACGGTACATCGACAAGTAATCCGAGGGAGGATGTGCTGGCATCAATGGAATTTCCACAGCGTCGGGAGGCTTGGAGAGCGGGCGACGAGGTGCCGGAACTTGGCGGTCAAGCTGCCAACGGAAGTAAGCATCCCAATCGGCACAGCGGCGCGGGTTCGCTGAAGTAGCCACCGGCGTGCTTATCTCCTCAACCCAATTGTGCGTCACAACCGTCGCGTCGACGTCGCACGTCACGTACTGGTGCATCACTTCAAGACAGTGGTTCCAGTGCCAGAGCCGCCTCTCGGCGCTCGAATTCCATAACGCGCTGCGTGTTTCATAGTACTCCGGGTGTAGACTCTGGTGCAGGATATACAGACAGTGCAGGTAATGGTGGCTGGCAAGGTACGCCAGATAGCCGCCGCCGCTCTCAGGTGGTAGGCGTACTGAGTCTGGCGACGCTCCTGAGCGCCGTAGCTCTTCGTCGCTGAGACCCATCTTGCCCACTAGGGACGTACCACGCCAGCGTGTTAGTAACGATACTATTTATCTTCGCTAATTAGGTACTGGGCCAGAGGGTGGTTGCTTACCGCGCAGCAGGGCTGTCCAGTTGCTGTCGACGTAGTCGAGAGAATCGCCGCCGTTCGGGTTGAATGGCAACCATTTGGTGTAGTTGAGCCGCGTCAGCCTGGATCCTGGTTTGGGGGCTTCGAGTCCGGGGGCTAGGGAGTCTCCGGGTGAGAAACTGTACGGACATGCCTGTTTGTGAATGGGAAAGCTTACGTACAGTAATAGTAGTAACGCTCGATGTCAGTGCTACACTGCCGATCTGTTGCGGTGTTGTATAACCAGAAGCCAATAATGGAACATAACAAGACGGCAGTAAGGACATAATTAACGATTCGGTGTACCGAATAGTTTCACAGTTTCTCTTGAATCTGGGGAGTACTAGTAGCTCCTCCATCCTGTCCGAGTCGCTGCTAGATATCAGATTCTCGGCTTCTATAACTGCCTCGTCTCCTCTGAGGTCCCTCGTGCTGGTTCTGTGAAGGTAGTTCACCTTGGTTGATGAGGAGGGTTCTGAACAATGTCTGAGATGGGGAAAAGGGGCACAGGGGGGAACAAGGCAATTTTGCCTTGAGGTGCTGACTGATTCAAAACCTGTTTCTCGACAATTACCGCTCGATATAAGTACGATTAATTACACTCTCGTATGTAATGGAGTATGTTAGCTACCTATGTCGCATCGTGGGAGCCGAGTTCAAGCCACTGACATAATTGACTTAACTTGAATCGAGCTTGACCTGACCGGAGTCGAGGTTGACTTGGCCAGAGTCTTCCTGCTTGGGTATCCAAGCTTGCATGCATGTATAAGGGGCGCGTGATTGGCAGGCCCGATCATACTATGATAGAAGTATGACACACGAAAGATTCTATAACTAGGGTTTTCTTGGGCTGCAATTTGCCTCTTCTACCCGGGGGACTGAAGCCTTGGAGTATATTCTTGAAGCGTATATAAAATAATCAAATCACTGTCGTTTGGATTTCTGAATCTCGCAACCCCTTTCCGACATCGTAAATACCTCAAGCGAATAAGATATTCCTTCCGCGTGTGTTACAGCTCAATATTATACGTCTCATACTACCAACATGAAGACCGTCGCTGCTCTACTTGCTTTAAGCCTTGCTGCTATGGCTGCTCCTATGAGTGGTTCGTACTGTGTAGCGGGGAGATTCTCTAGATGGTATCTATACTAATCTGCTACATAGGCTCATCAGACATGGAGAAGCGAGCGCCTGATTTCGAGTAAGATCTATGGGATGAACCAACAAAGCTTACGGTCGACTAATTCCCTGAGAAGTCAGGAAATCAAAAACGCTGGTAATATTCCGGCGGTCACAAACCAGAATTGGGATTTGACCGACAAGGAGGAAATGGTTGACCGGATTTCAATGGAGCTTTAGAGCGAGAATGTATTAGTTGAAGCACGAAGGATATAAGGCCGAGTTGAGGCTAGGACGGACGCTGGTTAAGTGAGCAATAGTTTATATTAGTATGAAGCACGTTCGTTTGATATCGATGACTCTGGCAATAAATAATCTTGACAAAAGGTCGGTATCCAAATATTGATTTGTATGGAGGAAACTCCTCATGATTGGCCCTCTGATACTGGTATGTACCTCTGATGATATGTACCAAAAATCTGCATTGCCCCTTTAACTGGTTTCTTATTCGTTGGCTAGCCGAGTCTCGTAAGGCTCTGGCCTTCAACCTGTAAATTCCGCTTCCTTCCCCTCATTGAACCTGGCTGAGATCGATGGCCTTCAACTCCATTCTCAACTGACTAGATTCGCATTTGATCTGCCCATATCATTTATTCAATCTGATGGATTCTTCTCAGAGACAGATGGTACCGACTTCAGGCGGATTTTCCCAGCAAGGCTCTCTTGACTGGGTTAGCCTATCGAGGACTTCTGTCTCTTTTACTGTCGACGCTCTCGGACGGTATATGGGAGCTGGAGTGAGCCCCCTTACAGCAGTAGTAGGGCAGGCAATCGCAAAGACTCTCCCCCTCTCGCCTTCTGGGCGCAGAGACGTCCAGTCCGCTCTGGATCGGTTGAAATGCTACCAAGGCATTAACCAAGCCTTATGGTTCGGTTTCGGAATCAAGAGCTTTGTCCGGGCTCTCGCTTCTACGGCAGAGGGCATGAATCTCTTAGCTCTTTCGGCTGCTGCATCGGAGATATTCGGCGATGATAAGGCTGCCGAAATAATCTACGACTTAACCATTGAATTAAATCCTCCCGAATCTCTTACACCCTCTGTCCACGAATGGTCTATGGTGGCGAGAGCTTGCTCCGGTGTACTGTCTGCTACGAAGTTTCCAGTCCAATTTGAAGGTCTTCGCAGATTGCTACCTCTCTCAGACATGGAGGTGAGATTTGGTTGTCCTGGGTCAAAAGATATAGCACGAACCCTTGTAGCCCTATCCCGCGTCCTCACTAGGGAGTACCAGTCAATCACTGTTGAAGGAGGCCTCGGAGCATGTTGGATTGCTGCAGTAGCAGAATAGTTGTATGGTCTGTCCGTCACTGTAACAGGGGACAACGGCGATCTGCTCTACAGCAGGGATACGGGGACGACAGGTGCTTCTCAAATCAACGTCCAGTTTCTCGGCCATGCAAGAGCTACCGAAACATCATTAGACCTAATAGCCTGTTCCTACCAGATCACTGACGACCTGCTCTTCTCAGGCGATGAAAACGCCTTCGTTCCGAATACAGGGAGATTGCAGTGGTCCACATGCCTTCGGCATTGTTTTGGTCGCCCAATGGATGAACTTTTATGCGACTCGCCGACAATGGGAGTGCTGTTTGGGTGCTTCTCTAGTCTTCTTCAAGGGGCGATGGATTCCAATCCAGCCCTGCCTCGTCGCACTCTCTACGGCTACTTTAAAGAAGCCGGGGGGCTTCCATTCATTATAGAGTCACTGCGAAGGCTTCCAGAGCTAGAATCTCTTCGAGATTCTGCTGTGAAAAGTTTGAGGGTTAATGTACATGCGGCCTTGTTGATGTTCCTTCGTGGCTTCTTGGACTTGTACTCCTCCTGCGGCTGCAGACGATGCTGCGCATCAGATGGTGATAACTATCTACCTTTTTCGGGGCTCAGAGAGGAGCGAGGCTGTCAAGTCATCCTTTTTGCCACGATTCTCATGTTGTGTCAAACCATAGCTGGGGTGGATTTCGATCCGGAGATTGGTCTCCGCGCTCCCGGACTGTTCGCCCTCTATGACTACTTTTCCCACAGCCATTTTCTTGGCCAGGGGCATAGAGAGGATATTGAGAACTGTCTTCATAGTCCCAACTCGAAGAACAAGGTACCTTTGGCAGATCTAATCCTGAATCCTGAATTCCAAGGCGAAACACATGTACCCAGTTCCCCCGTAACGAGCATGAGCAAAATACTGATGGATCAAATGAGTCTCCCCGAGCGGAGCAAGCTTGACTTCGTGGTTACTATTTTTACAGGACAAAACAGAGTTAATGCTGGCAAGAGAACCTCAGCCACCAATGCGGTCTCGTATCACGGCCTTACAACCTTCTATTCAATTCTTACTTCGTTCTCCACGGACCGAGAGTTTTGTGGAAAACTCGTCGTTACGCCAGGACACCTAGGATGTAAGAATAGGATCTTTCCCAGGAACCTATCAGAACTGCAGGACCGCAGAGAGTCATTGCAGCCTACGAACTTGGGCAACGGCTTGATGAAGTTGGGCAAGGACAGAGAATTTTTGATAGAGAATCCGAGCAACGGTTTCGCACGAGGAGGGGTGGGATCCCGTTTGGCTCTTTTAAACAAGGCCACGCTAATAATCACGGAGAGCCCTGCTGCTGTCAAAGCACACTTCTTAGTGGAGGGCAGCGACCGGAATAAGGTTATACGATTGGTGATACTGCCACGAGATTTGGTTCATACCTTGGTCGAGGCTCGATCATGGACTGTTCGCCACGGTTCTAGCTTTCGAAAATGTGAAGATATTTCGTGGACCCGTTTGTGGTCTGATTCTATCCGGTCACCTTTGCGCGCCTTGCAGCTGCCCTCTACTCACCAGCCGGATGAGCCGCAGACTATCTGTCTTGCGTTCGACGAAGAGGGAAACGACTATTTCGTTGCCGGTGCCATCTCTTTAGTGCCACAAATGCTTAATACTCAGGGCAGAGGGCCAGGGTCAGGACTCGATGTGGTTATACTGGACCACGATAACTGCATGAAATGTACCTTCAAGGGAATTGCTGAAGCGCTCAGCCCTGGGAGCGGTAAAAAGCTTTGCGGAATATGGTCAACGAAGAAACCCCTTGTCGTTACTCGGACACTCCCGTAAGAGCTCGCCGTCTGATCAAAGGTACCTAGGTAGCTTCTTTGTTAGGCCTGTTGGAATATTCGGTGGCTGGTAATTCAGTGGCTGGGCTATACGTTTCGCACCTAGGTCGTATATATATCATCTACGATCCTTTACATGCTCCTAGAAGACAACTCTTTTGATATAATTAATATGACGCTTCATAACCTGCGTCTATTTCAACAATAAGAGTACTACCATGCCTTCTGTTGATTGTGAACGATGTCTGACAGCTAGTCTAGGAGCAATCATAGATGAATCATCTATATTATGTTTATGTCTAGCTTAGCCATATCTTCCATGTCTGACTAAATCCGAATTGTTCCTAGGTTCTAAGGTGGTAGTCGTCAATATTTGAAGGCGCCCCACATAGTAGCATAGCAGCAAATAGGACTGGCTTGGCAGCGCTTTGTATTGCGGCCAATGGATTTTATAGGAACCCGTGATAGCTTTGTTGTTATAACTTTCGTGTCACAGCAACTTTCTAGTCGTTTGTGTTTCTTTAGGCAGCAGTCTGACAAACATGTTAAGAGCAATCGCCAACATCGTTTCATTATGAGCACCACCTGCTTCCTAAACTCTCCATTAACTTCGGCCGAACAATTATGGCACTAGGTTGCTCTACTCTTTTCTTACAATAATTCAGCAAAGGGAGCATGCGACAAAGATGGCACCCACCATCGACATTATCCGCCACGCGCAAGCCCGTCACAACGTCCTAAGCTCGAACATTCGAGATCCGAGATTAACCAGCGCCGGCATCATGGAGTGCCTCGCCTTGAGCCAAGACATCCGCCCCTTCAGACGTAAAGTCACCCGCATCTTCTCATCTCCCCTGAGGCGCGCGATTGAGACCGCGAGCATCGGCATCAAACCCATCGTGGGAGAGGACATCAAGGTAATTCTGCTGCCGGAACTCCAGGAGATCAACGCGACACCAAGCGGCACGGGCTCCCCAAAAGAACGGCTCATCAAGAAATATGGCACTTCCCAACTAGACATGTCGGCTCTGGATGACGACTGGTGGCACAAGGGCCCGGAGACCCGGTTTTCGCAGGGCCCCGCCAAGGTCGAGGCCCGGGCGCTGGAGGCACGGCGGAGATTGCGTGAAGCGGCACGCTCCGACGCGGCCGGCAGCAACACAGATGCGCACATACTGGTCATAACACACGGCGAATTTGCGCACTGGCTCACAGAAGACTTTGTCGGCATCTCTCGCTTGAGCAAGACCGGATGGGCCAACGTTGAGTTACGGTCGTACCAGTTCGCGGACCTGAACGGGCCCGACACCGACGGCGCCGTGCTAGTCGAGACGCAGGAGAGTCTTAAGAGACGAGGTTTAGAGGAATCTCCGTCGCTAAGTGACAGGCAGTTGTCTAAGGACATCGCGTCAGAACGAGCACTGGCATATATCAGATGGTTTCCGGAATATGTGGAAGACGACGACTGGGTTGACGAAGACGATGGTCAAGGTACTGTCGCCACAACACGGCCTTAACCGCTCGGGGGCTGCAAGGCGTCTAGTATGCCGTACTATAGCGCTATGGCGAGATAGTTAGGAGCAAGAGGCTAGAAGAGGAGCGTGCAGCCATCATCATCAATGACATATCGTAGTTGAGTAATATCACTGTACCTCCAGCGGGAAGATAGGGGCTCAGTAGCCGAAAAGATAATAATTACGGCGCTTTCCCATACAATGTTCCTAATAAACCATAGCTACCGGTGTGCTGATGCTAGAAATCCCCGATCTAAGCCAAAGTAACCAATATCCACTCCCGCGCCTCTCCAAGCCCGACCCAAGCGGCCTCCTCAACCTCACCCGAACAAATCCGTGAGGCAACGCGCTTGACCGGATCATCCCACTCGACGGCAAGGACATAGAGTATCTTCTCCGCCTTGAGGACCTTGATAGTGTTATCGTTGAACTTCCGCGATACCACGATGAACGAATACTTTCCGGTCGGCTTCTGTACTTGATTTGGCCAGAAAAGTTTTAGTTCGCCGACCTGTTCCTTCTTATCGTTGTATATCTTGCCGTCTTCTGTGTCGAGAACCGCGTGACTTGTCCAGAATAACAGACGTCCCGAGTCCCTGAACTCTCCGTCTTCGGCGTCCCTGTGTAGGAGACTAGCATCAATCGCCGTATCCCCTTTCCACCCCATCGAAGTAGAGCTATCGACGCCGCACATGTCGAGCCTAGAGACAGACTCCAGTTTCTTTCCCTCCGGGCGCGAGTGCAGTGGCGCCGCTTTACCATCTAGACTAAGCTTCATGATATCAAGTTCCGGCTCGAGCACAATCTGCCTCGGCGCCGGCCGCGTGACACCATGAACGCGGCTCCAGCCAAGCCAAGACCAGCTGGGGAACTGCACCTTGTTAACCGTGCCCTCAGCAGACCTCACGCGATGCAGCTCCCTCCTGCGCACTGGCGTATCCCCCTCCTGCCACTCGCTGTTCTGGTACCACTCGATATTGCACCAAGCCAGACTCTCATCGAACCTAACCGAAACCGAGTGGCCCCAGTAAAAGTCATGTCCGGTATTCACCTCCACCCTCCTCAGGACGCCGGTGAACGCGTCCAGCGCATCGGCCTGCACGGTGAGCTTCCGGGTGCAGTAGCTCTGGATCATGGAGTCGAGCTCTCCGTACGCGAAGTTGTTGCCGCCGCCGAACTCGCCGAAGACGCGGTGCCCCGACAGCACGTCGAAGATGATGTCGTTGGCTGCGACGGTCGTCGGGAAGGCTTCGAAGGCGATGCTCTCGCAGCACTTGGCTGACTCGCAGCTCCAGAAGATTTGGTTGGATGTGATGATTAGAGTCCGGCGTGAACATAATCCTTCCTGGAATGTCCACCCGCGGGTCGTCCATCGGCTGTCTTGGTACGATTGGTCTAGTCTTAAAACGTCCATTAGGCTTAGGTCTTGGGCGACGCGCGCAGTGCGCTGATTAATGACCCGGGAGGTGCCGTTGATACCGGCGAGTCCATCGACGGCGGTGCCACTGGTTGCGACTATAGTCATTTCTGCGCGGGAGTAGACCAGGTCCATCTGCGGGATCTGGACCGCTTGATCAATGTCCGAGTCCTGTATTACACACAGGCGGTCGACCCAAAGGAAGTCCACGCCCATCTCCTTGGTCAACTCCATCGCATCCACAATAGTCTTCGGCAGGAGTTGATTCTTGAGGAAGTCTGGCGTCTTCATCTCCTCGACGTTAGCCAGAATTGTCTGGAAGGGATTGGTCTCGCCGCCCCATACGTAGCTGAGAGCGAAGTACGAACACGGTTCCGGCGTCTCGACGAGGCAGTGGCGGTTGACGTCGATCAACCGCAACTTCGCAGGCCACGAAGTATCAGATGTTAGCCATGGGGGCTCGCTGCACTTTGTCCCGTGAGCGTTGGCACATGTCTCGTACCACTTCCGTAGGAGTTGAACATTGACTTTTGGATGTACAATGCGACCCGTCGGGAAAGCCGTAAAAGGCGCTTCACCAGCAACGTAATCATCCACACTCGGAATCGGATGAATACACGGATGCAACTGCATGAACGTCTGCGACGTCCAGCTGACAGGGCTTTTACCAGCCAGGACCAGCAGACGATTAAAACTGCTGTTCACCCTCCTCTTCTCGCTCCCTCCACTATTCTCCCCCTCTCCATCCAGGAAGATCCCACGGTCAGCAAGCGAATCCAGAAACTCCTGCGCGACCATTTTATCAGACGAGTACCCCGGCCTCAGACTGGCGAAGAGCCTATCGAGCTGGGTCTCCGCCTGCGCCAGCCCCTTCGTCTGCACCGAGGACCCGAGACGGTTCCTCTTGCTCCAGAAGGCGCAAGTGATCTTCTCGGGCTGGTCGAGGAGGTGCGCGATGGGCCACCACTTCTTTAGGGTGCGCGACGCCTCGCCGATCAGCGCGCACAGCTCGCACGCCGTCGCCGCCCGGATCAAGCCGAGGTTGTGCTCGCCGCTCTTCAGTTGTCCGTTCCCATTCTGGCGAGTCTTATTTTGGGGGTCGAAGCGGCCGGTGGTTATCGACGTCCAGTCGACAGAGCGGCAGAAATCGCACAGGCGAAGCTCGCTGTCCAGCTGTGTTTCGGCCATCATGGCCAAGGGATGACGGATTCTAGCTTAGAGTCATGTAGAGTAATCGATTCCAGAGTTGTGCTCTACGATCTAAGAGACTTGAATAGATATCTTCCTTCGTCAGGTTGAAAGTGTAATTCTCCTCACACTTAGCCAAAGAAGAAACTCCAACTCCATCTTAAAGACGAGAGCGCTTGGCGAAGAGGATATGCCAAGCAAGTGAAGCTCAGCCGCGGCTGAGGAGTCATGCGGAAGCATCAACGCTAATGCTAATAGAGACCGTATTGTTTTTATAACGAGGCTTTATATCTTCAAGAGATATGGCCTCGAAGGGCCGCATCTCTAAACTAGGACTCAATCGGGAACTTCCAAGAGGGCGAAGTGGGAGGCCATGACTGGGCAGCGCATGTCAACCGTTAGCACGAATCACTTAATGAAATGCCAAGAAATCTAGACTCTAACCGGTATCAAACACGAAATACCATTACGCCTCAGAGTTTCTAACTATATCTTCTTTTTGCTCTTCGTTTTACCCTCGTTCTTCGCCGCGCTGCTGCCGTTCGTCTTGGCCTTCGGCTTCTCTAACGCCTTCGGATCTAGACCGCGTTTCCTCATAGCGTTCCGCTTCGCCCTCTCCATGTACTTCTCATCCTCATCATCGTCAAAGCCACCGAAGTCGTCCCGCGCGGATGCCTCCTCATCCGTCGCGATAGGCGTCTTATCGATAACCTCTTCCTCCACATGCGGTGCTGAAGCACCCTGGG
Organism: Hypoxylon crocopeplum; assembly: GCA_022578875.1. Classification (NCBI taxonomy): domain Eukaryota; kingdom Fungi; phylum Ascomycota; class Sordariomycetes; order Xylariales; family Hypoxylaceae; genus Hypoxylon; species Hypoxylon crocopeplum. The sequence goes on from MU399555.1 coordinate 1,272,995, forward strand.
CAGGCTTGTCCTTGACGAGATTGGGAGGTGTCGGTCCGACCTTGTGGAACTTGGCAACGAAGAAACCATCCACGTTGTAGGTATGCGGGTAGTACCTTCGCGTCAGTCGCAGGCTCGAGTCGAATTTCTTGCCCATGTAGCTAGTGAAGCCTTCCTTGCCGAAGGGTAGCTCGGTCTCCACTAGTTTGACGTTCGGCCGCTTGTTTAGAGCATATTGGACTACTTGCTCATTCTCTTCGACGGTGACCGAACAAGTAGAGTAGACCAGATAGCCACCTGTCTTGCTAGCATGATTAACCGAGTCGATGGCGGCCAAGAGTAGTTGCTTCTGAGTGTGAGGTAGGATCATGAAGTCCTTCTCATCTTTATTCGTCTTGACTGAGGGATCCTTAGCGATGACTCCTGTGCCTGAGCAAGGAGCATCAAGAAGTACTCTGTCAAACCCGCCAATAACTCTCGGGAATTCACGAGCGTCGTAGTTGCAAACGATCACGTTTCGTGCGCCAAGACGGTGGATATTACCAATTAGACCCTTCGCACGAGCCTTGCTGGGATCATTGGCAAAGATGCAACCAGTATTCTTCATCATAGCAGCCATATGCGTTGTTTTTCCACCAGGGGCAGCAGCCATATCAAGCACGCGCTCGCCTTCCTGTGGACCTAAAGCCATGACGGGTAAAAAGGAGGACGCAGCTTGAAGAATGTAGTGTCCAGCGAGATATTCAGGAGTAGCACCAAGGGGTACATTGCTCTCGAAGATCTGAAGTCCAACCTTGGACCACTTGCCCACAGGCTCCAAAGTGACGCCTCGATTTATGAGGGCCTGGGCTAAGTCTCGACGATGTGTTCGCAGGGTGTTTGTTCGGATGACAACCGGTCTCGCCGTTTCGTTCGCTTCGAAGAATGCGAACGCCTCTCTTGCTGTGAATAAGTTCATCAACTTCTCAGCCAGATACTCGGAGTAGCCGTAATACGCGCAGATATCTTTCAGCAACTGCATTGTGTATTCGGTTCTGGATCTGCCCTCCTCTGCTAGATTTGCAAAGTCGTCTAGAACGCGTATCGTATCCGTGATCCTTGTTCTTAGTAACTGTAGGTCAGGAGCTAAGAGAGCTTTTGTCTTCAATGCCAGATCGTCCTCTTCTTCATCGTCGAGAACATGTGGTCGTTCAATGTTCGTTTGGAGGGCTGCTTCTTCCAATTCGGCCTGCGCTTCCGCCTCTTCTTGTGCCATCTGCTCATCGAGTTTTCTAGATAGGCCGACAATGTTGGCCGCAGTCAACTTTTCTTCAGCATCCGAGTCATCTTCGTCTTCCGAGAACATTGCTCTTCGCTCATTTGGACCTTCCGCGTCTGAATCGAATACCGAATCATCAGATCCTAGGAAATCGTCTCCTAGAACATTCGCATCCACCTCATCATCGTCTAGGCCTGAGAACTCATCGTTATCTAATTCGGATCCACTAAAGCCATCTCCAAGGCCATCGCTGAGGTCCTCATCGGACTCAGGTTCTGGTACAGGTTTCTTGATTTTCGACTTGGTGTTCTTTCCGTTTTGTCTGGGAACTGTCGTAGCCTTCACACCGTCGGACTTCCCATTCACCTTTGGTGCAGCCTTTCTTGCGTTGCTGCCATTGGATTTGGGGGCTGCTGTTGCGGTCTTCCGTTTCTTCTTGTTCGGCGCTTCGGTCGGGACATCGTCAACAGGCAAACCGGCCTTTCGCTTGAGTTTTGCAAAATGTTCTTCTGACAGTGGCTCAGGAGGGCCCTGCTTCTTCATGCGACGTCCGACACCCATTTTCGGAAGTGGTGGTATATAAAATATGTATGTGTGGTGTAGAGGGTATGAAAAATCACTGTACTTAATGCGTCCAGCAATTTGAACTGGAACTTTTTTTCTAGCGATAAGCTGATAGTGGTCAGAGTATCCACTTTCTACAGAAACGCGGCGCAGAATTTTAAAGTGCAGGTGGAGTGGGCGGTACCTAGGTACTTAGAGCTTCAGCCACAAGTGGGATATTTCGTGGCGCTTCTAATGCAGGACATCATGATCGTCACCAAATAGTTGAAAGTAGCCTGGTAAATCACAACAACACAACACAACACCTCTAGTAGTTCGTGGAGCACCTACAACCGAAGATGACAGAAGTATCATTTGCTAAATCCTTCCTTGCGGCTCTGGACTCTCGTCCGGTCAAGTTATCCCCTGATCATGTCGAGGATCCTAAGACCTACGCAGCGCGCAGCGCCGTACGTTCTCTGCAACGCACCCTACCGCTGATCCAGCCACCTAGCTAACAACGAGGATAGTATGTACTGCCAAAGATGCCGAAGCCAATGAGCAAACGCAAATCTACCGCCGTCGCACCTGGCCAGGAGAGAGGTCTTACAGTCGTTGTCACGTCCCTGCGCAATCCACCGCTAGACATTAAACTCTTGTCCCAGACGCCAAACACGTCCGTCCTAGATATTAAGAGCGCCGTATCGCAGGACACGGGAATACCGGTAGAGAAGATGAAGCTGTTGCACAAGAAGAAGCCTATTCCGGACAGCAAGGTGCTCAAAGATCTGGTGGGCCAAGACGAGACGGCCGTCGAATTCTCCGTCATGGTCATGGGCGGAGCTGCGGCTATCAAAACAACGCCAGTACAGGCCGAGGTCGCGCAAGGACAGAGTGGCGGAGAGGTTTTAGACACCAAAGAGTTCTGGGATGACCTGAAGGGGTTCTTACTACAGCGGATACGAGATGAGAAGACGGCTGGGGAGCTAGCGGACACGTTCCAGGCTGCCTGGAAGGCGAGGACATGATCCATGGAATACGCCTCACGAATGGACAGAGATGGCAATTGAGTACTTATCAAGCTAGATACTCGAGGGTTATACGCCGAGACAGCATTCATAATGAATAATGACAAACCATTATGTGGGATAGTGCGAGTAGAATGATCTACATTCCAATATGGCTTTTGTTTTATGTGGTGTATACCCTTGGCTAACATCAAAGCTAGAAGTTCATGTCATGCCTCTAAGGAAAAGAAAAAGGACCAAACTGGCCCTACTCAAGTGGTATTAGTAGGGGGGTTTATGTCCATCCTGCAGTTTCGTAAGACGTCGTGGACCTCAGCACGCGAGTGCCCCTCAACTAGCGATCCTCAGCAACTCCATTTCGGTTACTCTCGGGGTTTGCAGAATTCGGATACGCTTAACCGGCCAAGCCCTTGCTAACCACCTTCAGCACCGTGTCATATTCGATGTCGTCCTGGTCGTTGGCCTGTAGTTCGGTAGCAATACCGGTAAGAGAACGCTTCAACGCCTCCTTCGACGAGGCGTACACCATCTTGGCCTTCGATGAGGGTTAGCGGAATTTCTAGGTGCTCTTAAGGCGTCAATGATACTGACCATGACATTGGCATCATCAGGCGACCACGCGATGAAGGTGATCTTGTTTCTGCACGTTGTCAGTATTACCCGCTCGACAGACCGACAAGATTTACTTACCGTGAGCCTTCACCACTAGCGAGGCTGTACTCGAAATCGTAAACAGCGTATCGAGGACCCTTGCCAACAGCACCCTGGAAACGTATTATTAGGACTGCGCCCGATATGCAAAACGGTCGCGGTGGCCCGGATACTTACGCTCCTGCTCTTGGTAGTAGCGCCGAGGAGTTTCTCGCGGAAAACCTCCCAGTCCTTATCCGGCGAGGCTTCTTCGACGACGATCTCCCGGTTGTCGTCTGACAGCTTGAAGACGATGTACTTGTACTTCTTCGCGAGCTTGAGGTCGTTATACGCAGTGATGCACTCCTGCGAGACTGTCGCTCTAGTAAGGCCAGCAAGGTTAGCTCTTCTTCATAGTCGCTCTTTAGATAGTTCCAGGAAGAACCGTGCATCGTGAAGGCGCATGATGACGCGCGGAAGACAATCGCCGGCGGAGACGGGAACAGGACGAGCATAAACTGGAGGGGATTACCAACCCTGATTGAGACTACCAGAATCCAACATTAGCAGGTAACTAGGGGTGATTGGATTTCGAAGACTCACCATTTTGGTGGTATATGCTCGAGCTGGACTGGTACCAAATGAGAGTCTGGAGACAAGCTACGATGTGGGTTGTTAGCGGGGTTCGAGGGATCCTGCGAAGACAAGAGATGCGAATAGTTGAGGAATAATAACGGCGGGGTCAAGCTGCAACTAACATGAATCGCTGTTTAAGTGTTTCCACCTGAGGGATGCTCTCGTAGGCAAGTATGCAAACGGTTGCGATGTTGGGGGAGAGGATATAGTAGAAATGAGGAAGTTGGAGAGAGGCAATGTTTTTAGTGTGGGCACTATTCGCAGTGGAGGGGAAGGTCGGGCTGATGAAAAGAGATACGCACGACAAGTACAAGAAATCAACACACACACAAAGCCTTGGTGGGGTCGATGTTTTGAAGAAGGGGGGGTCAGGGGGTTAAGTGAGTAGGGGGGCTGTGGAGAATGGGCAGTTGGCCGTGAGATGATAATCTTGATGTACCATAATGCTTGCTTGCAGCTTAAAATGGATACTATGTACATCTATATCCTTGGCGGTAACTGGGTCGACCGTCGGGCAACAAGATTACAAGGGCTGTTTCACGTGACTCCCCTATGTATTGCTTAGGCTTCTATTCGTAACGCCGCTACAACCGATTGTTACTTGCTGCCTCTAATAAGGATGAGCCACATGTATTCGTCATTGCGTATCACCACACATATGTCATCTCAATGACATGACTAGGCAGAACTGGAAATATGTAAATACGGAACTTGATGCCTAAAGAGCCAGCGTACTGCATTATCAATCAGATCAATTATGATCTCACCTGCCAAGATGCAGGCAGGTGGCTAGTTCGTAGTGTGTAGCTCTAGTATACAACTCTTTTTACAACGCCGCTCGGGGATATCAAGAGGGTATGAACAGGCATAGGGAGAGAGGGTAGAGGGGAGAGGTAGAAGAGATGACAGAACCAACGTGAAATCCGTCCGCATAACACCGAGATCAATGCTCCCGAACCCAAACTTTTGATACATGAAAGAGAGGAGTGCATTCATGGACGCATTACATCATTCCACCCATGCCTCCCATACCGCCCATTCCACCCATACCTCCCATGCCTCCCATGCCACCGGCTGGCTTCTCCTCGGGTGCCTCAACAATGGCAACCTCGGTGGTGCCTAGTAGTGACGCGACACCGCTAGCATCGACTAGACCAGTTCGGACAACCTTGAGCGGGTCAAGGATACCGGCCTGGATCATGTCTACATACTCGCCGTTGGCGCTGTCGAAGCCCTTGTTGAAATCCTCACCAAACTCGTCCATGAGTTTGCCAACAATCACAGAGCCCTCCAGACCAGCGTTCTCAACGATTGTCCTGGCAGGTCGAGTGATAGCGTTCTTGATAATGCTAACACCAAGTTGCTGATCGAAGTTGCCAGGCTTAATATCCTTCAGAGCGTTGCTAGCAGCCTTAAGGAGAGCAGTACCACCACCAGGAAGGATACCCTCCTCAACGGCAGCACGGGTAGCGTTCAGGGCATCAACGAAGCGGTCCTTCTTCTCGCCGACCTCGACCTCAGAAGAGCCTCCGACCTTGATAACAGCAACACCGCCAGAGAGCTTGGCCAGTCGCTCTTGCAGCTTCTCCTTCTCGTACTCAGACGTGGTGGCGTCGCTCATGACACCACGGATCTGTTCACATCGCTGAGCAATCGAGTCTTTGCTACCTTCGCCGTTGAGGATGATGGTGTCCTCCTTGGTAATGGTGATGGAACCGGTAGAACCAAGCATGTCAGGGGTAGCCTTCTCCAGCTTAATGTCAAGCTCATCAGTGAAGACGGTACCGTTGGTAAGAACAGCGATATCACCGAGGATGGACTTTCGGTTGTCACCAAAGCCAGGAGCCTTGACAGCAGCGACCTGGAGCTGACCACGAAGCTTGTTCAGAATGCAGACAGCCAGAGCCTCACCGTCAATGTCCTCAGCGATGATGACGAGAGGTCGCCGCAGCTGGGTGGAGGCCTCGAGAGCAGGGATGATATCTTGGACGGCAGAGATCTTCTTCTCCGAAAGGAGAATGAGGGGCTTCTCGAACTCGACCTTTTGCGCCTTGGCGTCCGTGATGAAGTAAGGTGAGACAAAGCCCCGGTCAAATCGCATACCCTCAGTGACCTCCAGCTCGTCGTTCATCGTCTTTCCTTCCTTGACGGTAATAACACCTTCTTTGCCAACCTTCTCCATGGCATTAGCAATCAACTTGCCAATGTGGGTATCTCCATTGGCACTAATGGTGGCGACCTGGGCAACTTCTTCGCTAGTCGTGATGTCACGCTTGTTCTTCTGGAGGTATTCAACGACGGCATCAACGGCTGCCTGAGTACCACGTCGCAGGTCCATGGGGTTGCAGCCGGCGGCTACGTTCTTGACGGTTTCTGAGAAGATAGCTCGAGCCAGGACAGTGGCACTTGTTGTTCCGTCACCGGCAGACTCGTTCGTCTTCGATGCGACATCTTGTAATAATTTGGCACCGAGGTTCTCGAATTTGTCTTGTAAGCTGATTGCCTTTGCGACGGTAACACCATCTACAAATGTCTCAAGTTAGCATGTCGAATCAAAGCAGAACACAATAAAGCCAGAAACGTACCCTTTGTGATCTTGGGAGAGCCGTAGCTCGACTCAATCAGCACATTTCGGCCTTTGGGACCAAGTGTGGTAGCAACAGCTTTCGCAAGTGTCTCAACACCGGCAAGCAGAGCAGCTCGACCTTCAACACCGAACTTCAGCTCCTATAGCGTTGATGGTCAGTACTGCGCACGTATCGATGCCGTAGAGGAAACAATTAAGATCGACGCTTGCTATAGAGTAGGGTACTAACCTTGTGCGCAAATCGCAGCTGTTGTGAAAGACCTGCACCGGCTCGGTACTTGTTAGCAGCAGCCGAAGACAGGACTGAGGCTCGCGCCCGCGAAGAGAGAGCACGCTGCATTGTGACTGTTGTATGCGTGAATGAACTAAGTGAAAGGTTTTCAGAAGGTGCCGCCACACAAAGATCACTTATTACGACGGAGAGAGAGAAGGGAGGATCGTCAGAGTTGTTAGGATGAAGACGTTGAAAGTTAGAATTTGGAGATTCCGGGGAAGAAAAGCTTCAAAAAATTTGGTGCTCCAATGACGGAGGAACCGGCCAGAAGCCGAAGCTTATCCGCGCTAACTATAATAGGCATAGCGGCGCCACCCGCTCATTCGACCAACGGGCCCATGGAAATTCGTAGAACTCAATTGTTGCAATTCTAGACTCTAATGTTGTGCGACTCAAATATCAGGGTGTACGAATTGATTACATGCCTAAGATACTTTATTCATAGATGGAGAAACTGTGAAGCCAGGAGGAGCTGCTAGGAATGGCGAAGTATTACAACAACGGTCAAGTTACTGGATTTCTAAGTTGACTACATTTGTCAGCAGCAGCTCTCATTTGTATGACTTGGCCAGTAATTAGAGTTGAGATCAGCGGATTATAGCGGTGTTTAGCACCTATTCCCGTGGTTACAATGCATCCAAGGATCTTATATAAACTTCTAAGGAGACACCTTTGATATTCTCCCTTAATCTCTACAGTATCCCCTCATTACTGCAATTCAACTCCTCATTATGGCTAATATCGCAAAGACCATTGTGGCAACAGGTGCCTCTTCAGGCTTGGTAGGCTGAAAACATCACAAATATAAACATATCAACTCTAACTTATGCTATTCAGGGCTTTGAGCTAGTCAAGCAGATGCTTGCACAGACGCAGCCGTACAAGTTCATCCTCGGAGCCAGAGACACAAAGACGACTCAAGCAGCTTTCGACGGTCTCAAATATGACAGCAGCAAACACAGCCTGACCATCTTCCCGCTAGAGTTGTCAAACCTCAAGACAGTCAAGACATTCTCTCAGCAGGCTCTTGATAAAGTTGGACAGGACAAGATCGATTATCTGCTGCTCAATGCGGCCATAGCTATCAATGCTGACGAGCCTGGCCCGCACGGTTCCAAATGGAGCGAAGCCTACATTGTCAATCACCTTTGTGAGGATGCGAACTAGAGTCTTCTAATTCTGCAATCGCTACTAACAAGGCCACCAGCTCAACATTACCTCATCCACTTGCTTCGGGAGAAATTAGAGGCGTCACAATCGCGCATCGTTGTTGTCTCCTCAGGAGCGGTCCGCGGTGTGCAAGACCCTAGTATGCCAAGCCGGCCCCTGTCCCATTTATGATACATGTTAGACTTACGGTTAACTACAGGTTTGCTTGAAAGTGATGTCAAAGGTGCCTCGAAGACGGAACGCAGTGTTTACAGCGCCACCAAGTTCATTCAGCTCCTCGGAGCTCATTGGTGGCGCCGTCAACTGCAGGGCAAGTGCCATGTTGTCGCTGTGTCGCCTGGCTTGATCCCTGGCACCGGTCTCCCACGAGGTACCACCATGCAACTACCCGTGAATCATCCAGATGCGAAGAGCGTTCCAGAAGGTATGTCAAGTCCCGAATAACTCATCTCCATCGTGATGTACAGGAGTCGTAAGGTCTAACATCATTGGCAGGCGCTCAAAGCATATACCGTGCATTAGTTAGGGATGACTTCCCTGAAGACCCCGAACAGATCTTCTTGACAAGTTGGGGCGAATGGTGGTCCAAGGATGTCTACAAGCTCAGCTTAGATAAGAGTCTCCAGGACAAGTGGAGCCCGAGTAAAGATGAGATCGAGAAGGAAGAAGGTATAACTGCTTAGCTTGCTTGGTCTGACTATCTGCCTAGGAGAATAAATATCTCTACATAATCATACAGTATGGTTAGGTACCTATCATGGTTCTAGCGATTCATAGTTCGGCGTTTGACATCTCGATCCTATGTTACAGTCGTCGAACTAATCCTCGGTCCTAGTCTACAACGGAAGGGTCCCCGATTTCTTCTCTATGTCCATGGTCTGTTCCGCGGTTTTCTTCTTGGGTGAATCCTTGAGCCCGTACTCGGTGTCAAGCTCGGTTCGCAGTGGAATCTCTTTCTCAAACAGAACCAGTAGGACTGCCAGCCCTCCGAAAGCAACCGCCACCTCAAACACTAGCCGCAGTGCATCTCTATATACGCTAATAACTTGACTTTGTAGCGGTTGGGGGAATGACCCAACAAAGCTGGCTGAGCCATACGAGTATGCACTGCAAAAGTTATGGGTTAGTAAAAAGTTCTCAGAAGGCATATATGGGATTCGAAAATGCCTCGCGAGTTACGGCTCAGACTGAAATGGAGACAAACGTTACAAATGACTTACTCGCCATTGACCAATAGATCACGCACGCTGGGATCCGAAATCCGAGGCGATAGAATATTAACACGGTTATTGAATATGACGGCCGGAATAGCGACCCCCATACATTCCCAAAGGTTCGGATGAAGCACCACGATGCAGTTGCGGCTGCCTGATCTGACTCGTCCACGGGAGCTTGGAACGCTGGCAACTGCGTGTTGAGCACCATGCCCGCGCCGAGTGCTGCTACACACTGGAAGACAGCCCACTCTGCCCTCGAGGAATCCTCGTCTAGGTAAGCAAACAGACCAATGCCGAGAGTGAATATGGCAAATCCGGAGAAGTGCAAGGACCTATACTTCCCCCAGCGCGAGAGGGCGATTGCTGATATAGCAGCACCTGGGATAGCAACAAGAGACTGTGGTAAGAGCGCAACACCGGTGTAGGCTGGGTTGTACAGTCTTACCGCTTAGAAGTATACAGGCATAAAATAAACAATCTGCGAGGTCTGACGTTAATGGGCATAACTTCCGGGCTCATGAGACGTCCTAGTACGTAAAGGGATAGGGGTGAGTGAGCTGAATTATCATGGAAACAACATACCCAGTAGAGAAGAGCAGAGTTTAGGAAGGTATTGATGCTCACGATAACCGAAGTACGATTGTTGAACAGGCGTGGCGGCATGACAGGCTCCGCCGACCATCCCCATCTCTCGAATATGAAAAATACTATAAATCCAAACAAGCCGAGGATCAATGGTACTATGACGTGCCATGAATTCCACGAATATTGAGTGCCACCCACTGTTAGAGCCCATAAGACAGCAACGGTAGATGCTATGAGAATGGTATTGCCCACCAAATCTAGGCGCTTTATCTTCTCCGTGAATGTCATCTCCTTGTTGTAATTAACATGGAGAGAGAAGTATAGAACAATCAGGGCGACACCACCGATCGGGAGATTGATATAGAAGACCCATCTCCACGTCGTAACCTGTACGATCTCGCCGCCGATAAAGGGGCCCAAGGTGGTGCCCACACCGTAGATGGCTAGAATTACTGCGATGTAATTTCCGCGCTGCCGCAGCGGGACTAAATCCGATATTATAATGTCTAGTGACATGTTGGCTGATTGGAATACTAACCATTTCGTATATCACTTACCAACAACCATGATGAGATCTCCGGATCCGACGCCCTGGACAGCTCGACCAGCAATGAGCATAGCGCCGCTGTTAGCTCCACCGCATATTCCGCTTCCGAGAGTGAAGATAGCGACGATAGAGAGGGTGACCCATCTTCTGCCGAAGACGTTGCACAGTTGGCCGAATAGGGGTTGAAATGCCGCGCTAGGTGCCGGTTACATCACTTAACTCGTGGTTCTCTTATCAAAAGTGCCTCGCCTCTTACCTACAAACGAAGAATGCATTCGTGATCCAGATGTAGTTCTCTCCAAGTTGTAGATCAGAGACTATGACGGGTGCGGAAGTGCTGACAACAGTGTTTTCGAGGGCCCCTAGAAGATTCGTGACGCCTAGGCCAATGATAATAGCCCAGAAACGAATGCCACGCTGGAAACCGGCAGGTTCCTTGATTTCGTCCATACTATCAGCTGGGCTCATTTCGACTTTTGCTTCTTGTTGAATGGGCTGGGGACCACGTGGATCAGAACCCGGGGGGCACTCGGAGATCTGATTGTCAGCCATAGCAGCTAAGTATTAAATGTGTGTGAGAATAGTTAACTCGAAGATACCTGCATTCAGGTAGACATTGGATCTGATACTTATTCATTTCTTATGAAGACCCTTTCAATTCAATTTTCCCAGGCAAAAGGTATTCGCGTAACGCGCACACGGCCCCTTGATTCGGAGTCGGATACCCACTCGGCTTCGGCGTGGAATTGCCCAATTTGGAGAACAAACTATCCGATTCGGGCTCTCATTGGTGGACGGTAGAATATGTGGGGAACATTGTACCTCTTTTGTGATACCTTGATCAATTGCGACAGTAACAGTCCGGTATTTACTAAATAAACCTCTGGCGCAGTGGAATGATCTAAGTTGTCTGCCATCTAGAATCCTTCGTTCGTTAGTCGCTGAGAGTCATTCGGGGTACCCTGGTCGAATAGTGAGATTGAAGGAGTTACACTGTACTGATTCCGATTAGACGTCATGTTCCCTTTGGCGACGGTGGGTTTACAAATTTCATCTTGTCATCTCAAAAATACTGCTTAAACCATATGCTTTAGCTGCTGTGATACGTGCGGAGGTATCGCAATATTTTCTAGCGACTAGGGCGCTATGCTTTCCCGCAAGAGCTTCTTTGCCCTCTTCATGTTCTCGCGTAGTGACTTGATGCCCCCTTTCCCGTTCACGGGTTGGCAAATTAATTCTTCCCCCGCAATCACCAGCTTGACAACTTCCGTGAAGTGCTCGCCGCTAAATAGACCATCACGATCGCTTCCGCTCATGTTGACTCTAAACTGCTGTGGTATTCCTAGCAAATTTTCCATCTTCTCGAATAGGCTGGTAATAATCTGGATGAATACTGTAGCTTGAAGGTTACCGGATTCTGCGAAGGTGTTAGCTTCGCCATACTAAAGTCCAGTTAGGTATTTATACCGCAGACGTACGAAGAGGAATGTTGCCAAAGTCAAATCCGGGAAGAGGGCAAATGGAACGTTCATCGCTTTGGGATATCTCCAGCAGGAAGTCGCACACATGCGTGGAAAGAACTACATAGATTCGCAGAACATGTATGTAACACGTGAGGATAAGCAGAAGAATTGCGGTGTCCGAGATAACTCCAGATTCGTTGCCAGCCGTTGACTTCGGAGAAGGTTGAGCCGGCCGGAGGCTGTCTTCTAGGGCGGGAGGGCTAATATTATCTGTGGCTAACGCAACGCCCTCATTGCTACGATCTCTTGACATGTCAGATCTCGGAGATGGCGCACCGGGAGATGGGGACGTCAATGGCCGACTCGCACTTGACAGCTGGCCTAATACACCAAGAAACTCGCGCATGCTATTCAGCAAGTCCTCTACCGGAGTCAGAGCTGACTTATCGGACTCGTCAACTCGCGATATTAACATGTCAAGTGTAACGTTAGGAGGGCCCCGGTTAATGTAGCCTAGTTGTGTCGCCATAAGGAGGTGTATCCTAGAAAGCTGTTGCGTATGGGTCTCTTCTATACCACAACTACTAACTTGGGGGACCGGACCCGGGACGGCTAAAGCGCTTCCTAGGGAAGGCGCCGCAGCGTTCCCTCTATTACATTCCGAATCCTGCAGGCCAAAAATTGCAGCCGAAGAACCATTAGATTGGGGGGTAGATAAAGAGACTTGATATGTCGGGGCCGAGAAATAAGATGACGGCAACTGGTTGTTCGGGATTGTGTCAGGTTTGTTTGGTGCAACATCCAAAGAAGTGAAGGCCCCGTCAAAGCCGTCGTCAAGCATTAAGCCGTACATAGGTGAGTTCCAAGACTCAGTCATTTCAGGGGGAAGAATGGCCGAGTTGGATGCACTGTCGGTGCTTGTGAAGATGGTAGGCGGCAACATATCAGCGCTGGCCACTAGGGCATGTTGCCGCTGGACGTCTTGTCGCGATTTCTTGCGCGCTCGGTTATCCTCCCCTGTGGAGTTACGGATGCGGAAGATAGGTGTTGTGGTACATTCGGTATCCGCTCGTGCACATCTATCGCAACGCGCTTGGTCCGGCCTTTCCCGCAAACATCTCAGCTTCTGTCCTTTGCATCGATCGCAAGCAAAACGGCGCGGCGACACGCCGAGCACAGCTGCTTGGTCTCCTGGCATGTATAACCGATTTTTCCTATTCAATCTCTCTGAGACATTGAAGGAAGCGTGTTGGAGGCTGCCGTTGGTAAATAGGTCTTACTCAGTCCTGTGATGGAGCGCGGTTTGCGAAGTTGGGATTAGAAGACCGGGAGGACAGTTAGGCCCCCGCCGGTAGGTACAGGTACCTCTGTAGTGTACGCGGCCCCGGGGCAGGGGTATGGCTTCTCCACTTTTCCCCTGAACGTTGCCTGCAGCCCCTATATCTCCTCTATGGATGTACTACGCAACTCTACCTAGGTATACATAATATGTTCCAGGTAACTTCCATCATTATTGTATATCATGACTTCTCGACTAAATATTAGGTGTCTAGAGGTACCTAGGTATATGGTATAATATGTCTCTCTTATGTGTTCAAGTTCGTATGAACTGAGTACGGCAGGCTCCGCCAAGTAGCCCCTTATTGGACCAGCGAGTCCCATCACTCCAAAATCTACGTGCTAACGTTTATGAACGACTGCCTCCGGCATTTCATAGAGGGCTGATCACTTAGAGGATGGTGATCCACGAATTATGATGTTGGCTAATGTTACACACTGTGCAAGCATTCGCCGGAATGAGTCAGCGGAGAGAATGTAGTTGCGACGACCGGACGTCTCAATACAGCTATAATACCTAGGTATTCATGGTACACAATTAATAACAGGTACATAAAAGAGCACTATCATCTCCCTCAATGAAGGGGGGAGGAGGGGGAATAACTCAATTACTACACGGGCTTACTCATAAATGGGACACTCCGTTATGTGTAGCCCTTCCAACATACCCTACCCGGATTTGCCCGGCGCGCAGTTCACCTCGCTTGGTGCCTCGCTGGTGTCGAACTTGACTATCCAGATCCCCGAAAGCGCATATACCAACAATGGTGCTCTAAATGTCCAAGGAGTCAGCTTCTGCAACGTTACAACTACTTACACCCACGGCGAAGGGACCGAAACCGTCACTATCAGTGTGTACCTTCCAGAAACCAACTGGAATGGAAGGATGCAGGGCATTGGCGGCGGAGGATGGAATGCAGGAGGTCTTCATTTTCCACCAGCCAGCATGTCCATGCTCGGAGCTGTGGCTGAAGGATACTCTGCCGCGACCGACGCTGGCCATGCTTCATTAGATCCCGAAGATTGGGTATTGCTGAGCCCCGGACATGTCAACCTTCGGTTACTGGAAGACTTTGGGTCTACTTCTCTCAACGAATTATCTATAATCGGAAAGGCAATCACGAAAAGCTACTACGGCAAACCCCCTACTTACTCTTACTGGAATGGCTGCTCTCAGGGGGGACGGCAAGGAATGAAGCTCGCTGAGAAATATCCTACCGCCTTTGATGGAATCGTAGCTTCGGCTCCTGCACTAGACCTTGCTGGGCTGGGAGTCGGCGACCTCTGGCCGCAGGTTGTGATGAACACAATGGATCAATATCCAAAGAATTGTGAGCTCGTTGCTATCACTCAAGCTGCAGTCGAGTATTGCGACGGCTTCGACGGACTAATTGATGGCATCATTTCTAACCCGGATACCTGCAATTTCGATCCATATTCCATTGTGGACAGGCCTCTTACTTGCAACGATACCGGTACCCCTGAGATGGTGCATATCTCGAAAACTGCGGCACAAATCGCCAATGCGACATGGACTGGCGCACGGAAGATAGATAACTCATTCCTGTGGTGGGGAATAAAAAAAGGCGCGAGACTGGTTGAGGAGAACGTCGGCTTCGTAATAATTCCAGGACTTGCGACAACCGTGTGCCTGCAGAACGGGACTTGCGCAGGAAAACCGATGGAGATTTCTGATCAATGGACACGGTTAATTGTCAAGAAGGATCATAGTTTTGACGTTTCAACCATCACGGCCGTGGAGTTCGAAGATTTATTCCGGGCTTCGATGGAAGAGTACGGATCAATATTCAACGTCGAACCTAACCTCAATGCTTTCCGTGATGCAGGAGGCAAGGTGATGTCCTACCACGGCTTGGTAAGAGACCCAATCTCATAGCGGTTCCCTATTAGCTAAAATTTCATGCAGGCCGATACTGTCATTCCTCCAGACTCCACGAGGCATCTCTACGAACGCATCGCGGCTCAAGACAAGTACGTTCATGAGTATTATCGTCTATTTGAAGCACCAGGGCTTGACCACTGCTATTCAGGCGCTGGGGGATACTACCCTGCTGGGCTCTTCAAAGCGCTAGTTTCGTGGGTTGAAGATGGTATTCACCCTGACAAGCTAGTTGCATCAACTCCTCCACTGAATGGATCTACGCACGAAAGTATCTTGTGCCCTTACCCTCAAAAGGCGTATTACAACGGACTAGGGTCAAGCGCTACGGCCGACGACTTCTATTGTGATGAGTGAATGAACCGTCCGCCAAAAGAGAATGGACGGCAGATTTAACTTGAGGAGTACGAGAGAATATAGGTGCGGCCCTGTTGCTAATACCATCAGTTTATTCGGTCATATATTAGCTGTGGTATTTCCTTTCTTCCCCTTTATTGTTCCTCGTGGTCAACCTCACTCATCAGAACTTACATGCAGATAGTTACTTATATTGACAAATCTACCTACAGTTTAGGGATAGTATGAACAAGGGCTGACATGGTTGAGTTTATATACATATTACCCGGTCATTCACCTCCTTCCCCTGGTTTAGGATGAAAACATCCCGTGCCAGGAACTAGCTTTGAAGGAAGCCGGGTTCGCATCTCTATACGCCGCCAGCATCAGAATAGCGAAGCTTTGCGCCTCCGGGGATTCAGTAGCCGGTGTCTTGTCGTTCCAGTTTAGCGGATTGATCACGGGAGACAACAGACCGTCACTGCTTATCCTGTCGGTGATGGCCACCCTCTTGCTATCTGCCCATGCCAAGTACTTGGATCCAAATTTAGTAGGCTCGAGTTGTACCATGCGGTATGCAGTTGCGGTTAGAAGCGTCGTACCGGATAGCTCGCCGAACCAAGTCGTATCGTTGAGATAATTGCGTAGCAGCGGCTGCTTAGGTTCGGCCGCGTCCAGTGCCATCGCTCCGTTAAGGATGTCGCCGATGATGCTCTCTAGTTTCTTGATACCGGCTGCGATATCGGCCTTCTTTGCAAACCGGGACTTCTTAGCCGTCGCCAACACGCGGCTCATACCGGCAGCTGCCCACGCGTTCCCCGTGCTCCAAATACCCAAGTCCTGGCTCTGTGGGCCAATGATATGATGCCAGAGCCCGGCCGCGCTTTTGGCGCCCTTGGCGACGCCTAGCACATCTCTATAGAGACTGCATTGCTTGATCGCCGTGTTCAGCAAGTCCTCATCGTCCGCCTGGATGGCCCAATACGCTAGCGTTGGTGGCGCCATGTAAATGAAGTCAGCCCATAGCTCTGCCACCGATTCTCTGTGGCTAATGGCGCCGTTTGGCCATCGCGGGACCGCGGTGAGTAGATGCTGGACTTGACGTTCGGATGCCGATAGATAGTCGGGTTCGGTTTGGCCAATCAGGATGGCGGAGACTCCGAGAGAGGCCGGATCGCCCGCGGCGCCTGTGGCAAAGTTAGTTCGAATCGCAGTAGGGGCATAAGCTCATCGCTACTAGAATGCCAAAGAGAAATCACGTACCATCCGCGCCAACGAGCGTGTCGCCATCGGTCGTAATATGAGGCTTGACATACGACAGCGACTTAATTCCGTCTACCTGTAAAACTGGTATCTTGCCGTCTGGAAATGTGTTATTGCCGAAGACTGAGTAGCTCGGGTTGTACAACTCCAGCAAAGCCCTAATGCATAAAATCATGTCAGTTAGTAACCCAATGCGCCCTCTTCTAGAATCGTGCCCTAGACGGCGTCTGTCCAAATCTGAAGCTTGAATGGAGAATGTAGGTAGTGACTCGTTTTACATACTACCAAAACGTTGATTAGTAGGTGATGCAAGAGATGAGAATTGGGAAACGCGAGCATACCTCGGAGAATGTACCATATTCCCAGCTATGCGTGGCAAGGCGCTGTCCTTGTGCAACGATATTTCCTAACAATCCAGTCGCCATCGCGTCTCTTTAGACTATTCCGTACCTAGACAAATCAGTAATCTTGGGGTTGGCTCGGGTAAGGTTGAGTATCGCAATAATCTGAAAGGCAGACCAGGCACTGTTTTGTAGGTAAGGCTCGATTCGCAGTATCATGCCCTCTTGGTGATGGCGCGATGCGGCTATCTTATAATAGATCGTGAAATTTTGTTCCAAGGGTTCAACTCCTTCTAAAATTAACACTTCGACACGACCCTGTCGTCGCGCCCCACTGTGCTGACGCCACTTACCTCACCTTCATTTATATTCTGTTTAAGTCGGCCCTTCGTATCGTGAATGAGGGGGAAAACCAAGATCTGATATAACTGAAAACTTGACCAATTTCGGGTCTCATTTCCTATGAGGTTATCTCGGCGATGAGTTTCTCTGACGGATGACCGAGAAACGCAGCAAAAGACATCAACATAGTGATATAGTTAAGCTTGATATTATTATGTTTCTACTGAGGGAGAGGTAGAAGCTCTGCAAAATATGTGATTACCTTCTGGCGCAATTGACTTTGCGCGAGTCTCATAGTATTCGCTAAATCAATCTCAATCAGTCGTCCCCTCGCTTAAGCATTTGTATCTACCTATGCTACAGGTTATACGAAGTCATCGTCGGTGGCTTTTTTAAACCAAGTAACAGCAAGTACCTAATCATAGTGTCTGTATCTCATTTACAATCTAAAAATAACTAATAAGTTCCGAGATGATCAGTACCTAGCCCTGGAGGTAGTTAGTCTAAAGAATTGAGCCGCTAGGAGGCTGGGCATGAGCGGGAGAATAAGACTCGGTAACTCGTGGGACACTGTGCAGCTGCACCACAGAAATGAATTCACACTGGCGAGATTGGAACTTGATCGGATTAGAATACGTACGTTCTTTCACAGAAATGCTTGCTACAACCTTCCCGTGGCTACCTAATCTATGAGAAGTCATATGACCCTCACATTATGAATGTTCGCAGCATGGCTACCTATCCTTGTGGTCGAGCTAAAGACACTCGAATTAGTATGTATGTGCGACTTGATGTTAACATACCTGGTAGATAGCTACAAGTTTATCTTATGACTTCATTTCACGAAGACCCGGGCATAGACTTGGCTTCTAGAATCTTAACCCTGAGAATTTCGACGAATCGGATCTATGATGACTTACCCACGGGATCTCCGTGGGGTTACACATAGCCTACTTGGTAAAACTTCTCCATCTTGCCTAATTTAGCACTCTCTCAGCATCATAACAGGGATCTCTACAATAAAGCGATGTAGGTGCAATACACAAAGTACCTGAAATCCTAATATAATAGCACCGCTCTTCGATTCGCACAAACCTAGGGTACGGTCAGCTATAATGAGTCTGAGGACCGAGGGTCATTGCCGATAGCTCCTATACCACTTTGTAAGCACGCAATGTTCGCGACTTATTTATAAAATATGGTGCGTTCTTACATATTGACGGAAATGTGTATAATGCAGGTCAATTTTCCCGCGTATTCAAGGGATGCGCGAAGATAGTATACGTAGGTACCTAGGTGGACTTCCAACGTTTTTTTCTTTTTCTTTATAGCCTTTTTGAAATCGCAATCAGCTCTACCATATGCCATGCCCTCATCTCATTTATCTTGCAAGTCTCCGCCATAGTTACATGGATGCCCAAAGCTCCTCAAGCTACTCAAGAAGACGCGGCGTTAATCGATCACCATATTCTGGATGGTGTAAATGTACCTAATTTTAAGTCTGGTCTAATACAGAAGCGCCCGAAGGCAGGATAACATTATCGGAAGGATATAACTCGAATTATTCATAGTAGCTTACAGCCACCAGATGTCACACTCTCGCCGGGCCGGGACTAACCTGCTGTGCCCCCCGAAGCCCGACATCTCCACTCGGCACACCCCGTCCCGTCTCCACCATTAAACCCCTGTTCATCTGCCAGTCACCCAAGAGTGATACAACAGAATGTCCGGTGATTCATCTAGTCTTGCGGATGTACGATACCTCTACCATGAATAAGGCGAGATTGTTTGATTGCTGCTGTGTAGGTATCTCCCCGACGCTTATGCTTAGGTGCCTTTGTAATATTCCTAGACTTCCCTTCCCCGTGCACGGGTTGCCAAACTATCGAATAGCATAGCGCCACAGGCAATAACCTAGGAGTAAGTTACTTGAGTATATAGCCACAATAAAAACTATAAAGACTTAAAATTATGTTAAGTTCTAGTTATTCGGGAAAGCCTTAATATTTGTATCTAATTCGAGGCTTCGTATTCGAATAGGTCTCGATTGAGATTCTAAAGGCACTTAGGTTCCCTCTTGCCAAACAGAACCAAACTTGTGCAAAAGTTAAATAATTTCCCTATAGTAATAGTCAAGCCATCGCCACTAGAAAGGGTTAAAAGAAATAAAAATTAACTCAAATGTTAGAGCGCACCTAGTATTCATTCGACGGAGTATATCCGATTTCGTTCCTTTCTCCGCTGACTGTGAGAGACGTGACAAACGTGGAAGACCGCTCAGCAACCAGTCACATCGACTGATTATACTGTTTTGTTAGTTTACGGAGAAAGCATCGCGAGTCCTATACATGTAGTCTGTTTTCGCATCTCGTTGACTTAGCATTTCATCCTCACCTTTTCAACCTACATCATAAGACATCTCATGAACACATATTTCCACACCACAAAACAAACAACTCGTTATCCTGCACGCCTTAACGAACAGAATTTCACACCACTTCCTTAAAGACTATATTACTGGCTTAATATCAGCATGAGTCTTGAACAGCATAAGACCACGGCCAGATTGGCACCAGTAAGAGCTCGTCTAGCTAAGAGAACTCAAGAAAGAGCCGAAGCCAGAGCCAAAGCCAGGACCAAAGCCATGGCCGAAGCCAAGGCCAATGGTACAAAGGACATATACATTAAAAGCGAAGAGGATAGC
This sequence comes from Hypoxylon crocopeplum, assembly GCA_022578875.1. NCBI lineage: Eukaryota > Fungi > Ascomycota > Sordariomycetes > Xylariales > Hypoxylaceae > Hypoxylon > Hypoxylon crocopeplum. Next base: position 1,293,136 of record MU399555.1, read on the forward strand.
GATATCGATATCGATACTATTATCGAGTCGGAAGGGGGGGAGAAGGAGGTGCGATAAACTTACTTTTTCATAATGGCTTTCTCGCGCGCCAGATGGTTACTAACATACTCTTCTATAGGAACTTCCCGTCGAGGAACCGAAATGGAATGATTGGTTCGATGACAAGGGAAACTTTCGATGCAGACGTGGGCCCAGATCTCTGGAGAGCATCCAGCGTAGCATAGCATTAGACCAAGCTGCGGAACAGCACAACCTCGAGGTCACGCAAGCGGAGAAGAGGCTACGAAACCCGCGACTCTGCGTTGAGTGTGGCGAGGAGTATACCAACTTCTTGCAATTCGAGATACACATCCGCAGAGCCCACCAGTGGGATGGCGATTCGGATCCGATATGGGAGAACTGGCAGAATTCAAGAAGGGGAGATATTATGGACTTCCCTGGAGCGCGAATCCCCTTGGCGAAGTGGTTTAGTGCTTGGGTCAGCGCTGAACCCTAGGTGTACTACGACACACAACTATGTTCGGATCCCACTGCGGGTTTTCTTAGAGGATATGTCAGGCGTTAATAAGGGTGGTTTCCGAACCGTTATAATAAGGTATGCCTGGGATTCTTCTCCTCGGAAAAGGGGCGGCCAGCTAGCACTGAGGCTTACTAGCTAAAGTAATGCTACAATAAAACAAGACTATAACTATAGGCAGGCGTGGTGGATTTCTTATATCAAATGATACTCTAACTGTCTTTACCGGAGATGCTCCAAACATTTTTTTGCGCCATAAAAACGCTCGTTAAATATTCATCTTGGTATATAATACCTGGACTATAATAATATCATAATTGTTCCTGGAACTCGCCATTGACTTGCGACTGTATAGGAGGTAGTCTATAGATTACTCTCATACGTAAGCATCCCCACACACCACCGGAAATACCGGAAATGCCCAAGTCGGGGGACAATTGTCAGCTCTAATTGGCTACCGATCTATATGCATTGTCTAATGACCTAAGAAAAACCCCGCGCCATGATGCTCTTTTAATAATTCCCCGTTTAAGTAAAATGCGTATACCAAGAGGTCTAGACCAAAAATCTTAGGAAGAAAAACCACATAATGCTCCTTTATACTCAGACATCGCTCCCTTTTTAATGCTTCCTTATACTGTCTGGGCTAGACGCCGCGTCATGAATTCGTCCAAAAATTGTAGACTGTTCTCCAATTCGGACTTGAGAAGTGACTTCCCTGCTGTCATTGGTAGTCTTTCGGGTGCTGGTTGCGATAGATAATTCTTGGCCCGAGTCCTGTGTGCGGTTCGGAACATCTACAATTTTTGTTAGCGCCATGCTTGTATATATCGAGAGTTAGAAAAGATAGCGTAAACATACCCTTACTCGCTTCACAATCTCAGTGAATTCGTTTACAATCTGGGCCTCCGCCTCATCCTTGGGCTCGCTGCTTAGCTTTGACCGGAACGAATGCTTCTCGAAAACTTCGCATAGGGCTCTTTGTCGCACAGGTACGTTGCGTTCCTTGTCTTTTTGTGACAAGTATGGCTCGAGACCTAGGAATGCGTCTAGGGCCTGGAATAGCAAGACCTGGTTCCCGCTGAGGCCGTCAAACTTGACCCATTCTCCAGTCGCTTCGTCGATGTAGCCAGTACCCCACGCGAAGAATCCTTGTACATAAGACAACCATACTTTCAGCGCAATCTTGTTGTCGTGCATCCTGTCGTAGTAGCTGCTGAGAAGAGGTCGGAGCTGAGCGGTTATGCAGGCCATGTACTTCGCACATGCAGCATTATCTTTACGCGCGAAAGCGATAGTAGCCTGAACCATGTAGTGGTAGACGGGGAGAGCCTAGATTTGACCTTGTAAGCAGGGGAACCGACTGACAGTAACAATAGCCTTAATACATACCAGCATCTCGACATCGTAAAATATGCGTCCGAACGCTTCTTCGCCCGATGTTATCGTTTCGGACATTCCCGTGTTGATCTTATAGGTGTGTTGGCCATTTACGTCGAAGTTAAGTACCAGGTTGCTCGTGTTGTTTCCGCTCTGCGACGCGCAGCCGAAGTGGCGTTGGAGATATTCCCATGGCTCCACGAGCTCGACCGGCAAGTCAACGCATTGCTCAAGTTGGGCGACCCTAACCACGGGTATAGTAGCCCAACGATATGCGTGGCGGCTGGAGGCGATGCAGCAGTAGAAAGCGTTGTAGACTTCGCGCGGAAAGGCATCCCATCGGCCCGCGTCGGCTGCCTCGAGCAGGTCCTTCACCTGGGCCATATCGACTCTCTCCGCAAGGAGTTTCCTGAAACTGGAGCGGAAGTCGTCGATAAGCGCCCTGTTGACTTCGTCATCGAGAGAGGCGGTCTCTTTTGGGATAAGACGAGCAAGCTCGAAGTAAATTTCCTTATACGGACGAAGCGCTGCTGGCCACATGTTGTGAGTGTGATTTGCCCGGGGTGGCCATGATCCGGCGCCGTCTGTGAGAATCATTTCGGAGAGTACGGCCGCCGTCTCATGGTGGCCAGCCACTGCTAAGGTGTCTCGGACAGTCTGGTCCCGGGTCCGCTTCGGATCGCTGTAGTTGTCCCAAACGGTCACTGCCGGACGTCTCCTGAGCCAAAATACGACTCCGAGGGCCGCGGCGCCAGCGGCCAGAAAGAAAAGGTTTAGGAAGAATAAGTCCATTTTGCTCAAGTTACTAGGGTGTTTGTTGTTTGGTAGAGCGGAGGGCGGATTCCGTTCGGTGGAAAAGGATAGAATGCTTTGATATCAAACAAGTAGAAGATGCAGAAAGCCCGAGAGATATAGTTTAGTCAGAAGACCAGTTGCATATAAACTCCTGAGATCATTCGTACATTTCGGTGTTCTTAAGATTCCCTATTTAAGATATAAATTTCGGAAATGCACACATCTCGGACCGTTCTACTCACATAGTGTTCATTCTAAAACACCAACTCCTCCCGCGGAGGTTCGTGACGAGTGCTACGACGATACGCAAGCTGCTCCAAGTGTTTGATACTGGCACCAGGATCTTTTGTCGCTTCAGTCCGATGCTAGTAAGCAAAAGTCAGAGCCTAGACCCTAGGGTGTGAACGGATGCAATGAGGCTCTATTCGGGGTGAATTATCGGGGCGTACGCGACAAGAATCACCGGCTCCGCATTACCGGAGATGCGAAGATCAGATCCGTTTAAAGGATTTAGCTCGGCCCGCTACCGGTGCGATGGGAATCTCATTTGACACTGCTGGATCTCTTGGCAAATGTCTGATCAGATTGTTGATCGCGTAGCGTGGGATCATTATAAATGTGGAGGCTGCCCGATCCTTCTACACAACCTTATACGCAAATTACGTGGAAGGATTGCAGGAGTTTCATCAACATGTAAGAAAATGGAGCACCATATTCCAAAGCCAGGAACACCGAAAATGTTGCTGCAGCATGGAAAAATAAGCAAGTCCGTGGCCCTCAAGTGGTATACTGCTACGACGTCTAATTTGAACAGGATATACCGACCTAAGAGTGGTTCGATCTTACATATATAGCCTATTAGATCTCCTGCGATTTGATCTATAAGACAACTCCGATCGAATGCCACGTTAAGTAATTAATGACAACAGACGCCACGTCAACTATACCCCACAATGTTGCTTACTTCGATTTTTGAGGTGTCAGCCGCAAACTTGATCATTGTCAGCACTACGATCTTCATTTTACTGTTGTTGAGTCGCGTGTTCTATAATCTTTACCTGCACCCTCTGGCGGGCTTCCCTGGGCCATGGTATGCTGCTTCGACATCGTTAGCTACGGCTATCACATCTGTCATAAACAGAGAACCGCAATGGCTGCTAGAGTTGACCAAGAAATACGGCAGTAAGTCATACAGTGCGCACGTGCACAAATATGTATTGATGCAATATGCAGCCGACCGACCAATTCGCATTACCCCCAACCTTCTACTTTTTCCGAAGGTTGCAGACATGAGGGAGATATACTGTGATCCAAAATTGAATACCAAGTCTCTTTTCTACGGCTCTGGTGCTCTTGGACCGCCGCATCTATTTAGTACGCTAGACGCCGATGAACATAGAACGCTACGAAAAGCCCTCGGGGGACCGCAGGTGTTTACATCCCTTCACCATTATGTTGTAACATTTCTAACCGGCTGAAGTGGACTATGGGATCGCTCAAGAATATCTGGGAGCCGCGAATTGATGATCTTATCACAATCTTTACCCAGAGGATGACTGAGTTTTCTGAAACCAAGACAGAGATCGTGATAAGTGACAAAGCCGCGTGAGTGCCTATCAAAATGGTCAGGCATGTTACGAAAATGTTAGTGTGCTAACACATTCTAGGGAATTTGCTGCTGATGTTCTCACTATGCTGTCATTCACAAAGCCTTGGGGGTTTGTCGACAACCAGCGAGATGAGGGAGACTACCTCAAGTCTTGGCGCAAAGGTCTCCCCTATTTTGGTGTCTACAACCGATGGAACTCTTTCCGCGACTACGTTCTCAAGAGCCCTACCCTTTCTCCCTATTTTCTGCCAAGCACAAATGACAAGACTGGAATGGGTTTTTTGGCGTCCCATGCCGACAAGGCCATCAAGGGACGGGAGATCGAGATCGAGAAAGCAAACGGACATTGGCAGATGAACAATCCGGATCTACTGCAATAGTAAGAACCCACGCCGTTCGTCTATTCGCAGGGAGAGACAACTCATTTTAATGTATCACAGCTGCATAGATGCTCGTTTCCCCGACGGGTCCCCCCTGAACGACATTCAGAGGCGTGCCCACATGACGCTTATCATCCAAGCAGGTGCCGACACGACTGGGACTGCCATGGGATGCACGTTGAGGAACTTGATGACGCATCCCGATGTCTTGCGGAAAGCCCAAGCCGAAATTGACGCGGCTGAAGCGGCAGGCAAACTGAGTCGCCCAATCTCCTACGAGGAATCGCGAAAGTACTTGCCGTACTGCGGTGCATGCATCAAGGAATCCATGAGAATCACGCCCCCTACTCCGAATCTGTTACCACGCGTGGTCGGGCCAGGTGGAAAGACGATTGGAAAGGATTTCATCCCGGCTGGCGCAGAGGTAACCTCGCATGCCTATGTGCTGCCCCGAGACACTGATTTCTACGGACCGGACGCCGATGTTTTCCGTCCCGAACGATGGCTCGAACCTGGCCGTGATGTCGAGTTGGAAAACTCGCTTTTCACTTTCAGCATAGGGCCGAGAGTCTGTCTTGGTAAAGACATAGCGACGATGGAGATGTGGAAGTTTCTCCCCGAGGTGAGTCAGATTCCTCGACTCTGCAAAGCTAGAGCTAACCATAATGACTATCAAAGATGGTGCGAAACTTCGATTTAAAAATGTTGGAAGTGGGGAAGTATGTCGTTGCCGGCGGAATCGGATATAACGAGAACCTCCGAGTGCAGCTCACAAGAAGAATCTGAGCGGTGTAGAAAACACACGTATATACTATTGAGCTTTATGTGGAAGCTCTTGTCCTAGAAAAGTTATCGCAAGTTAGACGGTGGTGGGCAGGGTCTTTGTATTTGTAAAATTGCGATTTTTTTTTTCAAAATAAAAGCAACACATATGTTTCGGGCTATCATGTCGCACTTTTACCTTGAAGAAATTCGTTGGCTCTTGCGGCTTTCCACGGCCAGGGAAGTACATATAACCTAACAATACCCTTGCATTCAACGATCTAAGCACGTTCTATGATTGTATGAATCAAGTGGCCGCCATCTCTGTCTCGGTCGATTCGCGGAAGATTCCACTTCTGCATCGCGCATTATGTACCTAGATCGGTGCTAGGGTCGGAAGACTGTTCCTGGATCACCTGCTAGATACGGTAGGTCCCGTGTTTATTATTAGTCCGTGCATCTCCGTAAAGTGAGTCCAATCTATCAGCCACATTGTCCATGAACTCGTCGGTAAACCAAGTCTTAGTCGCTGCCCTATTCTCTAAGAATGAACAAGTTTCAAGTGCATAAAGGGAGCGGGTTTCACCGAAAACGACGGCGACACCTTGGTCTATTTTAGACCTGCCTTGCTGGGGGTCGGTGGCCTCATTACTTGCAGGAGATCTGTGGCGGACGACGCAACCCACGTGCATCACAAGATTGGTTGCGGACTGTGGCTGATCTCGCAATATCCCGGCGCTAGAAGCTCGGCAATCCGTACAGACCCAGTCTTGGAGTTTCAATGGTCGGCGAAGCCATCAACCCAGGGGTTCTGATTGGCTACCCTCTTCAAATGAAGGTCTAGGGGAGTCAGGGGCTCAGTACCAATTAATGCAAACGGCGTTCAATGAAAACAAAATGGACGTGATATTTAATGAGTCTATGGGCCTATGTGATTGTGTGTTGTATGGAGCTCTCCAGTTGTCCTTCGACTGAACAGCGGGAGTCTCCATCACAAAATGCGTAGCCAGTTCATATTGTCGGCATTGTCCATTCTGGGATCCCATGGCGCGCGCATCCTTCAATCAAATGACGACGGCTGGGCGGAGCTTTACATCCGCTCCTTGAACGACGCGCTCAACGAGGCCGGTCACGATGTAGTTCTATCCGCCCCAGCCGACAACGGCTCTGGATCAGGTAAGATATAGCGCATATACATTCATCTAGTCGTAGAGGAGCTAAATCTCTTCATTAGGATCATCCGACAGGGAGCCGTCTCCGCGCACCGACCCCTGTGAATATGACAGCTGTCCGGCAAACAGCGGCCCTGTGGGAAGCAACTCGACAAACCCACGATTGAACTGGGTGAACTCATTCCCAGTGACGTCTGTCCGTTATGGGATTGACACGTTCGCTCCTCAAATCTGGAACGGGCAAGGCCCAGAGCTCGTGGTCTCCGGGCCGAACGTGGGAAGCAATCTGTTCCTTGCGGTGCAATTCTCTGGAACGGTTGGCGTAGCCGTCTACTCGAGCCACGAGGCGGGTATCCCAGCACTCGCCTTCTCTGGCGCTTCAGACGGCAATCTCGCGTGGACCACGAACCCTGTTCCAGCACGAAGCACTGTGTACGCGCAGCTAGCGACGACACTGACGAACGCCGTCCTGGACGCGGGTGCGCCATATCTCCCAGAGGATGTCTGGCTAAACGTGAACTTTCCCGAGGTGGAAGGGGACTGCACAGACCCTGCCAATTTCAAATGGGTCCTGAGCCGCATCAATCCCGGTCTCTTCTCCGAACCCGACGTCGATAATTGTGGCAGTGATCGGTTACCCACGGAATCGAGCGTTATTGATGCCGGCGATTGCCAGATCTCTGTCAGTGTAGGAGATGCAACGGACAAGACGACCGCGCCGGCTGAGAAGCAGGCTGTCGTGTTGCAGAAGTTAAGCAGTTTATTCAGTTGCTTGGATTCGTAGGAGATCTACAGGAAAGCTTATGACCACTTCTTGTATATATTTCACACCAGTGCGATAATATAGCCGCGATCGAAGATACGTACCGTCAACAATTGACTAATGTACTAGTGCAAGTACTGTTAAGCATCGGTTACAGTACAAGGCAGGGCACAGAACACTTTTACATCCATCTGCCTATTCCTAGCCCGGCCAAAAAAACCGGGTATTATCATCCGTCTGTCACAACTAACAACATCTCGCTAATCCGTAGGGGCGAGATAACATAACAAGTCCTCTTCAATTTGGCTGCCTTTCAAATCTGCCAAACAAGTCGATGTACGGAGTCATTTGACCGAACAAACCCCACGGAGACAACCACAACAAATACCTACATGGATGACCAACCAATGTCGTGAAGTAAATCTTTACTCCTACAAGGTGGCCTGGAAGCCCTCCACTCTGTTGGTTTAGAAAATGTTTCCGCCAACGCGTTGAAGTCATCGTTGGCTTGGTTGTCCGAGTATTGGAACACAGCAGGGTCATTCATGTTCGAGGGGACTGCAGGCTCATCGCCGAGGAGAGTGGCGTTTGCACTGCTGAGGAAGTGTAGGAGTAACTGTCCAGGGGCGAAAGAGTATCCCGAGTCGATTCACACTGGCTAGAGCCCGATTGGAGTCCTTGGCCATGTTCTGCTGCAGCGGCCATAGCGGGCCCGCATGAACGGAGAAGTTTGTTCCGCTGGCTCCTGAAGGACCATTGTATCCAACTTCATGACTGAAACGCGGAATAGTACTGGCAAGACCTCTCTGACTAATACTATTCAAGTATACATCCATGCCGTTCGCAACTGGTTCCATCTCATTCAGGACTTGAGGGTTCTGTTCCATTGGGTTCCTCCCGGTAGCAAAAGGAATCGTGGCAATCGAGTCTACAGAAGTAGGCTACCCATATGATGCAGGAAAGCAAGTATCCAGCATTAGCAGGCCAAGAGCCAACTCCCTCGAAGTTGATATCTATGGCTCTATCACATACTGCGGAAAGGTCTTGCTGGTACCGAGCCCTAACCCTGACCTTGACCCGATATTATTTCAAGCCGTAAATGGTTTTATGATGTAAAATTCGGTTGCGCTATGAATCTAGAAAAAATTACTAACAAATACTAAACTACGCCTGAGTAGAGTGGGGACAGCATTAAACAGGACAATGTATACATCGATCCCGGTGCTTGCTCTCCTAAGGTCTGGAATTTAGTACCTACCTCTTAGGTGCCTAAGGAAGCAATGGCCGCACAGAGTGCCTTTATTTTCCTCTTCCCCTTTCAGCTCTCTCATTAAAACAAAGAACAAAATCCGTTTCCGGCAAAGTCTCAATGACATCTGGCTCTTCTCACGACTCTCTATAATGTGGACCAGTATAGGTGATCTGCCGCCAGAGGTCTTCTATATAAGCGTCCTGTTCGTCTTCTCTGTCATCATAATATGCTGCTGTTCTCTCGCGCACGGCAGCTGATATAACCTCCTCCAAGTTCTGTAGGGTCGGACGTTCCTCAGGGTCCGTTGCCATACAAGCGCAGGCGATCTCCCCTATTTCCGGGTCGAGCAACTCATCGAACGGGAGGATGGCGGCGGCGTCCGTTTCTATTGGGTCACTGCCTATCGTGACCTGAGGCGGGGGTTGCGGTATTTTATGTCTGCCTGTCACACCGATGATACTTGTCATGAGCTGCCGGGAGTGTTAGCATGTGATTAAAAACTAGTATATCTAGAGCAGGGTACGCACTCGTCCGACATCATATATGTTTTTCTGCGTGGCTGTGTACAAGCCCGGCCAACTTCGCCACTCGCGAGCGAGGCCGAAGTCGATGAGCTTGAGTATCGGCGCAAAAGTGTGCTCTTCGTCCATCGGGGGTTCCCCAAGAAGAACTTGGCTCAAGTTAGCATTTAAATTGTTGAATAAATCATGGGTAGGTTATTCATATACCGTTATGTAGATGGAGGTCATTATGTACTAGCCGTGATGTTAGTTCATCACTTCCAACCACTTCGCCCTGATCGGGCCACTATAGCCGAGGAATTAGCACCTAATATGTATACATCATAGGTAGGAAAAAGCTTTAAGCAGGCTGGCTTTCCGAATGGAGTAGAGTAAGACCAGCAAAATAGGGTGAAGAAACCAAAGGTGCTACTTACAGCCATAGCTACGCAGGCCCTTATCACTATACGTCGGTTAGCTTATTGTGCTAGGTAAGTGCATGCGATACTGCGCAGGCGGCAGGATTGCTATGCCCACGCTATAATGACTTACAACATAGCATAGTCCTCCATAGTAGACGATTCGGCATCCTCTTATGCTTCATATGCCTCGCTGACATTATGAACTCCCCAAATGTACCACATCCTAACCATTCCATTATAATCCAGTCATCCTGGTTCCACCTAAAAGCAGAGTCTGGCTGTTGTAGAGGATTATTTGGAATGTCGACAAGCTGTACAATATGTGGATTGCCTCGTAGCCTCTATATATTTTACGATGTCAGCTCCCGTATATTCATATATGACCTCTTTTAAAGGTGTATATTACCTCAAGATTCTTCTTCTCCCTAAGCATCGCTTCCCTTGCACCTTTTCCGTTAAAAGAGGATTTTATTAAGAAGTCTTTTAAGGAAGGCATTGCCGGGTCGATGTATTGAACGCGACATGCAGAGCCATAGGCCCCATGGGCAATTAGGTTTTTGAATTGAAATCGTTTGTCATCCGAAAAGCACTTTTTGAGCTTTTCGGCATGCTCTTCTGCCAGTTGAGTAGCCATTTCCATTGTTATGAATAGAGGTAGGTAGAAATAGTGGCGTTGCAATATATTGTCGTTAATATGAAGCGTATCTTGGTAGGCACCAATATTGTTCAGATGATAGTGAAACATTTATATATTGTATTTACCTTACTTTACGCCAAGTAATACCCTTTCCCGGCTGTGTTAATCAAAGCACTTGATATAAGGAACTTGTAAGAACAGCTCCTAATCGTAGAAAGGGGTTTGTCGCCTAATAAAAAGTAATCGAGAAACACAATATAGAGAAACACAGTAGAGAGAAACACAATGCTATTACCAGCGCATAAAAGACCAAAGAAGTCTTAGAGATAGCAGCATTTAAAGCCGCGTTGTTGATTTTACGTTTCTTATTCTGTTCCTCGACTAGAGAGGCCACACGCCCGCGCCCGCCCGCCTTGGTGCTCTGTCCGAGGTCATCGCAAATCGAAATTATGGCGCGCATAGCACGAATAATATGCTGGTTCGGCGTAAATAGATCAGCGTTAGCCATATTTTAGCGCATATCGGGGATGTCGCCGTGTAGCCAGAAGTACCATGCACACCTCCACCGGGTCTCTCTTGAACTAAAAATATGACGGACGGGAGATCATAGACAGAGTAAAAAGACATCAAACAATGCATTGGCAAGTAAAGAGACTACCTCAAAGGCAATTATATAGAATGAAATAAAGAATAGCGAGGCTGGTTCCCTTGTTTCTTCATCCACAAAAGATGAATATCATTGTCCAGGGGGACAACTCGTTAGTTACCCCTACCTAGGTAAGTATATATATGGTCCCCTACTTCAAATACAGTCCTAATATGCCTAGGTTAGGAACCTGATATCCTATCGCTTCTCACCCAGCAAGATCTGGTATTTGGTACCTACCTAGGTACCTACAAGGTATCTATGAAATATTAGCAGAAACCCTCCACATCACCTACTGCTCCGTATAGAGCTAGCAGGTAAAACGCTGCCCTACCTTATAGGATAAATTTCCCATACAAATGAAACAGTGCGCTTCCAATCTTATAGATCACATTAAGTACGTGTTAAACTCACGTAACGTCGTAGCTTCCCAAACTCGAACATAAAAATGCCATCCTTTATTCTCCTCACTCATCCTTGATACCGAGATATTCAGTTGGAATTAAGTATACTATAGCAAGCTGCGTATCACGGCTAGTTCGTTTTTTCTATGCTTAAGATGCGCGAAAAGTTAGAGACATCACTGTGGCAGACTCCGAGGATATTCGGGCATCTTCCAATTAGGCTTGGCTGAGCGTGGGGATCGCTGATACACATATTACCAAATAATCCTGCATCACGGTCACAGAATAGCCTAAGCAGCATAAGAAGTTCACAAGTGAAATATCGGTGTGTCTGGGGAATTAAATAATCACGATTGCTATGAACCTCTGCTGTCATACATGCAATCGAGGGCGATACAAGCCTATATTGGTCCGCCGCTTCTCTCAAAGGCATATACCATCCATCCATCCAGCCTCCTGCGTGATAGATTTGCCGTGTGCAAATCTGAAAAGTGTCCTCCTCAAAGCCTCTTGCGGATATCTGCTATGCGCAAGTTGGTATCATGTTCCGACCAAAGTCCCTGATTAAATAATTAGCAATCTGCTGAAGGAACTGGACTTAAGAGGAGAACTTACTCCAAGTAAAGCTTGATCGCCTCAATTGGAAGACGTAGTGCGGGCTTTATACAGCCAGCGAGGGAGGTATGGTTGTTGTTAATCATCTTGCTTAGACAAAGCTGGAGCCACCACCAGACTTCTTAAACAAGTTCCGGAATCTAGACGAGATAGACTTAAAGAACTTTCTCTTTCCGTTGATGTTTCCCTCCTCATTTGCAGTAGTGCCAGTGTAGAAGGAGGCACCAAGTTGAGCCTCGAAAGCATCCACAATGGGGCTCATGGCAATTTGTAAAGTTGCAGGCAGTTGTTGTTTAAGGCTGTCGGCTATCATGCGCGGTAGCATGTTGACGATGGTCTGCAGTAGGCTGACTTGGCTGGTCATCACTGTAATGTTGCCGTTGGTCGAGTTCAGAAGGGTACCCATCGCGTTGAGGTTATTGCCTAGAGAATGGACGTGATTGTCGATGGCATCAACGTGCTGGCCGATGGCGTGAAGGTGCATAATTTGGCCGTCGACACGATTGATCTGACCGTCAACGCGATTATATTGTCCGTCCATCTTTTTGACGTTTTCGTCGAGAGGGTCCACAAAGCTGCCAAGAGCGTAGTCGATCATTCTGAAAACCTCTTCCAGAACTGATTCGACGTTGTGGTCATTGATACCGTGTGTGCCCCGACCTCCCATATCTCTGATGACACCTCGGATTCCATCAAGAACAGCAACCATATTCTGGCCAGCGGTGGTAGCAGCCTGGTCATCAGATCCGTTCTTGACTGCATAAGTGACTGCATGCTGGACAATGCTGTAAAGCTTGGCTTCTGCGCCAACGCCACTCATCATGTTGGTAACGTGAGCATTAACTCGCTGTTCCTCGGTCTTCTCGGCCGTGACCTTATCACGTGCCTGGATCTCCCGCTTAATGCGAACCAGAAGCTCTACCACATATGGCATTGTATGCCATTCTTCGCGAGGGGCGGTGCCGCGGGCCTCGTTAAGAGAAAGAAGGCAGAGATAGTCGTGTGCAGTTGCCTGGATGTCGTAACTTGCGGCCTTGGTTGGTGGGAAACGCCCTTCAGCACGAGCTTTGGCTAACTCGGATCCCATCATGGTGAGCTGTTCCGGAGTGTAGGAGACCGAGACACCGTTGTGGTCAACGGTTGTCGCAACGCTGCCTACGCGATTGGTAGCTAGACTTAATGATTAGCAAGAGTATCGTTATTGGTGCCAGTCTGAGGGCGGTTCAGCACTTACCAGCTTCCATAGCGAGACGGAAGACCTCCTCATTGTCCATGGCGATTCCAGAGTCAGGGGGAGTATTGTCCATGTAATAATTGTCGCCGGGTCTGGACGGTCGGATAACCAAGTTAGTCAATCCATGTTATATAGGGATGATAGAATGGAAGGCAAATAACATACACCATCGTGCCTGGCTCTCCTAGTTGAGCTTGTTGTGTTGGTCGCTTGGGCATTGTGCCTCGAATTGTCTGAGGGATTGAGTTAGCGATCGTCAATCAATAGAATTTGATAGGAGGTATGTGTGCTGAGTGGGACGAGAAATGTGAATGTGAAGAGTTGGAATGTAGGATGCTTTTCTTCTCAACGAGCAGAATGGGTTTGGGTATGGGCGAGTGGAGGAAGCAGAAGCATGCAAACATTTGAGTGCCATGAAATGTGTACCCGTAGCTGAGGGTCACGTGAGGTTGTTTATGGGTAAGGAAAATGTCGCCCAAAAAGTTGGGGGAAGTAGATGTGTAGAGGGGCGTGTTGGTGCTTGTAAAGAGAGGGCTCAGTACTTACCGGTGACCGAGATATTGACAAGGTGATCAGGGACGCAAGAAACTGGATAGTCTCAGACGAAAGGATGTTGTTGATGAGGTCTGGTGTGGTTAGAGAATGCATGGAAAAGATTGATGTTTGGTTGCTGAAACTAAGTGCTTCCAGACGAGAAGGAGTGCACTAGTTGATGTTTGTTTTGCCGCAGTGGCAGAAATACGAGGCGGCGAAACTGTGTAGAAACAGGAAAGATAATGAAAAAGGGGTGAATACCAGAAAGATGGCAAGAAACCGTGGTTATCTTGGCGACGATTGATGATCAGTGATCAGTAGGCGTTATGTTGCTTCCAAGGTTGTCAAGGAGTTGTGAAGTTGTCAAGTTGTGAAGTTGTCAAGTTGTGAAGTTGAGAAGATGAAGGTGAGAAGATGAAGGTGAGAAGATGAAGGTGGGAGAAAGATGGAAAGATGAGAGGAGAAGACGGGATTAAATATGTTTTCGGATGTGGCAGAACGAGGGCGGTGTGGGCCACGAGTAAGGTTACGAGTCTCATGAGGAAGGAGCATTGAACTCCTTGGTGAAATCCGAACGGCAGGAGCGGTCACAAGTTTGATGTCAGATTCACAGTATTATGCCAGATATCGGGGCTTTTCCTTAGGGTCATACGAAATGCTTCCCAATCAGGACTAGTACATACAATACGGGGCTCTGATTTTGGAAGGCGCAACCCATCGATCGAATATACGTACCTATATACACCTCGGTCCTCGAGACCCAAATTGTACTTCTCTGGTCTAGACCAACCCTACTGGCGGCCTTCTTACCAATCAATACAGGCACATCTTTACATATATGTACTTTACGATTCTACCTACTGTAGTAAGTACCTAGGTACATCCGAAATGCGTATTGGCTTCTAGTGCTCAAACTGATAATCGTAATATTCCTCGTGGCTACATATGTACCTAGCAAACATGCCATGCTTATTGACTTCCAAAGTCATTTCGTACCGATTTCTCTCATATGTCCTCTCAATACCTAGCTTATCTGCTAGAGTGACCATGGTATCAGCTTGATATCCAGTTGAAGCTCTATTTATAGAGAAGTGAACTGTTTTCAATTTCACGACTAGGTACTATCCTGATTCGGTACAGGGCAGCGTAAGGTTGTGAATATTTACATCTGACCTTACACTAAGAATCTCGGTTTTAGCTCTATCTACTGGCTTCCCACCACATTCGCTTGACAAAATAGGTACCAGGTACCGCACTTAGATACCTGGTACCTCATGATTATTATAGCATCGACTCGGTGGTATTGGGAGTCGAATAAACAGAGAGAGGCAAATGTATGTCCTGCTAACTGTCATTATCAATTTCGCGTGACCTTGGCTCCTGGCTGATGCTTTCTGGGCACTGTACTCGCTGGCAGGCTCTCAAGTTATGATAGGAAAATGCGGCTCAAAAATTTGACGTTGAAATTAGCGTCAGAACCCACGTTGTACCTAGGTAGCTTACAGGCCCACACGAGCACGAGATTGCGGGCGGTAGGAACTTTCGCCCCGCAGTGGACCTCTTGGCATTTAGTGTCACGTCCTAAAAATAGTGGTAGAGGTGGAAGGTACGATCGAACTGGCTTGTGCATAAGGTGCAAACACTGTACATCATTTGTACCTAGGTAGGTACCTACCGTATCTGCCTACATATGTACCTACCTGCATGATGGGATTAAAAGCTTGTACCTTTTAGTACAGATTTGTTGCCAACCTTACTGTGGTGGCAAACCGTCAAAGTACCTAGGTACCTAGATAAGTGGCAGGTACGAGGCGGGTTGCGACTACGGTATTTTCACTGTGTACCATGTTTGCACTGTGCTTGCTATGTCGTACCTACCTCCTAACGGAATCCCAAGCATGACAGTATTAAATTTGTACTTCTAATGGTACCCAGGTACCGGCATAAGGCTGCAAGGTCAGTTGGAACCACACCGTGGGTGGGCAAAACTCGTACATCATGGATTTCGAGCAGAAGGCTCGGAAGTTATCGTTGCTACTAATTCAGGCAGCTGCGTTCCTACAATATTGGAGAAGGGTCGATCGTACCTACTATGTACCTATGTACCTCTTCCCCACACCGCGCCCTTGTCGTCTACATCGCCGACGCAGACCTACTTAGGGGTACATTATGGAGATTGCTCTTGAGAAGCCCACCTTGGTGACTTCGGCAGACACCCCGCTAGCCCTAACGTTACGCGCGACTTGCCTACCTCTATACGATCGTTCATGGCCCCGTGTAAGCTTCGCCTCGAGGACAAGTTGTTGTAAGCTACCTAGATAGAGGAAGAAACCTCCAGATTATAAATCAATGTCAAATGGCATGTGGTGTCGGATATTTTCGCGCCATAGAGAGAATGATTCGTACTGCTCGGCGCATTGACGAGATTCCAAGTGGTACCATCCATAAGTTCAAACATCAGGCAGCCGAGGCGGGAACCTAACATGGCCGTAACAGAATCCCGATAACGCTTTGCAATTTGAAGGAACGCCGCTGTCATAAGTTCACTACGTTTCACGTTGTTTTATTAAGTGCGTTCACCACTAGTAGATAGCTTCGCGTGGATATCTGAGGTTCGTGGCTTCGTAATATGCCTGCCAGTCCATGGATGTCTACCAGATGTTCTCGAATTTTAGCTACCTCTTCGGATAATAACGTGTCCCTACTGTAGCGATGTTATTAATGATTGTGAGGCATTCATCCAGACTAGGCGCGGGATCAGAGCGCATGAACACGAATATAGAGGTCCTAAAGACACGATTGCTCGCCTCAGTGCTTTGCTTAGCGGAGAGCACGAGAATCCCCAACAAGTCGCGCCTAAAAGTCGAAGAACAGGGAAGGGATTTTCCAGTTTAGATGAATAAGATATCTTTTGTGGCGGCTAATTCGCCTCCAAGCACTCTGAGGTCGTCGATAGCTAACGGAATGCCACCAAGTTCCTGGTACTGTATCTAGAGGCATTCCTCGGCGTATTCGAGAGGCGCAACTCAAGCTCACCGTCCTCAAAGCTTTAGGTATCGGCTCGGGGCAAGGCGTGTCCAATTTCCCTCTTGGCTATTACTAGGCCGCACAGATGCGACTCGGCATTCATTGTGACGGCGAAGACGGCGGCTCGATACTGGAAGGGCTAACAACTAGGAGCTACGTAGCAAGAATACTAGCGACTGCGACGATCAAAAGAGGAGTGGAAACAGGATGGAATTCCGGAAAATATTCAATCTTAGTAGCATTCCTGGCTTGATAGTGCGCAGTCTGGCTTCAAATGCCGACTACATACGGCTTAGCAGAAGGAATGCTTCATATGATCGTATAGCCAAAGGGGAACCTCTGAAACGTAGCTGTGAAGCCAATTTAATATCGTCCTGAGCCAGGAAACGGTACGTGCTAGGAGTCGTTAGCTATCAGTCGATGTGAGAGGAAATTTTCTCGCAAGAATAGTGAGATCAGATCGGCTTACAGCTATTTCGATGGTTGATACGCCTCGAGAATACCAGACCTACATATCAACTTGCGGCATCAAAGGCTTCGTGTTCTTGCTAGACGGAGATACCGACTTTACTCCGAACAATACCGAGCCCAACGAAAGTCCCGAATCGGAAGAAATCGAACACGAACACGTAGTAGAGGGAATGCAATCTAGCATTACTTCGTAAAATTGATTGCACATGTTTCATAATAACAACTTATGTGAGCAGGAGGCAAGTTACCACCTTGGGGCGTGATACGATTGATGTGCAAGTATCACGGAATCGCCTGTGACAGGTTGGCGAGACAGTTACGCAACAAATGAAGGCCATTAAATCGACACCCCGTGGAGATGTTGGCTTTGTCTGTTACTACTAACATGATTTTGAAATAATGGCATTGTTGGGTCTCTGACATCACCGGACTTCCATACGAATGGTAGATAAATAATTCCTGTAGGTCCACTTCGAAGGACGACGGATCACTTCCCACGCAGGATGTTGATCGGGTGTTGGGTCTACATGGCTACAATGCAATGCTTCTCAGCTGAATACACAAGGGTTTATCGGAAATAGGTAATCACCGTGGTCTGAAGGTTCTCGTGAGGAATACTATTTCATCGAGCCGAATCTATGTGCGACTAGGGCCTCAAATATTGAATCATGCTTGGACTACGAGAAGGATCGATGGAAGTGAACATTCGCAGTACGGCGGGAATGGAGTATCATTGCAGTAAAACCATGTCCTTGATTGATAATCTGCTTACTGGATGGACACCCACCAACTAACCGATAATAGGCCGCGATAAATCAATACTCAAATGAGTCCCGTTGTGACCGTAAAAAGCAAGTAGAACCCCTCCTCAACATTTAACCCCGAACCTTTGTACTCTAGACTGTACCTGTCGACACTGCATTAGCTCAAGCAAAACATGAGACAGCAGTTGTAGAAGACATACCACTAAATGAGAGAAATCGAGATCTCAGAAATGCTTCTCGGGAGACCAAGGGGTGGCAGTGCTTGCTAGAGGAAACCATGTGCATCATGGGGATACATCCAAGGGTTTGGGGTGAATTCGTAGGGGAGGGAATTAGTCGACGACGCCATCCTCGTCGGGGTCGACATCTGCTGAGGGAAGCCCATGTTAGCAGCGTAGTCAAAGGAATGGATTCCCGGGATCATCGGAGCAGGCGAATGAGAGTGTGAATGCGTATGATGGTGACCACTGCCGTTGTAGGCCGAGGCACCGCCATCATCGCGCTTCTCCGTGGCGCAGATGACGAAGACTTCATCGTCGTCGTCGTCGTCATTCTGGGCGTTGGCAGAAGGCGATGTGCTGGACTGGTCCACCGGTGCTGCGCCATCCACTGGTGGAGCGCCGGGCACGGCAGTAGCAGCAGTCGCGCCACCTCCATTCTCCTGCTCCGCTTTCACGGCAATCGAATCTTCAGTTTTGACTTCACCTTTGACTTCGGTCTTGACGGGTTCGTCGACATCGCCGGCGTTCTCGTCGACCTCGGCAAGCTTGCGCTTCTTGGGGGTGCGGGGCTTGATGCCGTCCTTGCTGTCCTTGGCCTCCTTCTTGAGGCCGCTTGCACCGCCAGGGGTGGTGATGCCGTGGGCCTTCATGAGGCGCTCGTATCGCTTCGCGCTAGGAGATGAGATTGTGGTCAGCGTGGAAGTCGGATTGAAGCTATTCGACAGGTGAGGCTACCAGGCGAGAAGAATTATGGCAAGAACGGATCGGGAGGTACTCACGCAGCGCCCTTCGTGACGATGTCACATTCCTTGGCGACCTCTCCGAAGTCCACCTATTCCCGTTGAGTTAGAATCACAGTCGCGAAGTTGTAGGCGCAGTATCCTAGCGCGTTATGCCTGGGGATAGTATTTACCTTTCCAGCAGTCGAGTTCTTGATGCACGCGATAAGGAATCTGAACTGAGAGTCAACGTCCAAAGGAGGCATCTTGACGGCGATGATTAGTTAGTTGATTGACTAGGTAGATAGAATAGAGAGACGGGGTATCTTTGTCTAGATGCGAAGGTGGTAGCTGGTACTGTTGACGTTGATGTGAGTGTCGAGAGTTGATGTTAATGGATGGGAGAGAGTCGAGTTCCGGAGATGGTCGAAGAATGACATCCACATTTAGGGAACCCGGGAAAGAAGTCGTTGCTCTCGGGATGCAGGTCTTGGATTTGTACCTTCCCCGGATAATCCAGTGCTGATGCGAACCTTGGAATCGAGAAGGCACCAGATCTGTTGTTTGCTAGAGGTCGTCACGGCGGCTTCCTCTCACACCCAGCAACAATCAAAAACTGAAGTGGAATTATCAACTGGTAAAATGGCCTAGAGAAACTTCTCGATGATTGAGACCAGTGTGGTTTTTCTAGAAACCTGTCGTGGTTATGGACACATTTAGGGTTTCCGTGGACAAGCGATGTCAGGATCACTGGCTAAAATACGAAGAATCTTTTACTATATTATGGTAAACTGTCAGAGACTGACCTTTGAGTGCCGTGAATGATCTTGGATGGGACTTTAAGGGCGGCCACAAAGATAAGAGGAAGTATTGGTTTGATCTTTCAAATACCACTATACAGCATGTCAAAGGTCCAAATATTGCGTCCCGTGGGCACCTTTGTTGTCGGTGCAAACCTATGCTGTGTATTCAGGACACCAAGGACATATGAATACCAGTAGTAAACGGAGGAGAGAAGTTCACGCCAAGCTGAGGCTTGATATAGGCAGAGAAGGGTCGGAACTGGGTTGCTCCGGGCCCCGACAGCGTGAACTACCTAGGTACGACAGGGGTTGTCTCTTACGGGGACCATCAGGCCGGATTGAAGTGTGCTTGCAGGACTTTGATTATTATCACCCTCTGAATAGGAGAAAGGCAGCTAATCTAGTTGTCGGATGTGAAGTAGCCAGTTTCAATCCAGGCATGATTGCTCATCCTTTCAAGTCCATACCGGCATATTAAAGCATCCTCAAACCGAATTAGCAGGAATAACCATGATTCCTCCTTAAACTGTCCTCCATCACACCGAGGGCGAGAGCTCGCCGGCCACATCTAAGCCTTGTCCTGCATAGATCGGGTTGCTCGCCGATTTTCTCGACGAAATAGGCGAGTGAATGGAGGACTCTTCCTGACGCGGTGGTTCTGGTTGGCTGGGGCTAAGGCATTCGGAGCCGTCGGAGCCTCGAGAGCCTGAGGGGCCTGGAGGGTCATAGGAGCCTGAGGGGTCTGAAGGGTCATAGGAGCCTGAGGGGGTCCAGCTGCAGCTTGGTTCTATGCTTCATTAGTAAATTATTTCTCGATAGCTGGTGCTTGTAGTTGTAGAATGAGAAATCGAACATACGGCGGGCGATGGCTGCTTGAACCACTGAGGCAAAAGTTAGCAAGGTGACATGTTCAGATCAGCGCCAAAGGAGTCCTCGTGGAGTTTGGGATATGACATACACCATAGTTCTGGGCAATGTGCGTAAAGCGGTCCCTGGCACTCTTCTTATTTTTGAACTCAAGATTCGCGGCCAACTCGTCCCAGTTGACCGCGTTCTTGAGATCAATAGGCGCGTACTTCATCACCTCGAAGAGCATGACGATCTCGCTCTTGGTAACGGTGCGGCCGTTGCCAATGTCCATTTTCTCGATTGTCTTGACCATCTTTAATAACATTAGTAATATCCTCGAAGTCAACGTGGCCTTACTATTAGGCATCAACAAAGGATATCCTCAGACACTTATTGTTCTTCGTATGGTACGAAACAGTAAGTGAAAGAGGAGAAGGAGGAGAGGAGAGGGGAGTAGAGACCATTCATACCTTGCTATTAGGATTCTTGAAGAACAAACAGTGAGCGGGATGGATTTGCGTGATGAAAAGAGTGTTGGGATGTGAAATCAAAGCTTCCTTGAGTCAGTCAGACAGAGGAAAAACCAGAATCACGAAGAGGGTTATGTTGAAAGGATTCAGAAATATTATCAAGGCTGTGGGATTATGACATGGCAGTAACCGGAATAGCTACGGGGCAAAGTGGGGTCAACGGGGCTATGACATGGTGGTAACCCGGACGGGCCGGGGCTATGATGTGGCAGTAACCGGGACCGTTACGGAGCGGAACGGGGCTTTGAAATGGCAGTAGCCGGAATAGCTACGGGGCAAAACGGGGTGGAACGGGCCTATGACATAGCAGTAACCGGAACAGCCACGGGGTGGAACCGGTTATGACATGGTTAGTAACCAGGACAGCTACCTAGGTAGCCCCAGGTAGGCTGTGGCTATGGGTACCCGTGGGTACCAACGACAACCCATGAGGGGCTTTTTTATTTACCAACCCACGGGTACCCATGCGTTTGTGGGTTGTGGGTGGTGAGTTGAAACGCAAAAGCCTAGCACCGGGTCCGCTGATGCCTTATGAGATCCTAGTTTGCTTTGCTGGTTTCAACATATTGAGGCTAGGCCGGTATAGCTTACAGCGAGACGAAGCTGGTATGGCTTACGGTGGTGACATGCCATCAACGTGGTCTCTACTAGCAACCCTCAGTTTCAGGGTGCCTATTAGTAAGTATGAACACAGCCATATTAAGGGTTTAGGAAGAAATACGTGAGGGGTAGCATATATGGGTTATATCAGCGAGGCAGGGAAATCTTAAGGTTGATCTGAGGACTCTGTGAGTGATATCCAGCGCTGGAATCATGCCTAAATTAGAGCAGGCGGGGGAACTGGAACAAGTATAATTCAGTTTAAAAAGAACGCATTCGTTTATTTGTTGGTTGTCTTTGAAGACCTAGTGGCTATAATACGGAATAGGTCTAGATAATGTTCCCCCTCGTTCATTTCGTCGTCTGTGAATTCCTGAGATGGTTGGGAGTTTTGTGTGATACCTAGTGTCGACGTCACTTCCGACACCAAATAGGTGTAGGCATCGAGTAATCAGTAGAGTAGGGACCTGATCGGTACACCATAGAAAGAAACACGAAGACAAGATATAATCGACGGCCGAAATTCTGTCGTGAACCCAAGCGCCGCTCAATAAGATAGCTCCTTAGGCATTGGCAGAGAAGAGAATGTGGAAATCTCTCTCTTCATCTTCATTACCGTTCTCATTCTTCGTCGTGGCTTCCTCCTCGTCTAGGCATTCTTCCTTGATGATGCTCTTGCTCTCGTCCTCACCGCCGTCGGCCTCGCTTGCCTTCTCCGCGTCAAAGTTTCGGGAAAGTTTGCCCTTCTTGAAACTTTGGCCTCTCCACTGCTTAGTGATCTTGGTTGGGATCACGGGATCGCCAGTCGCAGAACTGCCAACCTCGTGCTTGCGTCGGATCTGCGAAAAGCGGGCCTATAATCCATCAGTCCTAGAAAAAAAATCGAAAGAGCGATGATACAAACTTTTGCGATGGTTGAGTTCTTGAATCCCATTTCCTGGGCGAAATCCTCCCAGTTCATCTCGATGTTCTTCGGAAGGTACTTGAAGATGGTTGCGAAGAACTTCTGATCGCCGACGCTAGGGGTGTTGGAATCCTTGGTCGGGGCCATCTTTACTTGCTTGACTGGAGTTGAATGGCTCCTAGGTGCAGTTGCCGCGTAGTTCTCTACTGTTCTACATTGTCAGTACTGTAAACCGAGAGGGAGTTCGAGGAAATTTCGACGGAATCATGACTTCAAACTAGATCGAGAGTAGTGTGGCATGGGCATCCGCTCGCAGCTACATAGAAGTGCAACGAAGGGTTTCTAGGAAGGGCAAATTGGTGCGACGGGAAGGGAATACCTCTCGAGCTATTTCACGATCGGAATGGAAGGTTAAGGTAAAGGGAGGCAAAAGAGGATAAATCAGCGTGGATGGACTATACTGAAGCGATGGAAAGAGTGTAATACGCTGGCTGCTTACCTCAGAAAGCAAGTGATACTGTTCTTGTGATGTACTGAGCCTGTAAACCACTATTGTTAGTACGGGCTAAATAATGATGTAGATGTTGATCTTACGCACGAGGTCGGTATCGCGTGGAAAACACGATGACGTCCTAGGTCGAAGAGGAGGTCTCGAGATGGAACAGGGGTGATAAGTGCTAGAAATCCCACGACGAACTAAGATAGTGCGAGAATTGTATGTGGACACCTCAGGAAAGTCGAAGTGGAGTGAATGGAGGCGGAAGATAAGAGACACAAACCGGAAAAAAACTTACTTTGAGGAGCACAGGAGGTCCGTATTGCCTTCTTCAGAAGTGGTCAATCGTAAAGGGCGGTAGTAAGTTCCGGGGTTAATGAGCAAGCTTGGCGTACTGTTGTAGCAATCCAAGGATGTGGGACGGTGGAGGAGAAATCAGGTACTCGAGAAATTTGGTTCCTGAAGGAAATAGGACAATGGCAAACAACCACGAGCGAAGCTTTCCCGGTAACTGGGGCGGCTGTCGCCCTAGTTGCCACATATATATCGTCGTATAAGTTTCGTTGTGTACCAAGGTAAGCAGTGAGGTGCTCGTCGTGGCTACCTGAGCAGTGACACAGCCACAATACGTATAAGTCTGCAAGGACTAGGTCCGTAATGCGCGGCTTGGTTCTCACTACAGTAATGAAGCAGAGCGAACAACGGAAGGAATACCTGATATGACCTACCTTTGTCTAAGTTCCAACTTCTCATGTGGAAGTTAACATTAGTCATACAACCAGGCATACTATAAGAGTAAACAGCATGCCAATGCTCGTGGCTTTAGGCGACTAGTGACGATAAATGATTAAGTCTGACGTCCACTTGCTTCTTGTTCACGATTATCTAATGCTGAATTAAAGCTACCTAGGTACTTTACTAGCGGGGCAGTAATTTCTCTCAATCCTTGATATGGTCGTGCTCTGTAGACTGATGGTACTGACACTCTCACACGTTACATTTTGGTTGATCAGCTAGGACCTTCTCTCGCTGGACTTCTTATGTTAGGTTCTCGGGTATTAGGAGTAGTGAATACAAGTAACCCTTCTCCTTTCGTGGACTTGAGCTGCTTCTGTCAATACCAGCTAATGTGTGAATTAGTAGAGAAATTGAACCCATCGGTAGATGAGTTGGAGAGGGGACAGCGAAAGTCGGACCAGAGTACTTCCAACCCAATAATAGTCGCCTTCATCCCTCACTGGCTTGATGTATACCTACTTACCATAGGGTGTTTTGCAATATTGGACATAAAGCATAATAGTATCACCCACCAGTGCTTCTCAGTTCCTATTACAATAAGGCCGAAAAGCCGTTTTCTTTTAAACGAAAGCCGTCGAGGGCCCGGGATAGCCGCTCTAAGAGGTATCCATACCCCC
This sequence comes from Hypoxylon crocopeplum, assembly GCA_022578875.1. Lineage (NCBI taxonomy): Eukaryota > Fungi > Ascomycota > Sordariomycetes > Xylariales > Hypoxylaceae > Hypoxylon > Hypoxylon crocopeplum. The sequence continues at coordinate 1,317,557 of MU399555.1, forward strand.
CTATACCCCTTCATTCCCAATAATACTACCCCTATGAGTAGCAGGTACTGTAGCTGTCGCTTTTAGGCTATCTATACTGCTTGAGGTAGTTAGTGGAAATCAACCTGGCTAGCAAGTTATGGATGGACTGCTCATACCCTTCTATTTTCTGTGAAAAGAAGCATACTTAAGAACGAAAGCTTTTCGGACATTGATTACCTAAGGTACCTCGGTAGTCTGCTCTGTTGGAATGCCTATATACTATAGTGTTACTCTTGGCCGGAGCCATATCCATGGATATTACCCTAAGTCTCTTAGGTACCTAGGTAGATAGGTATCTAGTGATCCGATGGAATTTGACCGGAGTTGCAGATCCATTTATGTTGTCGCCAGCCCCCGATAACGTCCATGTACATACATGTTATATACTGCTATTAGTAAGTCACATCGTATAGTTACATTTTGAGAAAATTGTATTATAAATCCTCGTCGCTTAATAATTTGATCGAATGTGATTCGTGATTGGTGCGGTCATTTGTTCGCGAAGTACCCACAACTGTCATGGTACAAGGGAATATTCCCATTCTAGGGACAGGAATAATCGCCGCCCTAGAAATTGAAAGTGTTGGTTTAAATTTGATTGGTAATATTTCCCGCGTCATCCGGTTGGACTCTCTGACATGTAAAGTACTAGCTAATCTTGTCCAGGAAAATACCCGGTCTATTTAATAACTTCATCGACTACAATTTAACCTAGGTAAGTATAGCTAAACATATTATATGTTACTCTAAACTAGACTTCAACAGCAACTAAGCCTACTTCATAACAACCAAGACTGTTGTAGATAGCTGCTTACTTTGAGCAACACTTTCGAAAAATTCCCATCATGGCCCCAACCCTCGAACATGTGTTTACTATGCGAGAATACCTCCATCCTGATATCGTAGATTTTGGCCCGAAGTCATCTGGCACTACTCGACTCATCGCTAATGTTACTGGCGGCTTCATCAAATGCAACAATTCCGATATTGAAGCTCAAGTTCTTCCACCCAGCGGAGATTGGCCACTTATGGACTTCGACGCCAATTGCATCCACCTCGATGCGAGAGCTCGGGCTAAAACAGATGAAGGAGAAATATACGTCCATTACACGGGAATTACAATTCTGGATGAGGGCACGAAAAAGTTACTCGCCAAGGCACCCGACGCCAAGCCCACGAATTTTGGAGATACGACTTGGTTCACCAAGCTTAACGTGGAGACAACAGACCAAAGATTGAAATGGATGGAAACCAATGTGTTGGTGGGTCAGGGACGTTGGCATGTTGATGAGAAGGGACTGGCCGCTGAGTACCTGGTATACATGTTAAAGAACTAGGACGATCGGGAGCATGTAAACGTGGAGCGGGCTATAGGAATACTTCAGAAAATATTCCCAGAACTATTTTTCACAAATTTCCGAGGCTTCCTGTTTTCCTGTCCAAGAAATATCACCAAATTTGAAAGAAGCAACCACAGGTATCTAAATATCCAACCAAATACATAATTGCTTTATTGAATATAAGCTTCTGTATTGTGCTTTCTGTCACGATGAGGACCATATAGGGGGACTAGCGACCTATTTAGGGGGAACCCCGGGTATACATACAAAGAAGATTCTTTGTCTCTCGTTTCAGAGCCAAGCCTCTTAATAGACTAAGCCCCTAACAGGTTGAAGTTGTTAGAGGTCTGACCTGTCAGGGTTTAGCTCATTAGGGGGATTGACTCCGAAACGAGAGACAAAGAACGAACTTCTTTGTATGTACACCTGAGGTCTTCCCCAGACAGGTTATCAGTCCCGTGCGGAACAACACAGTCGTTTACGCTACTTAACACACCTCGGTCTTAATCCCACAGGCTGTATGATCAATAACAGTCAAATGTACATGATGATTCATCCTAACGATAAACAAGGACATGAAACTAATTTCCTTGTACCCCAGAAATTGTAGATATAATGTTCAATGTCTATTTATCTAGACATCTATAATTCATTGGTTCACATCATTTCAGAGCCATCGTGTGTATGTAGCATGTAATCTTGATTCTAGTTCTAAAATTACATGTCATTATTGGTTTCTCTAAGAAGCCCCGTTCTGTAGTTAATCAGTATGGTCTAGACATGGTTTTGAGTAGTCTCAGATACACTCGTCGTCAGTTTGACTAGACGATGACAGTGGCAAGATTGGGACGTCGAGAGATGATCGATGATCTGATAGGGACATTATATGATTGGCTTGGGGGAAGGTTGAGATAGCCCGAGCCGCAAGAAAGCACAAGGCTCCGGATAGCCGCATAGCCCAATTAGCCTAGCCGACAACATCCAGAGCAAACGACATTGTAGGTCATCCAAGGAGGTACCTTTGTCGATTTATTGGAGCCACGAAAGAGATGTCAACGAGAACTTTCGCTCGCAGATTCTCAGGCAAGGTGTCGGCCTAGTGACAGAGTATTCTAGTCCTTCTCGAAAGCTTTCCTGGAGAAATTTATCTCCTTTTTCCATCTCTTTCTCATTATCTCTCGGTAGATTCCCACCATCCTACAAACTCGATCCCGCACTCAAGATCAGCTCAGCGAGGCTAGCTTTACAATGGATACCAAAGATATCTCTCGAGACGTAAACTATCTCATGATCTTCGACCAGATTAAGGAAAATGCAGAGCTGGCATCCCGTCGAAAGGGTGAAAACCCTCAAGATTACCCTCCTCCTCACCTCCTCATTTCCAAGTTTATGATGAAGCTTGATTATGTAGCGGCCAGGAAAGGCGAAGAGGGCTACACTATTTCCACTTCGCAAGTACCGCCCTATTACGCCCCCTGTATCCGTCCCATTCAGGAACTCGAACCTCTGATGATATCATCCATGACGCTCGAGAACCACCACCGAGGGACCCGAGTCCTAATCCACATCCTAACACCGCCCGACCGAGTGACCGCGGTCATGGCTATTGCGGAAGATGAAGAGGGCACCGCGGTCGGAGTCCAGATCTACAACCAGCCTGACGAGTCCAGGGTCAGCAAGTATCATATCCTGCAGGCTGGAGATGTTTGCATCATTAAGGAGCCGTTTTTCAAGGTTACTACAGAGGGCTCCTATAGCCTACGAGTCGACCATGTCAGCGATATTATTTGGCTACAGGATACCGACTCTCGCATTCCCCTAGAGTGGAGAGAGCGAATCTTGAGCCTGGATGAGACTTCCCACGACATACGAATGGAGGGAAACGCGGCGGTTCAGGAGCGGGACTGGGCCGAAGCAGAGCGTCTGTGAGTAATAATGGAAAAGCCTGAACATTTTCTTATGTACTAATCAAGCTCACAGCTACACACATGCGATACGCATTGCCGAGACCCCTGAAGAGGAGCAGCTAGCTCATCTCAACCGCTCCCTCTGCAACCTTCACCTCGACCGAGCGGAGAAAGCTCTCGATGATGCACGCAAGGGCAATGCAAGCGAGAACCCCTCAAGCGAGAAAGCTCTGTTCCGAGAAGCCAGGGCCCTCTACTCACTGGGGAAGTTTAGCCTCTGTTCGGAGAAGCTTATAGTCCTCGTGCGTTCCAATCCCAGCAACTCAGACGCATGGACCCAGATTAGGCGAGTCAAGCAACGCCTCAAAGAGGAGGAAACAGGATTATACCAGTTCACCAGCATGTACAATCAAGCCGAAGCTACTCCGCCTTTGATAGACTGCGCGACATACGTCGGATCGGTGGCTGTCCGTGATTCACCCGGTCGAGGCAAGGGTCTCTTCACCACGAAGCCAGTCAAGGCAGGCGAGCTATTAGTCTGCGAGAAGGCTTTTGCGTACAGCTACGCTAGCGATGACGATCCCGTCGGTCTGTTGAACACAACCATCCTGATGAACTTGAACTCGGGGACCATATGCATGGGCGGGCAGGCAAACCTCATCACGCAGATCGTCCAGAAGTTATACCACAACCCCTCTGGGGGGAAGGTATTCACTGATTTGTATCATGGTGACTATACCCCGGTTGCTACATCTGAGGTGGATGGCGTTCCCGTTGTTGATACGTAAGTTATCCCTTGAGTATAGACGTCAAATTAATGGGACTAACAAGCAGAATGCAGATTCTTCGTCGGGAAGATCATCCAGCTGAACGGTTTCGGCTCCCCACGCACCAGCTACACATCCACCATGACCATCAACATTGACGACAACGGGGATAGAATCGATGGATCCGATGATTACACCACATGTGGACTCTGGCCCCTCGCATCACGCATCAATCATTCATGCGTCGCCAACTGCCGTCGCAGCTTCATCGGCGACATGCAGATCGTGCGAGCCTGCGAGGACATGGAGGCGGACACGGAGTTGTACTGGGGGTACAGAAATCTCTCACCGAACGAGACCTACGACGAGGTCCAGAAGGACCTCAACAACTGGGGCTTCGCCTGTGATTGTGCGCTGTGTCTCGACAGGAAGTCCACACCTCAGAGTACCTTCCAGGAGCGCAAGGCTTTGTGGGACAGCCTCAAGCAACTGTTGACGGCGAGTGCCTCCATGGCGCAGTTGACGCGAGCAACTAAGATCCTCGCAAGCATGGAGGAGACGTACACGGCCAGGAAGGACGCGCCCTTAATCCCACACCTAGAGCTGTGGGACCCCTATTTCGCGTTGGGCGCAAGGCTCATTGCGAAGAAAAAGTTGGTCGACGGACTAGAGGCGATTATCAAGGGGTTCGAGGCACTCGGATACATCATCGAGGCCTGTCCCCCACGAGATCCGGGGGGGGGAGAGGATGAGAGAAAGGTGACGCTGGAGATAAAGCGCTGGGGAAGTATCAACGAGTACACCATGGAGGCGTTCACGCAGATGATGCGCGTTTACAAAGAGATCGCACCTGAGCTCTGCGACGTCGTCAAGGGGTATGCTAATATCGTCTACAGCATCTGTTGTGGCGAGAACGAGACTATTGGTGTATGTTATCCGGAGTTTTCGTAGGTGCAAGGAAGCCTTCGCATGGGGCGCAAGGGCAATAAGTCAGGGCCTTAGGTACCCAAGGAGTCATCAGTAATGAATGACTATAGCAGTAGGCGGCTAAGGTCAATTGGAGTTAGTTCATCTAGAGTCAATATGCACTCATTACGTACCCTGCTTGGCGTGTACACCCAAATTTCCATTCTTGGAGGATTCTATACCAGGTACGCACGACTAATATGTAGTGCTATATAAGCCGCTATCCTTTTCAACGCGACCCAGTAAATCAGGCACCTTTCTTGTCCGATTGCTACAATTATTCTACCCGCGCCCTCGCCCAAGAATAGTTTTCTTAGGCTCTTCCGAGAAGTGTCACCGACACGACCCATAGCAGTGTACTTCCTCTACGGATCAGGCTCCCACCATCTTACGTATTCATAGGGATGGATTCGGGGTAGCGCTCGCCAGCCGTGGTGAACTTAGCCAGAATAGCATCGATTTGCGCCATCTCTTCATCCGTAATATCGATGAGCTTGCTATTCTCCTCGACCCTCGCCGCCGTCGTAGCGCCAGGAATAGGGATAATTGTAGGCATTCCAGGGCGCTTCGATATCGCAAGCGTCCAGTTGATGGCGAACTGGCCCGGCGTACATCCCTTCTTCTCAGCGATCTCCTCGACCTGCTTGACCAGCTCCATGTTGATCTCGAAGTTGCCCGGCTGGAACCGAGGGAAGAAGCGCATCATCGAGTTCTCTGGGATGTCTTCGAACTTCTTGATCTGGCCCGTCAATAGGCCTCTGCTCATCGGCGAGTAGGCGATAAGCGGGATGCCATACTGGGCGCATGCGGCTGCAACACCATTCTCCAAGATATGAGTAGAAAACCTGTTACATACCATTAGCGTAAGCGGCGGCTAGCTAGTGCTACGCGAGGTAACCTACAGCGAGAGCTCAGCTTCCACGGCAAGAACCTTACAGTGTTTGACGGCTTCATGAATAGTTTCGGCTCGCACCTCCGATAGGGAGATGCCTCCTATCTTGCCAGTCTGGATATACTCCTTGTCCATAGTACCAAAGGTAACTTCCATAGGCACAGCTGGGTCACGGCGGGCGAATTGGAATAGGTCAATCTTCTTTCGACCCTTGAGCTGTGCGATGCTGTCATCGAGAGTCCGACGCGTGTTCTCAGGACTGCCGTCCGACTTCTTGGTGTTTGGATTCACGCCGCCCTTGATGCTAAGGACAAACTTATCGGCATCTTCGGGGTACTTCTCTAAATATCTCTCCAAGAGCACAAGGCTATTGTATTCGGGCGTCCCGTAAATCTCGCCTCCATTCCAACAAGTACCTAGTAGAACAATGGTCAGCCTCTAACAAAAGAATAGTGCGAACAGCGAGCCAGCCAACCCCGCTTTTCCGAGGGAGTTCGACCACATACATCCATTCTTGAGCGCGGCACGCATAGCCTCGAATGCCTGTTCCTGAGGGCACGGTGTAGCTCGCCAAGTCAATCCCATAAGACCATAGCCAATAGGCCCCACTTCTTTGCCGGCAAGCTGAGGCATCTTGGTCTCGTATTGACAGTGAGTTGAGGAGGAATGATGTTATTGAGTAGAATAATGCGGTGCTCTTTGGAAACGCTCTGTATTGTTACTTCGTTCAAGCCTAGACTTCACAGCACTGGTCTGGCGAAGTTATATATTCTCTGTCGTCCTGTATGGTAAACGTATGCTACAATGGGTTTATCGGTATTTACGTCATTAAAGATTAAGTCAGTCCCGTCATCGTAGGGTTGAAATACCCTAAGCCACATCGGGATTTATGTATCTCCGTCACTTTAACTCCGAAAGATCTCACCCCGTCTAGCACCAACAATTACCTGGTCCATGGTCCTGGATTAGAGATACTAGTGGGAGCCTAAAATGTAAATGTCATGGGTGCGGATTTTTTGTGACTAATTATATCCCATTCCAATGGGAATAGGGGCCTCGCCCTTTACCCCCTTTTATCATCGCCACCATGTTAGACAGATATGTCCAAGGTCATCTAGCCATGCCAACGGCCACTTTGCTTGATATCAGCTATATTTTGCATTTACTTCACCTATTCAAGTTAATTGAGATGTCTGTAGAAGCCCAGCATGTAGTTACACCTTTCAAGCGGAAATGGAGAATGGGATCGGCGTACTACTAGAGGGATAGCCTACAACGAGCACATGAGAGATGACATGGGAGCTTAGTGAACGGCCTGAGATAAATAACGGAGTATTGGCACAGCTTGATATAAGTATTAGAAAGGTCCATGGATTCTTTCCAAGACCTCGAGCTGTGACTATCTACCTACCTAGGTACAAATGAAAAGTCCAACTTTCGCTTTATCATTCCAGCCATTACGGATGTGTGTACATCCAGCATCTCTTACATGTCAACCCTTCCCTAGTGTTTGCCGAAATTCTCGTTCACGAGCACGTATCTATAACGCGCCTTGCCACCATCCATGTCAATAATGGTTTGGTTTGCCTCCTTCAGGGGTCGTTCCTGAACCCAGGCCTTGATCCCCTTATCAGCTGCGAGCTGCAACATCTCCTTGATCTCCCACGGGGCTCCGATGGCGCTACCCCCAACCTTGATGCCCGAAACAAGCAAGGTGAACGCGTTGATGGGAGGCATAATACCGCCGTCAGGAGCGCTGTGATATGTTAGTTCAAGTCCATTTGAATAACTTCTGCAAGAGTATGGAATGGAATGGAATGAAACGTACCCGACCTGGATAAATGTGCCCCTCGTCTTCAGGAGACCGAGGTATTCATTCAGGGGCATGTTCTCGTTGGATACCGTGGAGATGATGAGGTCCAATGTTCGTGCATTCTTGGCTGACCAGTCTTTGTCTTCGGCGGTGGCAATGTACTCATCGGCACCGAGCTTGAGTACATCGTCCCTCTTGTTGGCCTTCCTTGAGATGCCGACAACTTTATCAGCTCCCAGTGCCTTCGCGAAAAGGATGCCAAAATGGCCCAGTCCACCAACACCGACGATTCCAACCGTCTTTCCCGGCCCACATCCATTCTGCTTCAGTGGTGAATACACAGTGATGCCACCACACAGCATTGGCGCGGCTGAGGCCGAATCAAGTCCTTCCGGAATAGGGAAGACCCAATGGCCGTTAGTACGGTTGTAGTCGGCGTAGCCGCCGTAACTCTTCCCTTCGTCGTTGGGATAGAAAGAGGCATAAGTGTTGACGGTCAGATTCGGGCAGTAGGGTTCCATCCCGTTGTTGCATTCCGCACAGGTACTGTTCAGGCAAGATCGAGCTTGTGCGCCCACTCCGACACGGTCGCCAACTTTGACATGCTTAACGTTTTGTCCCACGCGCACCGCCTTGCCGACGATCTCGTGTCCCACAACGCAGGCTGTAGAAAATATTAGAACGAGAACAGGTCAATACTGAATAAACGGGAGAGAGGACATACGGTAAGGCGTCGGTCCCCAGCCAGACTTCAGAACGTGTAAATCGCTGCCGCAGACACCGCAGTGCGAGATTTCGATGTCCACATCGTCTTCAGTCCATTTCTTTGGTTCGTACTCGTCCCATTCCATTTTTCCCTCAAAAGCCTCGGCAGATTTGCCGACCCAGCCCTGGAACTTGGGACTCGCCTGTGCTGCCATTCTGAATATCGGATTCTGAGAGTGATTCAGGGGTGTGGGAAAGAGGAATGGTGGAATAGGTGAATTGTCTAGATTTTCTGAAGCTATGGGATTGAACTACGGATGTCTCCCACGCTCCTATATATACAGCAATCGATGGAGCATTCGGCTCGCCCGCCTAAATCTGTCTGCCATGTTACAGTGCCCATATCGCTAGGGTTCCACTGACCCATTACATTTTTTTCTTTCATGATTCATTGTGGGGATCGCGGATAGGAGTTATGGATAAGGTAAGCTATGGATTACCAAACTCGCATAGAATCGTATCTACCTCGGTGTTCTTGGCAGCCCAAGGTTGGATGGGTATATCGGACTTAATGCTTCGATCCGTGGAAAAAGTGGACAGTATATGTGTAATCTACATACCTATGTGGTAAGAGTCAGTGTCATACGTCATCGACCATCTTTTTTTAGCTTGACACTATTCACGACCTGATTCGTTTTCAGGTGGGCGATAAGGTAACGGGAGGCCGCCGTTTACCTATCGAAGAATTCTGTAGCAGAAAAACCCAAATAGCGGAAGTGATCACGCTGGTGCAGGTACAGGTCCGGTATAAATCCCACTCCGGCGGGAACGTTGCCAATCACGGCATTGAATCCAAAAACATCCATGAATTGCTATCTCATTGCCGCGTATTTCCGCATGGGGGAAAGACGGTAAGCATCACCCCCACTTGGTGTGTAAACCAGGACTTAATAGCATGACTAACCATCGTAGCTTACATACGACTACTATGGATAGATCGGCGATAACGAGCATAGCCCCGTCTAACTGCCATAACCAGCAACTATTCGGCCCTCCTAGTTTGGCACACTTATTAGTATTACTAATTGCTGTCTGTGACTTTAAGTCCGATAAGCTACCTATGTTATATATTCCTTAAATCCTATATATATATCTCCTTAAGAGGTAATAGGCTAGGCCAAACCGCCATTATATCCGATTGGCTGGATTAGCATGTATATATCAACTACTATCCAAACCTCAGGTGCCTATTGCCTTACGGAGAGTAAGGGTTACCTTTCGTGCGATTAGTTGTCACTCAGAAATTGTGTAGTTGAATTATTATCTAAGTAAGGTAATGGTAGTCAAACTCTCCGTCTTCTCTCTTTGTATAGATGTCTAGGGGAGTCAACTAGCTAAAGACAGATTGAATACTAACATTTATCTACCACTAGGTATGCTCCCAAATACCACATCTCAGTCCTATCAGGCTTGGGGCAATATAATATTAATCAATGAAATTAGTCATTTTCGAACAGCTTGAGATTAGGTTGCTATCTCTGTCCCAACTAGAAAAGCTGGTACTTGAGCCAGGGAATACAAGACTTTACTTCTTTATCCCACTCTTCGAAGTGATCATCCACACCACTGTCAGTGAATGGACATGGGTAGCGTTCCCAAGGCCTTGGTTTGCGAGTGTATGCTACCAATAGCTACCGTTACCATCAAATTCGACAACGGGCGTCGCGGAGACCATATCCGCTCGGCGGCCGTTGAAAGTCCTGAGAATGATGGTGTAGGGCTGAATGGGGGTCATTTAGGTTGCACTTCACACTCCTTTGACCCAGTGTCTGATAAATGTCGGTCGACGAAGACTACCAAGTGTTCACTAGCGCACCTGTAGTGAATTCCCAAGAGAGACGGCGGTATAATGCCTCAGCAGGCCTAGAATATTCTTCATCGACAATGACGGCATCATGACATCGAAGGACTGAATGCAAATCCGAATACCTTCACACGGGGAAGAGAGCCGGTCACAATCATGTTATGCAACCCCAGTGTCAGGTCAAAAGTACCATACCTACCAAAGCCCGACAGGCGACGAGCGCTAATGCGACGACAAGGACGGTCTACTGCGATGTAGTGAGAAGTACACTTCTCGCCCCATAATATGTGCTGATATGCTCACCGCATTATAAAGCAGGCTGATATTAAAGGCTATGACCGTTATGGCTAGTGAGGAAGAATCGGGGCAAGATCCGGATAACGTACCGTAATCGACAAGGGGGTGAGGATTAAGTAACTTAGTGATAGAAAGCCGCTAAGTCTTTAGAGATATACTTATAAACCAAGGGTGGCTGTGAAAGGGTACGTGACCGACTAGAGAGTAACATCTGCCCTAACAGCATGCACGAACCGAGGAACATTACGCGCTGTTGGGAAACGCTAGTCCCACTGTTATCGTGACATCTCGGAGAGTTCCCACCGCTTGGGTACGTCATGGGATACTATTGTACACCGAGAAGCACAGCCCTACTCCATAGATCCCTGGAAGATGTGAAAGTGATATATGACGGACAGGAGAGCAAATCCCGGTCCACCCCATGCCACGCGAAGCGGGCACCATGCAAGCCACAACGTACATATCACTAGCCGTTCCGGGACCGTTAGACTACCGCATAGGGAAAGCAACTGTGATGACAGTGAAAGGTAGAGGTGGGGTCTAGAGAGGTCATATGGGTAAGCCACTCACGTTCAGGCCAGTATATGGCCTGATACTCGGAGATCAGACTAGTTGATATCTATCCGATGGCACGGTTAACGCCCCAGATATTCGCGCTGACCGAGCTAGACTCGAGCGACTGGTGTGCACCGGCTCGCTTCCGATTCCCAACGCTGTCTCGGAGTAACACACACGACACAACAGACATCTTATAGCATGGAGGATATGCGCCTTTTGCCGTGAATTCTATAATGATCACAGTAACTGATACCTAGTTGTGCGCAATATCCCCTTGACCTAATAAAAGCCCACCTACAGTAGAGTCCAAATATGACAGATCAGAACTTAAGGGAATATGGCGAGACCCTCTTACTACAGCTCCGACAAGTGTTATCATGAAGCACTGGGGATAATAGTGCATGGACGAGTCTAGATCAAAGAAGGAGCCACACCTCGTTCGATTTTGGTCGCGTTTCTATTCAAATAATCTGTCTGATAATCTAGAAAGGAGTTGAAACAGTACTTGCATATGGAGACACTGTGTGATAGGCCCCCCTATAGTCTGTTTGGGGACAGGACTTGCTCGAATCCACTCCAAACCAGCAAATGTGATACTTGAGAAGAGAGCGACTTTTTTATTCATTCCAGCCTGAACCAAGGCATGTGTAAGCATTGAATAGTGAGTTGGCATCACCAAACAATGGTTTACAAGCTTCATAACTGAACAATTCCAAGAATCTAGAACCTCATACCCCAAACGCCCAGGTCTCATCATTGCCCAACTCGAAAACGAAACCAGCCCATAACATTGTGAATCAGGAATACATTGCCCTAGCCAAAATCCTAGTAGAAATAGGCCTAGCCTAGATAATAGCCCACAGGAATAACAGGTCAATAAAGCTTGAACGAATCATCTGTCCATGTGTCCTGCGTACTGTCAGTTGTATTGATCCCAATCCTCCTGCTTGACGTTAATGTAGTCCCTATCCGATTCAACGGTCTGGCTCCGAAGCTCGAGATCCATTGGCGAATGATGATGCATATGGGGGTGCTCGTAAGATCCAGGTCCATAGCCAAACGGATAAGTTGTCGCAAAGGAGTTGTATTGTGGACCGTGGGCCCAGCTCGGATCGTTGTGGTCGGGACATGGGGACCCCCGGAAATCGAAGGAGTTTTGAGAATTAAACATCTCGCTAGCTGGGCTAGATGTCATGGTAGGGGAAGGGGTGAATAGGTCACCGTCACCGCAGGGTGTGAGAAGCCGAGGCTGAATCACGCCAGAGTGAACAGGAGTAGCCGGCATAGTCGGGCCAATTGACATCGGACTCGGCCCAGGAGTGAGACGTGGTGTGAGCCGGCTCTCAAAGCTGAATGGTGAGCTTTCTTGTTTGATTCTCGGAGCAGGCGTCTCAATTGACTCTTGCGGTGCCGGGGACTCTGAAGCGGTTTCCGACTTGATGTGTTCATCCTTTTTCCCTTTTAGATCCTTCTTCGTCGTCTTCGAGACCCGGGATCTCGGTGGGCCTGTTCGATTGCGCCGTGTTGGCTCAAGGCCCAACATGGCGCTCCGGAAGCGCGAATATCTCATTCGAGCAGCGTGACCATTGGTAATCTCCTGGGACAGGATTGGATCATGGGCGACCTGATTCCAATCAATCTAAACCACAAGTCAGTCAATCCCCACGGGGTCATGGCATTGCTTCAAGGTTATGGTCCAGACTCACATCCTTCAAGTTCTTCTGTCGCAAAATGGCGAACAGGAATCTAGTCATAGCGTTGTCATTGTTGGCGGACATATTGGCAATGGTTTGGTAGTGGAATAGCTCGATAGACAGAGGAATCGAAGAGATTCAGACGGGCCAGGCGTTCTCAATAAGAAGTGCACAGCTAAGTGTGAGGCAACTGTAGAGAGCTCTCAATTTCAAGGACAGTTTGAACATGTGGAGTTGAAATGTAATGAGTGAGTCACGAACTGAGCAGCCGTGAAAGTCGGTGAGGGAAGGTAAGTAAAATATATGCCAGTGCTCCTTGAATAAAGCTCCTGGGAAGCTTCGGAGATGATTTGAAGGATCACATAAGGCCGTCGATCGAATATGGCGAGGTGAGGGTGAGGTATGACGAAGGGTGGGTACAAGCAGAATCGAGATAATGGAACTGAAGGGGTCTATTTTCAATGTAAGAGGCCTAAGTCTAGAACCAAAGAGGGAGAGAAATGCTTCTAGTTCCGTTTTGCTAGCTACATTGAGGACGAGAAGGTCATGAACAAGTCGTGACAAGGCTACTTTAAGTGCTTGCATGAAAAGCACGCTTGCCCACATTGCTATCGCGACACCAAGAAATCTAAATATATGGGTGAACAGTATGAAAGACACGGTTGCCTAGCAACTCCATCTACTCCAACGAACCGAGCACCATTGACGACTTTGTCTTGGCTAGGAGGAGATCAAGGGGCAAAGAGGCGAGAAAAGGGATGGTGGGGTTGAATTGGACACGCGAAAGTGGGATGGTACGCGGCACACCGCGTAAAGTGGTTTCTAACCCTTGCTACATTTTTATCTCTGGAGCTGGGATTGTGAAAGGCTTCTAGCATCCCAGCTTTAACTGACTTAACCAAAGTGACAGTTAAAACGAAGTACCAAGCGGTCCCGGCTAGCTGATATGCATCGAAGCTGCAAGACGGCCTTTATGGAAGTCGACCAATCACTCTCTCTATGCGTATTCCCTTCACGGCGCAATATTGAAAACTCAACAAACAGTCGTGGTGGTTTGCCTCAACTAGAGGAATTCACACACCAATCAAGCAAGGCGAGGAGGTGTAACACGAAGCTAGCTTCAGGAACCGATCCCCGAGTGACGGTTTAGTGCCAGATTCGCAAGGAAAGGTGCCGAAAGAGGATGGGAAGGGTGGGTAGCCCCAGACACTTGGAGGGGGGGAGCGAGGGGTGGTAGAACACGTGTGTGAGTCATCCAATAATTGAGGAGGTTGGGGATTGGGACTCGGGAGGGTCTGGTCAGTCGAGTAGGTATCGACGTTTACGACTAGTGTAACCATAGTATCGCCAGCATCACCTCTCCGGTCCCTCTCCAGATCACTGACCTCAATTTGATAATTGGCAGTGGTTTTCGAAGTTCTAGAAATTATCGATTAGATATTCGATGACATAAACCTTCAAACCAGGAACGGGCAGTTCTTTTTGGGAATGACACTTAAGTATCCAATTAGTTAGGGAGTGTACCGATATGACATAATGAGGAGGGAGAGAGGACGGTTACGTTTGCACAGAGAGAAAAGAAAATTGGTTATCTTAAGGTTAATAGGCAAAAAGGGATCTCGAGTTGTGTGCGCCAAGCCCCTCAAGCACCCCTTTGCAGCTACTTGGGAAACCAGCTGCAAACGACGAGGTATTGTACCTTGTGTCCGTTGCACTTCATACCTAGTATACCCACACTATGACATCTATCGTTTGCCTTGCTTTTCCTTGACTAGATGACGGCATGATGCTAGGTTGATTCGGGAGTACCGGGTGTGACCGAAAGTTGAAGAATAAATAGTCGGTTGATAACGAGAAAAAGAAATGAAGTGGCTGGGATGGGGACGCGTTGGAGTCGGAAAGTAGAAACACTGTGTGGACAAGGCCTTTCACGTCCTAATCGCCATCTCACGTGATGTTTCAGGATAAGCTGCGCCTTTCCGGTTTAGGAGTTAAGTGCGTGCATGCTTTGGCTATTATATTGTGCGTAGATACAAGGAGGTACCGAAGAGGAGAAATCAAAAGCAAACTTGTTAAATCGTAATTCGTACATAAGTGATAATTTCCCGGGAAGAGCGGCAATGTTCCGGATGATCCTAGATGACCCCCGTAAACTATGTAAAGCCGTGAATTTAATTTTCGTTGGGCAATTACGACACGATGATGAACAGGTACCTATGTACGTGGTACAATCCTAGACTGACAACCGTGATCAGCGCGCCAGCCCTAAATTGCGTGTTCACGTGATGTAAGACTTCCAAGGGTGCCGAGGTAGCTCCCGACCCTCCTGTCAAGGCCGGATCATCCTATAGACCGTGCGCTGAGTTGTGGACATGGTATGTCGATTAATTCTAAGCCCAAAGCATACAAGCGCGTGCCGCCAAGGACTCGGCCCACTATTGCTTCGGACCGCGTAATTCAGGTAGCTCCAATTCAAGCTCCTTACCCATTCTTCTCAACCTCTCAAAAGCTCCCGTCTCTATCAATTTTCTTGATTCGCACGTGAAGGGCTTGCTCATTGTTATAGTAGTTCCCACCGTCTCCTATCCCTAGTATCATCTCTTCAGCCTCAGCCTCGACAGGCGACAGGCGACGAGCTACCACAGGCCCAAGATGAATAAAAACTGGAATGACAGAGCTGACAAAGACCTGTTCTTCACCATCCTCTCTGTCAAGAACATTGGTGTTATAAGTGGCGCGGAGTGGACCACCATTGGTAATCACATGCGATCCTTGGGCTACGGCTTCACCAACGAGGGATGTCGGTAAGTGAAGCTGCTTTCTTCTATCGTCCCGTCAAATCACCTGCTCGAAGTCGAGTCTCTTTTATTCCGAGCTGCCGTCTTCATCCGAGCTTCCGTGCCGCATCTTGCAACGTATTATCCCTGCCTTTCCAGTATCCCACACCGATGGCTCGGAGATAGAACGCCAGTATAGCAAGAGTCAAGGCGCTCATCAACTATCAACTTTCCCTCACATCCGGGCCCCCTGGTTACTGCTGCGATACGGTAGTCGGGGCCTGCCAATGTGTTATTGTTGTGGCAAGGTCTAGCAAATCCATATGCTTGGCCATATATGTATCTTTCGATATAGAATATAGGGGCTAACCAACTCATCCCAGCCAACACTTCCAGGGCCTTCGCAGAGCTCAGCATAAGACTGACTCGAATGGCACCCTGCAGGACAGCCAGCGCAAAGCTGATCCTACCGCGAATCCCATCACCCGGCGTCCTGGTCCGGGACGTGGGCGGCCGAGGAAGCAACCACCAGCTCCTATTGCTGGCGATGACCAATCCCCTTCCGAGGGAGGACCAGGCCAAGTACAAGAGACTGACCCAGGTACCGCAGTTGCGCCGGTTGACATGTATGTGCAGATTTCCGTCGATGAGGCAGACTCCTTGGCCCTGGTGCAAGACGATGTAACCTTGGAAGACCAGCCATCGAAGCGTCAGCGTCTTGACGATGATGAAGATGATCAACAGCCGAACGACGATGAAGCTGTTCTAGCGCTGGCGGCAGACGGATTGCCCGGGCCTGAAGACCATTATGGTGCATCAGAGTACGTCTCATATCTCCCTTTGATGATTCTCGCACGCAAATACTAAGTTTTGGTAGGTATTATGGCGAGGCATAGTGGTATCCACTTTTGAGTTTGGCGGCTATAGTTCAAAGCATTAGAGGGATTTTCGGTGCAGCATTTCCCAACCCCCCGAATGGGCCCCCCTATTGCAAGGTATAGATATTAAGGTATAGCTAGACAGCAAGAGTCTACTCGACTTGATGTCATCGCCTTATCTTAGCTTGTGTTGAGCTGCGTTGCTTTTAATCTGAAGATTATAGAAAGCGAAAACTCACGTGTACTTCTCTCAGGAATGGAGGAGCGAGGGGACCATCTCCGGAGGAGCTTCTGTACAACACTGGCATCGCGTTGATCGGTAGTCTGGAGTTATGAACGGGCTAGGTATAAAATCCATTGGTAGCAAATAATTATTCCACTATATCACACCGCGGTTCCCCCGTGTATCTTAGACTAAAAAGGGTGAAAGATTGTACCTAGGTACCGTACTAATACTTATAATCTCATCAAGGCGACTTCCTTTGCGGGTTGAAATCACCGCGTAAGGTAGGTAGGTACGCAGTCGCCACGGTGTCGTTTACTACGCCGGCGACCCGGGCGGCCTCGGCGTACGCTTTCACATTCTTAGCGATACGCTCCTTCGCCAGTTCATGTCGCTACTTTCCAAATGTCCTAATCATATTACAATACGCCCACCATCCCTCCCAGTTTCGCCGCAGCACTTCTTCTTGACTATCTATCTTCGTCGTGTCAACGTCGACTGTAGTTGTCTCATCCCTTAACAATATTCTCAAACTGATTCTAATCACAACTCTCGCAATGGCGAACCGCTGGGCCATGGAGTCGTACCGCGACATAGTCAAAGCTATGGTCGAGGTTGGCAAACTCACCAGAGAACAACAGGACCGAATCGTGGAGAAGCTCAAAAGTCAGGGCTATGAATTCACCCGCACCAAACTGAGGTATGCATTATTTTTCTTATCCATCCCTCCCTTATTTCTTAGAGACATTTTCAAGTATCGGCAATTGTTGTGCAACCATCGGCGTGTGTTCACTACAACGAAGGCATCGCCGACCACACTACTTCCCAGCGCACTTGAAGCACCCCCCCCCTATATCATCGCCCCTACCCCATTAAATTCACGTCTATATTTTTCACCGCATGCGCGTCAGCCATTCGATGATTTTCACTATAATACACATTCCAAAGCCTACCTGCAAGCAGTTTAGCTTCAAATTACCCATCATGTCGAAGGTTGATATGATGCATAGCCGATGATAGGCAATGTAGCGACAGCCCTCCTTCATTCATGACTTTCAACAATAGCGTTCTTTTCATCAACCCCCACTTCACTTTCACTATCATCGCAGCTCATGCTAACTTCATTCATAGACAGCACGTCCAGCGACTCATCCGCAAGGACAAGGCCCTCGCTCGTGCCCGTGACGATGCTCAGGCCGGTGAAACTCCTGTCCCGCAGCCTTCTTCTGGCGCTAGCCTGAGCCCTGCTCCCAGCGTCCAGCCTCGAGTTCCATCCAAGCGCAAGGCACAAGTGGACCAGGACGACGGCGACGACGACGACGGCAATGCAGGTATCGAGACCCTCGCGCCTGCAAGCAAGAAGCCTCGCCTGGATACCAAGTAAGTCCACCCCTCATAATTTAGAACATTGTTATTTAGTAAATTAAGAGACTAATCATTAAAATAGGGATAGGTCGCATCTGGGCCAGACGTTCTTTGACGCCGCAATGATGTCGTACGACACCTTCGTGATGACCGCAGCGTTGGCCGAGGAAGAGGAGGAGGAGGAGGAGGACGACGACGACGACGACGACGACGACGATGACGATGACGACGATGACGATGAAGAGCACGAGCCCGCGTCCGCCAGCAAGGTTGGTGGCGCCAAGCCAGCACCTGCTCCGCGCCGCCGTTCCGCTCCGGACCCCCGTCTTCCCCGTATACGTTAAGACCCGAAGAAACGATCTCCTAACCTAGGTTCTTTGTTCCACTAATACGACTTGTTCGAAACGGAGCACTTACGCCGATGAAGGTCTAAGGGAAAGTGAGGGTTACGTATGATGCGATGCATAGGGGCTGTCTTCGTCACTCTCTTGTTGCCTTAGGGCTTGTCACACCGGGGTGGCACTTCTCGCGGACTGATCAAGTTCGGGGGCCGGAAGGCCTTACGCGCTTTTTTCTTCTTCCGCATTGTCAGAGTTACTCAACCAACGGATCACGCCACGAGATGGCCTAACACACTTTAAATTTCCCCCCTCGTCTGATTTCTGTATCCAATGAACGTGATCCGCATACTTCTAGGAAGGCATGATTTGATTCACTTCTGCTAGCTCCATTACTCTAATATTTAATCGTAATCATTAATTTCCCCAACGCCTTCATAAATTGCCAAGAGTCTTTTCTTCAGAGTTCCTTCGCCCATGAGATAATCTAACTATGAAGTCAGTAAGCAAGAAGCTATCTATCTAGTTGTCACGATGCGGACCATATGGGGGGTTATAGACTATATTGTTCCGCGAGGGGCTACAACCTATCTGAGGAGACCCCGGGTATATATACAAAGACCCTCTTTGTCTCCTGTCCTAGTCCTGTCCTAACCAGTCAGATCCCCTAACTAGTAATTGAGTCTGTAATAGTCCCCACTCTATCGTCTGAAACGTTCCACATCGTGAGCCGAAGCGACAAGATATCGTGCCCCGACTCCCAGTGCCATTACCACCCGGTGTAGTCGCGGTCTATTCCTAATTCGGACTTCGTAAGTAGTTTTCGATCTGTACTATCAAGTTTTCCCGATTTCTCTTAGCAAAAGCTTGTTCGTATTTACGTATGTGGAGATATGCCTCCCTTCGGCTAGCGTTCCCGTTGTTCGGTATCTTCTATCGCGATCTAGTTGGTCTCAAACGTGGATCCGAACGATTAGCAGCATAGCGTTGGACGATCTTCCCCTTGTTCTCTCGACTTTGTCCCCTTAACGATCTGCTTCGTTGCAGGGATGTGTCCCCGATATTGACTAGACATACACGGCCTGATGGCGAGGAGTTCTGTATCATGCCGTAGATGACCAGACAACTCCGATGGAGACGTAGATAATCTGAGATCCACTCGGCCAGGCAGATTTATTCCTTGCAAAGCCGTGTCTCATTAACCTTCGGAGATTTCAGGATACGGAGGACCCATTTTGGGAGAGCGTGGTGCCATTTGTCAAAAAGGGGGAGGTATCTATATGGAGTTGGCAAATTCCACTCTCCTAGCAATGGCATTCTACTGGACCTCATCCTGTCACGCTCTTATTGCCCTCCTCACTCAAGCCTTTCATTTCTAGCAATAGGATACGTTGCCATTCGTTTCTTCGCTTCTCTCACATAGTCTATTTCTGTTACACGATGCATTGTAATGCAGCCCTTCTCTTCATTAGCTTCACAACCCTAGCTCTCGCAGTTCCGACCGAGACTCTAAGGGAGCGAGCTACTAGTTGCACTTTCACCTCGGTAGATTCATTATCAGCAGGAAAGAAGTCATGCAAGAATATTGTCCTCAATGGTATAACAGTTCCTGCGGGCAAGACACTTGACCTAACCTCACTCAGCGACGGGACCAGTGTCACTTTCCAGGGCACCACGACTTTCGGATACAAAGAGTGGGAAGGCCCTCTAATCAGCGTTTCGGGAACAAAAGTCGCTGTCAAAGCTGCCTCGGGTCATGTCATCGACTGCGACGGCGCTAGATGGTGGGATGGCAAAGGCAGCAATGGAGGCAAGACGAAACCAAAGTTCTTCGCAGCCCATAAAATGATATCTTCTAGAATCACCGGACTCAATGTTAAGAACATGCCGGTCCAGGGGTTTTCCATCAACGGCGCGAATAACCTCACACTAGACCGCATCACTATCGACAACTCGGACGGGGATTCCGCTGGGGGTCATAACACGGATGCCTTCGACGTCGGCTCATCCGATGGCGTGAGGATTATCGGTGCAAATGTCAAGAATCAGGATGACTGCCTAGCTGTGAATTCGGGCACCAACATCGAGTTCATGGGAGGGACGTGTTCAGGTGGCCACGGGCTCAGCATTGGCTCCGTAGGGGGCCGCAGCAATAACGTCGTCCGAAACGTCGTCATCTCCGGCTCCAGTATTAGTGACTCGCAGAACGGTGTGCGTATCAAGACGGTATACGGCGCCTCAGGCTCTGTATCCAACATTACCTATTCGGACATCAAACTGAGCAACATTACCAAGTACGGCATTGTTATCGAGCAAGACTACGAGAACGGCAGCCCCACGGGTACACCCACCACCGGCGTGCCAATCACCGATCTCACACTCAAGAAGGTCACTGGGTCTGTTTCTAAGAGTGCCACAGACGTCTACATCTTGTGCGGCAAGGGGTCCTGTACTAACTGGACTTGGTCAGGGGTGAGCGTCACCGGCGGAATCAAGAGCTCCAAATGTTCAAATATTCCTACGGGGGCTTCTTGCTAAGTCACAGGGTACCGAGGCTTTGCTAGAAAACCAACCTGCAGCTTGTGATATTGAATTGTATTTTACAAGTCTTCCGACATTAAGCTACTTAGGTAATGAAGAAACGTCTTTCTGGAGTCCTCCTCACAACACCAGTGTCGTGGGCTTTCAAGCTTCATGCTCGTCCTTTACCTGATGATCCTATGAAGTTTGAGCAGCTCGAAGCCATCCTAGATCAGTGTCCGAATTCCAAGGCGGTGGGATATTCACGGGACTGGCAGGAGCCAATTTAGGGAGCTCTATGATTCTCCCGAAATAGAGCTGCATGATCGAATCCCGGCAAACGAATATGCCTCTGAGCTCCATGAGGTTTTTACCGCTTCCTCAGACTTTGGTGGCTCTTCATAACTGATCCAGGGATTTTAACAGCGGTGCTCGACGCATTAGAGGCAGACAAGGTTGCTCTAATACTCGGGTTATGCACTGCCGTGGTAATATGACAGGTTCATTGAGGCAACTACCAAATCATATACATTTGTAGAATTATAGTAAGCTAAGCATAGCCGAGTGATCCAAGTAGCCTAACAAGCGTTATAATTGTTTAGAATCTCTTTATTGTGGGTGTATAAGAGAAGAAAAGCAGAAGAGGCGGTGAAGGAATACTACCGAAATCCAACTTCATAAGTCATACAGGTGCCTCCTAGACTGCGCCCGCTCGATTCCTTTATTCCTCGATATTAGCATATCCCCTCCGCCGTTTCACTTCCAAGGCCTCGGTCATGTCTACGCCCAGAGTGATCTCGTGTGCCGAGGTCTCTCCTGTGACGACGCGCTTTCTTCTCTGGTCTTCCTCATAGATCACCCAATGTGAATCGAAACCATTGCCTTCCAATATGTCTACCCAGACATCCTCGAGGTGACACAAACGAAATAGGTCGGAAATAGTGAGCCCATTGCGGCTATCAAATATACAGTCGACGCGCTGTGCGATACCCATCTCTATAACATGTTCCAAGAAGTACAAACTCTCGGCTAGTTTGCATTCGAGATAATACTTGTGGTACTGCTCCGATAGTATAACCGTGGGACTGTTGGCTACGCGTGAACTACGCGAAGCTAGATTCAGTCGACCGACGAGGAGAAAAGCTGCGTAATGTACGGGAATTTCCGAAGATATTGTCGAGCACATGCCAACTTGATCAACGAGTACACCAAAAAGATTTGAAAGGACAATATGACCGGAAACACAGCAACGATGAAATTGACGCGGAATGGTGTCTCTCCATAACGAAAATGCCGAAACAACCTTTTCAAGAAATATCGACTCACCAGGAACATCAAAGTCCAAGCCGGCTTGTTGGCAGATTGACATCCATTCTGAAAGAGCAGTACTTATCTTGTACGATTCTATATATCTTCGCAAAACCAAAATGGTGTATGGTAGGACCGCAACGAAATGGTCATTCAGCCATAAGTCGTCCATGTTGATGTTGGACAAGCCTCGGAGGTAGTAGAATATTTCAACGCCCCGTGTATTTAAACACATTAAATTCGGGAAAATTGCTTCACATATAGCACCATACTCGAGCCTAAAGCAAATATAATTAGAATGAATTTGATGTGCATGATATAAAACTGGAATACTTTACCCATCAAGAGCGTTGATATCAGCACCACTTTGTACCAATGCTTTGATTATTTCCAGGTGACCGGTCCTTGTTGCCCGCTTAGCTCAATTAGCATTCTTCGTCGAAGCTGGTGTTTAGCTTTATAACTTACACGAAGCAACGTACTCCCGTCTATGTAGCGGTCGGAAGGAAGTATGGTCTTATTGCTTAGCATGCTGCGGAATGAACCAATATCATTGTTCTCTATAGTTTTCCAGACCATGTGGTCCTGGTTAAGAACACGATATGTTTCGAATTGCAAGCCGAATCGTGGACTTCCTCGACCGTCCGTTGTCTTGCTATATGCGACCGAAAAGCTCTTTGAGAACCAACAGGGCGATGGAATGAATTGAACTGTAAGCTCGTAGACACTAATTGGCGAATTAACAGGGTCGAAGACGGCTTTATCTTGAATATTGAGCCACATGATGCCCAGTCGGGTATGTATGGGCCAGGTCTTCCTAAAGGCTATTGCAACGTTGATTTTTTGTTGTCGGTAATGATCTTGCTGTTCAAGAGGAACTTCGTGTGCGTTTATCTCCTTTCCGGAGCGAGGATGCGACTCCATCATTGGATAGGGGCTCTTCTCGGTTTCCGAGTCAGCGGCCTGCAAGTCATTTTGCATTCTGTCCAAGGCTTGAAAAGCTTGAGACTGCAAAGATTCCATCTCTGCTCGAGCAGTGCCCCGGAATTCCTTCCTAACTTCCGAGAGGAATTTCTCCTGATATTCATCCAATATCAATCTCATCACGTTCTGGAAGGATGCCGTGTCGAAGTTACAGGTCTGAGATAGTACCTGGGTTGCCACAGCGCGGAACTCGGAATTCTGGGATTGAACTGTGGCGAGAGACTCGAGGATATCAGAATGATATGTTTTCATACCCTCCTTGTTCTCTAACATCATAGCTCCAACTGAAGTCTCCAAATCCCCGATCCTTTCAGAGACTACCTGCACGGTCGAAGAAGCTTCCTGTGTCGCTCGAAGTTGCAGCTGTGAATTATGAGTGCTCAAATCAGCAAGTGAATTAAGGAGATCCGCATGATGCCGGTCGAGCTTGTCGTGGACATCGAGTTTCAGATTCTCGATCAAGGGCAGTATGCCGCTTATTTTATCAAGAACAGCTTGGGTATCATCTTTGCTCGACTGCCATGTCTTTTGATCCTGCTGAGCCTGTCTGACCTGGTACGTCATGTGTATAGCGAGTTGGCTTCCGAAATAGTGTAATCTGCAGGCAATTTCTTCGATTTCCTTCTTATTCCATATCCATCGCCATGCCATCTTCCCACGGCGGAAGAAATTTTCAGTTTGAGGGGATAGGAGGCCCAAATCATCGAGTCGCTTTAGAAGCTTCTTTGCGAGGTCACAGCAGCCATCAGCCACGGGCAGAAGGGCCTTCATTTTATCAACCAGAGTTAGTCCACAAACAGCTCATTCAGACAAGTATATAAAGAAGCCGAAAATAATAAATCGGAGTCGCATACCTTCTCTTCAAGAGAGGCCGTTGTCGATACCTGCACAATAGACTGAGCCGAGGCGCTAACATCTTTAGCAATTTCTCTAAGGTGCGCTGCGATGACGGCAAAGTCCTTATGATCAGACGAGGCTGCGTCC
This sequence comes from Hypoxylon crocopeplum, assembly GCA_022578875.1. Classification (NCBI taxonomy): domain Eukaryota; kingdom Fungi; phylum Ascomycota; class Sordariomycetes; order Xylariales; family Hypoxylaceae; genus Hypoxylon; species Hypoxylon crocopeplum. Next base: position 1,341,758 of record MU399555.1, read on the forward strand.
TTTCGGAGTTCACTAACCTTCGAAACCAGCCGCGTGACGAAGTCAACGAATTGCACCACGTTCGAAGCTAGTCCTACAGCTACGAGGGCTTCCATTGATGCGGCGTTTCTTGGTCGTTGCTGGGGAAGAGGAGAGAAAGAAATGGGAGTAGCTTTCAGGATTCGCGTTGGAGGCATGGTCTATCATATAAATATCCTTAGAACCATTTTGCTCCGCCCCTCTCTGTACGACAGTTGAATCTGCCCAGAGCCTTGCGGCATACCAACCAACCGGACGAATTTGGGCCCGATCTCTATGTAGAGATATCCTAAACTAATATGATGTCTGATGTCAAGACTCCATACGAGAGGCACTGGCTGGATTCGGAAATAGCAAACTGGCTATCGTTCGACGAGCGGTCAACTTCCCGATCTATAGTATGTTACAACGAGCCATATTATATCACACCGGGTTACATACCACGCAATGGGCCTGGAAGTAATAGTTCCCATTACCTCGTCTATATCACTTTTGAGGAGGCGGCCAGCCAGTGAGGGCGTACATGGATAGTCCACGCGAGGAACTCGCTCTCTACCCCCATCTACATGCTCAACGGATGCGATAATACCGGCTGACTATCCAAATCCGGGCGGACTTGGCCTTTGGACGCAGTTTCATGGAAGAATGAAGACGAGGCTAGTCAACTTCTCCCAAGCACACGTCCAAATATAGGGGTAAGGAACTCGAAACTGACATACAGAACAGAGGGGAGTCTACTGCCCCTCTCAGGACAACATCCTTGAGGAGTGAGCTTGGCGCAGGAACCACAGTGATCGCGGATGTACCACCAGTGGCCTGACCTAAGCCGAGGGTGCAGGTAGCCTCGAATACAAGCATCGGGCCGTCTAGTATACTCTTGTTACAAATATACCCGGAGCTAACAGCGGGCAGTGGCTAATTCAGCCAACATAATATGATTCCGCGGTAGAGTGCCGTGGCTGAAGGGCGAGACTTCTTAGGGTCATCAGCGGGTTGTACATAGCCACCGTGTAGTGGTAAGACAGTCATCTTCACCCGCAGGTATACTACCGGTCCCGCGACAATTCTCTCAGGGAGCAGTGCTGGGGCACAAATAGACCACAGGTAATTAGCGAAATTCCAGCCTCCTCATCCTTCTCTTCTCAACCAGTACAGCAGGGCGCAGCGCCTATGCGTGTACCAGCAGGACAACCAGCAGACGCTGCTCGAGTACGCGAGCAAGGGCGGGTGGCATCAACCGGCATCGCCGTCAGGCCGCTGCCCGTAAGTGGCAGCGAGCGCGCTCAACTAGGACAGCGGCGCTAGCATCAGTCTACTACCAAGCCGCCGACAACGTTGTCGGCAGCGTGTTCGCAAATTCGTAGTTGCTATCCGCTCAACCTAGTCTGTCATTGATAGATGTCGTGAAGTAGGAGAAATACGTCCCTCGTTAAGAAAAGTTTTCTCTCTATAGTACTGCTGATGGTGACTTACACTCATTTGTAGTAATAAGACGGCTGCCGTAGCTGGACTCTCTTCATGTACAAGCCTAGTTGTCGACTACCCCTAAGTATCCATATGAGTGTCATGCAAGACTCCCTTACATGGAGTCCCAATAAGTCGAACCGATATAGTCATGGCGATCATGCGTAATTCGTAATTCGACGTCGGACCGCCATGGGAGTTCCGGGCTGAACCACGAGCGTACATTACTTATGCTACCATGTATCATTCCTATGGATAGGGACAAGTTAGTCAACTACTAGTACAGATATAGGTGAGTGATAACATTTTCGACTGACCTATCCATTTTCTAGAAGTGCCATGTAAATGTCATGAAAATCTAGTAAGTACTTGGTAGCGATTGAAAGCCTTTCATGAAGGCATTATTTCCATACAAGCACGTAGTGGATCATTACCTGCAAGGATCCTAGCTTAGAATTCCTGAAGTAAATGCATTTCGAATTCTGTGCAACAACGTACCGGGATATCAAAGTCATCGTATTAGTCTATCGATCGTGCGGAATCATCTAGCAACCCAAAAGCCTGGTTCACATCATAAGTTAATTCGGTGTCATCACGTTTTGCGCCCATCGAGCCGGTGTCCCTCATTCGACTTCTTCTCCGGCTCCTTGCCCTTATCTTCACCGTCACCCTTTCGCTTGACAGCCCCCCTAAGAGTCTGGCCTTGTCCTGCAAAGTGCGGTCTATTGGCATTCTCCTTCTCCGCTTCCTTATCCGCGTCCGTCTTGACCGGCTTAATCTCGTAACCGAAGAACAGCTTGTTTGGAGGTAGTCGCAGAGGCATGGGACCATTCGTCCATCTCCGCGGAATGGGTACTGTGTTTGTAGAGGTACCAGCGACAGGGGTTGTAGGTTTAGGTGTCGGTGCCTTCGCGCCTTTCTTGGCACTCAGCTTGTGTCCCTCATTTAAGAAATGTGACGAGACCGCTCGGGCTCCTGTCGCGGCTGTAGTAGAATTGGGGGCGATAGCATCGTAGTTGATAGATTGTGCCATGGTGCCCTGGGGGTGCATCAATCCACCAGTAGGCAGGCCACCTCTTGTACTTCTCGGCGTGCTAGTGCCGCTGCCCTTCTGCGGTTCAACATATCCCACCGGGGGGGCGAAGTCGACCGAGACATCGGTCTCGATCATACAGACACCCATCTTCTCCGTCTCCGGCTTTACCTCTAGGACTGCTACATCGTAGACCTGGTCATTGTACTCGAAGTTGAAAACATCACCCTTAGTGAGTGTAGCAAAGTTCCGGAATGCTCTCTCTAATACGGCTTTGGGGTCACTGATGTCGAGGAATTTGGTGTCTTGCGGTTGAAGCTTGACCAGCTTAGCCAGCTCCAAGGATGTCGACTTGACCTGGATCAAATCGCCGACGTCTAGTTGTAGTGTTTGCATCATCTGCGCCTGTTAGCCAAGACTTATCGCTCTCCTTGAAATCAGAGCTAAAGACCGACCCATTGCGGAATGTACGCTCTTCCCTCCTCAGCAACGAACTCCAGCACGCCTGCGTGGGTCTGACGTCCCTTCTCGCCGTTCACCAGCTCCATCATCAGAGGCCACTGCACGTGCAGCTGGGAAATCTTCTGAAGCGCCGAAGGCGGCAGGAGGATCTTGGAGCCGTAGTTCAGCTCTGGTCTCTCGGCGCCGGGGCTCATGACTATGGGGTAGCAGCGGAAGTACTCGTCGAAGCGGCGCAGGGCTGGGCCGCGCATCATGCCGGAGCGGGCCATGTACGACATGGCGGCTGGATCGTCAGCGTCGAGAGGATTGAATCCACGATACTACGAGACGAGGTGGTTAGTAATCTAGAAAAGCCTAACGGAGCCGGGCGTGTAACGAACCATATCTAGGTGGGGTTACCTTGATAACCCTAGTTTGTGGTTTCCGGGGAGTACGAACGAACTAGGGAAGATGGTTGTATTAAAAGACAAACTTGAGAAAATGAGAATGTCCTGAGGAAGATTACGGAGTTGGTGGTTTGTGCAGGAAGTTTCTTTGGCGCGTCACAAAGCTGCGTGAACCTTCCCCAGATATCTTGGAGCTCCAGCTCGGTCTTATCCCGAAGGCAACTGCGCCTGATGACGAAAGGTCGGCTCGAACGTTAATCCGTCTGTCAGTACATTTTACACGTACCACCTAGGCAGTCGCGTCAGGGCAGGTATCTTAGGCGGAGAGACTAATTGACCCCGCTAGACACGGGCCCCATCGCCCCAAGCCCCATCTCGCTTTAGCGCCTCAGGATTTAGCAGCTTCGTGCCCCACTGATGAGCTCCAGCTTAGCTACAACTGAACAGGGGCAAAATTCAACGTCATATCCAACACTCCTGCCATTGAGGCTCAGCCTTAAATTCATACCTCCAATTATACACACTACATCACACAACAGCTTCAACCTCGCAACAAAAATGTCTTCGAGATTCAGTGCCGCGCGCCCAAAGCGTGCTGGCGAGAACTATGCGCGGACGCATCATGCCGAGCCTAACTCCAAGAAGGTCAAGTTCGACGTGAGGAATCCGTCCGCGTTGGCTCCCGATGTAGAGGATGACGACGAGGAAGAGGCCGACGTATTCCTAGAAGCGGATGCGGACGTCATACGCGGCAGCGCGGCGACTAAGCGCGGAGCCGTCAACCTCGACGGCTACGACTCAGATTCCGACCGAGAGGAGCTAGGCACTTTACATGCGTCGAAATCAAAGCCCAAGAAAGATGACGAGGACATGGACGACATGTTCGCGGCCGACGAGGACGGCGATGAGAAGGATGAAGAAGTCGATTACTCGACGGGGAAGAAGAGTAAGGAGGTGAAGTTTCTGGACGCCACGGACATCGAGGGTCAGGAAGCAGCGTCAAAGTCCGGCGGACGCGTCCGCATAGATGATGAACCGTCCGAGGATGAGGACGAGGAGACTACAGCGCTCGCGATACAAGAAGAAGCGGTAGATGAAGAAGTCGGTGCCGGCGGGCTAAAGAAGCACGCCCCCAAAATCGAAGCTTTCAATCTCAAAGCCGAGCAGGAGGAAGGACGGTTTGACGAGTCCGGGAACTTCGTCCGTAAAGCCGTAGATCCAGACGCCGTCCACGATCGGTGGCTGGAAGGCGTCAGCAAGAAAGACATGAAGAAAGCAGCCAAGGCCCACGAACGACGTGAAGCCGAGCAACGGCAAAAGCGCAAAGAGGAGGAGAACGCCCTAACATCAGATCTACTCAAGTCCTTAATCTTACATCTCGATCGCGGCGAGACTGCGTTAGAAGCTCTCGCGCGGCTAGGTCGGGGTCAAACAAAAACGAAGAAGGTGCCCAAATGGAAGCAGAAGAAACAAAAACCGGACGCTATGGATGTGGACGCCGAGAAGGTGGCAGAAGACCCAGAGCAGACCCGCATCAGGGAGGCCATCAACGCCATCACCGAAGCAGCAGACAGGCTCCTCGGGAGAGACCGGCCAGATATATACGACAGGGAGCGGGAGCTCTTAATCCGAGAGTACACACGCGAGGCAGACGAGCCGTGGGTAGAGCCCAAAAAGAAACCTACCGCAGCGCCCGTAGCCAAGACGTGGGAATTCCGGTGGACGGACGGCAGGGATAACGCCGAAAAGCAGGGGCCGTTCGACGGGCCCACCATGAAGGCCTGGCAAGACGCCGGCTATTTCGGAGAAGGCGTCGAGTTTAGAGAGGCTGGCGATGGAAGCTGGAGCCGTATAGCTCACTTTGTATGATTATCGAGGCTCCGCCAGAGCCCGCAAACGAATGATACCATCAGCGTTAATACGAACGCCTTGAAAGATGTAAAACCAGCGATTTAGGCACTGAGAGGGTGCTTTGAAACTACTCGATAGTTCAATCTCTGTATTAGTTAGCGCTAGATACGCTAATCGCGAGACGCCTTCATCTCTGTAAGTTGGTATATCAGTTACATTAGTACCCAAGTCCATTATCATGAACGAGGATCTCAACGTTTCATATAGCCCTCCATATGATCAATAGTGATGTGCATATAACATTACATCCGAGCAATAGAGGATGGTACTCTGTTCGATCTCCACCATTGTTTCAGCCATATTACATAAGAAAGCTGCATAGGCTCTCCAACAGCTTTCGAAACCTCAGCGTGAAAGTCGTTGGATTACTAAGTTCCTCTTCGTCTCCTCCTTCCCCTAAGTGAATCCAAACGAGATCGGGTAGAGCCGGATGAGGCTCTAAATCCAAACGCAAGATACTTCTTGATTCTTGATCCCAAATAACATTAGTTTCGAGTTCTGGTGCCCATGTTCAATATCTAACTGGCCTATTTAAATAACAGGAGATATTAAGATATTTTCACTCCTTATACAGCCATATACAGTCCACTATAAAACTATGTCTTCGCCTTTATTGCTCTTTCAACAACCTTCACTCATTCATAATACTACCTTCACCAGCTTGGCTAGGCGCGAGTCAGGTTGGGAGACGTGATATCAGCGTTCAGTCTCCGGAATTGGAAGCCTAGAACAGCCTGGCAAGTAGCTCGCGGCGGCAGCATTTCTCGCATAAAATAATCGTAGCACTCGCCAGTCAAAAGTCCAGATTCATCCCTCAGGAAGAAAGGGAGTCAGGGGAATATGTAGTCATCTGAAGTACCATATTTGCTCGGCCGTGCCGGCGGGATATCATCGAAGTAGTCGCTACTACTGAGGGAAAAATACACGCGGCTCAACCCAATGCTGTTGACCGATCAAATCTTTACTCCTGCCGCTCTCTTCTCAATATTTAGATATGCCCCAATACGTCTTAACTTTTTCAGAATTTCTCCCCCCCGTCTAGCTGAATCGCTGATATAACCAATAACGGTTTATATCCTTAGCTGAAAACAATAGTTGTGCAGGATTTCGCATAAGGCCCCTATGCCCGTCCGTTCCAGCAAGACGCCGTGATGCCCTGTTCCGGGTCGCCCTCGACCAAAGTCCTTACTTACACCCGAACTACCCAACATCGAAGGACTGTTATCGCAAAGGCGAAAGGGGGAAATGCTTTGGTATCATATCGTAGAAATCATGGTTCGTAATATACATCAGAATGCAGAAAGGTGCCGCCGCGAGAAACGCAAATCGCAAGTTGTGGTTCCTACCCGGTTGATTTTAGGTGACGCCGTTCGTAATAGATGGTCCAACTTTGCTCAGGGCTTCAGCTGGCTTCCATTGGCCATTCGCCTGCATCAACTTCCGTAGGATTTCGAGTGTCACTGGTATGGCTTCCTCGGGTATCGTCCACGGTCCGAGTCGATCAATGAGCTTGCCTACCGAGCCCCCATCTTCCGATTTGGTGTGTCCATCATAGACGCCCATAGCCTTGCGCGCGCTGTCGGCTAATCGCCATGTGTCCTGCTGTTCCTTACAGTTTGCAAGGATATCTTTCGAAAACTCGGGGTCGGGAGGATACGCCCACATTATACGGCCGATGTGTACGAGGCAGATCCCCTGAAGGCGCAGTACCAGCGCAGTCAGGGGGTTGTGCCTAGCACAATCGGCTCTGCTTACTCGAAATAACATCAGTAGTTCTCTCAGTGCCCGGGTCGAACTAGGTTTGCGCTCTAGGTCTGAAGCATCGCTCTGTAGCTTGAACCCAAGTAGAAATGAAACTAGACACTGTATGCCAGCAGCGATAGCGATTTGACGATCGCGCTCCGCAACTCCTTCAGTCGGTTTCTTCAAGACCGCGTCACGCTCGTGTTTTAATTTGGTACCAAGCTGAATGTAATTCGCGGCCCTCGTCTGCAATTTAAGCAGCTTCTCTTGGTCAACAGGTGGGCGGCGGCGCTCGGGAGGTTGTGCGGCAGGTGTGCCGTTGACAACCCCTGGAGTGCCAGCCTGGGAGCTGTTGGACGCGACCCGCGTCATTGCAGATGACTGTCTCGGCGGCGTTGAGGGACGCAGGGTCTCCGAGGTCTTCGGCCGTTTGGACGGTTCGCTAGTGTCCGCTGCGGGAACGGGACGCTTACGTGCAGTACCGGGTTCCAAGCTATCAGAACGATCCCGGTTAGCGCGGTCGTCCTTCTTCAGTAGATCGCCCTTCTTCCTGCTGCTTGAGGCTGGGGGCAATGCTAGGAGTCGTTCTATGGATTTCCCGTACTTTTTCTTGTACTTCACTGTTACCACAAGCGACTCCCGCTGCCCTTTGTTGCTGTCCACATGGATGGTCTCTTCGCGCTTTGCTGATTTCGTCGCTTTCTTCTGGCCATTAGGAGAGCCCGAGTTCTGGCTGCTTCTTTGGCTGGTATCCTTTGACGAACCGGACTTGTTTGCCTTCGCTAATTCCTCGAGCACGATAGGTGGGAGTGTCGGAGATAGAAGAGGGGGGATCTTCCGCTTCCTAGAAGCAGGAGACGGCTCGCGCTCGTCCCGACCCTTCTTCAACGTAGGCTTTAGGTTATTGGAATCCGCTGGCTTCTTCTTTGGGCTAGGACGCGGTACTCTGGAGTCGTCATCGACATAGTCGAGTATATCGATTGGAGATAGTAAAGGTGGTACGTGATTTGGAGGGTAGTTCGTCTTCGAGTTCGAATTGCTCTCTGTCTTCTTATCCGCTCCGTCTTTGGTTTTGTTGACTTTATGGGAGCCATTAACCTGAGCGCCGGGTCTGGGCGAAGCGCCTTTACTCGCCGCGCTGTTCAGTGTTGGCTTTCCATTAGTAGTCGGCGGAGCCTTCAGGTCTTTCAGTTGCTTCTTTTCAGAAGATGCCTGCCGCTCAGTCTTCTGGGAAGTGCTATCCTTAACGAGACGCGAGCTCGCAGGATTAGGCGTCGCATTCTCGAGCTTGTTCCGTTTCACCGGTTTGACATCCTGTTCGGGCTCTGCAATCCGTCTCTTCTTCTCAGGCGAAGAACTGTGGTTACGGCGCGCCTCAGACTTCAGGTCAGGTTTCGTGTCAGGAATTTCCCTCTTGACATTACGGCGATTATCCATCTCTTTTGCGGGTGGATCTGGTAGCTTCAGAGGCGCATTCACTTTGGTTGGTTGCGTAGCTGATTTGGGCGGTTCTTCACCGTCAGGAGATCTTTTCCTGTTCTTGTAGTCCTTCAAGGACAGCTTCGTCTTGGGTTTATTAGGATCGTTGTTCCGGGGTGTCGGGGTGTCAGTCGCATTGATAGGATTCGCGGGCTCTTCTCGCACGTCGAAGTAAGCCCTCGTCAGGAGGATGCCACGCTCCGCGTCACTAACGAATGTAGTGTATTGGAGAGGTCTGATGTCCTGTTCTTCCAGGCGCTTGTCGTCTACGTGAGGTCGGTATCGGCGCGTCGTGTCAAGAGATAGATAATGTGCCTTGAAAGGGAGTATGTTTTTAACTAGGGTGTCAATCGTCTTGGTTGCCTCCTCCATGGTTTTTCTTTGTTCATGCAACTGCAAAAGTGTTGCACGCGAAACTTGGTGCCTGGATCATAAAAGAAATCGCGGTTGGGGTTAGAGTTGGGGTTGGTGGTACGGTGATGGTGATAGTGACTAGGACGAGGGTATGGCGTTGAAGGTATCATCAGGTTTCGAGGGATCGCGATAAGATTGAATTTCTGCAGCTTTAGAGTTTAGCACGCCAATCTTTCTCGCTGCGGTAGAATAAGCAAATTATGCTTTTGTGTGTAAGGTAATTTGATCTAAAGATTTGAGGAAATTTTGATGTGTGATTATTCAAGCAATGGCGATATATATTCAACCAGGCCTGGCATTGGCTGAATTGGAAACAATACACAAATAAAAAGGTATCGACGGACCTTGAAGATAGATGCGGGATGGTGACGCTCGCTTTCGCCCTACACACCGCAGTGCCGCACAATAAGGTACGATACAATGCGATAGACAGACACAAGCTATTGTTGTCGCGTAGACATCATCTGCTGTCTTATCCAGCCTCCAATAAATCCTCGTGACATTCGGCCCGGCGCATCGCTCATCAAATTGTGGCTCGCGTCGGCGAATGATGAAAAATTCCCGGTTGTAGGTTGTATAGAAAAAATATTATGGCGAGGAGTAAAGACAGAGGCGGAAGGTTCCGAAAGGGAGGGAGGTAAGAAGGGAAAAAGAGTGAGAGACAGGAAGTTGGTAGATAGCGTGCGTGTCGATGATTGTTGTTGCAGATGATGCGTCGTGATCGGCAGCGGGAAGAGTTGATGAGGTGGGCGAACCGACCGTAGCAGCAAGCGTTAGGTAGGTAGCGGCAAACTACCTGGACACAATAAGATGCAGGGATGTTTTCCAGTATGGATTGCTTGTTCCTTGAGCCTTGAGCCGGGCTTGGAGAGGGACCGGATAGTGGCAGAGTTGGCTCGGATGGGGCGACAGGGCGGGCGGGCAAAGATGGATCCCCCAGTTTTCCCCGTCGTGTCTCTCGCTACCGCTGCTGCTGCTATTGTTACTGTTGCTCTGTTGCGGCTGGTAAGGAACCAGCTGCCGGGGATTCCAAGAAATTCTCGATAACGAGCCAGTCAACTGACAGAGAAATGTTGCGGACCGCGGGTCAGGTGTGATATCTCTTTGGCAGTGGGCGGTAGGACTCTAATAGCAGGACAAGATGTGGCTAGATACCTAGGTAGGCGAATAGGGTAGTGTGGCTTGAAACTTAAAAGTTATACCATCGAAACCTTGTTACTAGGGTCCCACGCATCGGGATGGTTTGATAGGATCAATTTTGAGATAGGCCACTAACATCGCACCATTTGCACCCGGCTGCTACCCTATCTGCGTATCTACGTGTACCTAACCAGTTGCGGATTACAGGATGCAGCCCAAATCGAGCGGCATGCCTCTATTTTCTACCGAGCTCTGCATGTTCCATATGCACGATATTCCACTAGACGAGAGATGTCTCTTAATAGGCAGCACAGCGTGGAATTTTCTTTAGCTGCAAACTTGTGGTGGCTCTCTTGGTTTGCTTCACTTATAAGATTGTTCCACATTTCCGCCACTGCTTAATGTCTTTGTTAAGGGCTAAGTACCGGCGGGGTGGTCCTAGTAATTTAGAGTAGAGCCGCCGAAGGCAAAGTTCACCAGGGGTTGTAACTTTGAAAGGCAGGCGCTCGCATGAGAACGCAAGGCTGACGTGGGGTTACTTCATAATGCATCTCGCTGTAAGATCTTTAAAAACGCTTGTCTAATTCAGCCTTATTGAATTTTCATTTGATTTTCCACAATCACTCTAAAATCAAGTCCAACAGTGAGACACCATACACGCCCCTTCAATTAATCCTACCTATTGCTCAATAATTTTTATACACCGAAGATAATAAGAGAGGAAGAAACATATTAATAAGCTATTATCTAAGGACACATAACGACCAACATTTCCTTGGGACTATCAGCCCATCCATCTACTACCGAAACCAACATGGCAGATAAGTCGAGCAGCTTCTTCATGGCACCCGCCCCGGTGCTCGTCTCAACAAGCATCGTAGCCTTCATATCCGGCTTCATGTTGGGCATGTACTCGATCCGGGGTTACTTCTTCGTCTCACCCTCCCTAGAGGCCCAGCGAAAGCACAATCTCTCCGACCCTCTCGAGAGCGAAGAGTCTGACATCGACGAGGACGACACGATTCTCGACCATGCACCTAATTGGACTAATGGAGAGGATGCGGACCGGCGAGACGGACTCAAGGCCCCCAAACCGAAGAAAGCCAAAAAGGCTCCCAAGAGAAAGGAGGAAGATAAGGCAGACAAAGCCACCGCCACCCAGCCGCAGCAGACGATAGCTGAAGGCCCTGCAAATGAGGAGTGCAAGCTAGTACTAGTCGTGCGGGCAGACCTAGGCATGACGAAAGGTTCGTCTACACAGTCCCTTCAATAGCGCTAACCCACCCGCCCACACGTCTCCCCCTACTTCCTAAACCCATTGACACCCAACATCCTACTAACCCATATCTCCCCCACAGGCAAGATCGCAGCACAATGCTCCCACGCGACCCTCGCCTGCTACAAGACTCTCAGCCGCGCGGCGCAGCGGAACCCCTCGTCGGCCGAAGCGCGTCTGCTGCAGCGCTGGGAGCGGCGGGGCCAGGCCAAGATCGCGGTACAGATAAAATCCGAGGATGAGCTGCTCGAGCTAATGGGCAAGGCGCGTAGCCTGGGCATCACGGCCGAGGTCATCCAGGACGCGGGCCGTACCCAGATCGACCCGGGCAGCCTGACGGTCCTAGGCGTCGGACCTGCGCCTAAGAGCCTTGTTGATAGGGTCACTGGTGGTCTCAAGTTGTTATAATGATATGGCAGTATAATAATAGTAGGCGTCTAGATCTAGACCGGAAGCGAAGGGATATAGATGTAAGGGAGCATAAATAAGCATCATGAGGCGTACCAGGCTGTAAAAAATAGACACAGGCGACATTTAGCAGATCACTGAAGAGTCATAGTTCGTGGCGAGTTCAGTCTCGGCCATAGTTGGAGATATTCTTTCATATTGATACCCTCTAGAACTCACTAGGCTCCCCTCTCATTATAGAAAGCTAGTCTCTGAATTTGCAAATACTCACGACTTAGTATTGTAGCCCTTGACCTTCCCCCTTTTTCGACCCCTTGCCTTCGAACTAGTTCTTTCGACGTCCTCTCTGGGACATTAGTGAACACCCAAGGGTATTCTAATGATGTGTCCGTATATCTATATCGCAATACCAACCACCTCTCCTAATAAATGAACGACCTTCGTATGTTCCTCCCCTGAAGGCCTAGAGCGACAGCTCGGGTATATCACGGGGTTTTTCATCATAATGCGAACGCCTTTTGATAAACGCCGGAATGTCGAATACGAATTTCGTCATTTCAAACGCATCGTACTGGATTGTTTCGAATTCTCGAAATAAGTTGGTAGTTATGTGCCTGTTCGAGTACTAGCTGAGTATCGGCTGATCACGGATTACGACTGCCACTGTGAGGCGTGCTGCTGCGAGATAGGGATGCATGCGTGTTGTCCGTTCGCGAATAGCCGTCTCCTCTTTGCTGGGTCGTCAGCCGGGGACGCTGGGGAAGCTGGCCTTTTCTCATTGGATGGAGGGACCTTCGCAATGTCCGCCAGTTTCTTAGTGTCCGAGAGCACACCAGAAAGGTCTTGCTTCACTTGCGCTAGCTTTTCCCTCAATTGGACAACTTCATTTTCAAGGCTAAAAATTCTGGTCTCGTTTCGCTGGCCGTAGGGATCAAGTTGCTGAAGGATTCTCTCGGCCATCTGTTTGGAGCTGAGATTCGACCACTGTGAGTCCAAGGTTCGAGTAGCCAATTCCACCGCCTCAAATCTTCGTCTTATGTCGTCGAAAGTAGGCTTTAGACTTTGCATAGTAGTTTGCGAATTGACGGCTGCTACATTGGCGTAGGCCTGCCGGCAGTTTCTGAGCTCTTTCTCTACGTCAGCTAGCCCAACATCGATCCGATCGATCCTGAGACCGAGCCGTTGGCCTTCAAGCGATTCAGTACGAATCCTTAGGAATTTCACGTCCGCAGCTTGCTTCGCTATAGCCTGGTCCAAGTGGCCAAGTTGTGTCGCCATGTAAGTGTCCTTCGAAGACGTCTTGACTGTTGCTTCAATAGCATCCACGCGGTCTCTCACCTCGTCAACCATCTCCGCGCAAGCATCACCAGAATCGCTAATTGTTTTCTGCATGACCTTGCTAAAATAATTAAGCTTCTCATCAATAAGGCTTTGCTGTGCGGGTTGATTCCCTGATGACTGGTTGCCGGGTTGCAGGCCAGCTGACCGTGAACTTTCGAGTCCTTCAATGGTTTTTTGCGCCTCCTGAATGAGTGAATCATTCTTGTCGAACTTGGAAGCAGCCGAGTCCCGGAATGACTGGAAGTCTTGGCGGAGGTCAGTGATTCCTTGCTCGTTGGAGAAGACCTTGTGTTTGAAATCATGGTCGGTCCAAGCTTCAAGAATCTCATTGTATGTCTCCATATCCAAATCTCCGACCTTTTCCATGATGGTGGACACCTTGCCTTCTACGTCACCCGCCCTGGCAACGAAGGATTGAAGATCCTTAGACAGTCGATCGACATCATCATTAACTTTCTTAGAGTCAATGTTTGCAATCTGCAGCGTAAGTGCAGAGTTCTCAGATTTGAGAACCTTGCACTCTGCTTTGAGCGTACTGATCTCTTTACCTAAGGCGTCAAGAGTTCGCGTCGCCGTATCACGATCGCTTAGTAGGGTTTGGATCTGGGATTGGGCATCGGATATTTGCTTCTGCTGCTCAGAAGCTCGTCGCTCGAGGTCGGCAAATTTGGCCTCTAGCGCGGAAATCGAGGCACTCTGAGCGGCTGTTTCGACTTGCGGTTTGACAGTGTGCGACGTTATAGAAGACACTACCTTTTCTAGTTCTTCCGCGTACTTCTGATCGAGTTCGGCCATGTGCCTTTGGACACTGTCGTGTTCTGCCTTGCCGGTTTCGTTGAACCTTCTCTGGAACTCGGAAAAAGGGGCGTAGTCGTCGACTTTGTTGCTGATTTTGGTCACCTCGCTTTGGCGGCGACGATCTTCTTGCAACGTCTTGTCTTTACGTAATTGCAGCAGTATACGCTCTTGTAATGTTTCATTCCATCTACAAACGACTTCAAAGACGTCTTGTATTTTAGGATCTTTAGCCTTTGGAATACTTGGTATTGTTGGTATGCTTGGTTTCACAATAGTACTTGAGATATTGTTCAACTTCGCTAGCCTGTCAACCGCTATTGTCTATATTAGCATAGTAATTTAAGGGGTCGTCGGGAAAGCAAACACACCTGGTTCGGTTGGTGTTGGTCGAGTACTAGGTGCTGCACTAGCAGGTGAATTAGCTGACGAGGCAGGTTGCCTGGGTGCATCCGTCATCTTTGTATCTATGTGCAAACTTCTTGCTGCATCCGCATCTCTCCTATTACCGCGCGGGCTTCGAGGAGTGCGAGGATCTCGCGCGTCTGTCGAAGCTCTCGAGTCACGTTCGTTTGACTCCATATCGCGACTTCGATCACGGGATCGGCTTCTCTCTGCAGTCGGCTTGTATGATTCATAGCCATACGAGCTGCGGCGTCGATCATCCTCGTAGCCGGTTGTCCTCCATCGATTATATGACATGGCGAAAATGACAAAGGTGATAAGAATGTTGACCCAGCGTGCAGGGGAACAAAATTGTGTGATCCGCCGCCCACCCGATTCCTTGAATTTAAGTTACAGTTTCCCGGCAACCCAATCACACTTGACAGTACCATTGCCCTTGAAGGTGCTCACAACTTAGACCAGGTTATCACTTCCAAAGAGTCTAAGGAAATTGAGAGAGAAGACAGTGATTAAGGCAACGAGGGTAATAGAGGATTCCTTTGCTTTTCTCTTTTATTTCGAACTCAATCAAACGCGCCTGGTAGATATCGAGGAACCTTGGGGCAATTCACCCCAAAGCTGTGTGTTAAATAAATCGGGTAGTAATAGTGTATGGGAGGGAGTTCTAATGGTTCATCACGATATCTTAAAATCCAGTCTCGATGGACTTTAAACCGTGCCGAAAAACGCCAGTCGCCACTGTCTCGTCATGGGGGAATTGAGTTCAGGTGAGTGAATTGGTTCAGGCGGAAAGAAGTGAATTAGGTAGGTTCGTACGCGCATAAAGTGTGTGATAATAGTATCGGTAGAAACTGTCAGGTAAAAGTTGATAGCTCACAGCTGAAACCTTAGTGCCGTGACCGTTTGGTATGTGCGCATAGGCAGTTCCACCTCTTTTCAACGATTGGCTTCTAGTATTCATGTATGTTAGGTATATGTCGAAGATATAGTCAAGGGGAGAGAGTGTGTCGATCAATGAGAGAATGTTCTCTGGTGTTCGTTCGTTGGCTGGATGGTTGACTGGTTGGGTCTCATTTCCAAGCAAGTGGGTAATGGACCACAACCTTATATACCCACCAGCAATTAGCGCATGGCAGCTCTTTCCATACATATGTGCTCCGTAGAGGCAAAGGAGAAATTTCCGTTGAGACACGGGTAAGTACATCATTATAGCTAGTAGCGTAGCTGCCATAGAAAGTGAGAACCAAATGACTATGATAGGAGAGGAAAGCTCGTTTACCCTGGTAGCTCGGGAAGCGATAACAAGGTTAACGCGACAAAACGTGACGGGTGGGTGGGGCAAAAGTGGCGAGACTAGCAAAATTTAGATAATTTAATTGCTTTTTAAATACGCGTTCTCTTATTTTCAAATTTTATATTTAAAGATAATGAGACCCGGTACGACGGCATTTATAAACAGTAACGTACAAGTGGGTTAAAGTGAGCTGTCAAGTATCACAGGGTTGCCATTAGCGCTTACATCTGCTACATGCAACCATTAGAGAAATCAGCCCAGCATTGATTGGCCATTTTTCACCGCTTGGTTGGAAGCCACCAAAAGCACAACGCATTGGTTTCTAGGCAACTCAAGCCACACTTAGCCGTCTGTACATAACGCC
The DNA here is from genome assembly GCA_022578875.1 of Hypoxylon crocopeplum. NCBI lineage: Eukaryota > Fungi > Ascomycota > Sordariomycetes > Xylariales > Hypoxylaceae > Hypoxylon > Hypoxylon crocopeplum. Next base: position 1,357,691 of record MU399555.1, read on the forward strand.
AGTTCCAAGGCTAATAGCGCTAGAGCGATAAGAAGACGATAACGCATGTACCCGCGTATAGACCAGCGCGTTTAATTTTCCAGAGCTGTGGATTTAATCTCAAGCTTCCAATACAACCTTGGGATTAGCAAGGCTCACAAAGACACAACGTCAAACAGAGAAACCTCTAAGCTGTAAAAATAATCAGCCAAAGTAATTTGCAGATACCCAAAATGGCTGCTGTAAGTAATTATACTATGCCAAGATTTCTCCAGGCAATGGACAGCTTCAAAAGCTAATATTAAAAATATAGCCCGTCGTTACTGTCGGCGAGACCAAGGAGCTGCGAGGCCTCAACCTCATCGCGGCGCATTCCCATATCAGAGGCCTCGGAGTAGATGCCGACACGTTAGAACCCCGTACGGCATCGCAGGGCCTCGTCGGCCAAGAGAAAGCGCGAAAAGCGGCGGCCGTCATACTAGAGATGATCAAGGTGGGCAAGATCGCCGGCAGGGCAGTTCTCATTGCCGGGCCTCCAAGGTATATCATACTTGTTTATGATTCTAGAGATCAAGATATAGCTGACCCCGTACTCAACTACAGCACAGGCAAGTCGGCCATAGCAATGGGCATGGCGCAATCGCTCGGCCCCGATGTACCCTTCACAACACTCGCCTCTTCCGAAATATTCTCCCTTGAGATGTCCAAGACCGAAGCCTTGACACAAGCGTTCCGAAAATCGATCGGCGTGCGCATCAAGGAGGAATCGGAGATCATGGAAGGCGAGGTGGTCGAGATCCAGATCGACCGCAGCGTCACGGGCGGCGCCAAGCAAGGGAAGCTCACCATCAAGACGACCGATATGGAGGCTGTGTACGATATGGGCGCCAAGATGATAGATGCCATGACCAAGGAGCGCGTCATGGCCGGCGATATCATCTCCATCGACAAGGGTAGTGGCAAGATCACGAAACTAGGCAGGAGTTATGCTCGCAGTCGCGACTACGATGCCATGGGCGCCGACACGAAATTCCTACAATGTCCGGACGGTGAGCTACAAAAGCGGAAGGAAGTCGTCCACACCGTTACCTTGCATGAGATCGATGTTATCAACTCGCGCACGCAAGGTTTCCTAGCCCTATTCAGCGGCGACACGGGCGAGATCCGCAGTGAGATCCGCGACCAGATCGACACCAAAGTGGGCGAGTGGAAGGAAGAAGGCAAGGCCGAAATAGTCCCGGGCGTGCTGTTCATCGATGAGGTGCACATGCTCGACATCGAGTGCTTCAGCTACATCAACCGCGCGCTCGAGGTCGACCTAGCACCTATCGTCATCATGGCCAGCAACCGAGGGCACTCCAAGATTCGCGGGACCGACTACCGCAGTCCCCACGGGTTACCCCTGGACTTCCTCGACCGCGTGGTCATCATCCAGACACAAGTCTACTCGCCAAACGAGATCCAGCAGATCCTATCGATCCGCGCCAACGAGGAGGACGTGGATGTGTCGGCCGACGCGCTGGCTCTCCTAACCAAGATCGGCCAGGAGGCCGGGCTGCGCTACGCCAGCAACCTAATCACGACGTCGCAGCTCGTGAGCGCCAAGCGCAAGGCCAAGCAGGTCTCCGTCGACGACGTCCAGCGTTCCTTCAAGCTCTTCTACGACCCCGCCCGCAGCGTCGCCTTCGTCACCCAGTCCGAGAAGCGCCTCATCGGCAACGATGGCGCCGTCGAATTCGCCGTGGCTAACGGACACGGCGGTGACGCCATGGAGATCAGCTGAGCGTGGGTTTTGAGTGTTGGGCATGTCTACTCCTTTTCCGCCGGCGTTGAGACGGGTTATTAAAAAGCAAGGTAGCTTAGGCAAGATAGCAAGCAAAGGCTGCTACTACTGGATTAGTAATTCACAAGATGGTAGAGTGTATCATAGGTACAGTGGCGTATGTGGATTGCAATTACATCTTTTTCTTCCATGATTTGCATTCCCTTCCCCCTTTGCGTTAGGTAGGCCAAGTGAATTCATAATACATGTGACTGCGTAACAGCGTCATCTTGGGGTCCCAAGTGGGAACTAATCACAGGTACCTATGTAGAGGTAGGATGTAAGCTACGACAAGGCTCACGATTATGCTATAATGCCTCAATAGATTGCGTTGTTTTTTTTTATTCTTATCTCAATCATACTAGGTAGTGTCATACCGCTCAAACGAGAGCCCGGCCGAGTTCCTTAGCAACCATTATTTCAGTGAAAGCCACCCGTACGTTGAACGCCGCCGTAAGAGCTTTCAGTCATTAGAGTTTTGGAAGTCACTTGCCGGCATCGACCTTAGCGACGTAGGAAAGAAGGTCAAGGACACGTCGGCTGTATCCCCACTCGTTGTCGTACCAGCTGACGAGCTTGACGAAGTTGTTGTTCAGGGAGATACCAGCCTTAGCATCGAAGATAGAAGAGTTAGTGTTGCCGTTCATGTCGGTAGAGACAACGGCGTCCTCAGTGTAGCCGAGGATTCCTGCAGCATTACATTAGCTTCTTATTACGAATTCGTTGTTCTAATGAGATAAACTTACCCTTGAGGGGACCGTCAGCAGCCTCCTTGATGGCGGTCTTGATCTCGTCGTAGGAAGCACCCTTCTCGATGCGGCAGGTCAGGTCGACAACAGAGACGTTGGAAGTAGGGACACGCATGGACATGCCGGTAAGCTTGCCGTTGAGCTCAGGGATGACCTTGCCGACAGCCTTAGCGGCACCGGTGCTGCTGGGGATGATGTTCTGAGCAGCGGTACGGCCACCTCGCCAGTCCTTGTTGGAGGGACCATCGACAGTCTTCTGTGTGGCAGTGTAGGAGTGGATGGTGGTCATGAGACCCTCAATGATGGTGAACTTGTCGTTGATGACCTTGGCGAGGGGAGCAAGGCAGTTGGTGGTGCAGGAAGCGTTGGAGATAACGTCGGCCTTGCCGTCGTAGGACTTCTCATTGACACCCATGACATACATCGGGGCATCGCCAGAGGGGGCGGAGATGATGACCTTCTTGGCACCACCCTTCAAGTGAGCCTTGGCCTTCTCAGTGGTGGTGAAGACACCAGTCGACTCGACGATGTACTCAGCACCAGTCTCCTTCCAGGGAATGTTGGCGGGGTCTCGCTCCTGGTAGAACTTGACCTTCTTTCCATTGACGATCAAACCGTCGGCATCATACGAGACGGTACCCTTGAAGATGCCATGTGTGGAATCGTACTTGAGCATGTATTCAGCGTAGTGAGTCTCGATGAAAGGATCGTTCACGGCGACAATCTCGATGTCTTCGTGCTCGACGGCATTGCGGAAGACGATACGGCCGATACGGCCAAATCCGTTGATGCCGACCTTGACAACCATTTTGATTTAAGTCTTGAAAGGGTTGCGTTAGTGGAAGCTGGACCAGATATCTAGGAAAGAAATAGTAGTTGATGATGTGAGGAAAGTGTTGGAGTCGAGAATTTTCGAGGTCGAGGAGCGAGGTATTTGTATTCTGCGGAATGATACACGGTAGTCCCCGCGATCGACAATATTACAAATTGCTCCTGCAGAAAGAAGCAATTTCTGATTGTCGTCTCGTTTCGCCTCGTCCACACACTGTAGAAAGAGTCTCTGAGCCTCAAACAAAGCCAAGTGCTCCAGGTTGGCGGGGCGAGAAACGAGAGCTCGCTGATGTTACGATGCCATCCATGTCCGGAAAGCAGAAACAATAGCGGGGTAACGGGATGAGCTGTTCGAGGGGGAAGCTGAAGCTATATGTCACTCACCTGTATTATTAAGATCTGATAATTGAAGTTCTATTTCTTAGGTTGCAGCGTGATCTCGAAAGTTGATCAGAAAGATCTCTTAAGAAAGTCAGGAGGACGAGGGAGGTCAGATTAAATACGCGGTTGTTGAGAGAAAAAGAGGGATTTGGAGGGGCAGAGTGTTAATGATGGCATATGAGCGACATAAATAAAAAGGTTGAGAGAGACAATACCAAGAAAAAATTATGATGCAGCAGGGTTGGCAGGGTGGGTAGCTAGGTGGGGTGCTCAATCCCTCCCAGGGAATTGGCCCTACAGCGCCTGCCCTGGGTTTGTTTCTGGAGGGGTAGAAAGCGCCAACGTCGGGGAATTCCTACTGTACATTTTACTAAACAGTACCTGACAGTTACATCCGCATCACCCCGCCACGACCTCTCACATTGAACATGATCATGCTCCAGATCAGATGTTTTCTTGAATACGATGTTGCTGGCATATATGGCAAGAGACATGAGCTGACTTAAAAATCAAACGAGCTAATCGAATAATCACAAGATATATTTTCCTATTGGTATATCAATTAAAAACCAGTTTGATCATTTTATTCTGCATCTCCTATTTTCTGAGGTTCTCCGCGCTTCGTTGCTTTTAAGTCTCTCCGAGGGTCTACGGACAAACAGATTCAGCTGAGTAACAAGTACCATCCCCGTAACTCCGGCGAGCTCCTACCTAGGTAAGACAGTGCGTGCCCGGGCTCCGTTGACATCACACAGACCCAATTCGAGGACCCTTCTATTCTTGTCAGTGTTAACCCCCCATCAAAGAAGATCTCTTAAAAAATAACTCAACTCCTAAGGGAGAAACTCATTATATTCCTCAATCTGAGAGCTCAGAAGCCGTTTCGAAAGCTCTCAAGAGTTTCAAATCGATATTCCGTAGCTAGGTATCGCTCAAGTCACTCCCTACAGCCGAGAAAAGCCTTGCCACTGTGCCATACGAAAACAGCACGAATGTCAAACGGGTTCTCGGTCATAGGTGCGGAATACAATTCACGATTCTATCCGAATTAGCTCGGCTCTTGCAAACGTAGCCCATTTGGCCGGGACAGCAGAGTTATAATGGCCTTCTCGCGATTCCATTCTTTAAATATCGAGTCAGTTTAGATTGCGTCTGTCCCAAGCTCTCAGGAATACGATGGCGATGGCGGACGCCGTCAGCCATAGGCGGCTCAGCGTACACATGCCACATGCGGACAAAGAAAGTCTAGGTTGCCTTCAGGGTCCCCTCCATTACCTGCATCCCAAAGATCGCAAAGACCGCAAGGTACCGGAGTTTGGGAGCAACCCTACTCCGTAATATAACGCGCCGATCATGTCTATTCGATTGCTCATAAATAGCTATCAATGCTCACCATTCAGCTGCTCCTGATTGTCATGATACGCCCTATCGTGTGAGGATGACTACCCTAGGTAGTGAGTCAAGGGAGACTCTCCGCGTACCAATCCGACATCGCACAGCGTGACAAAAGCCTTCAACCTGTCTGGCCAGCCAATGTGGATGGACAAGGGCCAAACGTGCCCAATAAAGCATACGCAAGCCCCTAGATTAGCAGTAAGCAAAAGCAAGAAGCTTACCAGCATCCTCCGCTAATCGAGCACATTTAGTGAAGTCATGACTGATGGATGGTAACGCCACACCAGGCTGGGTGAATAGGCCCGACCCATGCTACGTCCAGGTCACGGTAACATATCACCTCAGGCTGTCTAGCCTAGACAAGGAGTAGTATGACTTTCCTCGCGCCGGCTAGCCGCACTATACACTATGTTGTCTAGGCGAAGTCGGTCTCCGGTGGAAATTTGATTCCATCTAGACTTCTAACTTCGGAAATTTCGTGGGTCTCGGCCCCGGTCTGTCCGGAACAATCAATTGACACTCAATCTGAGACTTTTTCCATCGCGTGGTGCAATTCGTATAGTTGACTACCAACTCTTATACGATCGAATAACAAATAGCCATCCTCCTAGCATCCAACGCGAAGGCTGACTAGAAGTATGCGGTAAAGTAACGTGGCAGTTTTACATCAGTCTGGTTCCTTGATTTACAGTACATAGATTTTTTCGACGTTGGTATCGAGTATAAATACTCATAATATCAACATCTTTCTATAGACTTCACGAACCCCACAGTATACTAGAATATGTATAATTTCGCCATATTAAATTGAGTCCACATATCACATCTTCCATAACTGTCAGAGGGTGAAAGATATATCTAAGTACGAACGTCAATGTATACGGTGATTCTCGAAATATTGTCATCTAAGTCCATTAAAGCTTCAATTATCCTCAGAACTATACAAGCATAATACATAATCACAGGAATAATAGTAATATCAGGATAATGCTTTACAAGGTCAACCCAATCCATACACAAGGCTTTGAACTCCTCCAAAGAGTCCACCTTAATAATGAATTTCATGCTGACAGTTATCCTCATATTAACTTGGGATCCTATACAGCTATATCTTAGCACCGGTAATCTCAAAGGAATGCGTATAGAGACTCTATAACATTGGGACTTGAAAATTTGTACGTAGCAAAGCATAAGTTCTAAGTAGATTACGCTACTTCGAAAACTCTTCGAGACAGATTAACCTCTGTTTTTGCTACCCCTTCGTTGGCAAATTGTAGATCTCGTGTTCATTCTTGAATTTTCCAGTACGCTTGATAACCATGATCGAGACACAATTTTCGAGGTCCTTGAGACTTTCAATTCCCTTGACGTTGGATCCATGCGCGATACACGGAGATAGACATTGTCCTAAGACACAACATAGCAATGCATTAGATGCTTATGTACATAGAAGCAATTACTATAAGAAACCGCCAAGGCCAAGATCCATCACTCCGAGAAAAGGGGTTGCACAGACTGCTTCCCTCAAATTCATACTTTACATATAGTCGATGCGCCGGTTTCTACCTTTATTTGACGAATTTTATCAAAACCTCGTAAAACTTGTCTGTGTTTCATTCCCTCGATTTGTCAGACAGTAATTCATATTTGCCCTTTTCGTAAGTCAGACACTCTGCGATTGGGCGTCGCGAGCCGATCATGGCCGGGTTTGTATGCCACTCGGAATCCTACGATAATGTTAGATTGCAACTCCACCGTTCCGCATCATTCCGTTATATGTCGAGCACACGGCGTCTCTCCTTATACCGCTCCAATGTAGCACATCGGGACAAAGCGCTTCGTAAAGTAGAAAAGCTATGCTCGTTCGGGGTAGTATAGGAGTGCTTAGAAGACCCTTCCGCAATCAAGATTTCAACGGTTCGCAACTTTGATAACCGTAATAAGAGGCTCAAACGTATTACCGGTGGCGGCCCTGTAGTAGTTCATTATGACCATAGTAGAATGTGAACCTCAGATCTCATGGCGACAGCATGTTTGGGAAAGCTATCAAATATATGCTTCTATGGTTATTCGGAGCAATAGCCCTTTCGGGCTGTAGTTTAGCCTCCCGACCTCACACTCCTGAATCTACACTCGTCAAGCACCAAGGTCAGTAGAGCAGTCAGCAACAAGCAACTTCAACCTATATGTATATGCTAGCTACTACACGCGCAAGCACTAACGCCCCCTTCCTCAGTATCAACAAACCAAACCACACTCCCTCAGAACTTCGGCGCAGTCGTATATCCAGGGTTCATCATGGAAGACCTAACCTCCGTAGTGGACTCCCTCCAAGTCCTCGCGCAGATCTTTCCCATGTCCCTATCCATACTCTCCTCAACGCTAGACACCGTCTCCACCGAGCCTCCCTCGAATAACTCGCTACTGGACCCATCCTTTTGGCCCGGCATCCTACCAAGCCACACCTTCGCCACGGCACCGAAAAACATCGAAGTCCTCATCGTGCCGGGTGGGCCCGGGATGATATCTCCGGAAGTGTCCGCTCCAGCCGCGGAGTATATCCGGGATGTTTATCCACAGCTCAGGTACCTGCTCACGATATGCACGGGCGCCGGCATAGCTGCCCGCTCTGGTGTCTTGGACGGCCGGCGCGCGACAACAAATAAGCAGAGCTGGGCAACTATCACTGCCATGGGGCCGAAGACGATCTGGGTTAGTCCGGCACGCTGGGTTGTGGACGGAAATATCTGGAGTTCGTCAGGTGTATGTTATCTCTTCTAGCCTCCAGCCCATGCCCTTGGCCTTGTCCCTATTCACTCATGTATTTGGCTCTCTAGCATTGGTGAATAGGAGTAACTGATAACGCTGTCAGGTCACCGCGGGTCTCGACCTGACATATGCATGGATCCAGCAGATCTGGGGTGAGGAATGGGCTATGAGGGTTTCCGGTATGCTGGAATATGTGCCACACCCCCAGGACTTCGACCCCTTTGCCGAGATATTCAACGTTACTCCTAGCGGATGAGCATTCAAAGAGTAAATCCTACCTTAGGGACAAGTACCTAGGTAGTTAGCGATACCTTCCCCGGGCGTTATTATATTGACTGGTTGAATTAGAATAGCTCGGAACTAGCAGTTTGTAAGGGATGTGGCGAATATGGGGTCGAAATAGCGATGACCATCCTTGTGATTTAAATCAAGTTGAAAGGCGTGGTGTCTCCAGACGATGAGACGTTACGGCCGAAGACGTCTCATTCAGCTATGATTACTTCAACAAGGGCTGCTATTGCATGGCCTATTAGAATATGATCGTTGTGTAGTTGACTCCGTGTAATGGATGTCTTAAATATATGGCCACTGCTAAACAAACATAGGGGTAAACAGGACTTTGAACGAACCGCCCTCACCTCCTGAACATGGTCTAGTTGAGCTCAAGCTTCCTCACATTAAAGTGTGGAAGATGATATTCCCACGTCGACATACCCTTTAAGCAAAGAAACACACAAGGTAATCTCTACTACTTCAGATAGACTGTGTCAAGACTTTGTTCATCATTAAAAATAGCTGTTATATTGTGATAACGATGCAGCATTCAGGGTATAATCTGAGCTCCAGTACACTGGCGGGCTTCCTCTCGCCCAAGAAGCTCTCCCACCCAAGCAATCGTGGATCGTAGCAGATGATATCCCAAGGATCCATTTGTAGGTATGTTGGTACATCGTCATTCAACGTCCGTCCCGAGCCTAAACGCCAATGCAATGCTTTCGCGAGCCCATGCCTAAACCGCGCATTCATTTGAGTCCAAATCCCTCGCTCTCGTTAACTGCTCGCCACAGTGATTGTTCCAATCTTGCTCGCGAACCATAGCGGTATAAGGACAGGACGTTAAAACACGTCCTTGCCGAAGGGAATCGCCCTTCATCTTCCCCTAAGAGGTTAATCCTTATAACGAGAGACGCCGCACCCATGGCAGGAATGCGATCGCTGCCAGTGATGAAAGACAGTAACCGGCGTTGGCTAGCAGGCGAAGCTTTTTCAAACGTGCCCCAGAACCACTGTATCGTCGGCTCTCTCTGGGGATTGACGTGTTTTGGCCAACCTGTATAAACTGCAACCGCCCGTAGAGAAGTGATATCTAACGGTTCGTCTGAACCGCGAACCAGTAGTTCAATCTCCTCAGGTCTGAAGAGCGTCAATGCATTACCAGCACACACAGTGAAGAAGCCCCGCTTGAAAGGTTCAAATTGTCGGGTAACCAAGGTCTCGAGTAGGTATCTGACGTAAGAGTCGACATATTCCCGTCGATTGGCATTCGTCACCATCTTGCTTTCACCTCCCGGGCAGAGCGGTACTCGAACCCTAGTACCGTACTTTTCGATTTCGATCACGAAGTCAAGGCAGAAGGTAGATTGGACATCTCCCTCAAAATCCAATAGTTGTCGAAGGCCCCTTGCAAGGACTGGACGGAATTCGGCGAGATCGTCCAAGGTGTAGTTCATCGTTGGACGTGAGTGCGCAGGTGCGCCAGCAACAGGAGAAGGGGCAGAAGCGAGTAGCTTTCGAAAGGCAAAGGGTGGGAAGGCGACATCCAGTATCGTCGAGTTGTATATGGCCAACCCAAGTAATACTCCGACGAGGAAGTATTGGTCAGATGTCTCGAAGGTGTTCGGGTTGAAGTAGCAGAAACGCGAGTCTTCGTCGTACACGAAGAGCCCTGAGACGAATTGTTAGATACGATCCTACGATGTGATGAGTAAAAGTCTTACCGTGTTCTGGATTGAACACCTCCCTGACGAGAAGCAGAAACCATTCCTTTCGAAGCCCTCCACCATCAACGCCTTCCTCTCCTTGGAATTCGATGCGCAACCCCTTTTTGATATCTTCGCTACCACTGCCCACAACTTCGCTTACTTTCTTGAGACTATCTTCCACGAGGCACTCTCGACGGACGCTTAGAACGAGATATTGCGCATAGTTCTTGTGGGACAAGATACTGTCGAAGAAAGCTTCCCTCGCCTTTCCAGCCATCTGCCGTTTCGCGTCGAACTCCAATATCTGTATCTTTGCCCAGATGCTAAGAAAGAATGGGTACTGACAGAAAGTAAATCTTCCTCTTTTCGATTCCCAAAGTTCAAAATCTGCTTTAAAGTCCAAGCAGTCGACAAGCGAGTTATAAAAGTCGCTCGTCGACAATAAGTGACCATGGCTACGCCCATCTGATCTATCGTTTCGTCGGACATACGTCAATTTATTGGCAATAAATATGAGGCCCATGACCCTCGCGGCAGCTTTAATTTGCCAATCATCTGTATACGCTGCACGCTTCGGTTCAGCAGGTTGCTTTAGCTTCTTAGATTTGGCTCCTTCCAGGGCAGCGTGCAATGTCGCTGGTGTGTTACCGGTGCGAGAGTTGGACATTTGCGGAATCAAGCCGCCTGTCATGTCGACTTGCGGTTCCACCTTCTTTTCGCTCTGTCGATTCAAACGGTAAGTAACGAAGCTACTAACCATGTCCTTCGTTTGAATGAAGAGGTACCCAGGCAGTCTGGAGAACCATGTGACGAGATGATGGTGACATTTCTCAGATGAGTTTGCCAGAAGGCCGAGGATTCGCTTGACAATTCCGGAATGTCGCCCGGTCGAAGTCTTGCTATCGGAGTCATGCTCTGCGACCACGCCTTTCCCTTTACTCGAGTGCTGATATTCACCAGCATATGACTTGGTCCCCGAGATAATGAGAGGATTAACCAATAGTAGAAGCAAGAAGCGGATGTCCTGTGGTTCTACCATTAACCGTCCCGGACGCTTCAAGAGCGTCTCCGTGCATTTCAATAGAACCCGTTGTAGGTGTTCCTGGGCCGCGACAACTAGAGCATCGAATTGCTGAAGCTTCGTGTCTCCTAACTCCTGAGATGGATCAAGTTGCAACATCTCCGAATAGACTTCTGGCCACAGCTCGGCCGCATTGGTTACTGCGTGGTACCATTCCATGGCCGTGCCCCAATCAATCCGAGGAGATTTAGCTGTTACAAACGAATGTGCGTCGTCCTTCCGTCGGGATGGGTTCCTCGAAGGCAGAGCTTCCTCTTGACCTCCGGTCCACCATGTTCCATTCTCCGCGAAGTCCCCTAAAAGTAGCAGTTTGGCATCAAGTTCTGATATAGGCGTGTCGTCCCGAACAGACCCCTTCCTATTCTCCACAACACGCTTTTTGACAACTTCGGAGGGGAGTTTAGAGCTAGCGCTCATGTGCCGAGTGACAAATGAATGGTTAATACACGAATGGGAACTGAAGCATGAAATAAGATATTCTTCCAATCCCCTAAAGATTCGTTTAGGCTCCAACTCTGAAATTGAAGGGTTTAGGTTAGAGCTGTGTCCACCGACTTGACCAGCCGGAGGGAAAGTCGAGCTCCTAGCGTCGGGGTAGGATGTCGAATATGATCTCGCCATAGATGCGGTACTATTTAACGGATTTGGTTCAAGGTTGAGTTCGGCCAAGTCGTCAAACACAGTATCGTAGATATATCTGGGCGGACTAGTAGTTGAGGAGGGTGAGCTCTCTTGCTTATTCGGAGACTCGCGTTGTGAAAAGTACTCGTTTGGCCTGGATGAAGACTGGCCTGGCCCGAATTCAGAACGCTCACGGTGCGATCGTGTCGACATACAAGATTCCAACGACGATCGCAAGCATTGTCTGACAAGTAGTCTTGTGCGATCAAGAGATATTGAGTGAGCTGCGATGGTAAGTACCTATACATCTATTCTTTAGGGAGGCGATGAAAAACATACGAGGTTGCGAAGGTTGTCGCGAAGGTCCAAAATCAGGATCGTTTGGTTGCGAGCCACTAGCACCAGGCTGGGTACTAGCATAGCCAGGGGCAGGATCGTGCGGCTTAAGATCATTTATGGTCAAGCAGATGGTACATCTGAAGATATGTAGCTCCTTAGGCCATCTGACCAGACTTGCACACGTCATACAATTACCCGTTGCGAAGTCTACTGGCCCAGGTGGTATCTTCCTAGGAGCTACATTCTGGTGTAGGTTCTGCTGTGTCTTGGGCTTAGGACTGTCGTCGTCGTCAAAGTCTTCGTTACTAGACTGGTTACCGGGTCGGGCATTCTTCTTCTTTTTACTGGAGAATAGCGAAGGAAACGGGTGGCTCATTGAACGAGAGTGTTGGGCAGGGCGCTTCGGCTTCGAGAGGGGAATATCGTCGTCAGAGCTCGAGTCGACTTGAACTTGTGTAGTTCTAAGAGGATCAAATTCGGGAAGTCTCGAATTGGTTCTCGGTCGACGGAGTTGGTCGTTCGTCGGCGAATCACGAAATGCGAAGTCATAGTGGCCCAGAGAAGGTCGATTAGGACGGGAGGACATGTTGGTCTTGTTCGGGTAGGCCGTAGTTGTGGAAGGGGCAATTGATTATCTCTGCATCTACACAGTTGCTCTCTACCTACCTCCGTATAGTAGAGATAGGCGAGGAGGTAGGCAGGGTCTGACCTGGTAGAGTTGGGTAAGCAGGAAGAGGGTTGTAGACGTCTTGGACCGTTTGACGACGGCAATCCCTACCCAAGGTAAGTTGAAGATGGATTCGACGGGTTCGAACTACCACCTCTTCGGGACAAAAATAAGATGCGCCAATAATATTTCATATTAGGTCGTGAAAGAGGACATAAGTGCCAAGAGTCGCTGCAAAGGGCAGGACTGTTGGGTTTGTAGAAGGAAAAGGGTCCCGGTACGATGTCTTTGGGAGGTAGAGATTCCAGAGTTGACGAGTCGAAATTGCCCAACTGCCCGTACCGCTTTGTGAAATTGGAACGACCTACAAAACGGAGAATAGGCCAATCACATCGCTTGCCGCTTCCCGAGACCCCCTGAAAACAGGCTGACAGGTACCTAGCGGTCTTAGCGTAACGGCAATACACCCCCACTGGCCCCAGTTCCCCGCGAGCCCCGTTACAGGGTTCTAAATCTTGTCTGATATCACACGATAGGTACTTCTCTAGGGGAGGTGTCACGCCTATGAAACTTGTACCTCTTTTAGGGTTCAGGCAGGGGCAAGACATTACAATTTTAACAGTCTGACAGCTTGATTTCCCGCTGACGCAGATCTGCGGCTGACAGCTTTAAAGTTGTCGCCGCGTGTCAAACTTGTACATGTTTTTACAAGACGTTGATGACTCTAGAAATACCTATTGTAGTTCTGCCACAGGAACCCAATGATGCATAATGCCCATATTCATCAAGTGGCAAGACAGAACGTGTGAAGCCTGACCAGGAGTACTATTCTATTCAACCTTGGAAGAATAGCGACATTTCGAGACGTTCACGCATCATGTGTTAGTTATGATTAGTCACGTCACTTCACTACCTCGTTACGATTCAGACCATAATTTACGAGTTATAAGAGTGCCATTTTAGCAGAACCCGCAAGACAATCTTAATAAAGGGCGGGTTAAGATCGAGATAACCATGTCATAGATTATATGATCACTAGATAGGTGTGTGACTACAGCTTTATCCATGCTATTTCTGTTAGGCAGACTACTAAGCAGCGTAGCGATATATCTATGCTGAGCGTTGGCACATAGCTCCTTCATACCTAGTATTCAATAGCAACGGCCAAGCACTCTTAGCTACGCCTAAACGCGTAAGTTCTAATATAGGACTGGTTGCCTACTAGTTTTACTGCTTGACTTATCGGTCCTGCAAACACAAGAAAATTATAATCCGGGAAACCATTGACGTATAAGGAAGAGTACCTAGATATACAGCTATTTGGAAGAATGATTGGATTAGCATCGACTGTCTCTAAGCATATTCACATAGACTTTGTCTAGGATGACACTCAGCCAAATTTAGTTCCTGTCCGAATACTATTACGTAACCTTCAGAACATAGAAAGCTTCTCGGAAAGAGGGACTTCCACAGTCAGGAAGTCAACCTCTGCAAGGGCTCATATTAGATAGGATATGTAACTACCTAACCGCAAAAACTATCAACTTAGTTGACCTAGACAAGCTAAGAAAGCTTCTGAAAAATCCCAACGACTAACCTCTTAAAGGGGGACCCCCGAGAACTTATCACGATGTTGAGATCAGGGCGACAGTTACCTTCAAGGAAGAGTGTCCTTTATATAATCTCCCCTTAACGGCTCATGCATAGGATATATGATTGTCAAGTGAATCCAATATCAGTTACATACGCGGTGCCAGAGAGCGTATGTCTTGAGGAAAGGTTCAAAACTCATACGTCCTGTGAATATTAGGATTGTATATAGTCATCATTCTCGAGAAGTAATATTTACTTGATCCCTTTAATCGACTTCATAGAGAGTAGTCCTTTATAGAGAATACTCTTTTCGTGAATACTTATAGCACAGTTCACTTAATACATCGCGGAAGCAAACACAAAGATACTTTCAAGAGTTCATAGTACCACCGGCAACTACCTTAGGTAGTAACCTTTCCACACTGTTGCCCAACGAGGTCCTTGTGTACCGTATAATGGATGGAATAACCAACCGAAGCACCATGGGTTTATTATTTAATAATTATTCGAGTGCGTTTCAAAACTCAAGTTACCCAACCACACCTTGTCATACATCTCACCTCTCAATAAATACCCCCAACATGGCCCATCATCCGTATGCAAGGCTACACAGCTGCGAACCGCCTCGACATTTCATGATAGACCATAGTTCTCAAGAAGTCACTACTAAAGACGCGCGCCAGATGGAGATCGCATTCCGACACATCGCTAATGCTATTATGAAGCAGAGCAAGTTGGACATTAGTCTAATCCGAATTAGCAACGTAACCGATGAGTATGTCTTTTCTCCCTCCTTTTCTTCAGCTCCTACACTTCTCTCTATCTATCTGTCCCCTTTCCTTTCTAGTCTCTAACACGCAATACAGCACATTCCATGTCTCACTAGAGGCTCGTGCCTCTAACACAGGACCCGTGTCCGCGACAATCTCACCAATGACGCTCAAACTATGCGGGCCGAAAGGCAGTTTTGGCGTGATGACCCTCCCAGAGCTCGTTACAGGGCTTGGCGGCACTCCCATCACGATCGACAACCAGCTCGTCGAGATCACTGACACCGAAGCACTCCAAGCCTTCATACAACCCATCATCAAGACTAGAGGCGCAACCCTCTCCCTCAAGACCGGCTGCGCCTCTATTCACGTACCAGCCTTTGGCATCCTGCCTCGACTCATTTATTACGAGAGAGACGTCCCGCTGGCCGGGATGTGCGGGCTAGAAGTTACCATTATAACCGCCACTATCACACCCCCATCTCACCGCCGCCCTCTTTCACCGCGGCGCTCCAGCAGCTGCGCTAGCAACGCCAGCAGCAGCCGAATGGGCATCACAGTCATAGTCCGCGTGAAGAACCCGAGTCCCGTCGAACTAAGCTTCGGCGTATGCGACTTTGAGCTTCGTAACGAAGAAGGCGAGGTTTTCGCTGAGCTTAAGGGTGGCCTGGACATGCGCACCCAGTACTTCGACATCACCCTCCTAGGGACCGCAGATAAGCGCGTTGCTGTCGGTGGACAGGCTCGCCTTGTAGGGAAGAGTTGTGCTAGTGGGGGTTGGTGCAGCCAGACGATCAGAGGTATTGATGTGCCCATCGCAGACATGTGGAAGTTACTCCAAGTGCTGGATATGCAGCATGGAAAACCCGAGCCCAAGATCCCATCAGTGTCTCGATGGCGCGGAAAGTTCTGGAAGAATTGCGCCTAAATCTGAATGCCGCTGGTCGGCACTTTAGTAGACTGGGAGCTTTAGGATTTAGCATACTGGAGTCATTGGAGTTTGAGGAAGGGTAGAGCAGATTAGGAACGTTATAAGTAGGCGGTACAGGGGGAAGATGTCCACAAGATAACGAAATTGAGTATTGCCTAAGAAGACCAGAGACATTCGCCATCATGAGTTACCTATACTGTCGAATGTCCGTGAAGTTTCCATCCTACCAACAATTTCCCAGACCCATAACCCCCCTCTAACCTACCACTCCAACTCAAAACCCTCACGATGCCAAAACCGTCCAGTCTCCTCCAACCCTTTACTAACCAGCACACCCCAAAGCTTCTCAGCCGCCTCCTCCGGCAGGACCGCATCCTTCAGCTCCCACGTTCCGGAATCCAAGCCCGTCTTCACATACCCGGGGTGCATAATCACAACCACGACCCCCTTATCCTTCAAATCCACCGCCAGGCTCTTAAACACGCTGTTCACAGCCGCCTTGCTCGCGCGGTACGCATACGAGCCCCCCGTGCTGTTATCCGCGATACTGCCCACACGACTCGACATAACGCCCAGCCTCGGACTTTCCGACTTGAGCAAGTTCGGCAATAGAGCTTGAGTAAGTAGCAACGGGCCGAAGGTGTTCACGCCAAACGTCTTCGTCAGAGTGGAAAGGGAGACGGTCGACAGCGTATCATCTGCGTGCGGCGCCATGACACCCGCAACGTTGAGTAGCAGATCAAGCGGCCCCTCACCATAGGATGCTGCGAACGCAGCGATGGACTCCGGCGACGACACGTCTAGCTGCGCGGTCTTGCATTGCAACGACTTCAGCTTGTCGCCGATATTGATATCTACAGCTGTGACATCATAGCCCTATAGACCGGTAAGTACATAACCAGACCACACGAAATGCCAATAGACGCCCAGGATTCGCAGATAAAAGTGTAGGGCAATACCTCGCGGATAAGAACCTGGGCAAACGCATAGCCGATGCCCGAGTTAGCTCCCGTCACGACCGCGACTGGCATAGTGGGCTAAGAAGGCACTTCTGAAACAGGGTAGTATTAGCAATGAATATATAACCTGCATAAGTGGTTACCCGCGAAGGACGGGGTATGGCCATCAAGGTCGTGGGGTCGTCGATGCTTATATTGACGACGAGGACGGACGATCCGACGAATGACGTCCCCTTTACATCTTAATGAACGACTCCGCCCGTGTTCCGCATCCCTATTTAGGAATATGCTTTGTCTTTCATTGGTTGATCCTAACCGTGAGGCTTCGCCTGGTAGTTTTACGAATTTGGAAAGATTGGTCTAAGGGGGAACAGCGAATCGGAGATTTTTGTTTCTATTCAAGAAAGAAGTCTGATTTAACTACGGTCTAACTAACTTGACCATCTAAGTCTAGATAGGTAGCCTCCGCAGTGTCATAACTTTTCCCTCGTTTTAGATATACGTTCTACGACTTTTTAATCTAGTCGAAAACGATGGCGGCCTTGATGGCAGACTTGTTTCGGATGCTCTCAAGAGCTTCGCCCCACTGCTCGAGCTTGAAGACCTTGTTGACGATGCCCTTAGTCTTGACCTTGCCGCTGTCTAGGTAGTCAACAGTAGCCGGGAACATGTAAGTCTCAGAGAAGGAGCCGATGATAGTGATTTCTGGGCTTAGTTAGTCTAAATTCCTTATAAGTGGTTATACTAGTCAACTTACCATCACCAAAGATCTTAGAAGGAGGCCAAGTGACGCGAGCAGAGTTGGGGTAGACGCCATAGCAGACAAGCTTGCCTCCTCGGCGAACGTAGTTGATGGCATCCTCGAGAACCTTGGAGCTACCGCTAGCTTCCACGACTATTTTGACATTAGCGTCATTGATCCTCACCAGTGTCTTTCACCTACCAATGTCGAAGCCATATGGGTTGTCCTTCTTTATCTGTTCCCATTGGGGAGTAGGGTTTGATCTGGAGAGGGGAACGTAGAAGTCGCCGGCTTCGAGGCTCTTGGCCAGCTCCATCTTGGAACCCTCGGGGGCTGCAATGGTCAATTGGGAAACACCGCTGTGCTTTCTGTTTATCCTAATGAGAAATGTTCTCTAGTAGATATAAGGGGTTCTTTCGTACAGGAACTGAGCCATCATGAGACCGGTAGGACCAGCACCGATCAACAGAGCGTGGGAACCAGGCTTCGGGGCAATCTTCTCGAGACCGTGCATAGCGCAAGAGGCAGGCTCAATAAGGGTGGCGTCAACATCGCTGAGGTTATTGATCTTGAATAGACGGCCTTGTGTGTAGGAAGCCTGTATTTCAGAGTAGGTAAGTTAGATAGGCAACTGAGAATTATGCGAATGACTTGGGGTACATACGAATTCGGCGAAACCGCCATCTAATCCCAGGACACCGTGAGCTTTGAAGTCCTCGCAGAGCAGTTCCTGGCCTCTTCGGCAGTAGAAGCTTTTGAATCGTAAGCCACCTATCTCCAAAAGTAGAAGCACGATGGGATATTTCTACTCACCAGTGACCGCAGAGCTCCGAGTTGTCAGCCGCAACACGATCACCAACCTTGAAGCCTTTGACGTCATCGGCAAATGCTGATGGTGATTGTCAGTTGCTAACTACGCAGACATATCAATTCAGTTGGGTTTCTTACCGACAACCTCGCCAATGGTCTCGTGGCCGGGAATGAGGGGGAACTCAGCGATGAACTCTCCCTCATGAATGTGCAAATCGGTACCACAAACTCCACAGGCCTAACAATCCATGTTATTAGAATTGGTGGAATTGTAAAAGAGGAGATAGATTAACTTGCCTTGACCTTGACTAGAACATCCCCAGCCCGTAGCTTGGGTAGAGGAACCTCGACAATGCTCCAGTCTTCTGGCTTCTCATATCTACGAGGGCAAAGCTGTTAGCGGACTACGAAAGTACACGAGAAGACAGCGAGCTCCATTGAACTACATGGAGACGGCTTTGTCGTCTTCCTAAAGCTTCAAGTGGAAGTGTGGAACTTGCCGGAGAGCCTTCATAGTCTTTGGGAGAGAAGCCATCTTGTTTTCTAAAAGACTAAGCGTCTACAATGTGGTGAGGGGTATTGTAAATAGGAGCTTGTTTGCGAGGACTTGAACGGAAGAGAGCTTGTGTATAAGTAGACAGGCAATACAGCTAAGCTAGTTTATTTGTGCGTCAGAACCGAATATGACAGGCCTGATGTAGTCTGGTCACAAAGGAAACTTGAAAGAAACAGGAAGATCTCGGGAGGACGTGTCTTCTTATTAGGTCAGGTGCGGGAGAAGAATGGGAACGAGCACTTCTACTAT
This sequence comes from Hypoxylon crocopeplum, assembly GCA_022578875.1. Taxonomy (NCBI): domain Eukaryota; kingdom Fungi; phylum Ascomycota; class Sordariomycetes; order Xylariales; family Hypoxylaceae; genus Hypoxylon; species Hypoxylon crocopeplum. The sequence goes on from MU399555.1 coordinate 1,376,917, forward strand.
GTAATAGGATTGGCTCTTGGGATGAGTTTGCTGCAGAGCTATCCATGCCACCATGAGGAGGGCAAAGGAGGGGCAATAGTTCAGACCTACAGTACGCCCCTACACCCCGCTAGGTACAACAGCGGATGCGTTCACCTCGCAGACAACTGACAAGCTAGACCCCAGTCGATTGGACTTCACTAACCCGAACGAGACCCACTGGGGTATAGTTGGATAGGATACATAAGGCACTGTGACTCTGAGCTGCCTCGTCGAGGTGGTCTGGGTCGTCTTGCTACCATGGAGTAGTGCAGGCTGGAGTTGAGAGTATCACTGACCCCACTCGAGCAATATCAACTTGCAGAAGCTGACTAGCCTGATAAGACGCAGCGGCAATAAAGTGGCCTGATAGGATGTGAGAGTGCCCCTCTGAGGGCTCTCGATGGGTTTAGACGTCATCTTGCTTGGCGTTCTTGTAGCGTCATCACGCTTCTGAAAGGGAATATGTATTGAACTTCGTTTTTGTCTGTACCCATAAATCTGTTTCGATGTGATTGTCTATAGTCGTGTTATCAAACCACAGGTCAATGGCATCAATATGGTCTATCAATGTCCTAGAGTTGAGTAAGTTTTGGTCCTGGCATTTCGTCGGATTGCTCGGTCGAGGTACTGAGACTTCTGTCTGTCACTTGACCCCACGGTCGAGATACCTTATTAGTAGAAAAGGGATAAACCAGTTGTAAGATAACCCCTCAATCAATTGGTAATTCTCGAATAATACGCGTGTTGTGGCTGACACATTTCTAGAAGTATCCCGCGCTGAGATCGACTGACCGGTTTGACCTCCGCTGTGACGGCCTGGGTGTAGGTAGTATTACCGCGTCGATTTGAGTGCCCGGCCTCTTGGGAACATTACTACACTTGTAGCTACCCCATAGTTTGCTTAGTGACGAACCCTCGGGACCAGGCGCATTCTGATCGTGTGCCAGCCCAAGTTTCTAACGGAATCGAGTAGAGTAAGCGATGGTGTATTGCTGATGGTGCCCCGTGTTCCTGGCTTGGAAGATCATGGCGATGCCCAAGTAAATCAGTGTCGGTGTGCGTGCGTATTTCATCACTAGAGACTGTCTCAAATGGATACACTTGTATTTGTATAAATCGAACCAATCTGCATGTGCTGTATCTGTTGGCTCTCATCAAGTTACGCAAGCCGTGTTCAGTCCAAGTTCCAGAGCGTAATTGGTCGACTAAGCGTTCGGGGGATTCTACGGAGCTTGGCATACTAATATTCGGTGAATTTGTGGGAGACATGAATTAGTAGAAGTTGTGAAGACCACATGTACTTTTCCACAATTATGTTTTTATTAGTCAATCCGGAGCCGACGGAAAGCTCCGGGCTACAGGTACGGTCGGTACCGCAACAGCTGATGGGAGAGGCAGGTACGAAATACTGCATCTATGTGTTAGGGGTACAGTCACTTGGAAATCTACGCCGCCTCAACTAATTTGTTCACCTAGGTGGATGTCTTATTACGTTCGAGGTCGTCTAGAGATGGATGATTGGGACGTTTAAAACCTCATAACCAAGTCACCTCTTTCCGAACTCGAGATTCAAGGCTCCCCTTCAGGCTAACATTCCACAATATCTCTGATATGCTGGCATAGGGTATTGCTGTCGGATTGGGTGTTCCTCGCACTTAATTCACTTAGTTCACCAATCCAGCAGCTTCACGGAGGGAAATGTTTCTTCACGGAAAAAAGCATGTCCATAATTCATTGATGATTTCCGAGGATTCAGCCTCCTAGTAACTCCCAACCGTGCATCCGAAGTTTCCTCTCGCGTGTTTCTATCACACGAGTAGTAGCGAGACTATGCAGGTGCTCTATTCCCTAGAGTACACGTCCATGCCGGTTATCATGTGCGTCGAAGGGATTAAGGGTAGTAGAATCTCCTCCTTACGAGGGGGGAGCGCCACGGCCACGACCGAATCCACCACGGCTATTAAAAGAGTAAGTATGTAAACGGATTACAGTAATCGCCATGTTGGGGAGAGACTCACAATTGAGGGTTGAATTCACCAGGAGCACCACCCTCCTTACCCTCACCAGCGTCCCGTCTTCGGTAGCCACCCTCGCGGTCACCACGATCGCCGCGGTCGCCACGGTCGCCACGGTCACCACCACGGCCACGGCCGAACGGTCGTCTCTCACGCTCGCCCTCGCCCATCATGCCTCGGGGAGGAGCGTGCGATCGCTGCTGCTTGATGTGTGTAGCGGGAACGATCTCGGCGGGGAGGTGAAGCCATTCGCGAAGGTAGTCGAGACCCTCGGGGGTGAGGGTGTAGTAGTAGTATTGCCACGAGAACTGGGTCTTGACGTAGCCGCGGGAGTTCAGGGACTGGAGGGCCTTGACGACAAAGAGATTCTTGGTGTCGATGTCGGGGTGCTTGGGAAGGTTGAAGTCCTTCTTCGCGACGAGGACGCCCTCTCGGAAGAGGTACTACGCGGACAAAAATGTTAGCTCGTCTATTTCTCGCATTTCTAGAAAATACATATAGCTGGTAATCTAACCTCGTGGATCTTCTTGCGGTCAGCCTTCGGAATCAGCATCTTGGCGGTTGGTCACGGTGACAAGATGTTGAGTTGTGATGGATAGGCTTGGTTGATGTGAAGTCAACAGGCTGATTGACTCTTTGCGATGAATTGAAGGTCTGGGAATTTTTGGTTGTGCGCAAAAACCCTATGGTGGAGAAGGAAGCGACACTAAAGTTAGTGGGGCGTTGTGGCTTGGGTTGAAACACGCACGAACCAGTCCTTTCAGTATGTGGCTAGGCAAAGTGGCGCGTACTCAGGGGTACCGAGGTATTTGTATTTCTCGGGCTTTAGATACAACCTTGGAAGTCTTGGCATGAACCGATAAGACCCCGGGGATTCCTCAATTCATCCATCTTCAACTCCAGCCTTCCTACCTATCAACAATTCAGCGATCACCACCTCAGACTACAGAACCCATAACAGCAAGCTCTTCTACGTTCGTCCATACCATTACACAATAATACGTACACAAGATGGCGCCCAGAAGTATCAACGTCTTCGTTACGACCTTCTCAGGCCTAGGCCTACCTCCCACTCTATCATTTCCCGTTCCTCCAACTACAACCTACTCCGACCTACACCATCGCATCGAAGATCGATTACCGCAGACAGAGTCGCGACTCATTCTGACCACTATCTCAAATAAACAACTGCTGTCAACCTCTAGAGAACTAGTCTCTAACCTCTGCGACACCGACGATGCTTTCGTTTCCTTGCGATTATCACTTCCACTATGTGGTGGCAAAGGTGGTTTCGGTTCCCAGCTCCGAGCAGCCGGTGGCCGAATGTCTTCAAAGAAGAAGAGGAACCGCGGCGACGAAAACGGATCAAGCAGGAATCTCGATGGACGTCGGCTAAGAACGGTCAACGAAGCCAAGGCCTTGGCTGAGTACCTCGCCATCAAGCCAGAGATGGAACAAAAGGAGAAGGAAAAGCGACGCGCAAGATGGCAACAGATCGTCGATGCTGCGGATGAGAGAGAACACGAGATAAAGAACAGCACGAAGGGCCGACTAGACGGCAAATGGGTCGAGGACAAGGAAGAGGCCAGTGAGCGAACGCGCGAAGCCGTTCTTGCCGCTATAAAAGCAGGGAACTACAAGGACAACCTACTCGGCACATCGCATGGCTCGACATCAAATTCGGCCGAGGATATGGAGGAAGACTCATCAAGCAATGAAGGAAATGAATCCGGAGAGTCAAGCGGTTCCAAAGCCGTGACGCAGCCAACAAATGCGTCGGCGAAGAAGCCGCTCACAAGAGCATTCGCTGGTTTCGACGAGGACGACGAATTCATGAGTTCCTCCGACGAGGATGAGAAGGAAGGGAAATAAGGAAGCCATGGCCGCATTACAATGATACCCACGAATAGTTAAGACGAACCAAGCTCAAGCTTAAGACAAGAGATACCTTAAGTACTAGCGCTCCGCTATCAGATATTCCTTTAGTGTCACTGACCTTAGAGGTTTGACCAGTTGGCGTTATTCCATAGAGGCTGAATGGTCGATTAAGATATGCATTTGTGCCACTCAACATTCATATTCGAACTTCGACTCCTGTGTTTGCAACCCAAGTATGTTGGTGAAGGCAACAAGGTCTCAAGTAATACCCTTCCAACCACCTACTACGAATATTTGGGTCTTCTACTAGAACCAAGTACGAATTCGATATGTTATATTGCCTATGTTGTGTCTGAGCCTATGAAGGAGGTGCCAACTTAATGAGAGGGAATACGGTATTTACTTGGTAGTGTCGACTGACTTTCTAGAATGAAGCAGATGACGTCCAAAGGACCACCCAGGACAATATTACGAGGCATGGAGTATTGATGTATAAGAGGCATAGCTCTAAAGCTAGCATGACCGTGCTTTCTTTCCACAGAAGATATGCGAGAAGAGGGATGATAGCATAGGTACTCTTTGAAGTATTCCATGTTCTTAAACTATACCCCTATTAACAAATCGCGGTCTATTTTATAAACGCCTTCATCTCATCCACATCCGACGTCCCCATCGCACAGCTAAGCTCCTTATACTCCTCCAGATCCACATTCACATTGTCAACCTCCTCCTTAACCATAGTCCACGCATCCTTTCCGAGCGGAACTCGAATCGGAATCCTCCGCCCACTCCCCACGATCGAGTAAATCGCCTCAGCCGCCTCCTCCGCCTTCGCGAACCCCGCGTGCGCCGCCGGGTTATCCATAAACGCCAGCATGACATTTGTACCACACTTCGAATCCGCCTCATACGCAGGATGTCGCGGCAGCCTCTGCAGCGACGAAGTCGTAAACTTCGTCGCCACACCACCAGGCTCCACATTACACACGTGGATATTCCAGTCCGGCGAGACCTCCTTCGCGACGCTCTCCGCAAACCCTTCCAGCGCGAACTTAGTAGCGTGGTAAAACGAGTTGCCGGGGCTAGTCATGAAGCCGCCCATAGAACTAACATTGATAACCACACCCCCCTTTTGGCCAGACTGGGGATTAACGTCCCGGAAAACCGGCAGCGATCGCTTGGTCACGTCGACGGCGCCCCAGAAATTCGTGTCCATGAGCACCCGCGCGCCGCTGTTGCCGGGTGGCGAGGCCTCGGCGTCGCCCATCATGTTGTAGCCCGCATTATTGACCACGACGTCGACGCGGCCGAAGTGCGCGAGCGCCGCCTCGAAGGCTGCGTTGATGGATGCCTCGGACGTGACGTCGAGCGCCAGCTTCAGGACATTGGGCCCGCTTGGGATGGCGGGAGCGGCTAGAGATGCCGGGTTGCGCGCCGTGGCTACCACGCGCTGGGACGGTGTTTTGGTCGCGACGTGTTGGGCTACGGCTTGCCCGATGCCGGAGGAGCAGCCGGTGACTTTGGGTAGTTAGTTGATCAGCAGGGCCGTTTACTTATAACTTAGCTTGAGATGCGAGATAGGGCTTACTGAACCAGACAGCGTCGGCTGGTAGCTTATATAATTGAGGAGCGGGAGCCTCCATTTTGACGCCGGAGAAAAAGTTGCTTTATATCCCAACAAGGATGTGTATCTAAGTATTTTCAGAATTAAACTACCTCCTCTTGCTCTAATTACAATTAATCGTAGAAATCCCGAATTATCGAACCCTCTTTATATCCCAAGTCCTTTCCTTTTGATGGCCCATAAGCTCGTAAACCAAACGAAGCATACGCTCAGCAGATAGCCACTCTCCTCCCCGGGAATAATTACCTGGCAAGGGTAGGCGATTAGACGCCGCAAACAGAGCCATAGTCGTTTCCATGATCAACATGTAGCTCACGCAGCCCGACTTGACTTATGCACGATCGATCTATCTTAACCCCTAACACCCCTATTCGTGCATAAAGTCCGCCTAGCTCCGTCGTATCCATATATGTAGTTTCGATTTCTAAATGGTACCCAGGTACCTACCTAAGGATGAATCATATACGACAATCTAGGGGAGGAATCCACATACGTAATTGCTGACTATTCGTCTCCGAGCAGTATTATAGAAGGGGTGTTATCTACGGTACTATTGCCTTACTCGTTATTCAGCACCGAATTCTACTTGATAACCATATCGGAGTTGTGAGGTCAGCTAATAACTGAAATCACGCTGGTCAGCTCGCATACCTTGATAACTACGAAGTAGACCCCCATGATTTGCCATACACAAACTCTCTACTTGCTGTTGAATAGTAGATTAGGTAGTTTGGAGCTTAAAGACTACTGAATATAATATCAGGACTTTTCGATTTCGGTGGCTAACATATCTATGTAACCGCACTCTACATATACTTGTCAACAGTTTTACTATTTCATGATCCATGACATTAGGCCCACGCTGTGTGCTTGAGAATGTCAAAGGCCAATCAGTTCGGCACGGTCGCGTTTTACTAGTTCGTAACCCTGCTCATCTGGACCAGCCGTTTCACTCCAACCTAAGGTCCTGTTAGCAAGAGGGCTCGACCATGCGAACGGATTCAACATACCATCCAGTTACCACATTCTTCTGTCTTGTCTCGTTGGATCTCTACCTGAAGACGGTGTGCCTCTGCATAGTTCTTAGATTCCAGAGCTTGAGCTAGGCTAGTCAACTGCTTGATGGTATCTGGCTGAACTAAATCCTCGTTGTTGAGATGGTCAAATAGAAGGCCGAGTCGTTTCTGTGTGTCCTTAACTTGAGGAGCAAAGGAAGCCGGCGCCTTGCCAGCTATCCGTTGCATGTCACGGCTCAGTGCGTCGACCAACTGTTGAGCGTTGGGGGGGATATGAGAGCGATCGCCTGGGGGGTATCTCGACTTAGGAGGTGCTGCGGCTCGTGGCGGAGGAGGAGCGGGTGAAGTCGCTGCAGGTGGCGGGCCACCGCCGGACGAGGGCGGACCTGTAGATGGCGGCCCTTGCTGTACCGGTGGAGCGCCATAGGGAGATGGGGCATACTGATTGTGAGACGGTGTCGCCTGGGGAGATGGAGCGTAAGGGTTTGGTGGAGGCGGTCGGTGGGCTTGAGGAGGTGGGATGGGCACCTGTTGGGGAGTATTGCTAAGCTGCTGAGGTGCCGGGGCCGGGGCATACCGACTCGTAGGTGCAGCTCCCGATGGTGGCGGATTGTAAGGCGAAGCCATTCTTGGGACAACATGGCCCATCGGTGGAGGCATACCAGTGCCACTTCCCAGTGTTTGCGCCGTGGGAGGCGGCGCGTATGTTTGTGCTACAGAGGATCCAGGCCGAGGAGGCGGTGGTAAGTGGCCGGCTTGCGGAGGACCACCAAGGGGAGACATTACCCTCCCAGTTGGCGGGCCTTTTGGAGGAGGCGGCGGCGGTGTTGCGGTTCCGCGATGAGAGCCATAGGGACTTTGCGGTGGCGGCGGCATTGCCTGGTTCGCCTGGTTGGCCTGGTTGGGAAACGGAGATGTGATAGGAGCCGTACTCGGCGTATTTCTTCGGGGAGGTACTTTCGTTACAACAGGGACATCGTTCCAGTTTCCTCCATCCGCAGCTCTCGGAGGGGGTTTCGTGGACGGAGTTGATGCTCTCGGGGGAGCCCCAAAGGACGTTGGCGGAGGACCATAACCTGGATGCTGAGGAGCTTGGACAGGCTGTGGCTGCGGTGGTTGGTATCCTTGCGGAGCATAAGGGTTGCCAGCCGTCGGTGGAGCGTAAGGGTTAAGCGCAGGAGTCTGTACAGTAGGTCCGTAAGGGTTGACAGGGCTGATTCCGGATGTAGGCTGAGGCGGCTGATAGCCCCCTGCTGCGGACGTGGTTCGAGAAGATATGCGTGAAGCCGCCGCAGGCCTTTGAGCTGGCTGCCTTGTAGTAATAGACTGAGGAGCCGCTTTCTTCGTTGCTAACTGCACCCGCTCACGCGCCATATCAGCGGCAGCATACTTGGGCGGTAGGAGACTCAAGTATTTCTGAGCAATCTCGAGTTGGCCGTGCGCCGCGACAATATCCGCGTACTCGATATACTTATCATAAAGGGAGGAGAGCTTCCAACCTGAAGGAAGTCCGGTCTCGGTATCCCTGAATTTTGTGACGTGGCGGAAGACCGTAACCTTCTCAATAAAGTGTTGGAGGGTCCTCGCGTGGACAGAGAAAGTAGAATCATTGGCCTCAGCGAGCCCAGCTTTCTCGGCTTCCTCGAGCTCGCTAACCCAGATGTCCACCACCTTCTCGAGCTTCGAGCCGACTAGATAGCAGAACGAGGCATCCTTTCTAGAACCTGACTCGAAAATGCGATCACCTAATGCTTCGCATAAATCTGGGAATTCGGTTGGATCCGCAAATGTACAGAGCGTCACCATAGTCTCCTTCCAATCAGCCAAATCAGCGTTGTAGACAACGTCCCAGAGGTTCTTAACAATGACGGAGCCCAGAAGTCTCAAATAGCTTGGCATCCCGGTTTTCTGGGACAGATAAGCGGACTGGACCTTGTCGACAAGCTCCTTTCCACCGCAATTCGCGATCATGAAGGCGTCCGCCATGCGGCCCTCCTTTACGCAGATATCGGTTGCCTGCTCAAACCGTCCCAGCATTAAGGCTTTCGTGATCTGCTTCTCAACAGTGGTATCGCTGTCAGCGAATAGGTGGAAAGGGTTGTCCGTCTTAGCACCCTTTGTAGCCGAGAGACTCGCCAAGAAGTCCACGTCCTCGCCCTCGCCTTCGGCTCCATCGGAGAAGAAAGTCGAAATACGTTTCTTATGCGCCTTCACTCCCAAACTTGGCTTCTCCGGCTCAGCTTCCTTGGTTTCAGCCGCCTCTTCAGTTACACCATTAGTTGATTCGTCCTTCGTTTCATCCTCGTTGAATCCCAGATACTCAACAATTTGTTTTCGCGGATTGTCGGTGAGTAGGGTCTCCAAAACGCGCCAATCAGCCTTCTCTTCATCCGTCGCGGCTTGCTCTATGTGCGATTCACATATAGCCGTAACATCACCAGACTTTAGCGATTCTTCAAATTTCTCGGTAGCCGTTCCGATTTCAGAATCCACGGAAAACTGGGAGATTAAAATCTTGGAAGATCGCTTATGACCAGACTGATGAGGATTTTGTTTAAATATGATAAGTTTGCCACCAAATCCAAACGAAACTCCCACGGGCCTCTCAAGCCACTTCGGAGCCTTCGACAAAGAGAACGCAGCACCTTGAGGCTCTCTCTGAGCCTGGGTGAAGAAGTCTTCGCCATCCAGGTTGGTCTGAGTAGTGCTCTGTACAGCTGAAGGGTTTGTGTTCTGTAGTGTTTGAATCGTGATCTTTCCATCGAACGACGCAGTAGCTGAGAGGCTGGGGTTATGGGGATGGAACCGTGTTAGGAAGGTCCAGTTAGTGACTTCAGGGAATTCACCGTAGCGCTCGCCCGTCTGAGGATTCCAGACCAATGTCCTGTTATCTTTACCGCACGAAATCAGAATATCACCATCCTGCTGACACCAGGACACTGACAGAACACCTTGCTCGTGACCCTGGAGTGTTCTCTCCGGCGCGTTGGAGTTTCGCAAATCCCATAGCAATATGACAGGGGTGGTATCATCAGGGGTAGCAGTCAAAAGCTTGGTTGAGTTGTTCGGGTCCCACGCAATAGAACTAACTGGCTTCCGATTGTTGTTGAGTGTCAAGGATGCCTTCTTAGTCTTTAAGTCCCACACAGTGACGAAACCACCAGAGCCTCCTGTTGCGAGAATATGGGCCACTTTTGTATTCCATGCTACACATTCCAAATCATCTGACCGTGCCGCAGCAGTACCTAAGCGGAAAGCGTTCGATGGATCGTGCACATCGTAAATGAAGAGTTCTCCCTTGGCACCGGCGGTGGCTAGAATCTGAGGTCTCAGAGGATTGAATTGCAATGATTTGATGGCACCGGTGTGCTTCGTGGTTCGCGATATTAAAGCGTCTGACTCGCCAGAGATGAGTTTCTCGGCATCCCAAAGGTCAAGCGACCCGTTCTCGAGAGCGCCAGCAATAATGCCCTGAGGATGGTCTTCGGAGGGTTGGCCCCAGGCGATGTCGTAGAACCTAGCCGCAGTCTGTCAGTAACCTTACAGGTTCACCGCCACGATTCTAGATGCTATTTACCTAGAGTCAGCGGCGATGCTCGCAATGGGCTGAAGCTCGAGCCCTTGTTCCTGGTTGTCGAGGCTCAAATCCCACAACTCCAGCTTTGTCTCATCGGAGAAGTCAGCGTCCACAGCTCCAGCACGGGTTCCAGTAACCAGCAAGGGCTTTGCGGTACCAGGCGACCAAGCAAAGGCCGCCGTGCGCGAGATCTCGCGCAGTCTGACCATATTGACTTGACCACGTTGAAAGGCAATTCGGTCTGTTCAGGGGTTGGCCGGTCGATCGAGTCAAGTCGAGGGATGCGGGAGGAGAATAGTTGTTTTCTAAGGAGGATTCGCTTAAACACCAGCTGGCATTGAGCTCTCTGGGCCAGCTAGGAATGTTGGCAAAGGCCCAAAACACGGAAAGTTTGTGTGTGTGTCGAATGGATTCCTAGACTAGTTGACTTAGAACAACAGGAACATGCCAATTCATTATGTTGCCAGATAATGCAAGTCTAATGGTCGCCGGGTGTGGGCGCATGAGCTCACAAGCCAAACCAAATCAAGGTCAAGCACAATCTGTTCCTTCCCTGTGGCTGTGGAGTTACGTAAAGCCTCCGACATTCACGTGATGACTGCCGAGAATTTAAATCTTTCAATGACGACGACTTACTAAATGTAAGTCAACCTTGGACGTATTCCTTTCTGAATATCATTCGCATTCAATTAATTTTAAAGACTGCATTATGGCTATTTAAACTAACTTAGACTATAAATGAAATCAATTAGATATTAGACATAATACTAGATGGTTCTGATGCGTTACTAGTTGATGTAAAGTGATTATATGCGGTTTAATTGAATATGTTCATTTAAAGGCGCCTAACTAAAATCCAAGATCATCCCGCAGCAGCTCACTTCAGCCACATCCTACTCTTTCAGTTATATCTTATTTGCCAGCGCTCAAACCTTACAACAGCACTCCTTACACGGAGAAATAAGAGGATTTAGGAGACATTACATTCCCAAAGGTCAAGGGCAAGATGACAGACGCGGCCCGTTGGAAAGCCACGGTTTACGTCGGAGGTTTGGCCTCTCTGGTCACCACCGGAAATCTCCACGATGCTTTCATCCCGTTTGGTGAAATTGCGGATATAACCCTACCCAAGAACGATGCGCCAAACACGACCGACCCGCACAGAGGATTCGCATACGTAGAGTATGAGGATGCCGAAGACGCCAAAGAAGCAATCGACAACATGGACCAGTCAGAATTATTTGGCAGGGTCTTAAAAGTCTCGGCTGCCAAGCCTCCTAAGAGCGCAGAGGAAGGACTAGGTAGTAAGACAGCAATCTGGGAGCAAGTACGTAATTCTTAACTATTAACTATTCTATGACCAGTTTACTAACAGATACAATAGGAAGGGTGGCTTGCTGAACATGCCGTCAGTGAGGAAGACCGTACTGCAGCAGCGGGAGCTAGAGGTAGCATCGATGATAGACCAGATGATCCCATGCAAGGACTTGAGGGACTTGACGTTGCTGGGCCAAAGCCAGAGTAAGGAGGAATTCATTATAGGGGCCTACTTGAACTTCCTTGCATAGCGATGGCGTTGGAAAAGGGTCTGTTCGGCACAAGGGAAAGCAAAATAGGAGCTTACGACTCGAAGTCTATATCACGCTTGATCTCCCGTATTTAACATCTTGCGGTGACTACGTGTAACATGTACAGTGCTGTGCTTCTCTAAAAGAAGAAAATGCGCCCTTTCCCAACGAGCCTGTTTCGACTAGCCATATTCCAGCCTTGCATCCGTGCCATGTCGGACTCTGTTTAATGCTCCTTGGCATGTTCGCCATGCTCAGATGGCTCGTCCTTTCGGTTTTGGCGGCTGAGTCGGAGGTTCTTGTCTACCGTGAATTTGCGATAGCTCGAGTAACCGGCAGCAAACACAGCAAATCCGACGACAACGCCTGACGTATCGTAAGTATACTCCATCCTCGGGTATTTCCTGGGTTGCGTGGGTAGACTAACCGAGCGGGATCAACTCTGCTGGAATTTGTCGCAATTTTCGCAGGCGTTGGGAGACGGTATGTGCTAAGTATCCGTCAATATCAAGTTGTTCCTCTATGGCATTCCGTAGGGAAGATCTCGAGAAGTCCAATATATGGGTTGAAGAGCTCAATTGTTCGCGAGGGATGAGAACGTACCGCTCTGGTCCTCTTTCTATTATGGGTCGTTAGTAAACGTCATAGCTATGCGAGAAAGCGAAAAAGACAGAGGCCGTACGGGAACAGGGAACATCATGCGCCTCGTGGGCATCATTCTCAAAGCTCGCGTAGCGTACATATCGGCAGATTGAGGGGATATTTCCGAGGTTGGAAGGTAGCGTAGGTGAGGATGTAGTCGAAGCTGTTGAAAGTGCAGTGGAATTGACGTTTTGGTCGTAGTTGGAAGGTTTTGGGGGAGGGAAGAGCTTCGGTAACTTGGATCAAGCCACGACCAGTGAAAAGAGCGAAAATAATCATAGTGGGGCCCTTTCCCTCCAAGCGTGCGCTGTATCGTGCCACCAAAGCCTGAGGCACCTAAAATAACGCTCCATGATTCGATTCGGCAAGAATCTCCAATGGTCCGAGCTACTTCTTTCCATTGAAGCTCGTAGTCCCCGTCCCCGTCCCCGACATAGTACGGAATACATCATCACCTCCAACAACAACAATTTGCGATTGAATCCACCAACACCTTTTATCCCACGATCTATACCAAAATTCCGTCAAAATGTCCGACGAGGAACGCGAGACAAAGCCCTTCAAGTTCGTCACTGGTAAGTTTTCCCCTTGAAATCCCTCAGACGCCGTCATCCGTTGTCCCGAGTTTTGATAGTCGTAACTAATTCTTATTTTCACAGCTGGTAAGAAAACCATCACCCCATATAAATTCCCCCGACTAGAGCGATGATACGAAGCGACCATATCAAAATACGGAATCAATACATTTGCGCCTACTCAAGATGTCAAATCCAACCTAGTCTAACCTGCGCAAACAGGTGTCGATGCTCGATTCCCCAACATGAACCAGACCAAGCACTGCTGGCAGAACTACGTCGACTACCACAAGTGCATCAACGCCAAGGGCGAGGACTTTTCCCCTTGCCGTCAGGTACGATTGTCAGCTTCACGTACGAAACCCATACACTGACAGTCCAAGTTCTTGCTTGCATACAGATCTCTATGCCCAAGCGGATGGTACCAACGATGGGATGAGCAGCGAGGTCAGTAATCCAATGTCTTGCATACTTAGGTAGGAATTGAGGTTAACATAGGACAGAGGCCGGAAACTTCCCCGCCAAGCTAGATGCTTAGATGCACCCCCTGTGGATTTTATAAGCATCAGCCGAATCAGCAGCAGAGTTGGACTATCACGATGTATCATATTACCTAGACTCCTCGAGCTAGCAAACAAGTAGAGATTCGCTGCAAAGCTCTCCTTGCCTTATATGTAGGCTTTTGTGATTATTCAGCTTGTAATGCTAGGCAGTTATGATCCCAGTGTCGAGTGGTGGCAGCTGGGAGTGAGATATCAGCACGAAGCCATCATGGTTAAAAGAATTGTTGATCATGTGCGTATGATCTTGCTCTAGATTCAAGAACACACATGATTACTATACTTGTTTCTTCTCTTTTAGGCCCAGATGTATTAGGTGTTACCGTGGTATCTGTCTAGGTACCTACCTAAGCAACCAACGCATCATGCGGGTCATGAGGTAGAGACTGCCTGGACATTCCATAAGCACCCTATAAACTTTTATCATGGTAGTTATCATAGCAGGAATAGGTGTAGGGCTACAATGATTGTAGATACCTACCTGGTATAGAAACTTAACACAATCAAGAGGTAGTTATAGTACCTTGTATTATCTGGCAACGACCCGAATAGAATGATTACCAGGTAGGTATGAAACTTCATGGTTCTTTAAGCCAATGATTGTCGCTGTGTACCTACCTCTTTCTACTGTATTTAATATGGGAGAGTGCTTAGAAAGTAACAATCATTGTGTAAAAAAGAATCATTGTCAATTCAATAACCATTGTCAACTCAATAATCGTTGATACACCTCACCTACTCCCGCTATGGGTAGGTTAGGGGTAGGTATATAGTCGTAGGACTCTTCACGCTTAATTTTTACTAATCCCCCTTCATCCAGATCATATCAAGTCTAAACCATACTTCGTACACGATGGCACAAGTTCGCTTTTCTGAACTCCCTGTCGAGCTACGCTTACAGATCTGGGAGGAAGCATTGCACCGGGAGAGATTGGTACTCGTGAGTGACCGAAGCAGAACAGTCTGTCCTATGAGAAAACTCGTTTCCCCCCTTTTAGCTGTGAATCGAGAGAGCCGCAGAGTAGCTAAGGCCTTCTACAATCTCACTCTTGACGTCCATCGCATCTCCGACCAACAGAAGCTGGACCAACCATCACATGTCACGTCTCAAGATCCAGTCCAAGGACCATCCGCCGGGATACTATATCTCAGCCTCGATTGGGATATATTCACAAGTGGCATCGAGTGGAAGATTCAGCAATGGAAGGGCAGCTCGCTCGGTATCATGGACAATTGCGAAACAAAATCTATCAATACGGCTGACTATTACCGCATCGCCACGCTACGTACCGTATTTGAGCCGATCCGTAGAGGGATTCCTAAACAATGAATATATTTACCTCTAGACTAGTACGAGACAAGTATTATTAGCAAATCATCCCTACATTTCCCGAGCTCGGGGAACCACTTGATCTAAACACGACTGTGGTCCTAGAGATGGACCGAGAGGGGTTGTTTGCTCTTCCAAGAGTTCAGAAATACTTAATACGTACTACGCAGAGAAAGACCCGGATGAAGACATTCTCGGGGAAGACAAGAAGGCCATAGGTCTCGAGGCACAAGATGGCGAGGATGAAGAGTTTCTCACTGAGGTCGGTCACGATGAAGAGGACGTTTTTGGATTAAGCCCACGTTCACTCCCGTCAAGTACCTAGTGAACGATGAAGAGACGCCCTTCCAGTCACAACATAGGTAAGTAGATGTCTTAGATATTCAAGGTACTTCCCAATACCATAGGCATATATAAGTTGTCACTATTATGTGTCACGTTGAAACTAGACATATTCAAGTCTAGACATACCCACGAAGATCTAGGGCCTATAAAAGAACCTTATCGTGCGTAGGTGGACTATAGTCTACGAGAAGCCGGCATTTCATTGTATTCTTAACCTAGTTAGACCAATGTTTAATAACCCCTATCCTTAAGGGTTCTCTATACGTGAAGTTGGAATTTTATTTCTATCGATAGAATTTGATCATTCTACTATGCAAAGTACCTGGTAGTTAAATGTACGGGATCATTCAAGTCATACACGTCTCACTAGATATTACAATCGTTGAGTTAACAATGTTTATTTAGTGTATTATTTTAATGGTACCATATCTAGGAAGCGTCATAAAAGCTGTCAGGTAGTCACTACTTGTTTTCCATCTCTAACTGGCGCATCGACTCCGTCATTGGTGACAGCCACTTATTCTTGCCGATATCAGGACAGTCAGTGTTAGCGGCTACCCATTTGAATCGGCGTCTTCTCGCCAGCTCGATCAGCCGCCTAATCTCTTGGTCTAAGAATCGAAGTATCACAGCAAACCGACCTCGATGCGGAGCACTCTTTTCGAATGCTGGAGGTATCCATCTAGGGTATATTTTAAGGTGAGAATCTCTCATTTTGAACTGAGATGTCATATACTTCAGGCTATGATAGCAAAGCCAACAAGGTCCCTTGCTGCATCCAATGTAGTTGAAGAAATCCGTTGAGCGGTTGCTTGTCAGTATAAGGTCAAGAATCTGCATTTCGCAGTGCATAAGAAGTCTAAGTGGAGATTTAGGGTTACGATGCTTCTTTATGAATGATTCTTTGTCTTCACTGTTCAGGATGCCTGTCTGGATCCCTGCTTGAGCTATACGCTCCAATGATATTGAACGTCTGTTGGAATTCTCTGGCCTTGATACGAACTCGATCTTCAGAGTTGCCGGGTCATGGTGGATTTTGAAACGGACCATATCGTACCAGGCTCGACAATAAGTCGCTATCACATAAATAAGCCTACGGAGCTTTTCCTGCCGTACCTTGTCACCGTCCTTTGAGGATTGACTCTCGAGCATTGCACGGAGTTGGCTAAATATCAGTTCCATGGCCTCCCTATATGATTCTACGAGCTGATAACACAGCTTCGTAGTTGTGTCAAGAAGTTTGAGGTTACCGTTCTCCTTAGGCTTCGAGCGCATATCTAGTTTCTCCATAATCGAGATGAGTATACCCTGAGCTTCTAGTATTCCTTCCTTATCTGATACGGGCTTTGCAGCCTCTTCAATCGACGTCTTCGTCTTCGCATATGAGAAATTGCTACCGCTACCTCTAGTCTTGCCAGCACGCGCATTTTTTATATGCCTCGAGATGTTACTGTAGCAGCTTTCGAGGATGTATTTCCAAAGGTCGTTTTGAATGTTCGGGTTGTCAATATGATCTCCTCGGGCGCGCTCTTGGCTTCCGTGTGGAATCCTGTTAGTGAACCACGTCTCTATTCTCTTGGCAAGCTCATCAAGTTGATTACGTGGATTAGGCCAAGCACCATTCCTAGCAACGGAGAGCACGTAAATATTCGGTGTGTCTTCACTCCGTTCCATGGCAGTCGCGATGACACCTTTGCCACCCGGTTTGGCGAAGATCAGAGCGAAGGAGTCAAGGAGATTTCCCCCCATCTGACCCCTTTCGGATTTCCCATTTGCCGGTAAGTCTTTTATGATTGAGCTAATATCGCGAGGTTGTGGCTGTTCCTCAGACTGGAGCTCTGGGCCTGTACGTTTGATATTTCTGTGTTGTATTCCTATACCGTGAAGTACAAAGGCGCTAGCATAAAACTTCTCCAGCTCAGTAGCCTCTAACGTGCCCGATTCGGAGGAGGGATGTGTTTCTGGGGTAGTATCTAAGGACAGCATCATCTAGATACAATGGTTAGGGTCTTGTAATACTCTGGTAAGACTTGAGGGTGAAGATTGTGATATAAGCAGTGACTTCATATTTACCTATTGTCTGAACGCTTCCGTGCTTCTTATATACTTCTCCATCACGCCCCTGTATGCCCCTTGCTTCGATTATCCTGTTACCCAACTCTAGGTCTTTCAGCGCACAGTCTGAGTTGTCATGGAGTATCACCGAGAGATGACCTGAACTGAAACAACAAAGTTACAAGAGCGGCAAGCTCGTGCCAAGTCATATCTAAGCCGTATTGAAATCAAAATAACTTTGAAACGTAGAGAGCGCAAGCCTGTTATGAATGGGTACACGGATAAACATGGGAATTAACAACAGAACAAGGAAATTCTCAGTATATGCCATGTTGGCGAAGTATGAAGGTACTCATGTTAACGGTGACGTGGCGCTTCTTGCTTTGCAAAGCCTATGCCATATCGTTTCACAATGTTCTATTTCCGAGCTATTTCGACCAATTTCGACCAACCCTTTAGAGACGTAGAAATAGGCTCCTAATATTGCTCAGAGGATAGATCGGAGATATATAGTATTTATATACCCTTATGCTATGTCAAATGTTTGATAGCCACCAGGTGACACATACTTAGGACTCTAGGGTATTTCCAAGAATATTATAGACCGGCTTCCCCTATATTTTGCTGTTTCGTTTTACTTCCATGAGCCACCTTATAACTGCAGAATTCAGCGAGTCACGTTAACGTGCATTTGGAGGGAATCTCGAAGGTGATTACTCTCAGCTTGTTCGAGTTTGATAGGGTTGAGAGCCGGATGCTTACGTGAATAAATCTGACAACTGTATTGAGTGACCCTTCCCAATCCCAAGATTGTTGGTGTTGAACCGAAAGAACCTATCCCTGAAGAGCAACGTTCGGGTATCTAGCCCCGTAGAAACTATATCGAAGATCACATCTCGCATTAGGGAAACTGATAATTATTATGTTGCCGTCCCCTGCTACAACGACTATGAAGCAGTGAAGTTATCTATCAGCTTAGAGAATGATTTTCGGCTGCAAAAGAATGGGCTTGTTCAATGACACTGACAGGAGCGGACGAACTGGTAAATCATACCTAAGTCACAATTAAATAGGGGCTTATACCCCACTTTAGCGATGTCCCCGTAAAACGCATCGGAAGTTTTGGCGGCCCGCACTGACCGGGGTCTCCAAAATTTCAATTGCTTTAGATGCACAGTGGATCGGATCACGAACAGCTTCTCTAACTACTTTGACCTCGCGCAAGCCAGACTGAAAATTTAATCGTGAGCCGAGCCAAGCTCGCAGGAGACTTGGTCAAGATGGTGAATCCAGGAAAGCGGATGCACATACTCCAAGAGGTAAGCTCTGTTTCCCTTTATTATATGAAGTCTGCTGCTAACACACCATTTAGAAGGTAAAAAGCAATGCCAATTAGACTCCAAGGATATGCGTTCTGATGTGATTGCCATTTTAGATATTGGCGATACGGCATGGCCCTGGAGCAGCAATATTACCACCCGAGATCACGCGGATACATATGGACTTCAGACAGAAGTGGAATAACGGACACTTTGGGCCTAGGTACGCGGTTTTGCCTAGCCCTTTCTACTGTCACATAATATAGGCCTCACTGGAACGTATTGAGAGAACATGGCTAACTGTTATTTCTCTATAGGAAATTCTGGAAAACCTGCCTCCCCCGTCTAAAGTTTTATAATCCAGCGATCCCCATGCTCGTGAACCGAACGAGAGATGAATCGGAATCGACGCCGGCCAAGATGTCCATCTACTTCCGGCAAACCTCCCTATCTTCCAACACACCTGCTGCCTTAAGTACTAAGCTAAGCGCACTACCACTGGCGCAGCAACCACGTTCGAGCATTGAGAACGAGCACCCGGCGCCAGAACCCGAGGAGGGCGAGCGTGTCGTCACAATTGACATGAAAAACATACATTCAGACGACATCCTAGCCGAGTTCATGGCCAAGACGGGCGCTACTCCCGTCAAGCCGACCCCCTCTGAGCAGTTCATGATGGATGAGATCGAGGAGCTTCACAAGCGTGCGGCATTCGACCGGGTTATCGCTCGGAAGTACCTCGAGGACAAGCGCCGCGAGGAGCGCTCGCTAGCGATGGCTCGCCAAGAGGCCGCGGCCATTAGGATGGCTAACCAATAAGCCTAGGAGCTGCCAATTTTTCCCCCGGTCCTGCCTCTAGCCGGAGTAAAAGGCCCTGTGTGCTGTTGCAGAGGAGCAGGACGAAGAGATCTAACAGGCGTGAGCGCTATTGACTTACAGACGCAACCCTCCCATTTCAAAATCCCATCGCTCCGACTTGTACTAAGACATGTATCATACGAATTAACCGGCGCATAAAACCCGGAGGGAATGTAGATGAAATGGGAGTATATATCAGGGGCCTACGAGAAGACAGTTGGCCCTTCAGAGCAGCAACGATGACAGGATATCTACCTATCTGTCTACATGCAAAAATCAAAAGAAATTCGACCAATCGAGATCAAGAACCAGAGCGTGAATATTTTTTTTCTGTTCTCTTTTCTTTATACCTCTATCCCCCCATTACATCAACCACCTTGCATACACTCTGAGATATTTAGCCTTGATCTCCATGGTATATCTCAATTTTACGTCAAGGAAGACTGAAATGACCACATCTATTCACCGTGGCCTCCTCTGCTCTAAAGGACCATGCCTTATTTTGTTGGCCTACATTTCTTTTCTGTCCGTTATTGCCATGCATTGCTTTCAAGTGGTAAGGTGTTGATTGTGTCTAGATATTCGAGACAACTCGTAGATATATCATGTATCCTACTCCTATCCTCTAATTACACTTAGCTCACCTAGTCATCTTGTCTAGAAAGATTTAAATATCTGTTGTACTAAATAACCCGAGCTGGATGAATAGACGGGTTAAGATCACGGTGAAGTGAACACACCATCTTGAATACTACATTCTTAACTACGTAACTCATTCTATACCATGACTCAACACTAGACGTTAAATATACAATATTATAACAACTTTCAACAGTCACCGTCGTCATGTCATCTTGCCTTCGTTTACCAACCAAACCCAGCCCCATCCCTCCCTCCTCCCTCAAGACCGATATATCATATCATTTTTGTTTAAAGATACATAAAGAAAAAACCATCCATAATAATCTACACCTCGGTCTCAACATCCGGCTGCCGCCCGCTCAGCGAGCCCATCTGCGTAACCCGGCGGATGGCGTACTTGGCCTCGTCCTTGGCGAACTGCGCGTTGCGCAGCGGCCGCCACTGCATCAGCCCGCGGTGCTGCCGGTGCAGGTCGCGGCTCCTCTCCTTGTAGTCCCGGTACTGCTTGATCGGGTTGCGGCTGCTGCGGCTGCGCCCCGAGTCCGTCGTGCCGTTCGTCATTGCCGTGTCGCGCGTTAGGGCGCTGCCGCTTGTGCTCGGCCGCCCGGCCCCGGCGCCGGTACCGTCTTCGCTGGCCCGTGGCGAGGCTGTTGTCGCGTCGTTGACGCCTAGGTCGTCTTCGCCGTTTTCGAGTTTTGGCGCTGCGGAGCTGGACTCGCCGTTTACGCCGGAGTGGCCATCCTCGTCCTCGTCCTCGTCGGATTCGTACTCGGTTTCCTCGCGGCCTTCGCGGCTTACCATCAGCTCCGCAGGGTCTTTACCGAAAGCACCTGTCCAGTCCGTGCCGTCCCTCGTGAGCCACTTGCGCCGGTCCTCCTCTGACGCCGTGGCCAGCACGTCGCGGGCGCGCGTCAGTGACTGCTCGTGTAGCTTCTGGACGGCCGGAGGCACCGCCGTCGAAACCTCCTCCTGGCGCACGCCCTCGGCGAAGCACGCCTCCCAAGTCTCGATAGTCTCGCGGGAGTCGTTGTCGCTAACGAACCTCAAATGGTCGCGGTCCGTACCCGCCTTAAAGCGGCCGCGGAAGCGCAGGCGCCCAACCTCTTCGATCTTGATATCCGGCACGGATCTGACATTAGAAGGCGTGATGAAGTTCTGCGACAGGCGCATCGCGTTATCGCACCGCCAAACCGGGATGTCAAAGTCTTTGTCTTCGCCGTCCACCAGCTCCTGCAGCCAGACCGCGGCGAAGTGCTCCACGTGGCGCTTGCCGCTGAGGTGGAACTCGAAGAAGACGGGCGACCGGTAGCGGTAGCGCACCGGCAGGCGCGGCCGCGGATTATTGGTTATGCCGCTGACGTTCCACTCGAGCGTCTCGCCGTCTACGGTGCACTGCTCGCGCTTGACGGTCGCAGAGCTGCCGCCTGTGCGCAGCCGTAGTTTAGCTTTGCTCTTGCCCGTGCCCGTGAAGGTCGAGGTGATCTTATCGGATGTGAATTCGAATGTGCCCACGTCCCAGCCGAGCTGTGTCGGCGGTAACTTGAGCTCGACGGATCGGAATAGTAAGGAAATACGGATCCGGCCAAACCCGATTCCGCCGTCCAAGGGGTACCATCGTGTGACCTATTCGGTCTGTGTTAATTATTTATTACAGGTTGAGGTCAGAATGTGTGCTTAACTCACCTGGCTGCTCGTTTGCATGAGGTCGGAGATCTTCAAGGGCACAACGCCAATGATAGGATCGTGCTGCCTGTTACGCGAGTCGCGAACCGTGACAGTGACGATAGCAGACCTCCAATCTCGCACGAAGCGTTCGGTACCAGCGTTGAAGATAGGCTTAGAAGAAACGACCTTCGTTCGAGTCTTGTAGACCTATAGATCACATTAGCACGAGAAAAATAACCAGCGCTACCGAAACTTACCAGTTCGTCGTTGAGTAGAATGGTGCAATAAGCACTCGGCAATTTCTTACTCGACTCCTCCTTGATCTCACCAGCGTCGCGAGCTGGTTCGTATTCTCGTCCTCCCTTACGCTTTCCGCCTTCCGAGCCCTTGACATTCGCCAACTCGAGATTTACGATCTGGTGAACAACCACACTCAGAATACCAGAAGGCCAGAGAGGGTCTGGGGGTGTGTGCACGACAGCATCTTCTTCGTCGTTCTGGATGGCTCCCTTATCGTCTTGCAACTCCTTGTTGTCGCGGATCTCCTTGGGCAAGCTGAGGTCCTTGCCGTCCGTACGCAGAGCGGCGCGGAATTGAGTCTTGCCGAAGTAGCCAACCTCCCAGTGAAGCTCGCCCGGCATACTACTCTCAGCCTTGACACCGCGGAGCTTCGAGACCTGTTGGTACATTTTGCCGGGGTGTTGGATGAGTTTCTGCAGAGAGAGTTCGACTTTGCCGACCACGTCGTCGGCGCTTGACCGGTCACTATCCCACAGCTCCATCGACAGCTGCTCGTCCACCTTGATGAGATCAGCAGTGACGGGGAGGGCACAACTCTCTTCGAATACTGGGTTGAGATCGTCTTGGATGACACGAGTACAGTACATAGGTTTGCCGAACTTCGAGAAGCTGACGGTGATATAGGGGTCAGAACCGCCGCCTTCGGAGCCCCGTCGGTCTTGCTTCGACAACCCGACGGCCTTGTGGATGCGAATGAAGAGTATCCCAAGAGCATTGGTATCCTTCTGAATGTCGTCTCCTGACAACATCTTGCCGAGGTCAAGTGTTAACGACTTTGGCGCAACGTACATACTGCAGGCAGCCTTAATTGCCCAGTTGACGAAGTTCGAAATCACTGGTAGGTTTAGGATGTTGACTCCGCGCTCGATCATTGGGGTGCAACCAGCTTCGACCTTGGGGACGCCCATGAGTGTGATGGTAACTGCCTTGAGGAACGGTGGCTCAGGGGACATTTGAAGTCTAAGCCGTACGGTTCCTACCAAGCCGACTAATTCGACCCCTAGACACAGTTAGCAGGTACATTGCTTTTGCTCAATTCAATCACTTACATATGGGTAAGGGAATGCCAAATAAACCCTTGATACCAAGGTAGAACACCAACTGCATGCCCATATTCTGAGCTTTGGCAGACACGGACTCGGCCGTGGGCTTCGCGTGGTATGCGAAGGACGCTTCTAAGTTGTAGTAATCACCGCCCTCTTCATCAGCAGCGAGCTCCTGCGGATCCTTGACCTTTTCGTTCTCCTTGTGCATCTCATCTTTTAGCTCCTTCATGTGGCTATCTGGGAGAGCGCGGAGACTCAGAATCCGAAGAGGGTTGTTTCCCTGGTTGATATCTGCCACTTTGACATTCTCGATGATACCGGGAACAGAGGCTTGCATAACATCCTACTTTTGTTAGTATCTTGATATCTGCTACCAGTGTCTAGGAAACTTACTTCGAGAGTGTCAGCCACAGCAGCGAACATATCGGGATTTATAAGGCCCCAGACGATGCCGAGGAGTGTGTTCATCCACTCAACCGATTCAGGGATTAAATTAGCGACGGCGGTCTCGCCGCGCTTTTGTTCACTCGACCATTCGATGTCCCGGCCTTGTCTGACCAAGTCTTTCATCCACAAGAAAACGCCAGAAGCGACACAGATGGCCAGGGGAATTAAGCCTAACAGCCTGCCTCCGAAAAACTTGCCCACGAAGATGATAGCGAAGAAGACGCCGGCACACAATACCGTCGCTCTCTGTTCGATAATACCGTACATGGGCTCATAGCTAACAGAAGGGGTGGGGTGGAAGAGGATATTCGTCTTCTCGCCATGGATTGGCACGTCAGAGGTGGCCCCCGTAGCTACCGGGTCCGGTGGTGCTGTTATGTCCTGGGCTTTCCTATACTCCTCTCCCGACTGTGTCGATTCCGTCTTCACAGTCGTATCTTTTCCTAGGTTTGCATTCGGTACGGAAAGCTACGCACATGTTTAGTAAAGAGCTGATTTTGACTATACGGTTCAAGACGACTTACATGTGGCTCCTCTACGGCCTTCATGAAATCGGTGTTGACGTCGTCGATGGTGACCTGGTTACCCGTCACAGGATCCGTAACGACTCTGCCGCGACCCTTATACGCCTCGGGGTCGTTTACATGCTCGGTGATACCCTTGTTCTTCTTGTTCCCTTTAAGTTCCGAGTCGATCTTAGCATCTCGCTCCTTCTTGTCCCTATCGAGACCAGCGACGAATTCTTTGATGTTGGGGATCCGGTTACGGCCAGAGTAGTGGCCGCCACCAGGGTAGTGATGCTCCTGTTCAGAAGCCATGGCGTAGGATATTACGAAGTTAGAGAGATATAGAGAGCATAGGAAAGTTTCTCTAAGGAGGTATAATAAACGATTAGTATAGGTCAATCTGGAAGGAATTGCCTTCCACCCCTTGCTCGTTAAGCTACCTTATTGGATAGCTATAGCGATGAAGGGTGTCACTTATAGCAGGTCAAGGACACGGAATAGCAGAGAGAAAAAGAGAAACCTAGATCCAAAGGAACCGATCTTGGAGACGTTGGTTAGATATGTTGATTACATAGCTACTTCAAGCTAAGGTATGCTCTTGATTTGACAAGCTAGACAGAGTTGCATCATACTGCCAAAGATGTTCTCCTCTTTCAGCTGAAAATGTGTAGATGAATCGTGTGGTGGATGAGTGTATGACGTCGGTGGACCACCTTAATCCTTTGAATCGAAAGATACTTTGACCATGTACCGTCCAATTCGGCAACTTTGCTTCCAAGGCATTGGACGACAGGGGGTTAGACAGCCCCACCTAGCTCCAACTTATTCTGATATCGAGTTACGATGTAACCTTGCCGGGTATCACAAAGACCAAGCAATGCGAACCACCGGACTGGGACGATTCGATGCCTGTTTTCAAGACCTTGTCAGATCTACGAAGCTTGTACTACTTGTTCCATTATCGAAGTTACCTTGCTTAAAGCTGAACTGTCTTATATTTAAAGTATATCGTATGTTTATCCGTTCATACCTATTGCTACTTAAACAATTAGTGGAGGTCTTTAACTTGGTAGAGAACGGTTCATGGTTAGTCGCAAGTTAAAAGAATCAAGTCCCTAGTTCCCGACGCCTGCAGACGCGCGGACATATACGTTCGAACTAATTAGACGAACATCGATCGTCGACGATATTCCATTCGTCTTCTACTGAGCCACCTCGTCAGCTACGCTAATCAGCTAAAATAGAAGAATTAAAATAGTTACGATAGCCAAGGCAAGATTAGCGAGCGAAACCATGTTATGCCGGTTGTAACGTGGGCTGGCTGGTGGGGAGAAGCACGGGCAGATCTACAACAAGGACTTGACAGAGGTTTGCGTCATATCGCATCTAGAACTCGAACATCAACCAAGATCAGTTTCTTGCAAGCCGACTAACCGACTTTCGTGCCCTGATGCTTATGTGTTCACCGGGCTCGGAGGTAGGCTTACACTGGGGTAGTCAGCCTCCTCGAAACAATATACGTACCACCTAGATCCCACCAATAGCAGACGTACGAAGACACGCCTCTTATAGTTTTATGTTTCGATGCACCACACCCGCACCACACCAGCTAAGCCGTGATAATGGAGTACGCTCGCATATAGACGTCAAGAAGATACAGCTTAGCAAGGATTATAGGTGCTGTTCTATCACGTACCGCATTTCGCTTGATGCTTCTCAATGTTCTAGACTTCGGCTGGCATTATAGCAATATAATTGCATGGGTGAGCCAACCAACACATATAGTCCAAGACAATTTCATCGTATGTTGAATCAAGTTCATATTTCATTTCCTTCGTATTCTCATACAACTGACTATTCAATGCGAAACCCAATCCACGAAACACAATGCGATGGTATCGAATAACGCCTATGCTAACCCAACCACCCGATGCACTCGTTTGCCTTGCGGTATGCGTGTAATTCATGCTCTCCCCTATTGCCTTAGGTAGATTTCCAACTAGATTGCCGTCATGAGCAATTCGAATCTGAAAATCTATACGTCTCAACCTCTCTCAACCCCGTGGCTATGTCCGTTGTTTACTAAATCAGGTGGGATCGGTGTGTCCCTCCTAGTCCCTGTCTCGGGGTTGACTAAGTCCGCAGACCCAAGTCTCTCCATTTTCGGCAGTGTTGTGTTGGGCGCCGTTACTGTCGGGGTCTTCATATCCATGTCGACGCTATGAGGTGTTGTAGCCCTGCTCGAGAGCCTGCTGCTCATGTCGGACATGTCGACATCCATACGATCTGATGTCATATCCGATTCCGATCCGACGTGCTCAACGCTAGTCTGGACCGTCTGGACCGTCTGGAGCGCAGTCAGAGGGTCCTGGGTGGTCGTCTTCATAGGTGCCGGAGCAGCTATAGAAACAGACGGAGGCGTAGGGACCCTAGGAGTGGGAGTATCCTCTGCAGCCTTTAGCGCAGCTATGGCGCCACCTTCATTCTCCTCCTCGTCTTGACCGATGGTCCAAACCCATCTCCGCTTCTTCTCCTTCTTCTTGCGTTTGCGGACGCCCTCTGGCCTAGGCGAGAGGATCGGCGTCTCCGTGCCTAACCCCGTCATACGCCTCCGCATCTCCTCAAAGGGGCCCGGCGTCTCTCCACCGTCTCGGGTCTCGTCGCCCGTGTAGGCCATTGCGAGATCAAGCATCATATCCGAGTCTTCCACAGCCGGGGAGGGAGTATAGGGAGATGCCTCTTCTACGAGAAGGTCGACATGAGACTTGGTGTACTTCTCGGTAGTAATGGTTTGCGTTAGCGGAGACACATAACCCACATGCCTGGCCACTTTCTCTTGCAGTCGGCGTGATTGTCTCCTCGGAGAGATAGGTGATCTAGCGCTTGAAGGTGGTAAAGGTGAGTTGCGTAAGATGCTGTGAAGAGACTTGTCGCGACTATACGGAGCCTTTGCAGGCGACCCGAATTGAGCGTAGATCACCCGACGCCGGCTTTGAGCAGGAGAGCATGGCAATGCCTGTTTGTTCGTGTCGGCGGATGCGAACGGGAACTTGCTGGATTCGGATGACTCAACTGGCCCGGCAGACATTGGGGGAGTTGCCGTCATAGTGCTCGGAAATATCACCTCCATCTGCTGGGATGGTGATATTGGGTTGGCAGACAGCGGAGTATCCGGCAATCTGGCGGTAAAGGGCGTCTCTATCCTTGGCTGGTGAGGCTTGAGAGATCCCGCATCGGTCTGGAGCTTTAGAGGTTGATGGTGGTTAATAGCCGTCACAGGTGTTGACTGAGTCGGCGTCGACCTTTCAATCGCAGTGACATATCTATTCGAAAGGGTATTGAAAGCCGTCGGAGATCTTGAATATACGTTCGAAAAAGACGTCCTCGCTACTCTGGCGGCTGGCCTGGGTGAGGGCTTGGTTTGTAGAGACAGCTTGGGTCTCTTGGACGACTCAGGACTCGCCATGGTGACGATAGCCTTGTCGACTTCGTTTACTAAGATCCTTCAAACGTTCTACAGAAGATAAAGGTGGGAACGTAAGGAAAGGTTGTTGAGTATGCCACTCAGTCTGTGCGGCCAGCAGACGAGGACTGCCAAACAACCTCCCAGCCGGCCGGGGTGTAATAGGAACAGTAAGAATGGGCTGGACGTATGATAAAATGCAGGAAGAGGGGGCCAGCGCCTATATAACGCCCCTTGGCTTCAAGGGGACGAATAATCCGACAAGAAAGGAAGGGATGGGAGCCTGACCAGTCAAGCGCTTGCAGTATAAGGCTAATGCAAAATGCAGCATGAAGCAACAAGACCCTAGGCGCGAGATGAGGGGGAGGAGGAGTTACGGAAGTATAAGAGCACGACGAAAGGATCCGGGGCACAGTGACTATTGAAACTAGAAGGTAGGAAGCACATGGAATTGACCAGTTGCAGGTCGCTTGCGACAGTAAGATGCAGTCACCCCAACGTTCAAGACGATGGTTGGCTATAAAAAGTGACGAGGTCTTAGAAAGGGAGGTCAGGGAGGTATGAACGAAGACGCAAGCGCCGACGTATCCCTGCTTACATGTACGATCCTGGCTAAGTATAGCCAATGGTCAAGACAGCGAGGTCGGCTAATGGGCCACATCGCGCATCCGGTTGCCGCCCTCTGGCTTCTTCCGGCGCCTATTTCCTTGGATTTCGATATCCAGAGAACGAATGCTTCCCCGCATTTCGGAGGAAACAATGTTACGCAGATTATGTTGGGCGAACCGAAGCCTTGAGTCCTAACCAGCGGTGAATATCGAGATGATAGTCTAGAAGACCACTCGTCTCTTCGACATCTAGGCAAGTCACTTCGCCCGCATGCATTTTGAAAAGAGCAGGTGACTGAGCTGCGCTTAGAGGATTCTGTCCTTTTGTTAGGAAGCGTTGTTAGCCCTTACCAATTTCCCGACTGCATAAGCCACATTCCCACGACCCATCATGTTGGATCATGATGGGAAACGTCTTTGGAAACAAAAAAGACCAGACGGGGTTTCTCGGGGACCGGGGATGACAGCTTCGCTTATTCGTGGGAATCTTCCCACCTCGGTGCCGACGGGCAGCTGGTTACAATGCTAGGGGTATAAGATCGATGGTCATTCCATTCACTCGGAGTAGATGTACGCGTCCTCTGTGAGAGGAGCCAAACTGTTCCCAAGACCTCAATTCTGCGTTTCGTTTCACTGTGGCGTAGTTATTTTTGTTTAGCCTCGGTCGCAAACATTTGTTGTGAAACTGCCCAAATATAGACCTATACCTGTCGGCAGGGAGCGAGCGAGACTATCAAGGTATGATAAATAACCCTAATAACTCGGACTTTGACCGAGTCTATTTAAAATAAGACGGGGGAGACGATCCCGAATAGTGGGAATCAATAGAGATTTCTTAGTCGCAACTATCATGAAGTGACGTTGGTGATGTTTGTGAATCTTGAATGATCATCGGGAGTAATGGATGTTAGAAGATAGAAATCTCTAAATTTGGCTCAGAGCCAGGAGGTAAAGTGCCCAGGTGGTAACTTTTTGTGGCTACATAGGGCGCCACTAGAACTGTGGCTCGGTAAGTACTTCGGTACCTAAGGTAGGCAGCGAGATGTACATATGTACCTCTTATGAAATCTGACTTCCAGCTCGCTACAACGTGCCTCATGCGGGCCGGTGAGCGCATGTCCCTATATCAAGTCCGAGAAGAGACTTATATCATAACTCGGTTGATCGATTGCGTGACCGTCCTCGTCTAAAAATGGAACAAGATGAAAACAACAGCGCTGATGTCTGGACGATCTGAGACGATCGCTGCCAGAGCCCCTAGAAGGAACGATGACCGTGTCATATTGCACTTTGTAGGTTTAAAACCACAACTTGACTATCATCATCTTTTTCCTCGATTCTTGAGTCCGATTTAGATAGGAGTAACTAATTATGACGTATAGGACTACGACTGCTTCTACGCCAGCGTGTTCGAGAATTTGAACCCGTCCCTTAAGGGGCTACCGGTGGGCGTAAAGCAGAAGAGCATTCTAGCAACGTGCAACTACGCCGCGCGGGCTCGTGGGGTCAAGAAACTAGGATTAATTTCCGAGGCACAGAAGCTTTGTCCGGAGATCGTGATTGTCAATGGCGAGGACTTGACACCCTTCCGAGATGTCTCTAAGAAGCTATGGTCGTTCCTGAGATCGCATTCATGGAATGGGCGCGTCGAGCGCCTGGGCCTCGATGAGGTCTTCCTCGACATGACAGACGTAGTTGAGTATAACCAGGAGCTGCTTAATTGTAATGCGCTGCAGGATTCGTTCTTCCAGCTCTCCCGGCAGGACCCCGAAAGGGGCTTCAGTTTTGATGGCACCCGGTTCTTCGGATGCGTACAGCCGCCTATCGATCCGAATGATGTCCCGGATCTCCTGAATAACCCATTATGCGTACGTATGCTGCTCGCATCACACCTGGCCGGCTACCTGCGCCACAAGCTAGAGGAAGACTTCGGATATACCTCTAGCGGAGGTATCTCGACGAACAAAGTCCTAGCTAAGATGGTCGGCAGCGTGAACAAGCCGAAGAACCAGACGACGCTTCTCGGCCTTCGCGACGAGGATGTCTATAACTTCATGGATATTCACAAGCTGCGGCAGATCCCCGGCATAGGCTCTCGCATCGCGCATCTGATCCAAGACCATGTCCTCTCGACAAACACGGCTGACTCCTACGATGCGCATAGCCTAGAAATAGGCGCCAAGGTGACGGTAGGCCAGGTCCGACAGCACCAATCCATGTCCGCGGACCTGCTCGAGCGGATCCTCGACCGTCCCGGGGCCGAGCGCGGCAGCGGCGAGAAGGCCTGGAACCTGCTCCACGGCGTCGACAACTCCGAAGTAAAGGAGGCGAACGACGTGCCGACGCAGATCAGCATCGAGGACACGTACAAGTCAAAGCCCCTAAACACCCCCGCCGAGATCACGCGCGAGCTCCGCACCCTCGCCACCTCGCTCGTCCGCCGCATGCGTATCGACCTAGTAGTCGACGACGCCGACCCCTCGGACCCCGCTTCGCAGGAGAATCCGCAGCAGCGCTGGGCCGCGTACCCCAAGACGCTACGGTTATCAACACGCGCGCGGCCGAAACCCGGCGCCACCACCCCCGAGAACTTCAGTCGTAACTCACGTAGCCAGGCGCTCCCGAGTTTCGTGCTTAACCTGAAAGACGACGGGATCGAGGCCATCGCCGAGCGACTAGCCGCCGAGGTGCTGCTCCCGTTATTCCGACGTCTGAACCCGGAGCGGTCTGGGTGGAACCTCGCTCTGATCAATATCTGCGTGACGAACATGGTGATGGTAGCAGGCCCTAATGAATCTGGCAACGGAGGATCGGGAGGACGGGATATCGCACGTATGTTTCGGACGCAAGAGGACAAGCTGCGCGAGTGGACTGTTTATGACAACACGCCTGCACAGGATGCTCCTACGACCTCTACACAAGTCGCAAGTCCCGTCGAGGATGGCGTTTGGATTGAAGAGGAGGACGAGGGAGGGGGAGAAGGCACTGAAGTAAGAACCCCACCAGCGGTAGTTGACGCGGCGGCTGTATCGCTAGACAGTGATTCCGACGCTTGGGAAGACGGAGACGAGACGCAAAGGTGTATTCTCTGCGGTCATGCCATTCCGGTCTTTGCAATGGCGGCGCACGAGAGATTTCATGCTATTGGTGACTAACAAGCTGAATACCCGTTCGTATGTTCATATTCCTGCTGATACCCCTTTTCTCATCAACAAGATACCCAACACACAAGAGCGGACCTATCACCTAAGCTATTATTTTATAAGTGAACTGATGTATGTATATGTATATATATGTCCATTCATATGGTGTATTAAATGTAGCAAATCAGTGTTTGATATAGACGGTACCTTATTATGCGAATCGACCGTTCGTTTCCTCATTTAGCTTCATTTCGTGCTCACTCTCGGGGGCAGACCGGACAAGAAACCACCCCCGATTCCAGTCTCTGTATCCCAATATAACAAACAGCAAACTCCAGGAGGTATCAATAGCCCAAGTATGCAACCCTAAGAGTTGTAAAGCAAAAATACCACCCACCGTGGCTCAGCCCCTAATTTTTATCATTCGTCGCCTGCCTGGCTCGCTGCGACTCAGACCCAGCCAAGTAAACTCCGGCTCAATAGCAAAGATCGCAGGTTCCCAAGCTTAGCCACCTCTACACTCATAAAAAGGAACACAATATCGAAACACCACTAGCACTGTCGACGGTATTATAACCGCTCTAACTCTTCGTTTCCCTTTAACAGAGTTTCAAGCCATTCCCCTGCTATTGAAAGCATAGTGCTCTTGCTGTAACCTCCTCCTCTGAGATTCGGCACAAGCTCGCAGAGGTCATCGAACCCTTCTTTTATTGCCCCTCTTCTCTTCTGTTCACTCTTAATGTGATTTTCCCTCTTCTGAGCATCCGTCAGGTTTTCGCGTGGTGTCTTCGCTGAATTCAACGTCGATTTCCTTCGTTTTCCAGGCATATCTTGACCTGCCGAAGAGGCATCCGGGGCTCCTTTCAGATCTGCTTTCGATTTGCGCTTTCTGGCCGTGGCTCTCGGCGGTATTGATGATAAATCCTCAGCTTCCTCTTCGATTTCTTCCTTCGTCCTGCTCTTACTCTTGCGACGCTTAGCAGGTGGGGTTTGGTCGTCACGTTCTTCCTTAACATGACCATTCGTATTACCATTGCGCAAGATGCTGGACGAGCTTTCCCCGTTGCCTAAAGGAGACGAAGGTCGAGTCGTAGCGGCGCTGTCACTGATCGAGAAAACTTTTAAAACTCCCAATCGCTTCTGTTCAAGAAGTTCGCTGGATTCATGTTCAGGTGGAATATAGCCTTGCGCTCTAGCAAAGCTCGAGTCGGAACCCCACTGTAATTCAGGCGCCTCAATCGGCCGTTGACCCATGGGTCCCTGAGAGCTTCCCCATACCATATCGGCAAAGAGTGTCTCGGGTTCGTTCGACTGAGTATGTCTATGATGAATTGGACTGTTTCGCTCGGGGCTTATGTGGTTTCGAGGCGGTGGTCTCATCTGATCGAGGGAAGCACTACGATGCTGGGAGGGCACTACAACTGGGTGGCTCATGCCATTAGTACTAGGCGCGTGTCCATTCTGGTGACCATGGTGAAGAGATGTGAGGACTGCGGCCACATCATGGGTATTTTGCTCGATCGGCGTGTTGAGGGTTTGCGCACCCGGATGTATATGCGGATGTTGCGAGTGGTGAAGTTGTAAGGGCGGTTGCGGTGGTGGCGGCGGCGGCGGCATCATGTTTTGACCAAAAGCGAACATGTCCTGAAAGGCAGCAGGCATTCCATTCATCGAAGAGATCGAAGGCTGCTGAGGCTGCTGCCCAAAGGACGTAGTATGGCCTAGAAAGGCCGGCGGAAGTTGACTTATCCAATGATCGGTGAAATTAAGTCCTTCGCCGTATGAAGTTGGATACTGGTTGGACGTCATATCCTCGAAGAAATTTGATAACAGTCTCGAGTCGTCGTTGCTTAGCAAAGGGTCTCCTGGGGGTGGTGTGGGAGCTCTAAGGAATAGGAAGTCTTGATCGGATATATGATCTACAGTGAACGGTCAGTCGCCGAGGCCTAGGCAGTATGTGTGGTAGGTTGCTTATGAGCGATAGGAGACGTACAGCCAAACGGCGCACTGCCGTCGGGCGGCTGCGATGAACCCATTTTGGGACGTTGTATACACACGGCGCTCATGGGTGCTTCTGTGACCGGCTCGATCGCGAAACGACGAGTATGCGCACACGTTTAGTTTAAGGCCAGGCGGCGGGGGGCGAAGAGAGCAAGACGAGTCTCGTTCTATTTTCTAATAGTACCGGCGATCGAATTGTGACGGTCGTGTCGAGGTTTAGGAGTCGAGCGAGGAGTAGTCGTTGGGATCTATTGGGCATGCGTGACATGAGGCCCTAAGAACACATGAATATTGGGACGGTAGGGTAGGGTATAGTCGAAAAATGCTGCCATAGGCCCTCGGCAGCGGGGAGTGTATGTTTATGGAGTATCGTTTTCTGAGGAATGATCGTCGTTACAACAGAGCGCGGTACAGACAGGCGACAAGGCTGTTCGGCTGCAATCCGGGACAATGGTCAAAAGAGGAATAGCAGTGGAGTCGTTAGAGAAGTCTTGTGCATCGTCGAAGTGAGAGGATTATGCTGGCCCCTGAATGTAAGGGCGGAGTGTAGCGTCGACATTGATCAGACCTAGAAGAGAAGGGGAGAGAATGTATAAGCCCGAGGTCTATCAAGCTTTACAGGATGATCGTCAAGACCTTAGGTATGGACGGGCGGGTTCGGGTTAGGTTAGGTGTATAAGCTGGAGGTAGGCGAATCTCAAGTTGGGGTCGGCTAATGTAGGTAAAGGTAGAGAGTGTGGAGTGCGGGCTGTCTGGTCTAACAAGTCTAGTAGGTCTAGTAATATTTTGGCGTGGTTGCGTGCAGGTTGCACAACTAACGAGATGAAAACCTGCAAGAATGACACTGATTAAACATTCAACGTGCTGAAGGTGGTGTAACACATAAGAGGCAATTGGATGAAGAAGGAGGGAATGACGGACAGAGAGTCTTCGGGGTTGACGGTTATTCGCTGGAGAAAACCGAAGTCGATAGTGTACCTTCCTTTACTCCGCAATAGGTCTCAGTCACCTGCCAGCAGCAGTAACAACTCAATTCTTTTTTCTTCTGCATGTGGGCTAGAACGAATGAGGTATCTCATACAAGGTATGTACATCCTCCGGTAGTGAAATAAGATGAGGGGTAGAGAGATAAGAACTTGAAGCTATAAGACTATCGATGACCTACCTTTAACGGGTCTACTTACATGTGTAAGCCGCACTTCTTTCTCAGCTTATAACAAGGCTGTTTATTAGTCCTTGACTACAAAACTACCGTTAGTCTTCTGAATATATTTGACACTTAATCAGAAATATCTTATTATTTTCTAATAGAAGTAACTAATGCAGGTCTAGAATCATGTGTAAATCCAATGTCTGGATATGGCGATAATATACTAAGACCCTTGTTCTTTCTATCGCTTTGTCTAATGTGCTCTTACGTAATTTACTTGTTACAGTACAGTACTTGACTCGAGCTATGCATTACATTTACCGTCTCTTAACTTCCATCATTGAATTTGCCCTTAGCTTGGCAGGGGAAAAACTCCGAGGCGCTTTCACATGTCAATTTCCCTTTCTCCTCCTTATCCAGCAAAACAAAACAGCTCTTCAAGTTATCTCTCTTTTCGATGGTGCTAGAACCTCATGGCTAAGAGCAAGGATTAATCTTGACATCACCGAGTCAGGTCCAGCTATTCGTCCCAAAAAGAGCAACACAAGTGCCACCATAGTTGGCCCGTCATCTAATTGTCACATCATTGTCGACTTCTCGTTACATACTTGTCGCCGCCACTCCTCCACGAGCGAAGACCGGGGTTGTCTCCGGGTGCGCCTAGTCAATTACCGGTACGTGCGTACTATGCCATATCGAGAGGCCATCTAGAGCTAGAGCTATAGCTATATAGATGTATGTTCTCTCACTCCTAGCCTATAGATATAGCAGTCGTAAGTGTACCTAGCTACTAGGTATGCAGTAGTTACGGCACGAAGGAATGTTCCATCGCCCCCAGGATGTATCTACTTCATCGTCAGAATTTCATATATTAAAAAGGCGAAAACTCGGCCGAAATAGCTGGTTGACTACCAATTTCCAGGGTTCGCCTGGAACTATTCGGTGACCGATTTGGGTACTGACTGATGATTCTTCAGATCATTTTACCTTTCCATTAAACCGTTATGCATGAACTTGAGTCGAGTTTTATAATCTGTGGCTCAGCCAGAGACCCCCTACATACACGCAAGACTACGATATCCTTGAACGCGTCTCGAGTCTATCTTTCGAACAGCATCACACTTCACCTCGGCTGAATCGCCAAAAAGGACTAGTAACCCAGTTTCAACTTAGCGTCCGGCATAGTACGGCCTTGTTTTATTAATTTATTATACGTCCGTCTAACTCTATTACCTCATCGCCGGTTTTTCTAGCATCACTATGTCTGCTATTCGGCGAGCATAGGTTGCGGCTGTAACCTCCTTCCGGATTTCCTCATCAGACCCGACTTGCTGGCACATCTTGCGCTACTTTAGATGAGATGCGATTGTTTTGACAGGGCGTTTCTGCTGAAGCCACACGCATCTAAAACACGCCGACGCCGCATCTCACTTAAACAGATCCTTCCAGCCCAGCACGTATCTAGCGTTCAGCCCCTTTTCGAAGTACTGTAGCAGGACTCATTACACCCTTCTTCAAAACAATTTACTTCTCAGGCCGACGATATTTTTTCATGTTTCCAAAGAAACGCAATAAACGAACTCATCTTATTCTTCCATCCCTTCATGGCCCGTTGACAAGTATCAAAGCAAACGCCAAGGCCTCGCTCCTAGGTCGCCCTGTCGCGTTGGTTACGCGACAGCCGTGGCATTGTAACGATGACATCTTCTCTACTTCCAAGGGGCCGGCGGAAACCTGATGAGTTTATACCACCCCTTCTAAGACCTCTCATTCGGGCCTATGTCCTTGGATATGCCTCTGCTGTTACACCCAGGATCCTCACGTTGGTTCTGCGGTATGTAACTAGAAGGAGAAGTGACAAGGGTGCTGCAAATGTCACCCAGCCCCACGATTCCTTCTTCGTATCCCTGCAACGTATCTTGCGTGGGGGATTAGAGCTTCAAAGATTCCCTACTTTCTGTGCAGCGCTTATAGGCGGAACTACGTTACTAGAGGTGAGACTTTCCCGTAATTGCCTCGCCCTTACTTCATTCGAGGTGTATCAACTGTGCCGTCGTAAGATAACAAAACTAACTTGTTCACCAAAGGTCGTACTGGGTAGAGCTTTAAGTCGTCTCCATTGGGATCAACTTACAACCCTGACCCGAAATAGGCAAGTTCTGAGCTCGTTGACGAGTCTCGATGTTTCATTGGGAAAGCTTGGCATCAGTATACTGCCTTGGCGCCTGTCGAAACCTACCATCAAATGGGATGCTAAGCTAACGTTTGTTCGACTAGACTTTCGAGATGCCTATCGGCGTTCGTCGCCGCTTGGCTGAGTCTGCGGCTACTGCAGTCTAAGAAGAGTGATAGCTTCTCAGAAACGATTACTGTCAACTCGTATTCCTCAGATAACAAGCAGGAGACCATACGATATGCTGGACGGACATTGGACCTGACATTATTCGCTGGGACTAGGGCTCTCGATGTGATAATCGGCGAACTATGGGCTCGAAGGAAACAACGCAGGATCGCGACGGGCCTGTGGACCCAGGTATGAATAAGAGATCTATAATAGAAATGAATGCTTAGACTTACTAACCATTTTTAGGTTGAGTCGTTGATATCCAGGTTAACTGATCCTACCGTATTTGCGGCTTCTTCCGCGCTGATAATGTGGGCATGGTTCTACTCTCCTTCCAAATTACCCAAGGCATACACCAAGTGGATCAGCTCGGCGGCAGCCGTGGACTTGCGCCTCATCGAGGCCCTTCGCCGTTGCAGGAAAGGTGAGATCCGTTACGGCGAAGAGACTGGACAGGCACCACTGCTTCAGTCGATGTGTGTGGACTATAAATGGCCTCCGGAGTGGGGCGATCCGGCCAAGGCCATTCCGTTTCCCTGTGAGATCGTACATATGGGCTGCGGTCCGTCTTGCGAATACCACGCCCTATCTCGATTCTACCGATCCTTCAAGTGGTC
Organism: Hypoxylon crocopeplum; assembly: GCA_022578875.1. Classification (NCBI taxonomy): domain Eukaryota; kingdom Fungi; phylum Ascomycota; class Sordariomycetes; order Xylariales; family Hypoxylaceae; genus Hypoxylon; species Hypoxylon crocopeplum. The sequence goes on from MU399555.1 coordinate 1,414,232, forward strand.
CATGATCACGTACCTCCCGCTAAACATATTAGCTCGGCAGAAGAACCTCAAGGGTCTTCGAACTGCCTTCTTTTCCGCAGCTCGCTCCTCGTCGTTCCTAGCTGCGTTTATCTCCCTTTTCTACTATGGCGTATGCCTGGCACGGACAAGGCTTGGCCCGCACATCATTGGGAAGGACGCAAAGTCGCGACAGACTATCGACCAGGGCTTCTGCGTTGGGCTGGGCTGCTTCATGTGCGGGTGGAGCATCCTGCTCGAGAAAACGGCCCGGAGGAAGGAATTGGCGCTCTTTGTTGCGCCTAGGGCCATGGCGACGCTCCTACCCAGACGCTACTCTCTCGAAAAGCAGTGGAGGGAGACTTTCGTCTTCGCCTTCAGCACGGCAGTGGTATTTACTTGCGTACGTGAGAACCAAAAGAGGGTCCGCGGCGTGCTAGGTAAAGTCTTGGAATCGGTATTAGAAGCATAACGACTCATTTGGCGTCTGTCAGAGCATTGCACTATTGCCATATACTTAATCTTTGTAATTTGGGCTCTGGTTTGGACGACAATATACATTTCAAGGGGTTTGCATTGGGTGGGATACAAGCATCAGACGGTATACACAGGACTTGGAAAAGGGGCATTCTCTTCTTTTACCCCTGAAAAAGGGGCGAACTCTTAGCATTTAACCCTAACGTACATGAATAATATAATACTCACATAGCTACACTATTACTGTTTTGAAGTGGTCCCTTAGTTCTATAGCTGATACACTTAGTGAGTACCTACTGTTTACGGTTTCCCCCCTAACCTCTCCCGCAAGCCTGAGAGCGATCGATCGAAGTTCGGCTCTTGTCAGAAGAAGTGTAATGTCCCAACAACTCTAAACCTTGGGTACTAATCGAGATGTTTAAGTTAACTTCACTGACCACCCACCTAGCCGTATTCTACCTTACGTACTCCTAAAGAGCTGGCGAGACGCGCGTCTATTAGCCACCAAGATTGCGTTATCCCTACGAGTCACCCTAAGAGCTCGTAGAGAGCCGCCTCTAGCCTTCCCTTAGGAGAGAACACACTACAAGTACAGTTCCTACTCATCAGCTAAGTAATGTCACGAAGGAATGCAAGTACCTCTTATGTAAGCTTACCACAAATCCTATAAGGCTAGATGGATTCACGGAGTACGTCATGTTAGGTAGGCGATGACGAGATGTAAGAACTCTCATATCCTATTACTAAGTAGGTACCCAAGCCACAAGGCGTAGCGTAGCATTACCTAGGTGTCCTGGCTTATCATTAACATAGAAGTACAATCTCGTAACCCCCTCACGCCCTCAACCAACTACAGACGCCCAGCACAAACACGCAGACCAGCGCATCGCTGCGCACCGTACTCAGGATCTGTCCGTACCGCAGCGCGTGCTGCGTGTAGCCCTTAACCGGATCCGGCAGGAAGCCGCTGACGGTCCACATCCAGCCCTTGGGGGGCTGGCGGTCTTTGTCGAGGAAATAGCGCGTGGTGAGCAGCAGGGCCTCGACGGACGAGAACACGTAGAAGAAGTAGGCTCGCGTGGTCTCGATGGTGTCTTCGCCTGCGCCGGGGGTCTTGCTGGTGATGGTCGAGTGTTCTCTCTCCGTAAGGGTGCCTGTGAACGTCGTAGACAGCGCTACGTAAAGACCTAGTCCCAGCGCGAATACGGCGTGCAGGATGCGCCATAGATTCGCAGCCTTGTTCGCGGCGACTTGCTGCGCTTGCTGCATGGGGTTGCCGGCGCTGTTCATGCTGCCTAGCCCGCTGAAGAGCCCGTCCATCGGAGTGCCTGCGAATGGGTTGGCGCCGCCTGGACCGCCGGGCATCCCGCCGCCTGACATCATCTGCGATAGCACCTTCATCATGGGGTCCTCTTCCATGCCCTCCATCCCCGGAATCGGTGGTGTGGATCCATTCATAAACGGGTTCTGGCCCGGTGGCGGTGTGTTGCCGGCGGGCGATCCACGGTCGAGACCGAGCATCAGCTGGCGAAGTTGAGCCTCGGAGATGTCGCTAGGCAACTCGCCGGGTTGCTGTCGCGCAGTAGAACGCGGCTCGTAGTAGTGCTGTGATATGTCTACTTCCTCGGGATCGCCATGTTGCTCCGGAGCCGGAGTAGGAGCCGTGCTTGGAGATGAGCTAGTAGTCGGTTGTGGTGTGCTAGTTCCTGACGATGGCTGGGGTACGGCATCTTGATACGCGAGTTAGACTATTAAATGCAAACATGTAGAAATATGTCTGGCTTGAGAACGAGTATCTTACCTCGCTGTATGCCTCCGCCCAAGCCTGTGATCTTGTTCAATCGTGCGGCTCCTCCAGCTCTAATCTTAGCCTCGCGTCTTTCCTTGCGGATGCGTGCCTGCTCTGCAGCTCGCACTGCCGCCGGGTCTTCCGTAGACTGGGGATCTTCTGTCATGGGTAAAGCGAAATCGTTATTGTGGTATGTTGTCGGCGACTCAGGATGCGACGATGATAGTTGAGGGTGCGTTGTACATGTGGATAGTTGTTGTCGGACAATTGACGTATGTAGCACCTGACAGAGAACGGCGGTGCATGAGAGGTACGTACCTAGGTACCTGGCGGCCTAGACTTCTTCTTTATCGATAATGATTAAAAATGGCGACCAAGGGGGTCACTTGCAGGGTATCCTAGCTCCAACGTCACTGGCTGTCGCGTTCAAACAATAAAATTCTCCCAAGCTTTCATTCAAGTCAATATTTTCAAGTCGCATATACGACTGCATCTTTTTCCGTTCCACGATAAGATGCACCGTGCCTTGTCGACGAAATGGCTCAACACTGCACTCAACATCGTAGAACATCCGAGGCGAGTTGAGTTGCCTTTATTCCTTTGCCCGTCCATCAATCCTGCGTCGCATCGTCAGAGAATAAGTGCTGCCGCATCCTCGACTCGAGTACAGGCTTCACAATGGAGGATACAACACCGCTGCTTGCACTTGCAGGCTGATGCGTCGGCGTCTACAGAGGTCTCATCACCACCACTTAATGACGGCGTTCCCAAGTCAATTTCTACCCAAAGATTGCCAAACCAATGTCGGGGCTGCGGCGCACTGTCACAAACTACATTTCCCAATCAGCCTGGGTACTTCGATCTCAGTCGCAAAGCCGTTCGAAACTTCCTTCAACCTGAAGCCGCCGATCGTTCTCGACGTGAGGATAAGGTTTTCGAAGATGCGCTCAAACACTTGGATCACAAGGAGTTGGAGGGAAAAGGAGTTGATGTAGAGGCTCTCATGTTGAGCATCGTTCCTCCAGCGACAAACCAACGGCCGCCTCCGAAGGTGCCCTTATGCGATAGATGTCACTCCTTGCTACACAACCATACCGGAGAGTCGATCTATCATCCTTCTATAGATTCTATCAGAGATACGATACTTGAATCGCCCTACAAATATAACCATGTCTACCACCTCCTCGACGCTGCCGATTTCCCCATGTCCTTACTACCACGACTTGCAGAATTTCTTGACATGGCGCCTCTTAGGTCCAAGAATCGCCGGTCTAGAGCAGGCAGGTTTTATAGCAACCGGAAGATCGAGATTAGCTTTGTTATAACCCGATGCGACCTACTGGCACCGACGAAATCTCAGGTAGACAGACTGTTTCCATATCTGCGGGAAGTACTGCGAGACGCTCTTGGACGAACGGGGCGGGACGTGCGACTGGGCAATCTGATAGCTGTGAGTGCGAAGCGGAGCTGGTGGACTAAAGAGCTAAAGGAAGACATCTGGAAACGAGCTGGAGCTGGCTGGATGGTCGGCAAGGCCAATGTCGGCAAAAGTCAGCTATTCGAAGCAGTTTTTCCCAAAGGGAGAATGGATTGGACCCCATCAAAGCACCAGATCACTGTTGACATGCACGCAAAGACACCAAATGAAGAAACAGTATCAGCCGAGAAAGCGGAAATCCAACCAGAGCCGGTCCAGGAGGGCATAGAAACTCAAGCCGTGCAAGAATTGGACGAGGAGGAGCTTGACGAGCTTGCTCTCCTGCCGCCTGCGCCTAAGGAGACGAACTATCCAGAGATGCCCCTGGTGTCCGACCTACCAGGGACGACAGCATCGCCGATCCGGATTCCATTTGGTAATGGTCGGGGAGAGTTGATTGACCTCCCTGGCTTAGAGCGTACTAGTCTCGAACATCACGTTAAAGAGGAACATCGCTTGTCTTTGATCATGCGCTCCCGCATCGTACCAGAACAGATGACGCTTACACCGGGCCGGTCGCTGCTCATTGGTGGTTTCATCCGCATTACGCCGAGAGAACCGGCGCCAATTATGTTGACATACGCATTTACTCCAATTGAGGCACACTTCACTAGGACAGAAAAAGCAATCGGGATTCAGAACCAGACTGGCGAGGTTAATGTTGAGAACATAGCGGTGCCGGGAACTGGCGAGAAGACGAAGCTAGCGGGCTCTTTCGAGCTCAGATGGGACGTGACGAGACAGCGTACCGGTCCACTTACGAGAAAGGATGCTGTCGGCTTGAAGGTTGAACGACTGCCGTATCGGGTTCTGTCGGCTGACATCCTCATTGAGGGTGTTGGATGGGTAGAAATCACCACTCAAGTTCGCACGAAGGATCTTTTCAAACCAAAGCCGGCGTCAGAAGCACCAGCTCTAGAAGAGCCTCGAGAGCCACAAGAGCCACAAGAGCCAAGACAGCTCTCGGCACTGGAGAGGCTGGAGGCTCTCGCCGAGGGCCCTAAGAAAAAGCCACCACCGCCTCCTGTTTTGGAAGAAAAGGAGAGGGACGAGCCCAACTGGCCAGTGGTAGATGTGTATAGTCCCGAGGGCAAGTACATTTCGTGCCGCGCGCCGATGAATGGCTGGATGTTAAACAAGCCAAGGGTGACAGCCGCGTCGCGGAAGTCTAGACCAAGGAGGAGTATGAAGGGAATGAAGAAGCTCGAGAAGACGCGCCGGCGAGAGAGGGAGGCTTCCGGTGCCACCACGTCAACGAGTTTTTAGCTCTTATCAAGCGCTCCCCTCACTGAGTAATCTATGATATATAAGCTGTATATGGAGAGATAGATGTATAATTTATCATGTACTACTACACATATATATAAGCTATAAGCGGATGTAACTGTCATCTATGAAGATGGTCTCGTTCTCCTTCACGTGAAAGTAACATTAACTCTAAAAACGATAGATCGGAAACCCTGAACCGCATTGCCGGGTTATGTGTACCCTTGTACTCAGCTCTTACTAAGCTCACCTACATCACTTGCCATAGTTAATAGACCACCGTCACTACCGTATGACGCGGGGCATTGTGGGGCGACATTTGGGTTACAGCAACCCGGTTGAATTTGCTTAGCTACCGCTACCTTAGCCACTTCCCCCACAACCTATTGTCTAGAAGCTTCAAGGACTGGAATGCAACGCTCCTTACATCACGAGTATCATTTATCTTAGTGAATAAGAGGTGAGACCTGAAGAAAGAGAAGAACAATGAAGTTGTAGACAGCCTGAATTGCTTGGGTTTGTTCTCTTCGATTCGACTATTTATTCCTTTATATTTATCAGTATCGGATCATCCTAGAAAATACTCTAAGGTCTGTCTTATACCACTACTTCCCCTTTGTGTGTTGTTCTCTCCCCCCTCGTGCGCGACTTCCTGGGACAAGCAAGGAGGAGGAGCAGCATTCGAAAGCGGGGGAAGTCGGGGGCCAGGCGATAATCAATGCGAAACTCTGACACTTTAGCAAGAAGCTGAACTGTTATATCGCTCATTCCAGAAAGTCCATCCTACAAAACCGCGCAAAAAGACGAAGACTACTACGGGTGATGCCGGGGAACCCTTGACCCTCGCTGATCCTCGACCCTTACACGTATGCATACCTACATACCTAGTCGATCACCCTTTTTTTTGTGCTCAGCCAGCGATACCTTAGGTACCTAAGGACCTACCTAAGGACCTACCTAAGGACGACCTACCTTAGGTAGAATAATAGAGCTTTATACCCTTGCCTTACCTCACCATTTCGCCTCGCCTCGTCGCGCTTCGATCTATTTTCGGATCTCACATATAGAGAGGAGCATTTACCTAGCACAGTCGGACAACACCCCCCTTTTTTCTTTCATACTCTTCAATATCGGAACCTCATACATCCCATCCATCCCTTACGCACACTACGCGACAGACGCAAACACGCAAACATGGCGACGCAAAACCACCCCTCGAACCAACGACAGCGCGAGCGCCCCCAGGGCACCCAGACGCAGGTCCAGACGCAAGCACCAACGGGTTCTAGCACGCAAACCGGCACCGAGGCGCCAGCGCCCGCCGCCCCGGCCATACTACGTCTGCGCGGCTCGCACCGGCCGTCGGACCAGCGCGTGCAGTGGGCCGAGTCGGTAGTTGACAACGAGGGGCTAGGGCGGAAACGGTCGAAAGGTAATTATCACCCATCCATCCATCCCTAATTCCCCTTGGAAGTCATGGCTACCGCAGCTTTCTAACGGATGTCATGGTAGTGTGCTGCATATACCACGCTCCACGACAAGTCGGCGAGTCATCCGACGAGTCGTCATCAGGCGACGACTCGTCCTCGTCCTCCTCAGGTTCGGACTCGGACTCGGACGGCGGCGTACCAGATGACCCGCGGGAACGAGCGATGGCGGCGCGGAGACGACAGAACCAGAATCAGAATCACAATCATAACCACGATCACGATCATGACCATGGGCATGACGGAGACAGGAGGAGACGCAGACCGAGTCCCAACGCGTACGAGCGACAGCCGAAACCGAAACCTCGACCGAACCCCGGAGGCGGCGACGGCCGAAATCCGAGTAGTAGTGGAGCCCCCAGTTCGGGGAATCGGACACGATAAAAGATGAATCTATCTTGGCAGGGGTTGGGGGTTGGGGGTTGGGTGTGAAAGAAGACGAAGTCGATGAAAATAGCTATAGCTACGACTATGCATACGTTAACCAGGGGCTACGAGCTGCGGAAATGAGCCTTTTGCCGGGGGCGTCTTCGTCAAGCAAGCGAAGACGCCAGGATCCTAATCTTTGCATGCATTCTGCATTGAAAGAAGGAAAATATTACGTTAGGAGTCTCCTTTTCGAGACGAGACAGTTAATCAACTGATCAGATTGGCCTGTATTGTGAGGAGCAGAGAGAAACCTGGACTTCTTTTGCTGTCAAGGGGAGTTGGGGGCACACAAAAGGCAGGTAGTGAGTAGTAGTGAAGTGATTAGTATTTATATCCAGATCGCCACAAAAAGGGGGGAGGCTTGGCAATATAACATCAAGATGCAATTAAGAAGAAAAGGGGGTGATGCCCAAACACAATCACAATAATAGTGGCTGTTGAAGTGCTGAGATTCATGTTTCCCTGTGTGTAATTCTTCAGCATCTACTCACACCTCTTCCCTCCTCGTGTGTAATTTGAGTACGATCTGCCTATCTCTGCAATAAGTCCAACTAGATATTCAAGCTGGTTTGTTCATACGCCTTTGTTATGCTTCCTCCTATTATTCTCTCGCCTCTTCTCGATCAGTAAGCAAATTCGGATAGACATTACTCCTCTTCTCTTCCTATAATGCTGCGAGGTCGCCGTTCCATCCCCAATTCAGGTAGAATCGACCCCCTAACAGCAAACCTAGCGATCTTCAGATGAACAAAATCTGTGTCCTTTTGTCCATCTCATACCCCATTTTCTGAGCTATAATACATAGGAAGGACTAAAAAGCCCCTGCCTTCGCTAATATTACATTGTAGCAAATTTTCGTCGACTTGGTAATGATATGTGGTCGGCACAGCTAACTCGAGTTAGAAGGATCCCTCGGGAGAAGTGGGAGAGGCGGGAGTCGAGAGCATCATGCTAGGAACTTGCTTCCTGACGACCCCTCTTCTGCGCTGCTCGGGACGCGGTACACCTTGTATGGCGCGAGGTTCTTTCATCAGTGACGGGTCGAGCCGCGTGGGTATTCTGGTCGTCACGGTGCGGTAGTCGCCTTGGAACTTCGCGTTCGGTACAGGCACACACGCAGTTCTCCATATGTGGTCGGACGTGTCTGTAAGATATGCTGGTTGCCTGCCGTGTCTCGATGGTATTTGAAGGCCAGGTAAAGCAGCCGAGACGCCGTGGGAGGCCCTTATCGTCGAGAGACGAGACAATCCTGAAGACAACCCAGTTTTCCCCCGAGCTCTCTTGGCAAGGATTATCTCATCGAAAAGACGAATCCCTGGGCTTGCAGCAGGCTGCGTCTCACGCTCATGGATGAATTCATTAAATGCTAATTTCTGCTTAGTAAGTGATAAAGTAGGAGACGGGAGTGACAACGTACCTTGCGTCTCTTTCATCATCGTGACGTACTCCTGTTGGTCGTACGGCAAGCTTCTAATAAACCCATTCATATCAAAACCGTAAACCTGGCCATTGTTCTTCTGCTCCCTCGTTGGTCGAGTCAGGTATTTGCGGTATGTGTAGAGTATACTGGCGAGACATCGAACAAAGGAGGCTCGAATCTTGTCGGCATTGAAGGCTATTGGACAGACGAGACAGACACAGCCAAGACAACGTCCGTGTGAGACTGCTCCACAGCCAGAGCATTTATACCATCCGTCACCCTCACAACGCTCATCGCAAATCGTACAGGTCGAGGCTGTATCGTTAGCACAGAAATTGAAACAATGCCCTTCGACCCACACAGTGGACTCGGTGTTTTGAACGGGTTGAATTAGCATATTAGGCATCACCGTGGATGCGGCGAGAGTAGACTGGGCATAAGTCGATGGAGCATAGCCACCATATGATGATTGCGAGTCGATAGAGATGGCCGAGATAGAGAGGTTGGACTGGTGGCCATTCAGAAATGGCGGGTGAGGCCGGTGGACTGGCGCGTGGCCGAACGAGGAGCTACGCCGACCTCTCTCTTCAAAATGAGCAGATCTCTTCTCTCTCAATGTAGAGGACAGCGCAAACCCAGAGTCGCTTCTAGAGATCGGTGTCGCCGGCATGGGTGGGAAATTTATCGACACGGGAGACACTGACGACGGAGGACTGGTCTTGTTTGATTTGCTGGTGGTTGGCCGGTCACCTCCTCCAGGCTTCGCATTCAAGAAGGCATTGAACACAGGTTCTCTCGCGGTGTCCGTGGGCTCAGGTTCTCCGAAAGAGGACGAGTTCTGTGCGACCCATTTGTAAAGCGCACTTGGCGCGGCCTTCTCATTGAACAAGGCACCATTCTCGGCTGAGAAAGCGTCATAAGGAAATGATTCGATAGCGTAGGGAGGCGGTCCGGTTGCGACGCCGTAGCGTAAAGCGTGCGGGGCCGCAAACTGCAGCAGTGAAAGAAGCTTCCGCCGGTGCTGCTTTGGGAGTCGAACTGGTGATGATGTTGAATCAATTGTGTCCTTGTCTAAGTCGACTAGAACGTAGTCATCGTCCGGAAGCGCGACGTTGTCGTATCTGCGCTCGATGCCGACGATATAAGGGCAGGGTGCATCAAGAGCGGATATCAGCCGTGCCGGAAGGATGGGTATGAAGATGCTTGCCCAAGTTAACGGATACATTAAGCTAACTAGAGCGTGCGAAGCTAGGTGTAGCATCGCAGTATGTGAGGAGAGGAGTATGATCCGGGACTCGGACATCACATACTCGAAGAGGGTAACTATGTTCTCAAGGGAAAGAGACCTGAACAACGCATAAAGGTCAGTGTTACGTGAGCCTGGAAGTTCGTTGATGGCTTCTTTTCTCGCATAGAGACGCAACTCGCGCACGCCGATCTCAACCTGGGTCTTAGAGCTGAGAGGGCTAAAAGCCTCAGTGCATAAGTTGACCACGTATCGTTCCAATGGCTGCCAGCGACCAACTCGTGGGGAGCTAGGAGGCACCCGCAAGATCCCACCGTCTGTCATTGGCACAATGACAGCACGAAGCCAATCTTTCCAGAAACCCATTCTCGTCACATCTCTGCCAAGAATGCCGTACGCTCGGGGCGTCCAGAGGCCGCTCTCGCCAGCCGTTAGGCCGTCGATCTTCGATGCGGCGCCGTGTCTTAAAGGCCGTAACATTTCTGTCATTAGGCTAATCTTTTCTTCCACTGCACTGATCTGGTCGTCGAGCGTCTCTCGAGCGGACGACCCAGACGGTATCGTTGGGAGCTTGGCAAGCAATTGGGACAGATGCGCACGTTCCGCAGCGAGACGTGCTCCGAGACTGCCCGCAAGTTCTCGCTCCTCCTCGGTCATATGTCTCTGCCTCCAAAGTTCACAGCGTCTCTCGATATCCTCTGCTACGTCTGTCGTAAGTGCTGTCCATATGATGACGGTTACGCCATAGATCTTAGAGTTGTCATCCGATGTCATCGTGAAACCATGCCATGTCGACCTCGGCCTTTCATCCGATGATACAATTTGAATGTCGTTAGGGAAAGCAAACATGGGCACGTAATCTGGAAATCTCCCCCTCTTAGTGAGACCTTCCATATCTTCTCGAGGAGGGTATCGGTCTAGTAACTCGGGTTCGAAGCGGCGTTTCAAAGGGTGCATATCAGGGTCGAGGTTAAGAGGTTCGGGCGGAGGGATCACGGAATTGTAGCTGCTTAGTCTCTTCGTAGTCCGGATTGAAGCTGGTTTGCAGAAGTCAGTACAGAACGCCGAGTCTTTCTTGCAATTATGATCGAAAAGCCCTGCTGGCAGTCCTTCTACCACTTCCTCTAAGAAAGACCTTCCGCTTAGATCGCGAAAGGGGGCCATACCAGGTCTCGGGGTCGTGGGCTGCTTCCGCACGCTGTTCATGTCCCTGAAGCTTATCTTCCGTCTTATGCTGCCGCGGATGCTCCCCCTAATACTTTTCATAGGACTCATTTTCCCACCCGAGGACTCGTCAGCCTTGATCCTCTCCGCACGTGGGTTCACCATCGGTGGTCGCGACTGCGTCTTGGCACCAGCTGAGAAGCTCAAATCCTCTAGAAAATTCTCCCGCTCTGCAGCGAATTTGACCAAGGCTTTATCGAAGTCGAAATCGCCAGGCAGGATATCCTGACCAGAGGCCCCAGGAACCGCGTTGGGCCGAATTGTGGCACTACTCCTATTACTTCTCGTGTTTCCATCAACCTCTTCGAGGGTATGGATTGAGTTAGTGAATGATGCTTTCGAGAGCCTGTTATTAGAGTTATGGCGAGAGTGTCGGGCAAAGGTTTTGCTGGCTGAAGGTGAAGCCGTTGGTTCGGTGTGGTCGTCGGGTTCGCCATCTTCAGTGATAGTGCCTTCTACCTGAGTAGAAGATGCCGGAGGCGGGAGGTCTTGGTAGGATACAGACGCAATGCCCGCAATCCAGAAATAGTCCGCTAGCGGCGCCGAAGAGTTATCCATGGCATCGCAGGCCTGTGGCAGCCTCCCCCCTTGGTCTTAGTCTAAACTTGAAAATCCGGCCGCCGAGGGTGAACGCAATTGGGTCGGGGGAGTCAAGCTACTATTAAAGAAGTTTGGATGGCCTGTCAGGGGTCCCGGCGGGGACTAATTACCAGGTCGAACCGTGTGAGTTTGTCCCTTCTGTGCTTCTCAGTTCCGGCTTGTGGGTATCGGCAAGATCGATATAACTGCCCGATGCATATGTCCCCGTTGTACAAGCGAAGAGGAAAGAGTTGTGATTGAACGATGACTGGATAATTCGGCAGCAGACTTCTGTAGCAAGGGTCTGTTCTGCGGGACGTGCTCGAGGGGTATATCGATATATCGCCGCTACTAAAGCAAACTACTGAATAAACGAGAGGCAAACCGGGCCCATTAAGATGAGATGGGTGTCGACAGATCAGATATTAAGTTTCATCCAGTGGCTTGTCAGCTGGTCAGTGCCTCGGATGACCTTGTAGTGGGTGTATGGTGCCTGGGATGTTGAGTTTTTGGTGGTGGTGGTGGTGGCAGTCTTTAAATTTTCGGGCAGAAGCAGCCGATTTTCTATGAATCTTTTTTGGCGCCGGGTAGACACGCACGATTTATTGGTATGCAATGCTTCCAAAACAGCCTTAGACAATCATGCGGTGCTTTTATGCAGCTGCATGCCCCTTTGCGGCGTTATCGTTCGGGTGGGAGGGAGACGGGATGCGGGCGGACAGTTCGAGGTGGATATGAGGATTGGCTGTATGTTGGTGGAAGGGATCGACAGATGGGATGGAAAGTGACTGGACGGAGAGACAGCTCCCCAGCTTGAACAGCCCAAAAGGATGTGTTCAAGAAACGAGCGGTTTTAGCATGCAAAAAGATCGATCCCCAAGTTCATGCGGCACTCAATTACAGATTGACTTGAACGAATAGTCGTGAGAGAAGGAGACTGACAGATTCAGGTAGGGGTCTGCATGGCAGTGGGAGCGCGTAGATGGGGTTTGGTTTGGTTGATAGAACGAGGAGATAGAGTCGGGTAGTCGGGGTTGGTCTATCGAAGTTGACCCCTGCAGAACTACTACGATGTACGTACCTGGAACCCCACCACCTTTCTATAAATCTAGACTAGCGTTAGTGGGATTTTTTACGTATCACGTATCGCACGACATAGCTTCAGCGCCCAGACCTTAAACCCCTGTCCCGCCTCTACAGGGATTATCGAGCACTGAACCGATAGTGGAGCATCCATATCCACATCTTGGAACACTTTAGCAGTCGAAAAGTTACTGACCAGTGGCCACCGCCAAAGAGAGGAAAGTACCTACCTGGCGGCCTGGTAAAAGAAAACTGAGAATTAATGATTGCTCAAATCATAGTAGCACCCTGGAACAACTGCCTCAAATCGAGGACATGATGCTTATTGCGAGCAATCACGTAACTATGGGAGCTTCCTCCTATATATAACGATGCCATGGTGAGGAGGAAGGGTTAGTTTGGTTGAGACTTTTTTTCTTTCTACATCAAGAACTCGAAGACCCCTGACTGGACATTGAACACTTCACCAACAACATGGATGCATGCTCGTATGCAGTGAAACAACATCTTGAACAACGCATCTCCATCGACGAGTGTGACTTGGCCTCCAAGCCTTCTTCCGCCCTATTTTACACGTAATGTCTGACTCCTTACTGCGTAAGAAAGCACTTCTCTAGCGCACGTCTCGAAACCACAAGAGGAGAAGCATGCGACTATTCTTAGCGAGTACGATTAGTGCCTCCTCGTGCTACGCCGTTCGACACATGGTCGAATAACCAGCGCTTTGGAGACGGGACCAATTCTCTAGCCAACATCTGGCGTCTAAGGAATATCTACTGGCTTGGAGGTTATGGTACCTTGCAGATATAGTAGATGTGACTACAATATTCGGTCCATTTTCCCCTCGTGTCTTCCCCTCCCCCCCTTTTCCCCTTTCTCTTCCATGTGTAGGGAGAACTTAAGGGTTTATGGTTATCGGAGGAATTGGAGGAATAAGTGCATGTTTAGGTCTGTTCCTGCATACATAGCCTACCAACCAGGGGCATTGCACCCTTTTCGTCCCTTTCGATGGGCCAGCAAAGATGCTTCTCCTTGGTCCCGGGATGAGAGGTCCAGCTCGTATTTCAGCCTTCGGCTGCAAATTCACATTTCAGTACATATCGCCGTACGAAGTACACAGGCGACATCTATCTACTTCGAGTATGGCCTCGCGGGCCACAGGTCTTTGCACACAGACATACTCCACAAGAGCCTTGTCTGTAAGCTAGCATAGCTGCCTAGAAAGCCCAGGTTAGCTGCTGGATTGGCAAGGTTAGTGCCTACATAGCGGCCAGAGCTTCAGGCCCTGGGGTTAATATCCAGATCGCCAACGAAAAGCCCATGGCCTTCGCCGGGATTGGCGCACAGTCACTATTGTCCGTGGTTGAGATCTACTCCTGTCGGCTCCCCAAGGGGTTTCCACAGCTACTTTGTAGCTGCAATGTACTATCAATAACGCATGCCGCGCGATCTTGTCGTCCAATCGAACCCAACAGGTAGGTGATGGCGTGGAGAGAGCCAGCGTGTCAAATCAACAAATAAGGCGACGCCGACGCCGAATAATATCGCACAATTTATTCGGGTTACAATCAGGCACTCACACTATGGCCTATGCTGCGCAATATTCTTACGGCAACAGTCGACAACGTCCCATCAGTCGAAACCACGGTCGGAGCAACGCCACTGCAGATATCCAGACGGATATCAGCCAGTATGTTTCAGACGTGTGGGGATTGTCATGGGCTCGGTGACTAGACAGCCAAAGGCGGGAGCTCTGTCGAATCCAAGCTTGTACCTTTTCAGAAGTTGAAAATGCAGTCGACCCGAAGCCGTCTGATCTCTCACAAAACGACGGTGAGGTGACCGCTCTTTACGATTTTCTGGTCTGCGCTGATCCTGAGATCGGACATACCAACACTTTTTCGGAATTTATACTCATATTTCACTCAAGGTGAGAGCTTTCTTTTCTTATAGACATCTAAACGGGTTTCATATTGATGAAACATCTTGAGAGTATTGGCTATGAACTTCTCGCTTGAGAAGCTCTCTGTCATGATTCTTGATAGGAATATCCGATTTGGTACCAGTCATCTTTCGAAGAATTTATTCGTGATTGACAGGTCCGTGGGAATCCTTGCAAGCGTTCGTGGAGGCGCAATCCACTCGATCCACGGATCCATGCTACTGTTCAGGTACCAGGCTCGCCAGGAACCAACCCCATTACGGCACTGCCGCGCCGCAGAAGTGACGTAGCTGGAACAAACGCTCGTCAGAGAGAACTCGTAATGTGCAAACGTGAGCACGCTTGCTCTCCTGTTAACATTCCCATTACGGCCCGGTAGGATCACCGCGCCCGAACTAATATCTAACCTGATATTTAGTAAGGAATGACTACGGTATGCTAATATGTATCACCGTTAGGAAGCAACCGTGTACCTATGTCAGCAGCCATGCGGGCCGTCAACCGCCGCTTCAAGCTACCCGAGTGTTACTCAAAACGAGCTCAAGTTTGACAATGATCGCTGCCTTTCAAACACCGGCTCGCCTTGCATATGACAACTTCCAGAATGAGTCAACCCCCAAGTTAATCATCTACCTATCTGGTTGATCGTCGCCTGTGCTTATCTAAAATCATCAAAATTGACCGGTTATTCGTTGATTCCAGATTTTCGGCTGTCTTGTTGCCAGTCCCCTCTTCGAGTATAACAGCAGAAAGTGCTGGGATACAGAAGGATCCTGCTATGGTCGGGTGTCCGATGAAACCTTGTAAACCAGAAAAGACTCGTGCAGCCGCACGCATAATAATAGAACGAGCATCACCCAAAGGGTAACATCGCAGGAATTCCAGGAATTTCCCAACACCAAAGTAGGTCACCTTTTTTCAGGGGGGAGATCATAACATACTTCAGGACCGTAGGAAGAGAGCGGCTCATCCACCGCACTCCCAGGTTTTGCCTAATACATGGACCATCGCACGCGGCTCTTTTCGAATGCGAGATGATGAATGTGACGTTGCGCTATTCTTGGACTCTTGTATTGCGCAAACTACTCGTCAAATGTCAGCTTTTTTCTTCACCGCTTGGAAGAGGCGTCAGACAGACGCTTCTACGCTCGTATCTCTACATATTTCATGGAGTTCCGATAATCCCTTAATTTGAGATTCGTCAGTCACATCTTTGTTTGGATTCGATGTAGGTATAAATCGAGTAAGCTGACCCAGGTATGTAGGTGGCCAATGGGATAGATACCGAGACTCATCACACCTACCTCCATCATGCTGGACATCTAATCCATGAGTCGATCTGATGGGCATGAACACAGTAATCGTTGAGCAAAATGTAATAGGCATTGATAAGGTCGATCTTATTGCTTAACAGAATCATGTATGTCTGATGGCTCACATTCTGCGCTTTCAAGAGCGAGCGCGTGAAGCTATCTTAAAAGGTGAATGAACATAATAAACAGCTGCGCATTGTATAGACTATTCGATGGCGAAATTTAATAAGACCGGCCTAATACCCATCATTGTCTATTCGGTCAGAAGCCTATAGACTTATCTAGCATGGGAGGCTAATTCTGGGGATCACCTTCATGAGACCCGAACCTAATGTCCCGATTCATGCGATTCTGCTAGCAGTGACGGATATGCCAGCACAATGACGATGATACGCCTATCATATATCTCGCTCCTATCAATGTCTCATAGCCGTGATGAATATCAAGCAATACATGTTGTCCGAAGCAAATCCTGCGCCGCAAGAAGGCATCAAGGCATGACAAAGACACATAATCCTAGTGCCCATGCGAGTGAGGTGTTGTAGTAGTCGACCCAATCTAGTTGCTCTTCACAAGGCCCTTTAGAGCCTAGAGCCACGAGCCAGTCGAGAGCGAGCGACGTCCGCTCTGCGACTTACTTGTTTGAACGACCAATAGCCCGTCACGTAACAATCCTAGTGCCGAGCTTGCCCGTAGACAAGAACCCCTTATTCCCCATCTCGCTGCGCCAGCCGATCCCAAGGACGCCGAAGACGACGCGTCCGTCTTCGTCCTGGGCCACGGCATCTCGCGCCGTCTCCTCAACAACAAAGCAGCACTGCTCAACCTCGCCAGGGTGCAGAACGGGCTTAGCGCTGGCGCTGACCTCCCAGTTGCAGTCGCTGTAGCGCAGGCCCTTCTCCAGGTCCAGGCCCACGCGCGACAGCTGCATGACGTCTTCGCTGCAGTTCTCGAGCTGGGCCTCCATCACCCACCTCCTCGCCAGCCCTGCTTTACTTCGGTTCCCCAGTGATGATGGCGACGACGATAAAGAGGCCAAAGGCCCGACCTTGGTCCTCACGATCAGCGACCCCTTGCAGATGAACTGGTACAGTTTGCGGAACGTGCGCGTCCGCCCCGACGTCTCCGTCGCCTCGTAGTAGCTGACCGTGACCGCGAGGACGTGGTTCCCTTCCTCCTTGAGGTCGAAGTTGACAATGCGCTGCAGCGTCTGGCCCGGCTCTAGGTCCGTTCCCTTATTTCCCCCACCACCACCATCACCGCCGTCGCCGTCGTTGTCGCTGTTATCAGGCTTGCCGCCCGCGCCTAGTAAAGGCAACTTCAGCACCGCGCCGGACCCGGGGGTCTTCATCTCGGCCTCGATGCGCACATCGCGGGTGAACTTCCGCTTCGCCGTCTGCTGCTGCTGTTGAGCGGGGGTTAGAAGCGACGGCGCCAGTCCTCCCGGCGAGAGCGTCGGCGTGGTAGCGGACAGCGGTTCACCCGGCAGCGGGACGTCATAGTTGGCGCACAGCGTGCAGCTGAAAGTCTCGCCGACATACGCGGAGCCGAACGAAGGTGGCAGCTGCAGGATAGGCGCGAGGAGGAAAGGATCCGGGTTAGTATCGCCGTTGGTGCTGTATGCGAGCGAGGCGGGGATCGGGACCTCGTCCTGGGCCGAATGAGGAGAGGAGAGCGGTGCGGGTAAGGGGTGCTGAACCACGAGGGAGGGCCTCGAGAGCCTGTTGATGACACGATTAAACCAAGCGACTAACTACGTAGACTTACGGTTCAGCTTACCGCAGGACCTTCAGGGAGACAGAATGTGGTTCCTTGGGGTCAATCGATGGGTAGCGTTGGTGACTCATTGTGTAAGAAGCATTGGAGGGAAGACAGCATTCCGTTCCCCTTGAGGAAACTTATACACGCCCTCGAAGTTGAATCGCAATTGTTGGCATATCTCAGCTATAATATTGACAGGTCTTATAAGGAACGACTCGAGGTTGGCGGTTGGAAACTGACGTAGTCTTATCGATAAAAGCTGGATAGGCAAGATAAGATATCGGATGTGTCCTACCAACCCCGCAAACCCCATTGGCGATGCATGTGAGTTTACATTGACGGGCAATGGTGCAAGTTGTCATGATTATAGGCGTATGTACCTATGTAAAGCTAATACGAGCAAGGTGTTTGGGGAACTAACGTGTCAAACATTGTTGCGACTTATGCGAACGGTCTACAGCAGCAAATACTGCCTTATAGAGTGAGCCATCTTAAGAGGTCTCCGAACTGCCATGTATGACCACTCAACTTTTCTAAGCACGCGAATCTCTCACTAGGCTCCCATCCCCATATACTACAATACATCATGAATGCCGTTGACCAGGATAGCAAGGTCTGCTGTGCCATAATACCGAGCCCATATCAATATGACTCAATCATAGGCCAGGCGGAGGGGGGACCTATTGACAGGTTAGTATTTTGCCATGACATTCGAAGGTCCAAGAGAAAGAACGTACAGCGCCATAGCTCCCTGCTCCGGGTGGGGGAGGCGGAGGAGGTGCTGATCCGCCTGGAGGTGGCGGCGGTGGAGCCTCGCTAGGTGGAGGTGGTGGTGGAGAGACTGATGCTCCCGGCACGGGAGGGGTGGGTGTTCCTTGCTGAGCGGCTTGCGCAGCAGCGTAGTACTGCTGATAGTACTGCATGTATCTAGAGTCGTGTCAGTAATTCTGCATATATCCTCGTCGGTACCTTACTTACGCTGCGTAACCACCATATGCAGCATAGGGGTCTGAACCACCGTAGTACTGGGCGTACTGTGCAGCGTAGTCGTTGTTCGCGCCAGGCGGGCTTCCTTGGCCGGGAGGTGCAGGTGAGGCAGTGTTGGCGGCGGGAGCGGGTGAGTTATTGTAACCGCCATATCCACCATAGGATCCTGAACCACTTCCTGACCTATCACCGTACCTGTCGCCGCCGCCGTAAGATCGCTCACCGTACGATCTGTTACCATAACCCTCGCCATGACCACCATAATGTTGGCGTGGTGGTCGACTCTTGAATTCCTCATACTGTTCCTTGACGTTCGCGATCAAGTCTTCGCAAAGTTCCTTGGCTTTCTCAACCATCTTCGGATCAGGGCCACTAAAATCATTGTCAGATAGGTAGTCGAGATGGGAAACTGTTATATCTATACTTACGCGACATGGAGATACATATCGTCGTCGCTTTCACGATTAGTAGAAGCTTCGAGATACCCAGAACCACGTCCCTTGATCTGGACACGACATCCAGTCTCTTGCTGAATATGCTTCACGTAAGAACCGCCATGTCCAACAATCTGCGCCCGGAGATTAAAACCACGAATTTCTTCAAGATTGATCGGGATCCTAGCCTCCGGCCATTTACGCTGCTTGACATTAGCTGATATCCGTTACGAAAGAATCGATGCTGACTAACTCGTCCAAATTCGTCACGTTCGACCTGTTCTTGATCTCGGCGTCGGAAACGTCGCTCGTCAACCAGATTCGGAAGCTCTTGCTTCATCATTTCCTCGATCTTGGCAACGGCGGATTCGAGACCGGCTTTCGATGTGCTAGTGATGTGGAGATACAAAGGAGGGTTCTAGACTAGTGTAAGTTGGAAGAGCTTTTCCTTGAGGAGTGTGCTTCTTACCGAAGGGGTCGCCATGCTCTTGTCCGGGTAGTAGTTACCGCGGGTCGTGACATCTTTCAAAGTCAACCATGATTCTGCATAGTTAAATCAATAAACAACTGGGAGGTGTTTCGTACCAGCTCCGGTATCCTCTTTGATCTAAATCAAGCATTGGAGGTCAGCAGATGCCACAGAGGGGATTCGTGTGCGAGCTAGCACGCTTCCATGTAAGCCGAACTGATCGCACACTATGATAACACACTGGAAGAGAACCACCAAGTAGGGGGGCTGAAACTCTGATGTAAATCAGTAGGAATTAACCAAGGGTATTATTTACCATCTTCTGAGTAGAACTCTTGGTGAGTAGGTAGCGATTTCGCAAATCGTTGACTTCGATGTCCTTAATATAGTCGCCATCTGCAATGTACATCTCGCCATTGATGTTGTTGGAACCGTTACCGCCGGACGCGCTCGAACCATCGGGGCCAGGAGAGGCAGAAGACGCTGACTTGATCGGTGGCACATCGACATGTTGGATTCCCTTCTTTGCCTGGATCTGTGCATTAATCTTCGCAGCAGCGGCAGCTAAATATGGTTGATTAGTCTGACAAGATTGTGAAGCAAGTTCAAGAAATGGGTATATACCTGCAGCTGCAGCTGGATCTACTGGACTTTTCTTCGAATCAGATGCATGATCTCCGTCTCTACCCAAGGGACTGCGACCGCGGCCATGCTCTGGTCGCTTTGCCGGTGGAGAGCGCGATCTGCGATCGAATCGAGAACGACGTGGCTCTGGTTCTGTCTGATCGAATCGGGACCGCTTTGCGGTACGTCGCTCGGTGTCGTCCATTTCGTTTACCTTATGGTAGCTAGTTCAAAGCAGATTGAAGTACTAAGTTGGTGATGAAATGAGACACTTGTGACACTCGCGTCAAAGTGTGGTGTGTAGAGGAATCGTCGATAGCAAACGAGCGAACGCGAAAAGTGGTTGAAGAAATCGGTAGCCTGGTTCAATCACCGCGATGTTTGAATTGGGAAACCTAAGTGAAGGTGCACGGGTTCCACAAAATTAATCGACAGTGGATGTACCGGGAGCGGTAAAACCTGTTATCCGTAAAAGAGTGTCTGGATGAACCTAGACTACCTAGGTACCTAGGTATTCTTTAATTTCTAATATTCTGATTGGCTAGATTTATGGAGCTATGTCTAAGTACTAATACTAGAATAGTACTAGTACATCGACTCGAGTACTAGCATTGTACTAGAGTTTTTTGTTTTAATACCCTGGATGAACTTACTAGGATCCATCTTCGGGGGCTCCAAGGCAATGGAAGGCGTCCGTGCATATATGTAAGGTGTGGGGCCAGTTGCCAGCTCCGAATTTCGCAGCTACCACCCTCCGTACCCTGCATTTGAACCCTTCACCGTTCATCATTCACAGTCACATTTTTTTCCCACCAAGTGGTGAATCAAAGTCGTGGATCCTTTTACCAATTGAACCCCGCCAGACTCTCGTCCGGCTTTGAGGTTTGCCAATTCTGGTCAGAGAGCTTTCAAGTTCTCATTGATGATCAAGAATAATGGCCTCCCGCACCTTTGTTCAAGCCAATTGCTTCAGGGCTGTCGCCGCATGTATGCGGGCGACCCCCCGGACAGCAACAAGATGGAGCTCTAGTAGCAGTTCTACTTCAGCCATTGCCTACAAAGCACTCCGCCGCCGTCAAGCCCCTCTTCCGACCAGCGATACACCGTCATCATGGTCTGCGCAAGCTGCCGTTTCTAATATTTTATACGAAACCCCGACGCCTTCAATGGCGCCCCCGAAACGCCATGTTCTTAATTGCTTGGTTCAGAACGAACCTGGTGTCCTGTCCCGAGTTTCCGGTATCCTGGCAGCGCGAGGCTTCAACATCGACTCTCTGGTTGTGTGTAGTACGGAGGTAGAGGACCTGTCCCGCATGACTATTGTCCTGACCGGTCAAGACGGCGTGGTCGAGCAGGCGCGACGGCAATTAGAAGATCTCGTACCCGTCTGGGCCGTCTTAGACTACACGAGTGCCGCTTTGGTTCAACGAGAGTTGCTCCTCGCCAAGGTCAATATTCTAGGCCCAGAATACTTCGAAGAGTTACTGGCGCATCACCGCGAAATGACAGCCGAGGCCGAATTATCAGAAACGGGTGAAAAGTCCCTGGAGGATGCTGCACAAGACTTCCATCCAAGCAAAATGGTGGCTAGTCAAGCTCTGCGACTCAAGCATGAGCATCTAAGATCTATAACTTACTTTACTCATCAGTTTGGGGGCAAGGTCTTGGATATCAGCACTAGCAGCTGCATTGTCGAGGTGTAAGTGGTCATTATCTGGTCAACTTAACTTATACTAACTCTTTTCAGCTCTGCCAAGCCAGTCAGGATTGACTCATTCCTAAAGTTGGTCGCACCGTTTGGTATCCTGGAATCATCGCGGACAGGTCTGATGGCATTGCCGCGGTCTCCTCTCTACGGCCCTGATGAGGAGTCGATAGTTAAGGAGGCAGACGAGATTGTGGATGCTAGCCAGTTACCACCTGGCTAAATATTTTCAGAGTTGAAATACTTGGCGTTGATGGTCGTTAAAAAGGTGGCTTACTTCTAGGCATTATATTTCTGTAGACGAAGGTCATCCAGTGCAAACTACATGAATTGGTCTCGAGCAAGAAAGAAATTTGAATTTGAATTTCTCGTTGCGTTTCAATTGCATTTTCAATCGTAAATGTCATTATACTAGGGAGTATCTGAACAATCCCTCCTTTTGCATCTTAAACTAAGAAGTACTCCTTTTCCATGGCCACCTTTTACTTTTCC
The DNA here is from genome assembly GCA_022578875.1 of Hypoxylon crocopeplum. NCBI lineage: Eukaryota > Fungi > Ascomycota > Sordariomycetes > Xylariales > Hypoxylaceae > Hypoxylon > Hypoxylon crocopeplum. Next base: position 1,436,433 of record MU399555.1, read on the forward strand.
CAAATGGCTATTTGCCAACATACCTGCAACTTGTAGATTTTAGACAATTCCTTTCCTTCCCAAAGCGTCCAGAAAATGGTCTAGACTATCTCCCCCTTGTTTACGACGAATGCTTCAAGAGCCGCTGTATAAAATTTAGTATCGGCAGATCAACTTCGGGAGATGACATGACATACCAACAGCAGCCCATAATCTGTTTTCCGCCTCAGGGAAGACGAGAGACCTCGGAGAGTAGAACACGGAATCCTCGACTTCCTCGGAATGACGAGGCAGACAATGCATGAATTTCCAGAACTTCTTTGCTCCACCCCGCTTACCTAGGTCGTTGGTGACCTGAAAGCCGGCAAAGTCTTTGAGTCGTCTCAGGGTCTCTTCTTCTTGGCCCATGGAAATCCAGGTGTCGGTCACTATAATATCAGCGTCCTTCACAGCTTCCTCTGGGACAAAGGTTTGTTTCAACGTTCCCGGTGTCTGTGTCGACTGGGCTTGGCTATTGATGAAAGCTTTCATATCCACTGGGATGTCGTAGCCAGGTGGTGTGGCGACCGAAATCTCAACACCCAGTTTCATACAAGCTATGGCAAGGTCGAACAAAACGTTGTTCGCGTCTCCGACCCAGGCTACCTTTAGTCCTTCCGGCACAATTCCCGTATGGCCGACGGCCTTGGGGACCGACTCGTGGATCGTGAGGAAATCAGCAATTGTTTGGAGCGGATGGAAATCATTAGACAACGCATTAATGACGGGAACGCTAGAGAATTTTGCCAAATTCGCAACATCATCGTGAGGGCCGACTCGGGCCACCATGCAGGACGTCATGGATGAGATAACCTTGGAGGTATCCTTCAATGACTCATTCACCTAAAGGACTTATTAAACATCCCGTCTTATAACGCCGAAGCACCTTGAAAACACTCACTCCCAATTGGATATCGTTTTTCCCAAGAAACATAGGGTGACCACCCATCATAGCTACGGCAGCTTCCGTCGAGACTCGGGTACGAGTGCTCAGCTTGCTGAACATCATGGCCACCGTCTGTCCAGTCAACGTGCTATGTAGGTCCTTCGGGACTCCGCCAGACTTGACAGCTTTTTTATGGGCCGCTGCATTGAGCACTAATTTGGAAAGCTCAGCTGGCGTTAAGTCGCTGATTGACATGAGATGTCGAATTGACCTTGGAGTTGTTGAGTAGCCCCTTGCCTGAGCACTGCGGAATGTGCCTTTGGCCAGTTGAAGACCTAGTGACCGCATATTGGCAGTAAACATGAGATTTTCTGCCACCGAGAAAAATAATTTAGCACAAGGGGGTCGTTATAATGAAGTTGCTGCGATTGTTGGTATGCGAAGTAAGATTTTGTCCGATGTAAATGAAGAGAAGCAACTTGGTTTTGGGAACTGATATTGATGAGATAAGGATTGCCACGCTAAACCATGAAATACGAGTATAACCTGGAACTTCAATATTAAAGGTCTCAAGAAGCACCTTTTCCTAGAAACTGAGACTGAATAGTTTTAAGGACTCAATCGCTATATTAATAAACGAGTGAAGAGTCACCGCTTTAGTCTGTGATAGTCTGTGATATGCTGTGGAGATGCACAAAGTAGTTGATTTGACAAGCAGGTGACTGCCAGCTGACCGACTTCGGGACCTCAGTTCCACGGTACCTGGCTAACTGCATGTGAGCCGTGCGTCTGCAGGATTTCCCCGGATAGTACTAGGCTGTAAATAGAAAAGCGGCGACTTTGCTGTTCCCCTCCGCTTGGTCGGCGTCAGGGTTGGCTCCGCCCCAGCAAAGCCCTGTCCGCGGGTCTCAGCTGATGTGGATCGTGGTTGCTGGCAATTGATGACGACTACCTCCTTCCTACTTGTTCAACATTTACCTAAGGCTGTCCAAGGTTCTTATTTAACTCAGCTGCCTAGAAACACCATCATCGTGACGCCTTTCATTATCATACGTCGCAAAATTTGTCTACCGCATAAACCAAGAGTTTTAGATGCGATCATGTCCGTTTTTCCTTGCTAGTAAATCACTCTTATTATCTGTGAGGTGATCTCTCCTTCATCAACATCTTGATCCGTCCATTTCGCCCTTTCATCCTTCAACATGCCGGAAGAAGAGACGTCTCCTTTACTTTCGGCTGATGCAAAAGGCAAAACGCCATCTCACGAGCGGACTGAATCTAGCGAGTCGACACCGCTCCTCTCAAGTTCTTCCAACACTCCGCGTTACGATGGAGAAATCGACGAGCACGATGGAGATGATTCGATTGGATCACACCCGGCCGATGCGCCAGCCCCCGCCAATTCGATGAAAAGGACGAGGAGATGGCCGTCGTTTATTGCGATGGGCATACTGGCGGTAATAGTTGTTGCGATAATCGTCCTTGCGTTCATCGTTCCCGAAGCAGTGCAAGAATATGCGCAGCAGGCTGCCGTTATCGAACCTACCAATCTTGCTCTCGACTCCATCACGACGAACGGCGTTCGCGCACGCATACAAGCAAATTTCCATCTAGACGGGACGAGAGTTAATAATGACCATGTGCGAAGGGTGGGAAGAGCCACAACGTGGGTGGCATATCAACTAGAGACCGCTGAGACAAAGGTCGATGTGCGTCTGCCCGAATACGGCAATATACTACTTGGAAGCGCGACTATCCCATCTCTGGTAGTTAACTTGCGGGATGGCGACATGACCAAGTTCGACTTTGTCGCAGAAATAACGCCCGGAGACGTGGAGGGCATCCGAATCATCGCGAACGAGTGGTTAGAAGGCAGGCTGGACAAGCTACGTCTGGATGGAGAGACGGATCTCCGCATCAAATCCGGCATCATACCTCTCGGAACACATACCGTCTCCGAATCGCTCGTATTTGAAGGTCAATCCCTCTACCGCTCCTTTGCTGCTCTCTACTTTGGGGAGAAGGTCTTGTTCTAGTTTGTCAAAACACGTCTAGAGCGCATAGCTATTTGAACAGACAAGATACTGATTCTTTGAATAGCGAACAAGATTCCCGCAATGCCAAGTTATAATATCACTCGTTTCAATGTCGAGGACGGTCCGATGAAAGGATCGATGCTAGCTGACGTGTCGTTGTCGGCATTCAACGAATATCCCGTCGAGCTTGATATACCAGAGCTCGCGTTTGATATTCTAGTACCCGGCTGTGCGATGTCGGACCCATTCATTCTGGTAGCAGAGGCAGCCACAAGTCAACTTCATGTCGAACCTCGCTCTGACGTCAATGCCGATGTCAAGGCAGTTATTCGCGAACTACCCGAATCTTTGACCAGCGACTGCCCTGATTCTACTTCGTCACCATTAGACGTTCTGCTACGGCAATATATGCATGGCGATCCTGCTACGTTTTTCGTTCGTGGAAGCCGTCATCCTGATGGCGATACGCCGAAATGGATCGCCGACATACTATCTAGCGTTTCTGTCCCGGTCCCATTTCCTGGACGAACTCTAGATGGCCTAATCAGGAATTTCTCGTTGACCGATGTTCACTTTACTCTACCGGATCCTTCTGCCGATCCTAACGACCCCGACTCTAACCCAAAAGTCTCGGGCAACATCTTGGTTACCGCAGGCCTTCCTTCCGAGATGAACTTTGGCATAGACGTGACAAATATCCGTGCCACGGCTGATGTACTCTATAAGAGTCGGAAGATGGGCGAGCTTAACGTACAAAAATGGCAAGATGCTAACTCAACAAGGGTTGAGGGCGAAGGGGACGAAGGAGCTACGCTCAAGATCCAGTCGCGGGTTATTGACGCGCCCCTCAACGTAACCGACGGAGGTGTGTTTGGCGAGGTCATCCAAACATTGCTATTTGGCAATAAACCAGTCATTCTACACGTTGACGCTTTAGTCGACATCAAGGTGCAGACTACGTTAGGCGACCTCATTCTAAAGGAGGTCCCTGCCGAAGGCAAAATTCCAGTAAAACGTCCGTCTTCGCTATTCTGATATTGTTAGTCGCTCTTAGATAGTCTGTCTGTTAGGGCGGCTCATTCCTTGAGGTGTATTTTCATGCCCTCGTACCGTCTCGTTGATAGTAATACAGGCTAACTGAATCCTAGCTCTTCCTAAGGGCACCATTGGTGGTATTGACCCAAAAGTCGGGTCTCTTAAGGTGTTAGATACGACTTCGGATTCGATAACATTGCAGGCCCTAGTCAATGTCACAAACCCGACACCCTATACAGCTCACATACCATATGTCAATGTCCATGTTTTAAACAATGGTTCAGTCCTTGGAAGTGCCACGATAGAGAATTTGGACATCGTCAAAGGTCCCAACTCCAACGTGCTGGTCACCGCGAAGTGGAACCCGCCGATGGGTGGGGATCATGGTCGAAGGATCGGACGAGATCTTATTTCGCAGTACCTATCAGGTTGGAACACAAGTATCACTGTGAAATCCCATCGACATAGCATCCCAGGTCAGCCCATCATCTGTAAAGCATTGTCGCGGTTCAACATGACCTTCGCCGCTCCTAAACTAGATTTGCCTGGTGATACTCCCGAGGAAAAGTCTCATTTCATTAGAGATGCGACTTTCCATTTCTTTTCATCGACGGCCACATTTACTCTCGTATCGCCACTACATTATAATACTTTATATCTAGATTTCGTCAACGCTACGGCGCTATACAACCATACCGAACCGGTAGGACAGATCACCTACGACCTGCCATTCTCTGCGCCTCCCGGCACATCTCAGACGCCGAAATTGCCCGTGGAGTGGTCCCTCGACTCGGTTGGTTATGATGCTGTCCGGAAGGCTATCGGCGGAAAGCTGAAATTAGACGCATATGCCAATGTCGATATGCGACTAGGCAATTGGAAGGAGTCATTATGGTATCAAGGAAAGGGCATTGGTGCCAGCGTGCAATTATGATCGATTGTTTTTATAAATCGAGGGCAGGCGTTCCAAGGTACAGGCAGATAGGCTCACGATATGAACCTGGATAGCAAGGCGCAATTGGTTAGTTTGACGAAGATATAAGATTAGATGATTGAATCAATACATATCGTACATATAACTTGTTGGTAATGCTAATAGTATCACTTGGGACAAGACATAATCAAAGACGATGTCATATAGCCTTGGTCATTGATTTGAATGAACGAGATCGATAAGTCGTTAATCGCTGACTAAGCGGGAAATAGACCTATGACATAATCTTTTGGCTTTGCTCAGAAGCTCTAGTTCATCTCCACCAGAGCTTCAGAACACCCAAATTCGCTATAATCACCAGCTAGCTCCGATACCTACAAAACAAGTTAAAAGGATAATTATATTAAGCAAGGCCGTTCAGACAACAGAGCGTAACAAATAACACACTTCTTTTCTCCGGTGTCGCATCTGAATGCCAATCACTCGGGACTGAGTACCTTACTTACGTCCTACATATAGCTTTGTGCTCAAGTCCACAACGCAGACACAAACACAGACGCAAACAGACACACAAACGCATTTCATGGCGCGCTTACCAAAGATCCCCTCGCCGTACGGCCCAAGGCCGAAGCGGTCCGCGCAGCTCGTCGTCATATGGATGGCGATCCTGGTCGTCGCGATGGTCGTGACGTTCTACCTCACGACGAGGGAACATGGCGCGACGGCTTCGTATGATGGCATGCTGCTTGAAGACGAGGGGAAGGGCCAGGAGCCGGCTGAGGGCGCGAAGATGGCGAAGATAGTGCCGTGATGAGGTGCGTTGGTTGGTTGGTTGGTGAGTGAGTGCCGGGACATGGATTGGGATCGGCATCGTGGGCATCGAGAGAACCGCGATGTCCTTGGCGTGTGTGGTTGGTGGGCGACTGACTCACTTCAGCGGATCGTTTCTGGCGTGGCGTCTAAGACAATCTGACAGGCTGGGCCTCTGGAGGCGCTTTGTCGATCGGGATACACATCATGGAGGTCTAGGTATTCATGGTGGGCAGTTCCGCTTGAAGCCGGAGTAATCTAGCTACTCTGCGTTGGCTGGGGAGGCGAGGATTTGGATGGGAGGCGATTAAAAAATCCACCCGAGTCGAGCGATGGGCATATGAATAATGTAGAGAGTATTACAATGAGGTGCCGCAACGGGGCTATCTATAATCTAGGGCGGAAATCTTGCATCTTAGCCATGCGCAGTGGCTTCAATAGCCTGCATGCGATATATTAATAATAGTAAACATTGACGCCAAGTTGTAAATAAATGCATGTCTCATGAAGGTTCTCGAACTAAAACATGCTGCTGTTCGTGGATTGGCGGAGCTGATGGTTGGATGGAGCCACAACGCACGGCCGGCTCACATACGAGCAAATATAGACCAAATTATCGCGGTCGGCGTTCACCGTGAGAAAGAACGCGATCATGTCCGGTATAGTGTAACGGCTAACATACCTCGTTTTCACCGAGGAGCTCGGGGTTCGATTCCCCGTACCGGAGTTCTTTTTATATGTTTTTCTTTTCTAATTTTTGTTTCTCCTTTATTTTCGATTTGGCTGAGTCTTTCTGGTGTGGATTTCAGAAAGAAAAAACGAAGCTGTTGTAGCCCTAGCTCCACTTATTCAGACTTACAACCACGAAACTCACATGTCATGTCAAATCACTGGTATTTAGGAGACACGAGTATTATTAACGATGTAAGGTGTATTGTGATTTGAGTCGAGAAACAAAAATAGCTTAAATCCCTTTGCCATCTAGGTACTACCTAGAGTTCACCTTACTATTCTGTATCCTCTCCATCCCTGACGATGTAACATCACATCTGAAAGCTATTAGGAAAGCTGTATTGTATTGAGCATTCGCTCATGGTGATAGTCAGCTCGAGGTCTGCAATATCTTGTCGGTTGCCGTCCGAATTTCATTCGGGAGGGTAGCTTTATCCCGAAAATAGCTCGCTCGGAACCACCCAGTGTTGTGGCAGCCGAATAACTTTGCAAGTCTATAATCCCCTTCGATCTGTAGCCAACTGTTGTCGTCGATATCAGGGTCCGGACGGAAGCGTGAATGCGCCGACTTCATCTTCCAGGAATCTGCGGGGAATTCAGGGTATCCAGTATACTCTCCGCCTTCACCTTGCCTGAGCTGCCTTTGGATCTCTATTATTTGGCGATTCATAGAGCGCATCTCGACGTAGTCAGTTGGCGGTCTGGCCTGGATAAGGGAAGTTGGTAGCATGATAAATAAAAGGAATTGAAATGGAAGTTTATCTCGGAACTTTTGTGGTTTATATATATAGAAGTCATCACAATCTCTATTCCTAGGAGCTCTCACATGTTTACTTTACGAAAGCGAATAAATCTATCCTTATAACTGGCGGAAGGTAGTACGTCTTCCATATAACGGCATATTCCATATTTAGGTTCAAGAGCTAGACGATCAGCGTCAAGAATTACAAGAGGCTATGCCATTTTCCATAGTGAGCCCACGACTGAGTAAATTTTAGATAAAGATGTAATAGAAAGGGCTGTTTGATAAGGCCCTAGATTATTCGTGTACAACTAATAGCTGTAATATTGTGCAAATATACCTAGGTACCTTAGCAGTTGGATGAAGGGTGCAACTCTATATATATTATCGAGGTATGACTACTACCTGTTTGCTATGGATAACAGGCGTGAAAGCAAATTCATATTGCGGCTTGCTGGACCATAAACATTCTAAGTAGGTACTAAGAAGATCCGACCAACAAGGAAGTGGTGTAGCCGGCTTCAAGGGTAGAGAGCCTCCCGCAAATCCTTGGGCCAGAGATAAAAACCATGTGTAAGTGATCGATACAATATGGGTTGAAATCGTCTAAGGGCGGTTGTACGAGAAACATAGAGGAAAGATCGGGCCTCAAAGTCTCGGCAACTTACCTACCGGTAAGCAGCAGTGAACCTGTATTTAGATCCAGTGAAAGGTTCCATTATCCCCCGGGTTGGGAATAAAGCCAATTGTGTTCTAGTTGACAAGGCAGTTGAGAACCAAGGCGGCCAACAATACATTGTCATAGAACAAAAGGAATTAACGCTTGTTCTCGAACTGCTAAGCCGAAAGGATAGAGTATGTGTAAGATATAACTGAAGCAATTAGGCCATGTCTCCTCCCAATGACTATCCTCCAGTAAGCATCTTCCACACGCCCCTTTCTAGACTTTAGCTCGGTAAGCCTTTGCAGAAATTGTCTACAGCTTAAGTCTTGCAGAGATATCTACTTAACCCATTGAAGAGAGCTACTCATCCATTATGTCCGCTGATCAGAACCGCACTTCTTCACCCCCATCGCCGACGCCTGGCCGCGTGCGTCAACTAAATGTCGATTTCGAGACTCTGTCTTTTGCACGGACCTGCCCAGGAGGGTATGATCCCGAGGTTCCGTATATGGCCCGGACAGGAGGCGTTTCTCTCAGCCCTCCGGAGATGGCCCTGATAGGAGACACTGAACTCAGCCCTATGGATCTTGCCCTGCTAGGAGATACTGGCGATCACCGTTCTCCTGGATCGGAGTCGGGAAGTGACGCCGAGGAGTCTCTAAGCTCCGACGGCACGCGTAAGGTAGTTTTCACCGGCGAGAACCGCATCCCTTACCGCGAGCGCCTACAGAAGATACGCAGGGCAGCAGAAGAGCGGGCCAAGAGACGGTCCGGATCCGGCACCATCGAGGCCAAGGGTTCTCCCCCCCGCACCCCGCCCCGGACGCCTCCAAGCCTCGAGCCATTCGAGATCGAGTGCCCCGGCGCGCCGCGCAAGGTAAACAAGTTCCTCGATGCCCGACGCCTCTCGGACAGCGAGAGCGACGAGACAGAGGACGACTACGTGGACGAGGAGCAGGTCGCGACCAAGAGGTTGCTGCTGGACTCGGCCAACGAGAGACACCGGAAGGGGATCACGAAGCCTGCTTCCCCGTCCCCCCTCCGGCGCAGCTTCAACGCCGAAGATATGGAGAAGTTCGGCCCGACCCTCGACTTCATGAGGGCGGAGCTCGATGAGCACAAGACGACGGATGATGCGAGCGCTGGCCGCGATGGAGAATCGCCAAAGGGCGATTCTATCCCGTCAATGTGGATTTAAGGAAGTGTAGATGCTGTTATATGTTTATTTGTTTTTGCGTTTTGCTCTATGCGTAATCTACCTATTCTACTGATGACGGGTAAGTTGGGAAAACGATTTATAATATCGTTTATTGTCCTCTGCTGCCTGGGGAATACAGAGAGCAGCAGAGGGAATATATGGAAATGTACATAATACCTAATACTAAAGTCGAGTTATAACTGGAAAAAAGGAAACAGACTGTTTCAAAATATGAAGCTCTCGTGTGAAGGGTACCCAGATATGTCTCGAATCTTGATGCGAAATTCAACCCAAACTTGGATGGAAGTCTCCTTGTGGCGCTTTGTTGTGGCAATTCGGCAACTAGGGAGTGGCGTAGTAGCGTAATGTTTGTCATGGTTAAGAAGTGTCAGAAGATCGGGATTGCCGTCCTTCGCTTGGTGGCCCACTGCCAGGCTCGACCAATGAACCCCCCTTGGTGGTGTAGTTGGTTATCGCGTTCGGCTGTAATTGTAATAATTGAAACCGAAATGTCGCCGGTTCGATTCCGGCCCGAGGGAACCTAATTTTTTTGGTTATTTCTTCTATTGTGCTTGTCCTTTTCTCCTTCTCTGGAAGTAGAAGGACTGCGTACATTTTTGTATGGGGTGATAAGAGGAGTCGTAATCGTGTTCTAAGGTTTTGTGAGATATGCCGACAGCGCAGAGTCACTGACTATTCTGTCTCAGAATTATGTATATACGTATTTCGTTTATTTATGGATACTTCACGCTTTATGTATATGTGGGTGTATGGCGAAACTATCTAACATTGCATTTTGAATCGGATATTGACGGCACGGAGGGATCGGAAAAGTTCTAATATTTCTGGTGGGAATGCGGACCTATTCATTGTCCTTGAGAGCTTACTTCCCTCATCCTGCATTGTTTATACTGAAAGAGATTTGGCTGACTCGCCCAACCTACGGTACAACGGGTCTATATTAATGACTTACCGGGGACAAAGCAACTTACATAGGATCATTCACTAGACACAAGGCATGTCGTCATGCTAGAAAGGATCTACGAGGACAGTATTGCAACAGCCGTATAAGGAAAGCAATTAACGAGGACGGACTTTGACTTCATAGTCCTAGGTTGAAGATGGAGACGGTCACTTAAGCACGGCATTATTCACGACATAGCGCTGGGCAAGGACTTCACTATCGTGTCAGCAATAATTACTATCTAGTTGTAAGTGTACAAATAAGGGATAAGCACCTTTTGAATGCAATCTGCTGCGCCGTCATGTATCATGCAAGTCGGACGCCGGCCTCCTTTCGCTTCTTGGTCTGCTGTGCCGTAGCGGAGCTCATACCCACGTTCTGGCTGGCGTCCAGCATGCTCTGCGCCTCGCGTCTCTTCTCGTCCTCGATCTTCTTTAGGCGCTTGTCAGTCTTGCCCTTGCCGCTTCCCTTGCCGTGGAACTGGTGGCTGAGGTGCTTGAACGCCTCCTTCTGATCGAGCGACCGGCCGTACTCGTCGTGGTACTTCAACTCTATGTTGGGCTGGTATCCCTTGTTAAAGAGATCAACCATCTGTCGCGATGTTTGCTGGTCGCGGATATTGTTCTGCTGTCGTTGCCATTCTTCTCTTTCTCGGACCGACATTCTGTCAAGTCTGCCACTGTTGCGGTCTCGTTCGCGCTGAGAGCGGGCCTCCTGTTCGATATCTGCTAACTTTCGTTTCTTCTCGGCGACGAATATTTGATGCTGGCGTTGCTTCTCATTGAGATCGGCTGCGCCCGAGTCCGTTAGGAGCTGACGTTCTTTTAGGAGCTGTAGCGTTGCACCAATACCCGACCCTATGGTCTTTTCCTCGTCGACACCAATGACGGCTGTCTCGGCTGGAGTTGACGTTTCGCGCTTGGCTCTGTCATGCTCTAAATCATATCCATCCTTCATATGCTCGTCTTCATCGGACTCATCCTCCATAGCTGTGACCGGTGCCTGTCTGGGTGACTTTGGCTTGCGAGGTTTGCGATCTTCAATATCCTCTTTTTTCAGGCTCGAGACAAATTCGGAGATCTCGTCAAGAACGAGACCACCCTCTTGAGCACCGTTAGCCTCGCCGTCAACTTCCGGTGTCTGTCCCTCTTCTCGTAACTGCCGTGCTATATCTTCGGGGCGCGTCCTCTTTCGCTTCTTCAGAGCGTTTCTTCTCTGCGCGGCTAGAGTGGCCTGAAGGTCTTCGTCATCGACAAAAGCTGTGTCGTCGGTCTTGCGCTTTCTGCTGACAAAGCCAGCACCCGAATCTATATCCATCGACTCATCCTGCCCAGCCGGTGGTAATGGGAAGATGTCGTCTTCATCTACGGGACGTTGTCTGGTCGATTTCGACTTCTTCTTTTTAGGTTTCTTGATTTTGACTTCTGATATATCCAAATAATCTGAAGCTGGCTGGTCCTCCTTAAGGATATCGAGGTTGATCTTCTGTCGTAAGTGGCCCTGAGATTGACTGTCCAAATAATCGGGTTGAATCGTGTTTCCGAACCCATCCAACGTAAATCTCTTGGCCTTTTGGCCGCCGATTTCTTCATCGTACTGGGCAAGGAGGCTACGCTCTCCGGTTTCATCAACGGCAAGAGGGTCATAGACAGGCTTCTTCTTTTTCAACTCGAGCTTCTTACTAAGCTTCTCCTGTTCTTTGAGGTCGAGGTTTTCAAGCTCGTCACCCTCATCGTCGTCGGCCCCTAGAATATTAGAGTCCTTGAGGGTTAAGATCTGTTCTTCTCCACCCTCGAAGGCGTCAATCTCATGTCCCACTTTAACACCGGCGAGATCCTTAGACGTGTATTGAACCGCTGCGGCGGCAGCGGCTTCGGCAGCTGCTAGTTCCTTTTCCAACTTGCGCGCTTTTTCAATTTGCTTTTGGCGTTTCTTCTGACTGATCAACCATGACTTGGCATCGACGTCGCCACTCTCGTCGGCATCGCCCAGGCCTTTGCCTTGCAGGTTCTCGAAGCGTTTCGCAGCGTCGCGAGCCTTTTTGATGGCGGCAGCCTTCTCTTCGCGTCTCTTTTTGGTCACTTGGGCATCTTGATGCTTCTTGTAGTTATCGTAGGCGGCAGCTTCTCGAGTCTCAATATTGTTCGCAGGCTCTTCGTCGGGAGTTAATTCCTTTTCTTTGAACTGAGGACCGCTTGCACCGGGAACGGGCAAGGGTTTCAAGCCCAGAGAAACGCGGAGACGATTCGTCTCCTCTATGGCTGCGGCATCCATTACGGATCTTGTGAGACAGACAGGATATAGTAGTTTGCAATTACCGACACTGCTTGAATATGAGAGACTGCGATTCTTTGAGGGTGGATGTTGTTTGTCTGTATTTTGCGAATAATGAATGTACGAGGTTTAAATGACAAGGCTTAGGTTAAATTGACAAAGTACGGATTACTTTGTACGGACTAACGTATGTGGCCCGTGCGCAATTGATCAGCCCCACTCTGCAGCAATTTTCTACAAAATAAATTTCAGATCTTTTCGTTTCTCTTTCTCTTTCCTCCTTCTACACAACCACGGATCTGTGCCCGATTGTCCTCTGTTCGCCCAGCGAATTCAGAGTTGATGGTCGCGGCAGCTCGAATCACCAATGGAATCATCTCTACGTTTATGATGTCTCTCCAATCGACAGGTCCTAGAATAAGAGTGGTCTGGAAAGCCTGAGCTCGCCGTCAAAAGCTGAGCTCGGTAGACCAGGCTAACTGCAGGTCTTATATTCCACCCCTTTTTTCCGAGATCATTGATCTATGAGGTTGAGGAAAACCATAAGCTCCTACATATCATCTCTTGAGCCGCGTCTTGCCTAGTCGTTTTGTTAGGTCCTGCCGCATTTTCTCGTTTGCTACCACCGGTCCAACTACTTCAGGCTGGTAGTATATAGCCTTGTTAATCATGAGTAGCCGAGCTTACTAGTATAGTCGTCTTGTTATAACATGTGTATAGAGCGGGCGGTTCTATCTCGGACGTCTCGTGTCTACACCCTTAATTTCTAGGATAGCGCCGTGCCAGAACTGTACGATAGCAGGATAAAGCGCATTTTTCGATGGAGAGACTAGCACATACAGCCTCGGCCTGATTGCGGGCAATCTATCCCCAGGTCCGACCCTTGTTGATGTTGTTGATCCCACGATGTTTGCGTTGCCACCAGTAGGCGGGTTTAGACGGCACGCGTATCAATACCTAACCTAGGTATTTGTCAAATTCTCAACTTAGGAGGCCCATATCAGCCCCGTTAGTCTAGTGAAATCTAGAAGCTGGCTGAGGCTTTTTACGGTTACATTCTTCAAGCACCTTCACGGATGGCCGAGTTCATCTCACGAGCCAAGAGGTTCCTAGATCTTTAGTCCCAGGACAGCCTGTTCCTTAGCCGCACATGGGGCAGAGGCTAGTGAACGGGGCCGGCTGCTGCGGTTGACGTATATCGCGGGCCGATATGGATGACCTAATGCATAGATCGTTGGAGAGCAAGAGTAGAGCCGTATGCATGTGACGAGTGCTTGTCTAGAGTCAATGTCGACTTAGCAAATAGTTAGCAGGTAGCCTTTGCTTCGCTTGGATCTGGGGTAAGGCATAGGTAGGTCCGAATAAATCCCCAGACTTCCCATTACGGCAGTCCTAACCAGACCAAGTATTGCTATGATACTCTGGGGTGCATCTGCGGAGGTTTCTATACACCAGACATTATCACAACTGCAAGACTTTAGATGAGACTAAAACAAATCACAGGTCAATGATATACCGAGGTAGGTAGGGGATATCTACATGTAAGTAAGGGATATGTGCATCTCAGGACAACAGAAGTGATTTGATACTTTGATACGCGCATAGTGTTAGTTATTAGATGCCTACGTAACCCTAGAGGCTTTAGTTCATATCAACCGGAAGCTCTCCGAGTTATGAAAGTGGACTCCTTAATAATTTCTCCAACCTCTAATGGTGCGGAGACGAGATTCCCCCGCATGGGGGGTTTGTTAATGGGGTTAGATCCCTTTATATCATCTCCAATCCCGCCTCATAGTCCGTTACTGTTATTCTTCTAATTACCTGGTCGGTCAGGGGTCGATTGCCGAATCTGTCCACCCCGTATGCATGTCACTTGCAGTCGCTGGAGAACGATCCCCAGAGCGGCCCGATTCTAGATCCCCAGCTTCGGGCTTGGTTGGCCATTGTTGGCCATAGAACTCCGACACTAGACGCCCTCAGCACGCACGTCATTTAACTCCCAAGCGGAGTTGGCCTTCTGTTGCGTAGCATTGGCCCTGTCAAGCGCCTCCAAGTCGGTTTACCTGACCACGTTTTTTTGACCGAGAAGTATCGCCGCAGAAGCTCTGAGATTCGGCCCTATCCGTGCCTCAGTGTAGCACCCGGTCAGGTGTCCAAAAGAGGCATAGAGCTTCGTCACGATGTTCTTAGAAGGCTTCGTGTATAAGAGTGAAGCAAGATGGACATCCTAGGGAACACAAGTCTGGGACTCCTCTCAAGCAACAGCACAGCACTCATCCAGCCCATCATGCAAGGCTTCACCTCTCTGTTCCTACTGGGCAGCATTACCTTTCAGACCATTCTTGGCCTGCCTGGTGCTTCTCACGTGCGGCGAGAGGGTCACCTCCTCAAGAGAGCGGTCGACGATTTCATAACCACCGAGGAGCCTATTGCTCTAGAACAGCTCCTATGTAATATCGGCTCGTCTGGCTGTAATGCCGGAGGGGCAAGTTCAGGAATTGTTGTGGCCTCCCCCTCGACATCAAACCCTGATTGTAAGCAACTTGTGCTCGGTGCCTTTTGAAAGTCTAGGCCGTTTTACTGATTATCTAGATTTCTATACGTGGACTAGAGATGCCGCTCTTGTCTTCAAGGCCATAGTCGACAGATTTGCCAATAGCTATGATGCCTCTCTGCAAACCGAGATTCAGAACTACATCGCCGCACAAGCTAAACTTCAAGGCGTATCAAATCCTTCCGGGTCTCTATCAGACGGAACCGGTTTGGCAGAACCCAAGTACAATGTCGACCTCAGTGCCTTCACTGGTAGCTGGGGTCGCCCGCAACGAGATGGGCCAGCTCTAAGAGCTATCGCATTGATTGGATATTCGAAGTGGCTTGTTTCGAACGGATACGATTCGACGGCTCTCAGCGTTGTTTGGCCCATAATTCGCAATGACCTCAACTACGTCGCCCAATACTGGAATCAGACCGGCTTCGACCTTTGGGAAGAAGTGAGCGGAAGCTCTTTCTTCACTGTTGCCGCTCAGCATCGATCTCTAGTCGAAGGAAGCGCCTTGGCCAAAAGTCTCGGCCAGACCTGTACCGCCTGCGATGCTGTTGCGCCCCAGGTCCTTTGCTTTTTGCAGACATTCTGGTCATCTTCTGGTGGCTATGCTTTGGCCAACATCAACGTCAACAATGGAAGATCTGCCAAAGACGCCAACGTGATTCTGGGTTCGATACATAGTTTCGATCCCGCGCTTGGATGTGATGCTGCGACCTTCCAACCGTGCAGTGACCGAGCTCTATCAAGCCACAAAGTCATTGTGGACTCGTTCCGTGACATCTATACCATCAACTCCGGACTCTCAGCCGGTTCAGCTGTCGCAGTAGGACGATATCCCGAAGACACATACTACAATGGCAACCCGTGAGTACTCTGCCAAATCAGACCATCGTGTGTATGCGTCGCTAACAGTCATGGAGGTGGTACCTGAACACACTCGCAGCAGCGGAACAACTTTACGATGCCTTATACGTGTGGCAAACGCAAGGGTCTATTACAGTCACTTCCACTTCGCTGCCATTCTTCCAAGCACTCTCCTCGTCAGCCGCGGCTGGGACTTATGATTCTAGCTCGGCGACCTACACGACGCTGTATAATGCCGTGTTTGGTTACGCTGATGGCTTTGTGGATATTGTTTCGCAATACATCGCGTCTAATGGATCGCTCGCTGAACAATACGATCGCAACAATGGCACGCCACTGTCAGCTCGGGATCTCACCTGGTCGTACGCCTCATTTCTGACTGCCGCCGCAAGACGAGCCGGTATTGTTCCGGCCGGTTGGGCAGGATCTGGTTCGTCCGCAACTTCGGTGCCAAGTGTCTGTTCCGCGACGTCTCAGGCCGGCTCATACTTATCGGCCACGGCCACGTCTTTCCCAGCTAGTCAGACTGCTATCACTAGTAATGCGCCAACCTCTACGTTCACTCGCCCAACGGTCACCACGACGTCCGCCGGTAGTTGCACTACCGCTACATCGGTTGCAGTGACATTCAACGAGGTCAAGACCACTACTTTCGGTCAGACCGTCAAGATTGTTGGCAATATAGCCGCCCTCGGCAGCTGGGACACGAGCAAAGCCGTCACGCTCAGCGCTTCGTCATACACGTCAAGCAACCCTCTCTGGAAGGTGACTATCACTCTACCGGCCGGGCAAGCCATTGAGTACAAGTACATTGTAGTCAACACCGACGGCTCGATATCTTGGGAAGCGGATCCCAACCGGTCCTATACTGTCCCGAGGACTTGTGCTACTACGTCGACAAAGACGGACACATGGCGGTAAATGGTAAATTAGGCCTTTTCCTAAGAAGAACCAAAACGTTTCAAATTGCTGGAGGGATCGAAAACATTGTGATAATAGACTGGGGTGAGCATACAATGGCTCTAATGGAAAATAATAGCATGATAGAATCCTAAGTACTTCACCTACCTACCTAAGTTAGAAACTGCCAATACCTTTAGAGTGTAGATTGAAATAGAAGTATATTTGTACGACGTTTAATAACCATTCTAAGTCCGTCTACAACATCAGATCTCACGATCAAACATCAAGCGTTTGTCATACCAACGCACACACACACACACATCACCGCTTACCAGCCAGCTCCTCCAGCTGCCTCATCAGCGTATCCACCGCCCACTCAAACGTAGTCTGCATATCAACATCCAAGCCCTTGCCGACCTGCGCCAAAATCCCCTTCTCCTTCAACACATCCTCGTCAAGCGCGCCCTCGACATCTCCGTTCTTGAATAGCGGCGCGTGCGCTGCCACGTAGTTAGGCCACACGATCTTGTCGACGTAGCCTGGCGGGTCGGTCCAGAAGCCCTCGAGCGTGACATAGCCGTCGCGGCGGCCGCGCCGGCGTGTCGCGCTCGCGTGGCTTACGAGGAGGAAGAGCTTCGTGTCGAGTAGTGCGGATACCCCGCCTTGTTCCATCTCTGCTGAGTACAGCAGAAACCCGTCTACTAGGCACATGCGCAGGCTGGAGTCTGGGCTGGCGAGGATGGAGTGCCCCGGTTGTCCTGGTTGTGTCCAGGAAGCGACTTTGGCTTTGGCGGCGGTGATTGCGGCGTCTGGGACTGGGCAGGCGCCGACGGAGTTTTGGTCTTCTTTTGAGTCGACGAAGGGCTTTATGTATTGTTACTTAGTTTTATACTTAATCAAGGGATATTTTCTTCTGTTAAAAAAGCCTACCGGAAATGTGCCGTGGGCACGGATATGCGCCAACGCCCGCGTCATGTCCGGGATGGAGATGGATTCAGCGCAGTCCCAGTCTAGGAGGCCTTCTTTGGAGGGTAGTCTATATTGTATTAGGAGTTTTATTCGTTGTTAACTACGAAATAAAGTAAACCGGAATCCTCACTCGGTCTCTGGTTTGTAGAAATCGTCCTCGTGCAGGACGAACGTGTTGGGGAAGACATCACGCAGCAGCCGAGCTAGGGTCGTCTTGCCGCTCGACGAGGCCCCGCTAATACCGACGATGACCGCTTTTCTGTCCTCCATATCCCTTCGGCCTATATGGCCAAACGGAATCTTTTGGTTTCTTCGACGGGGTGCAATGAAGTGAAAAGGGGTTAGTAGTTACGGGGTTTCGCAAATGGAGATGTAGATGGTCTGATCTGCGAGGTTAGCGGGCGGGAGACTAATAACGAAAGTCGGATCCGCCCGGGATGAGTCAGCCGGCTTCTTCAACGCCGATATCTACGGGATCGGAGCTCAGCGCTGTGGCTAACGTTGATGTAATGAGATTTAGATATAGTCTGGAACGGAAGATTTGATTTCATCATGTTACCATCTGCTCTTTCTTTCATTATCGTCATTGAGAAGTGACTCGCTTAATCCATCCAGGCTATTCTAGCTCCGAAACATATCCCGCCTACACGTACAGAGAATGAACCAATGAAAGCTATGATCATAGACAAGAACATAGACAGTTTTCACCCATATTTCGTGTTGAGCTTCCTCATAATTGACATCGCTCCGCTCCTGTACCCGCCGCCAAATAACGCCCAGTGGTTCAAGTGGTGATATCTGTGCAGTCATTAGCTCAGCGACTTATACCAGAGAAGGGTATAGATATAAAGACAGTACAGGACTTACAATTCGTAAAGCGCCACCCGATCCTCCCACTCTTCCTTAGGTTCAGCTTTCGGAACCAAGCTCTCGTACTCCTTCCAGAAACTACCCCCAAAACCTCCAAACATGCGCATAATACCAAGCTCGTACTCTGAGTGGCCGTAGACAGCAGATGGATCAAAAACAACTTCCTCGACTCCTCCTTGCCCGGCGATCCTGCCTCGTCCATGGTTACCACTCCACAAGTCCCCGTGCACAACGACGGGATAAACACCCTTGATATGATCGTCCCCTATCAGCCGACGCACTACCACACCAGCCGTCTTCTCGACGGCGCTAGAGAGCTCCGGATCGGAGCCGTTGGACGCGACGCCCTGACGCAGGATCGCGCGCAGGCGATTGTTAGCGTAGAAGTCGGCCCACGACGCCTTCCACGAGTTGTCCTGCGGCGACGAGCCGCAGCACGTGGTGACCGGGAAGCCGAACACAGGCCCGTCGAAGCCATCGGGGACCGGTGCGGGCGTCGTGTGCAGCTTTGCGAGTTTCTTAGCGAAGGAGTCGCCGCCGCCCGGCCGCGACGACCCCAGCTCTAGGAAGTCCGTCGCGAGGAAGAACTTGTTCGGGTTCTCCCGGCACGCGCCGTTGGCGTGGGATTTGGGGCACAGGTTTGGCACGACGGCGTGTATGGCGTTGAGGGAGACATGTTCTCCTATATTGCGATTAGTCTTCTAGCGTTCATGCACCGCCGCATAAGCATCTTTACCTTTGAACATTAATTCCGAGTCTGCCCCCGTGCCCGTCTTGACGAAGTAGTTTTTCTCCTTCCCGTCCACGACTGAGCTGAGCTTGAAGGTTGACGCAAACCCCGAGCCGCCATGTGAAGCGATCTTGGTGTTTTGAGAATCTAAGCCGAGAGCTTCTAATATCGCAGGATCGACCTTGGCGGCCATTGTGACTCGGTTCCTAATTGATAATGTTCTTGGTAGGCTGGCTGACACGTGCTTGAAGCTGGTTATAATCTGCATCCACTCTCCTAACCTCTCCTACCTTTCAGTTATTAGATCTTCGTAGAACTGTGCTCATTCAGTAGCTAATAGCGCAAATAGGTGACGTCACTAGCTAAATGCTCATCGCTCCTTGCGACAGATTATCAATGGAATTAGGAATCAAAGGCAAGTTTCTCGTAGTAAGGCTCTGGGAAGATCGGCAGGTACAGATAACAAAGTGAAATTCAATGCTAAATTGGGGTATCGTCTCCTTTCAGAGCTCTTCTATCAGTAACAAATACACCGAGCGAATAAATCCCGGTGATGCGATCGATATCAACTTTGGCCTATCGATAAGCCACTAAACGCCTCCCAAAGGAACTCCGACAGTCCGCACAAATCTCGGCAACTTCTAAGTGATCCCTACACATTAGACATTGGCTAGAACCCAAATCTTTTCATAGTTCCCGCGGGTATTACTTAAACGCCAACAGGAACATTCCCAGAACTCCTTTGCGCCGAGTTTTCGTTAGGTGGCCATCATGGTTCCTCGCCCTAAGTCCTTGTAAGGATCCACCTTAAGTGTCGCCTTGGTTCGATCTCAAACCAGAGTCTCGAAACTCGTTCGCCGGGACGACTGTGTAGTCGATGTTGAGAATAGTGGCATTAAGTCGGAAGCCATACTGGCTGTGCTTGGTTTTCGCGATAGGTTGCCGGCTTGCTTGTACCATGGCTTCTTGATCTGCTTCGTCTTGGGCGCGTCCTCCTTTGGCTTCTCGATGAAGGTAGTGGTAGTTGCGGTCTTCTTGTCTTTTCTGAGTGGTAGAATCTCGCCAGGGTCTATGGGGTCCCTGAACACCTCTTGGCCGTGTCCCGTGCCGTTGAAGCAGGCCGCGCATGGGCAGATGGGTACCGAAGGCGTCAAGCGAGACGGGTGTACCGTCACCTGGCTTCGCCACCAGGTTTGAAATTCGGCTTTCACCATGGTAATGGTGTGATGATGTGAGGTAGGTATGTATTTGGTTTGTTGTGTGTTCTGGACTGATGTGCCGTAATGGTATCTGGGAGGTGTTGAGTCGAATTTGGAGGTAAATATGAAGGCTTTGGGTGATCGTCTAGGATACTAATGTGTGATAGAGTCGAAGTATCTTTAAAGTCTAGCTTA
This sequence comes from Hypoxylon crocopeplum, assembly GCA_022578875.1. NCBI lineage: Eukaryota > Fungi > Ascomycota > Sordariomycetes > Xylariales > Hypoxylaceae > Hypoxylon > Hypoxylon crocopeplum. The sequence goes on from MU399555.1 coordinate 1,457,004, forward strand.
CTCGAAGGAAATTAGTTCGAATAACGGGAATGCGAGGCGTGTTATATATTTTCTTGTCCCCTGAGGCTCTGTGGTGGAATACCCGAACAGTCCCGGAGGTCGCCACCAAAAGATGCCAAGATCTCCGTAGTACCGAACTCTGAGTCTACCATGCACGTACGGCTTATTGCAGCAAGACAGACAGTAATATCTGCATCATACCGCGTAGGGTTCTTTTCGATTCATGCAAATAGAAACCTCTAGATATGTAAGTCTAGTCGAGTTGAGGTTTCCTAAATCAGGCCGACTAAGGCAGCCTAGGTGCTACCTGTATTGCCTGACGTTCGCATGCATCTGGGGTCTAAATATCTATATATACGTGTAGAACTGTCGAGGAGTGCATCCATTAAGTCGCCCGTGGTTCTTCAGTGATACACTTACAGAAGACACAAGCACATGCTTCACGAACGTGGTATACCACTTGCTAGTCACGATGGATGCCGCGAGTCACACGGCTTGTCTCAACTAGCCCCCACCTGGACATGCGTAAGGTACCGATGCGGCGGTGTCCAATGTGCATTGCATGAGGTGTAGTATTCAACGTCAATGTCACTTGAACCTTTGCATTGGGGGCCTGTCACTGTAACCTCGATGTCGATATTGCATACAGGTTGGCGGCGGGCTGACAGGAGGTGAGTTCTTAAGGAAAGGGGGGGAATAAGTCAGCCCTACCTACCCCTACATGGTCGGTAGGTGAATCGGTGGATTCTATTTCGGCGGATTTAATTCGGAATCTTTGCCGATATTTCGGACCAGCACAACGTGATTTAGCAGAACTTTGCGATTCAGTTTACTAATACCAATGAACTTAATGCGAAGACAAGACAATTAAGATGTGTGGTTGATTCAGGGAAATAGTAATGTCCTTCATGGTTAATTGGTGCCTGAATCGACTTCTATGATGCTACGAGCAAACCATACAGCTTGCATGTTGATAAATGATGAATGAATGAATGAAGCAAGCCAACAGAAGATAATCTATGGAATCTAATGTACTCGGCTGCAAACTATTTCATAGAAACTTGTCCTGATTTTATTTACATCCTTCTGTCAGGGGAGTACACCACTACGTTGACCAGATACAGGGGAAACTCGAACAGTAAGCAATGACTTCAATAACGCGTATCGTAGATATGTACTCTGATCTACACATATCTACAGCGTCCCCTTAAAGTGTAAATAATACCTCCATAACAATGTATTTCGCTTATGTCAACGCCAGAAGAACCGTCACGATTAAAAGTCTTGCCTCTTAAAAGGTGTGAATAGGATGGGACAATTTTACAAACATTCCCCCTATGATGATCCAAGACTGCAGATCATGGAGTCAAACAGCAGCATCTCATATTTGATTCCACGCCTTGGACGCAAGCATTCGATTTCTATCCATCTCCAGAAGGCGAATATTGCTGAAGACAACACCGAAGCGGCTGTGAGACAGGCCTGAGCTGGAAGGTTCGGTTCTCAAGGCACCTCACTCGCTGTGTCGTCCCGCTGTCACGAACAATACTCTTAGCCCCGGATGTGCTGTCTCTTATGTAGAGTAGGCAGCTAAGAGACACCGTAACGGGAGCTTCAGAAAAGCGTAATTGTAGGACGAGAAGGATAGCCGAGACAAATCGCAGGCTACTCAAGCAACCTTTGATATTCGTGAATAACATACAACGACGAGCCCAACCAGCAAAACAATGGAATCAAATTGAACTTTGGCGCAATGTTTTATCAGCCTCATCGTGTGTGTGCTCTTCCTTTGCGACTTAGCTTTGGGTATGAGAGCTGAGTTGTGTGCATAGTATAGTGAATCACGAAATGGTAGCAAATCGATGTCGTGTGCCAACTGTAAATAATCGATCTTTTTCTCGTATGCTCTGACATTCTCATATTTGCCCCAGAGCTCGCATCCACACATCGTAAATTCTACGAACTCTTGAACTCCCTGACTTGGTATCTTTTCCTACTTGGTGCTCTCCAGCTTCGAATGTGGCCTCTTCAAAACCAACGCCGCGCACCCATTAGTTGTTCTTTCCTTCTTTTTCCTCAGCTCAGGTCACGGTCTCGATAAACCTCACCATCCTCGCCAACCCGCCATACCACCCAACACATATCCTAAATATACCCCCAAATATCCAGTCAGCCAACGCCAAATCCCATAGTACATGCGAGTACCATCAACGAAGCGCCTACCATAGACAACCTGATCTCGAACATAGAAACGCGAACTATGCCAACCGAATCTCGAACCGTGTGATATACACCTCGCTCACTCGCTCATAATCGTCATCAGGTAAACCGCGATACCGAAGCCAAGCCCCTGACCAATTTACCAACCTCATCACAGCACTAGAACCCAGCATCAAATCAACATCCCTCACCAGTACCATCTCAGCCAAACCCAATCAAACCCTTAACTCGAACTTGATATTCGAAAAACAAAACACAAGCCCACAACTCCCCAAAGCCGCACAACAACACCCAGCAAGACCCAGGCCAAAGCCACCCTAAAAAACCGAAAATGGCCTACGCCGCACCCGGCGCCTTCAACGAGCCAATCCAATGGCACACGCGACACGAGCGCCCAGCCTACCGCCCCTTCAGCGCCTTCGCAGGGACCAAGCCCACGCCGCCCCCACCCTTCCTGTTCGGCGTGCCGGCGGAAGAGCTCGAGCAGCGGCGCAAAGACGCCGAGTTCGCGGCGCAGCAGCACAGACTCGCGACCACGCCGGGCGCGCCCCTACGGCCTGCTGCCCCCGCGCTAGCGCCGGCGGCGCCGTCCCTGGTCGTCGTGGCGTGGCGGGGGGCCGTTGCAAGGGGAAGCGCTGTATGCAGACTCGTCGTGGATATTGGCGGGAGGGCCGGGGTTCGGTGTCGGGATGTAGCGGCGCGGTGTGATCGCGCGTACTGGCTGATGCTGTGCGCGTACCGGCGGAGCGCGTGGCCGCAGATACTACGCCTACTGCAGAAACTGGTCTTGGTTCTGGTCGTCTTGGCTATAGGGGTGTACATTGCGAAGCTGAAGCTGGACGAGCGGCGGAACGAGGAGCGTGTGATGTACTACGTGCTCGTGCCAAATTACAGGTCGTGGTCCGTGTCGAAACCGAGATAGGATGGCGTGGAGGTTGACGAACACCAGAGGGACGGACGGATGGAAGTAATGGAGTTTCTGGATGGTTATTGGGGACGCTCGGATACCGGCCGTGTATTTCATTTCTGTTTATCAACTAACTGTACAGCGTGGTCATTAGAGCGGAACGCTAGACAAATACCGTCAGCATAATCTTCGAATAGGGAGTCAAATCATCACAATTCAATAGGAGTTTCTAGGTCTAGAATCAGGAAAATCTAATTCCATTGGAAGCAAGAGCGCGAGGGAAATGATCAGATGCATGCAATAATGACAAACCCGGCCCTATCTCTATTTCGCAACACCTTCCCCCGTCATTATCACCTTTTCCGGGGATCCTACCCTGGAAAGTGGAAGTTAGTACAGTCTATCGGACCAGCGTCTACACATATGGTCCTTAGATACCCAAGCTGAACTCAACGCCAACATCAATGTCCCGAGCTGTGCAAGTGTTAGCCTCGTCTCCTTCTAAAATAGGAATCTAATGACAACTTACCCATCTTCACAACCTTGGAGAGTTGTACCGACTTTTCGGCGGCGCTTTGGAGGTCATCGATGGAGAAGATCTTCATTCCCGAGTCGTTGATGAGTTGGTGGGCCTGCTCCATGTTGGTTCCTTGCAGCCGGGCAATGATTGGGACCTTCAGGTTCAGGGCCTTGACAGTGTTAACGAGACCGTGGGCAATGGCATCACATCGCACGATACCACCGAAGATGTTGACGAAGATAGCGGTAACCTTGGGGTCGCTGGTGATAAGCTCGAAAGCCTCCTTGATTGCGGCGGGGGTAGCACCACCACCAACGTCAAGGAAGTTAGCAGGTTGGCCACCGTTCAGCTTGATGATGTCCATGGTAGCCATGGCCAGACCGGCACCGTTGACGAGGCAGCCAATGTCACCATCCAGCTTGATGAAGTTGAGGCCGGACTCGGCAGCACGAACTTCCTCGGCGTCTTCTTGGGTGGTATCACGCCACGAGAAGACCTCCTTCTGCCGGTAGTCGGCGTTGTCGTCGAAGCCGAACTTGGCGTCCATGCACATGACCTTGTGATCTGAAGTCTCGGAAAGAGGGTTGATCTCGATCTGGGTAGCATCCTTCTCGGTGAAGATCTTGTAGAGTTTCTGGATGGTGTCCTTGGCCTCTTCGATGCACTGCTCGCTAAAACCAAGTTTTGTCGCGATATCCCGAGCAATCTCGTCGGTCACACCGGTATTGATGTCGATGTAGTGGGTGTTGATAGCATCGGGGTTCTCCTTGGCGACGGACTCGATATCCATACCGCCCTGAGAGGAAGAAACGATGACGGGGCCTTGAGAAGCTCGGTCCATCAGAATGGCCAGGTAGAACTCGCGGCGGGCGAACTTGCGCTCGCAGATGTAGACGGAGTTGCAGAGGCGGCCAGCCGCACCAGTCTGCTTGGTAATGAGCTTGTGGCCGATCATCTGATCGGCAAACATCTTGGCCTCGGTAGCAGAGTAGATGACACGGACACCTCCCTTCAGGCCATTGTCGAAGCTACCCTTTCCTCGTCCACCAGCCAAAACTTGGGCTTTGATGACCATATCTTCACCACCAATCTCCTTCGCTACCTTCTCGGCCTCGGCGGCAGACTTCGCGTTGTAGCCTTGCGGAACACCAATGCCATACTATAAGGGATATATTAGGATATATTAGGATATATTCGAAGTCTAGGGTTGAGCGATAAATTGTACCTTTCGTAGGAGGTCGGCTGAGAGATATTCGTGAATGCTCAGATTTCTTCGCTGTTGTTGGGCAATGCCGGGGGATCTGGTAGCGGGAGAGAAGGCGATCTACGAGAATAGATGTCGCATTAGTATATACTAAAAGAAAGCCATATTTTATATCGACGGTTTGACCGACTCACCTTGGACGATCGCAGGGCAGAAGCCGCAGCTCGGCTGCGAGCGAAGTTGAACATTATGACAAGATCGGTCTAAGCCTTCAATTGACTAGATGTAGCTCAGGGGGGAATAGAGCACCACTGGTAGACCGAATAAAGAGGGATGAAAACGAGGTGTTTTATTGCGGGTTGCGATGCTATCGCCAAACGTCAAATGATAAAAACAACTGGCCCCGGCCGTTAGTGAGAGAGCTCTTTTCCGGCAGAAAACGGGAAAATCCGGTCATTCACCTTTAAGGACCCACTCTGCCCGGTGAATTGCAACTGTTGCAGCTGACGTTCGTGCATGACCATGTGAAACCAAAGGTACCTAGGTACACCACGGCCAGCATTATACCGATATCTTATCGCTTATCGCAGATTTAGCTCCAGTTCTTTTTTATTTATCCTCTTTCTCAATTGCACTTCCACGTTTCTATATACACGGAAAGATGACCGTCTGCTGCCAAACTGAGACGACAGCGTATAACACAGACATAATGATCTGGCGATAGAACCACTAGGCGATCTCACTTCTCGTTTTCCCTTGCTTACAGAAAAGGCAACAATCTTTCCGCCATGGCGCCAACGAACAAATCATCCGCCTCTACTTCGAAAGGCACCCCCAATGGCAACCCAGCTCCCGACTTCACTGTCCACATGAACCGCATCCAAATGCAGCTTGAAGCCGGCCTTAAGGTCGCCCGCGCGTTCAACCCACGGTCCGACCCCAACGGCACGAGCTCCCCGGCCGGTAAGTCGTTCTCCGCGCTCAGTGGAAACGCACACGCCTCCGGCAGCCAGCCTCAATCTCGAGGAGCCGGACTTCCGCTAGCAGCGACGCGGCGCGAATTGGAAGCAGCGGATTTCTCGGAGGAATGGGGCTTAGACGCGAACGCGGGTATCGGCTCGCTTAAGCCCCCTAGCTCCTCCGCCGCCGCCGCCGCGGGTGGGAACAGGGACGGGAATGACCGGGACACGGCAAGACTGCGCGGACGGCTCCTGGGAAAGCGAGGGAGAGGTACCGATAGCAAGGGAACGCATAAATGGACGCGCAAAGAGGAGAGCAGCGATGACGAGGCGGGGCGGAGCGGACTGGGGAGGGCCAAGAACGGGAAGCGGCCGCGGGCGGAGATGGAAGCCGGCGATGGGGAGCAAGCGAAAGGGGATAGTGAGCGTGTCGAGGCTGGCGCGTCACCCAAGTCCAAGATGTCCCCCGTGGAAAATACCGGGGAGCTGGTTAATCATAACAAGGATATTGAGGGCAGCGCGGAAGCGTCGACGACTCTTAAGCCTACGGGAGGGGACGAGTCAAGTCAGGCCAACGCCGAAGGAAGCAACAAAAGGCGGAAGAAGAAAAAGAAAAAGAAACCGAAGGATAAAGCTGGCGGAAATTGAAGTATCAAGACTCATAATCTGGTCGCTATTACGTGCCTACTGTCGAGAGCTGCTTAAGTTATATTACGATGAATTGAGGCGAAGTGCACAGAAATTAGGCTTATTTGAGAGCTATAACTGCTCTACCCCTAGTTGTGCGAAGAGGCCAGGGCCCCGAAATTAACTACTTCATAAGAGTACATGATTAATGACTCCGCGAGCGTAGTTGCGCGTGAAGCATATGGTTCCTATCCAACGGATTGCAATTATCCCCCTCCGAACCGGTAGTAGATCCCCGTTCCGTTATTGTACATAACCGTGGCAGGTTATCCAGTCGTCCGTCCATCCGCCACCTCGAGACTCGAAATTTCAAGGTTAATAAATAAATAGTGGCTGGTTTATTCCTCATCGCCACCAGACCATCCAAAATGTAGCATTCGAAGAAGCAGACGCTTTTTGGTATTTTAGTAGGAAGAAACAGAAATATTCAAACGAAGAATATAGCAATAAGTAAAAGTAATTTGCGAGACAGTCAAGGAGATTCGTGAGGTGCATAATCAAATGTCGTATAACATGGCCATGGCGTGTCGTCTGTTGAATCCTAAGAGACTCGTGTATTCCGCATCAGTCGTTCTATACAAAAAACAAAAGCCCCCCATACGTGGTATAATATGCTGCGACAACGCTTCCATGACGCGAAATGTTGAATGTTGAAGGACCCATAATGGAAGTTATTACATCCGCTTGCGTTTCCGATCGTCGTCCCCGCGAGGATCGTCCTCGTCCTCTCGCTCGACTGTTTCCGTAGGATTAAGAATGTGGGCCATGCTTCCCCTTCTAGTCGGAGGAGCAGACATGTCTTTGACTGCGAGGTTCTTGTTTTCTCGATTAGCCGAGTTCCAGGACCAGTTATTTAGGCTTTCCAACCCGTTCCCAATGGTACCATTCGAGAAAGGGGCTGGTGGCGTGGCAGGTCGGGATAATGAATAGTGAGGCGGTGGCTCGCGAATCCGTTGCTCCTCCTGAGCTGCTCGACTCGGGGAAGACGGCCAGTGAGACGAAGGCGGTCCAGAGGACACGTACGGCGGGGGGTTATTAGGCTGCCATCCGTGAGCTCGAATATCAGCCGAAGTATGTCGCCTTGGCAACCCGCTGGGTGGCGGCTCCACGGTTGCCAGCGGGTGAGGTCCGGCGGGCGGTGGTGCTGCTTGGGATCGAAGGGGAGAAGGTGACGACTGAGTTGTACTCCCGCCGATCGACCCATATGATCGACGCGAAAGACTGGAAGGTACTTGCGGTCTATAAAAGTTTGGTCCGCGAGATTGATGCACGCCGAGTCTTCGCTGATCATCCTGAGCCAGCTGCCGAGGCGACACAGGGGGGTTGTCAAGGTTGGCGAAAAGCTGACGGCTATTCGAGAAGGGTGGCTCGTGCGGTTCGTCCATAGATCGGAAAAACTCCGTTTGGCGTTGAATTTCGCCTTGCAGCGCGAGGACTGCAACCATATTAGACTACCGGATGTCCTTTGTTCCATGCAACAAAAAAAAACTTACCGTCTCTATGAATAGGATTCTCAGGTGGCACTAGGCTGAGGACCGTTCGGGACAGTTCTTGATTCAACTGAAGTAGGCGATTCATGGTGTCCGTCATCGCTTGCTGCTTCACGTTCATGTAATGAGAATTCTCCTCGCTTCGTTGCAGCCTAGATGTAACGTCGTATAAAGAATGCTCAATACTCGCAAGCCTTGGATCCGAACCATCATGTATGGGCGGCATTGGTTCTGCTGGTGTACCAGGCTGCGATGGGGTTGGCTTCTGATTATTGTATTCGCGGTGTACCAGCGCATGACGAGACGCCCGTCGTTTGATCTCGCGCAATCCAACCAGATCGCCCCTTTTGAAGTTCCCATTGCCATGTTTGAATTCCCAGAGCGCTGTTTCTGGGGAGCCTGTATGAAATACATCGCTGACTGCAATGTTCACCTGGTCAGTTGACTAACTTGGGGGTTTAAGAGCAGCATATATCTCTGCGCATACCTTTGTGAAAGCCATACATATTCAGCTGTCTGACAAAAGACGATATGTTTGTATGCTTGAAATATTGGCTGCCACCCAATTAGTCTCAATGGCTAGTCCCATGGGACTATAAAGACATACGCAAGGACTTTGGAGAAATCATGCGAAGGCGACATAACGAAGCTTTCAGCAGAGCTCGACCAACTGATGAGGTGTTGTATGTTCGGGTCTTCCAACATACTGCATCATAATTAGTAACTGCGCGATCCGTGTATCCGAATCACTCGGAATGTACACACTTGTAGAGCTTATGAATAAATGCGGTCTGTACTATCTTGGGCTGGTGAACAGCAGCGGCCGCCGGCGCAGGCATTGTAGTTGAGGCCGAGTTCGAATTCAGGTCCCCCGACAGCGCAAGGTTCTGACGATCATTCGAGTCGCTACCTTCTCCCTCAGAACCTTTGCCTGCACTCTGCGGAGCCGAGGAATTGGTCGGAGTGGTGACCTCCATGGGATCTCCCGAAGGCGAAGGCGCCGACATCTTTATCATAGGCGTCGGCGTAGGTGCGGTGATGATTGGGACTGTACGCGCGCCCATGCTCTCGTCTGCCTGATTGCCGGGTATTTTTCGCGGCGCACTCTCAGTCGCAACGTCCATCTGGTCTGTTCAAAAAGAGAGGTGGATGGGTCAGCAAGATCAAAACCAGACATTCCAAGACAAGCAACAAAGAGGAACGCGGGACTACGCGGCGGGGGAACCAGATGGGATTTCTAGAAAGTACGAAACGACGAACCGCATTGCTTCTATTTCGCAAATGTGCACGATTTAAGGGTTCTCTGCTGAAGGATCTCGTTTCCAGCCTTTGTTCGCGGTTGAGATCTTGCTGCTGGCTCCCGAACATCTGACATGGGGTCCGTTCGACCTAATTGTCGCGGCAGTCAGCCTTGCAGGTTTCGTACTTTAAACAGTTGCTCCTTGCCGCCGCCGCCGTTTATTTCTATCGGTGGTGGGGGGCAGCACACGAAAGGTCAATGTGGTATTCTGGCCAAGGTTGAAAGGGGGGGGAGATTGGGGCCAGAGATGTAGATGTCGCTCGACGGTGGTTAAGACGGGTTGGAAAGTTAGAAGGCCGGCAATATTTGTGGATCTCGAAAAAGAGGTAAAAGGCAAGGTATTCCCATCCAAATGTGTATGTAGTAGATACGTATATAACAACCTGTATGCTAGGTCGGGTGGTATGTACGTAGTTGCAAATGGAAGGTAGATGTGGTCCCCCGTTGTGGTCCTTTGGCGACCTCGGGAACAGGGACTAATGTAGGTTCAGCCCAGACCCGGCGATGCCCTGGTCTGTGTGGCGCTTTTGGGGGGGGGTAAGGTCCACAAGGTATGTAGGTACATATATACATGTACATACATAGAACCTTCGACTAGAACTTCAAAAAGTTACATCGACCTGACCTAGTACAACATGTTCTGTGGACCTGGGTACAAATCAAGACCTGTCAGGGAAGGATCGGGAGTTTCGACGGAGCCCTCACGACTTGAGATTAAGTGAGCCCTAGCTTCCAATGCTTGCCAAGGAACGTGCGGTACAAATGCAACGTACCCAATTGGAGAGCAAATACATGTATATATGTACATGCTACCTAGCTCCAATGCGCTATAGCAGAATCTGAGGTGATACATACAATTCTTTTTATAATCGTCGCCCGTTCTTCTGGCCAGAGTTTGTAAGAGACAAATAACCGTGGGATAAGGTAGGATGGGGAACGGCATGTCTCGCCCCCAGATGGGTACATACCTACATATATATGTATGTGCAGCAGAAGGGTTCTCCTACTACTACATGTAGAGGAGAGAGGTTTGGTTCAACCTGCACCGTGGTTCCGCTTTTGGGGGTTTTGCTGGATCCTTCAATTCCCATGTCTTGGCTCAGTTCGACTAGCTACATGGTCCGGTAGAACTGGAACTAGGGAAGATAGGGGGAACCCTGACCTAGCAGGATATGGTGTTATCATCTAAACGACTTTCGCTCGGGACTTCGGCGTGTTGTTCTGTTCGTCTAAACTTCGAAGGACCGGAAGATACCAGTCAATGGGGTGTTAGCCCGCCGGCCGTTGCCAGAAGGAGGCATTCCGACATTGCTACTGGTGGGACAGCCGATCGCATTATTATATGCCTACCTAATAAGCACTCGCCTTCTGCTTGTTTCTAGACTTCTAGAAGGGTTTCGGTGTAAGCGGGGAAGGGAAGGAGTTGGTCAAAAGAACGAAACGAGGCCGATGCTCCATACAGTATTCCGGCGGCGCGTGCAGGATGCGTTAGCAGGGGAAGTACTGCGCACTATGTAGTAGATGAGGGTATTCACTCAAGCGCCAAGGAAAAGAACGGTGTTGGAAGTTCAAGGTCGACTCATATACCGAGGCAGAGGTCTCAAATTAAAGTTAAGGGGTTTTGATGGCCTAGATCTCCTAACGTTGATTGTCACAATATAATACTTCAGATGATACTACGAAGCGCTACTTGTTCAAGAGCAGACTATTGCCGACTTACATAGTGGAGAGAACCCACTTGGAGTCCAAGCTCTCCGGAGCTATTAATGATAACATGAAGTTACCTAACAGGTGCTAAGCTTCTTGGAGGGGTCAAGTACTCAACTCCCTAGCCAGGTACCTCTTCAAGTACATGTATCTGATGTATACATCCTGTATTACATGTACGTATAGATCTAGATGGATAGTGGCGGCTGGGCTCTCGGTGCGCCCGCTGGCACAAGCGGAGGAAAGCCCATGTGTTCCACGGACCGCCAGGAGGAACCAGCCGGCGATATTACTCACATACGGCACTCGAAAAGATCAATTATTACCTACAGTACCTTAGGCTATTATCGACTACATTTAGATCTCAGATCAGATCTGGTTTGAGCCTAGGCCAAATTGCCCCCGGCATCCTCCAAATCAATTCAATTGATCCTTCTACGCTGATACTTCGGAGCTGCAACTACTGCGTGATGAGCTCCGGGTTCGATATCACGAAAAGGGGCATATTCCAACTTTGCACATCGAACGTCGAATGCCGACGTAATGGTTCTTTACTATTCTGTACTATACAACTACTATAAGCTTCGCATTGATAGCTTGATGTGTGATGCGCAGCCCCATACACCGTAGTATTCGCGATGTCTAATGACGCCATATCGCCTGTCAGCCATGAGTCCGGAAGATGCCATCTGCAGATGCTTAACAAGATTATCAACACGTATGCAACATCTGTTTCACCCAAACAACCAAGACTAATAAAGGATCATAGCTATACTTGGTCATTACACATCTACGCATCGACCATGTAATTCCAGCTGCCCCTGAATCCCCCACGTTATGTGTTGTGTTCTTCACCTCGCAATGCATACATGACCTAGCTCGTCTAGGCACTTGCATGGAATTGACCGAAGATCACCGTTCGTCTTTCAGGCCTTCGGCAACTCTCTTCGGTACCTGATATGTCTACGCATTCGCCCAATTACGCGGGTCGTAGAGCATCCCGTCGTGGTCTTCGAATGTGGACCAGACGATGCAGTTTGGGGGCACCACTCCACCAACGGCTTGGAGACATCAGCTCCTTCAGCCCACCATCAAGATTATATGGCCAATTCGCCACTTCGATTGGTAGCCTTTCATATTCCTTCAGCTACTCTTGTCGTCGTATACGGAAAGGGTGCTGTCGAGGATTTATTATTATTGAATGCACATCCTCCAATCAGCACGACGGCCCCACGTTTGACAGGGGCTCACGATTCCGAAGTCATTTGAGACGCAGCTCATATTGGGCCTTACACGTATTAACAGACATGGTCGAGTTCTTCTAGCACCATGGAATCCCACGGTCCCACGGTTCTCGAGACCCTCCACCTCCTATTATCTAGCTACCTAGGTAGTCTAACCCAGCTATTGAAGCCGGACCCCACGTTTCATGAAGACTTTTTCGGCAACGCATGTGGCTGACTGTCTTGTCCTGACGATTCGAATACAAACCCTGCATGGGTTGGACGGTCCGCGAATGCCCGCTGCTGGTTGAAAACGCCTTATAGGGTAATGCTCGCTGACCATTGGCGCAGTTTAGAGAAACACGTCGATCTAACATGTCCACAGCCGTTCGGAGGTTTTAGCACGGCGGGGAATCATGAACTGCTGAAGCCATTCAAGTTTGGTGTCCATTGGCGTCGATATTCCCCGGCGCACTAATAATAACTGAACCACGAGCAGCCAAGTCCGAAGGTTTCTGTTACTTATGTTCGCTGCCCTTCTCTCCTGTTCTGTACTGTAAGACCTTGTAGATCATCACACAATAGTCAAAATCTCCGCTATGCTGACCTGCAGTTTCTCCGGTCGGCCCCAACCCGCCCCCCAGGGCGGACGGTTACCTCGACATACCACGCATCCAGTTCTCTACTTCTAGAGCCACTAACACGTTGTTCGGGAATCTCGGTTAGTTCTGTGATACTACAGACTTGACGCAAGTCACTTATTTATAGCATGTCCTTCTTGGCTTCTTCGTTGTCAACCCCATTGGCTGACTTAGTTTTGACGACACCTCTTGCATATGCTGCCGAGCGTGGAGAATGAAAGGGACAAATAACGATTCTGATTGATGCGAACGAGGCCCGAATAGTTGAGGCCGATGTATTCGGTATGCACAGCACATTTCCCGGGCCCGCGAGGTTTTGTACCTGTTCTACGAGCAATGATTCGATTCCTACCGCAACATGCAGGTTTAAATCCTGATCCCATTCATGTTACCCAACTGCATCTGGAACGAAGTAAGCTTGCTTAGGTATTCACGTGCATTGCCGTTACCGTGCATACTTAGATGTAGGTGGCTTACAACGAAAGCAGCGAGGCGGCCCGTATGTACGATGCTATGTGCCTGCGTTAGCATGCGCATCGATGATGCTACACAGTTACATCTCGCGAATTATTCATATTGCTACTAAGAAGTATTGCGATTCCCGTATCAGTGGTCAAGATGTCGCGCACCCGCAAACAAGTATACAGGTTTAAGTAGCCTGCCGCACTAATACGTCCTCATTTTTCAATAGCTAATGGTGATGAACCATGGTTCGGGCCCCTTTACTATTACTCTAGGGCTACTATAATTATCCAGCCATTACTACCAAGTCAGCACCAGTATTCCCTTTTAGTCCCATCGCCAGTAATCGATTCTGCGGGGAGGAAGTATGGTAGTACAAGGAGGATCATCCATACGAACAAATAAGCCCGAGAAGCGAAAATGTCTGCGCTATTATGTTTGTTCTTGCAGCTGGAGGGATCTGGACGCAGGTACTAGATGTTTCACGTCCTGCTGACTTGACGAGAGCACCATCAAACGAGCATCCGCGTTGGAGGTTACAGCAACTCGCTACAACGACACTCTAGATGTCTACCATACATGACATGGTGGGGCAAGAATCCTAGTTACTGCGTCTGCAGATACGCATCGAGCCCAAATGCATCGTTTGCCACACCAGTCCGGCCTCTTCCAACGTGGTGGCACAGGAAAAGCTGTGCATAAGGCTGTCCATGATACCATGGTAGTAAAACTATATCCGTCAACATAAAAGTTCCGGGAAATGAGTTTCTTAGAAAGACTACATTGACTCCAGTAGGCTATACTGGCATGAATCGTGCTAGATCAACTACTATCTCGGGTCAATAGTGGCGTATTCAGCTGTCTTGGCAACGAGATGACCTCCTTTTGCAAACACATGTGGCCTCTCTCACAGACGCTATACCAGTCAATGTGGAATCGATTCTCAGCTTTCATTGCCACCTACGTCGACATCACTTAAAGATCGTAGGACTTGAGATCCGTCTACTTTGGTAGCAGAGTTGCATCCAACCTCCAATTTACGTCGTCAGAGAAATTTGACATGACTCGTGTCAGCCTACCAACGATGCTGGGCCGTAAATTATAATCAACGGCCACTACCTGTGGCGCCAAGTCGTTGCCTATCCCCACGGTTCGCGGCTCGCCAACAGATTGCCAAGATGGCTGGAAACGTTCAGGCGGCTAAGCCGGTTGGCAACACCCACATTTCCGGATCTTCCGCTTTCGGGACCATGCATATGCGGTTTGGTGGATATGATACTGGCGACAGTTGCAATGAAACGCATGAGCCCATCCTCGGGAACACAACAGCTGCGTGATGTCGTAGTGCTCTTTTGTTTCAGTATGCGCGATGATCCGGTCAGCTACCTATCAGTCCGCACATTGGCGCGGTTAATGTCTGTTTCCGTCCACAGCCTCCCTTACCAAGCTGCCTAGGTCGAATTGTATCACAGAATCACAGAATCAACCTTAAAGTAATACACCAACTGCGGCACGGTCCGGCGCGGTTATCTCAGACCTTCATAGTAACCTTACCAACTTACACAGATCCTACCTTATACCTACCTCCTAACTAGCTACAATCAGTATGCAAATCGGTCACCTACCAATATCGTAGTATGAAACCGATGCCGGCGAATAAATGCTATCATACAAGAAGTTCGAGCCAACCACATGAGTTCATGTACTTAGGCCCAGGCACACGTCGTGTCAATCAAGATCAAGGCATTCGTAAATAAACTAGTTGTTACATTTTCATCCCGTCTCCCTATATTTGTACCTCCTTCCAAGTCGAACATTTAAGGATTTCGGGATCTTCATCAGAGGTAGCCTTTCTCCACGACCGTATCGCGGATCTCGATGAGTCCCGCCCGCATCTCTCCTTCTATAACTGCGATGCCTACCTACATGTTTCTACGGCATTAGCTTAACATCCGTGCCTCTCCCTGTAATGCGGGGGCTCAAATATCTCATATTCCAACTTTAGACCAAGCCCTGACTAGCGGCCAGATTCTTTGGGATACGGTGAAAGATATCACCACCGGAATGTTCCTATGCTGTGTTCCCCAGACAGTCGCATCTTAAACTAGCAAAGCAACCTCGTAAAACACTTGGACGTCTCTGGTTACATTTCTCAATAGCTCGAGTTACTCTAGGGCCTGCCTAAGCAACATGCCGTATTGTAGAAATGCTCCGAATCAAGGCCGACTCCATTACCAGTTTCTCCTACCCCTGAGCCAAGGCAACAGAGTAGCCTTGATTGCCATATATGAAGTTATTCTTTTTCCTTACCATGAAATCTAATAGGCCTTTCTATAGATCTCGAGCAGCGATACGACCCACAAAGACCGCCATCCAATTTAAGTGGTACATATGCTACCATACCTCTACGGTCATCATGATTAGAGCTATGTAAAACTCTGGAGTCGTTGGAGACCTTGGCCATTCTGTTATCTAAAAGCTTACACATCGCCTAGGTACATGTAAGGCACGGAGGGCGACATTATATGACAAAGAAATGCAGATTGTCAGCAAAACTCTTCAAATCTGCACTGTTGATCTACATGATACTCGCAGAGATACTACGGACGCAGCCGAAAGGGAGAAGTTAATATCAATAAGCTAGGCTCCTCATGTACTACTTACATGAAGGGGAGTTCATGTGCCGGAGAGGGGATCGAGGAAGCATGTATTGTGGGATACCTCACCCAGAATGGCTTATCCCTTGCATTCCACGGCCGAAGGGCTCAGATGGCGCCTCGTGGCGTCTCAGATGACTTATATTTCCCATACCCCATACCAAGGCATCATAACTCGTGATTTTTTAGGCACCGAGAAATATGGGCTTAGCGGGACGAGAATATTAGATCAAAACAACCCAAGGGCCTTTCTAACATTAGCAGTTGCCGAAACGCGACGTCTTTTCAGAAATCGCCAAGCCACGCACTGTGTTTGTAGCACGATGGTCTGTTGCTCTTTGTATTATTTCGTTTGAGTCTTTCCTTTCCAGTTCGTGTAGTTATCTCCAGTGGTTATTTACTATACTAGGGACATCTGGTCTCATTTTCGGGGTAGTTGCAATAGTCAAGTTCCAATAATATTGAAGTCGCTAACAGGAAGAGAGGGGAATTCGCGAACTCGCATGCAAGGAAGACAGGGAGGCTTCGTTGCCGTCTTCTATATCGTTATATCATAAGCACAAAAGTAAGTAGGTAACTTAAAGTCTCGGCTCTATAGTAGTCGCGAAACAGTAAGGGTGAAAGTTGACGTTTCCTGTAGGTAAAAGATGGACCGTGTAGAACCCTACTGTAATTTTAACGTCTCGTTCCTTAGTACAATTTATATCATCCAACATCTATTATGAGAGAAGCATATGAAACACCAAGATTGCTAAGGCTGAGTAATGTTTCTGATTAATATCCCAGTCACTTAGTCCTCGGGCTTCTTAGGACCGATAACCACGATTTACGCGTAAGATATTACGAGGCATAAGATTAGGATGCTGTGTAATCTCTCGAGTTAGCCTCTAGGTGAGACCTACGGTGTTTGACTGCATATTGTAATCAGACTGCCCAACGGATAAGGCTGCTGCGATAAGACAGCCTCATCTAGACCGCAAATCCTCCGGGGGGGAATGGGCGGTGACCGAAATCTTTGTTGATGATCAAATCTTTCCAGAACTAGACAACGAATTCGAATACAAAACTTCCAATAACGTTGGCAGGATCCTTCCCAACAATACAGCTGCTACCAACACTAGTTAGGTGTGTGGGGTTTCCCTATTGCACGGTCTTTCTTATAATTCATTTGTTGGTTGAGAAAGGGAGGTGGTAACTAAATCCGGTATACTGGTACAACCGATTATGATCACTTGAATCGTTACTAGATACTTAATACAGCTAAACTTTGTGGTAGAATATGAATGAAAAGTAGGTAGTAAATCAATAAAAAAAGTTACATACTATGATCTTTCGGAACACAATCTAGGGGAGGAAGACTTCAAAATAATACTGAAGAAGGGAAGAGAAGACAATAGGCATTTAAAGGCTGAGGTAGGGATCTGGAGATGGAAAAGTCCGACTGTCCGACTTGTACACTATTCTTTCCCGATTAGACGGGTAGATGAGATTGAGTTTGTCAGCCTGTCTAGCTGTGTGACGTCGAACATCCCCACATAATAATCCCAATCGGACGGAAAAGTATGAGTTCTATGGCATCACCACTCTATCGGACCCACATGAGGCTTGACGCCCTCGATTCATCACATCCAAATGGCACTTATCGGATCGCAGTATTTGCGCATCTTATCGAAGCCTGTAAAGTCGCAAAGCCGCTCTTACCTCACTGTGAATACTCTTTTGTACTACACACGATGTCGCGAGCCCGAACTCCGACCCGCATTCCTAGTCTTCCCGGTGTCCCGACATGTGCTTGTTGCTTTTCTTTGTTATTCCTACTTGCTATGCTTTGCACCCTGTAGTCTACATTTTTTCTCAACTTAAGACACATTTTCAACGACCTGCAATGCTGTCCTCGTAAACTTTTCTTCATCATTAAGTAAACCTGTACGTGCCGTACGTACGTGTCTGAGCCGCTTACACCATATCCACTGTGTCTGGGCCCTGTTGAGCTTTCGTCCAGGTCAAGATGGATGGTGACAAAGCGACTCCAGCGGACATGGATGTGCCTGGTGGCTTTCCCGAAACGCCATCCTCGTTTTCAGTCCACCAGTCCACCACCAGTCGAGAGTTCCCTCTTGCTGTCAACCGTACAAGCTCTACATCCGTCACTAAATCGCATAATGCCAGCCGAAGTACGTTTACATCGACGCAGCATGATGGAACACACAATGCTCATATCAACGGTGCCGCCGCCACCTCGGCTGGCGAGAGTTCTATGTTGAATGATGCTAGTCCCTCTTCATCTGGAAATACTGTAGCAGCTACACCAGCTCAGGCTATCTCGGACAGCGATTCCCAGAGGGGTGTTGCCCAACTATCCCCTGGCGAATCATCATCGGATGAGTCTGAGCACACTGAGGTGGAACCCCGATTCGAGCCGATCAAGTCAACGGTAGAGCAACCAAATCTAAAGAAAACACAAAGCAGCGTTAAGACTGAGGATGATCTAATCCGGGCCCTGTCTCGGCGCCGAAGTATAGGCTCTGCTGCTGAGTCTGGAGAAGAGCATGACGAGATTGAACGATTGATGTCGCGTATGTTTGGGCAAGCTCGCCAGCAGCAGAGTGAAGAGGAGAAGACAAGACATGCCGGTGTCATCTTCCGCAACCTCACAGTGAAGGGCGCTGGCCTTGGGGCTAGCTTACAGCCTACAGTTGGCGACATATTTCTAGGCTTGCCGAGGTTCCTAAAGAACCTGCTAACAAAAGGCCCCAAAGCTGCTACCGCGAAGCCTCCAGTAAGAGAGCTTCTCAGTAATTTCAATGGCTGCGTCCGACCCGGTGAAATGTTGCTCGTCCTTGGCCGACCTGGATCCGGCTGCTCGACATTTCTGAAAACTTTTTGTAACCAACGAGCCGGTTACGAGGACGTCTTGGGTGATGTGACATACGGTGGCACGGATGCGAAGCGTATGGCTAAGGATTTCAGGGGTGAAATCATTTATAATCCCGAAGATGATTTACATTACGCCACGTTGACAGTCAAGAATACTCTGACCTTCGCTCTCCGGACTCGCACTCCCGGAAAGGAATCGCGGATGGAAGGCGAGAGCAGAAGCGATTATGTGAGGGAATTCCTTCGGGTTGCCGCGAAGCTGCTCTGGATCGAACACACCATGGACACTAAAGTCGGGAACGAGTACATCAGGGGAGTTTCGGGCGGAGAGCGCAAGCGTGTCAGTATTGCCGAAGCCCTCATTACTCGCGCGAGTGTCCAAGGGTGGGACAACTCAAGTAAAGGGCTCGACGCATCGACCGCCGTGGAATACGTCCAGTCATTGCGAGCCCTCACGAATATGGCTGAAGTTTCGACCGCCGTTTCGCTGTACCAAGCTGGAGAGTCTTTGTACAACCTTGTCGATAAAGTGCTTTTAATCGATCATGGAAAATGCTTGTACTATGGTCCATCCGATCGTGCTAAGCAGTATTTCCTTGATCTTGGGTTCGACTGTCCGGAGCGGTGGACAACGGCGGACTTTCTTACATCGGTCACTGATCCCCACGAACGCAGCGTGAGGCCTGGTTGGGAGGATCGGATACGACGATCAGCTCAAGATTTTGCCGATGTGTACAGGAAGAGCGACGCGTACCGGAACAATCTTGAAGACATCAACGACTATGAGGCCCAGCTCGAGGAGCAGCAACGTGCTCGGGCTGAGAGTAGATCGAAGAAGAACGAAAAGAAGAACTACACCATCTCATTCCACCAACAAGTGCTCGCTCTCACTAAGCGCCAGGCTCTGGTTATGCTGGGCGACAAAGCTTCTCTTGTAGGTAAATGGGGTGGTATCGTCTTCCAGGGTCTAATTGTTGGAAGTCTATTCTATCAGCTTCCCAATAATGCAACGGGCGCCTTCACCCGAGGTGGCGTCTTGTTCTTCGTCCTCCTATTCAATGCGTTATTGGCTCTTGCTGAACAGACCGCTGCCTACGAAGCCAAACCTATCTTACTCAAACACAAGAACTTTTCCTTCTATCGACCTGCAGCGTTCACCTTGGCCCAAACCGTCGTGGACATACCCCTGGTTCTCATTCAGGTGGTACTCTTTGATATCATCATCTACTGGATGGCAGGGCTCTCTGCTACTCCATCCCAGTTTTTCATCTCGATCCTGATCCTCTGGACAGTCACCATGACAACCTATGGTTTCTTCCGTGCGATCTCTGCCGTTTTCAAGACTTTGGACGATGCCACCAAGGTGACTGGTGTTGCGATACAGATCGTCATCGTGTACACCGGATACCTCATACCGCCGTCCTCGATGCATCCGTGGTTTAGCTGGCTAAGATGGATCAATTGGCTGCAATATGGGTTCGAGTGTCTCATGGCCAACGAATTCTACAATCTTCAACTAGAGTGTGTGTCCCCGTACCTTGTTCCTTCAGGTCAAGGAACCTCATCGGATCATCAATCGTGCACATTGGCAGGCACAAATCCCGGAGAAACGGTTGTCCATGGTGCCGCCTATATCCAACAATCTTTCAGTTACACGCGTGCCCACCTCTGGCGAAACTTTGGCTTCCTATGGGCTTTCTTCGGTTTCTTCCTTGTCATCACAATGATCGGCATGGAAATGATGAAGCCTAACGCTGGGGGCGCTTCGGTGACAGTGTTCAAGCGTGGCCAGGTACCGAAGAGTGTCCAGAAATCCATCGAGACTGGCGGCCGTAAGGGGAATGGGAACGATGAAGAATCTGGACCCACTGGAGAGAAATTCGTCACAGGAGAAGCCCCCCCTGCACAAGAAGGACGGGACGATGAAGCCATGCGGACCGTCGCAAAGAACGAAACTGTATTCACGTTTCAGAATGTCAATTATACAATTCCATACCAGGGCGGGGAGAGAAAGCTACTGCAGAATGTGCAGGGCTTTGTTAGGCCTGGAAAATTGACAGCTCTTATGGGAGCTTCCGGAGCTGGGAAAACAACGCTGCTGAATACCTTGGCTCAGAGGTGAGAGAATGAAAAGACGTCTTAGTAGAACATTTGCTAACTTTACATACAGGATCAATTTTGGTGTCGTCACTGGTGACTTTCTCGTCGACGGGAGATCTCTTCCCAAATCGTTCCAGCGAGCTACTGGCTTTGCTGAACAACTCGATATCCATGAACCCACAGCGACTGTACGCGAGGCTTTACAGTTCTCGGCGCTCCTCCGTCAGCCACGAGAAGTCCCAAAGGAAGAGAAATACGCTTACTGCGAAACAATCATCGAGCTCCTTGAGATGCAAGACATTGCCGGAGCGACGATCGGAAAAGTCGGAGAGGGTCTCAATGCGGAGCAGCGCAAGAGGCTGACAATTGGCGTCGAACTGGCATCTAAGCCAGAGCTTCTCATGTTCTTGGATGAGCCCACATCTGGTCTCGATTCAGGAGCAGCATTCAACATTGTCAGATTTTTGCGGAAGCTAGCTGATGCGGGCCAGGCTATCTTGTGTACCATACACCAGCCTTCTGCCGTGCTGTTCGAGAATTTCGATGAGCTAATCTTACTCAAGTCCGGAGGTCGTATGGTGTATGCTGGTGAGCTCGGAAAGGACAGCCAGTCTTTGATCAACTACTTCGAATCAAATGGTGGCCCCAAGTGTCCTCCGAATGCTAACCCGGCTGAGTGGATGTTGGAGGCTATCGGGGCCGGGAACCCGGATTACAATGGTCAAGACTGGGGTGATGCCTGGTTGGAGTCCAAAAACTACCAACAGCAATCCAAGGAAATGGCAGAGATGATCGAGAAGCGCCGTGATATCCAGCACTCTAGAAACGTCCAGGACGACCGCGAATATGCTATGCCTCTATGGACCCAGACGGCAACAGTCGTCAAGCGTTCCTTTATCGCCTATTGGAGAAACCCGAATTACATCATGGGCAAAATGATCCTGCATATAGTCACCGGTCTTTTCAATACCTTCACATTCTGGCGTCTAGGTACTGCTACCATTGACATGCAATCTCGCTTGTTCTCGATTTTCATGACTCTCACCATTTCCCCCCCGTTGATCCAACAGCTCCAACCTGCCTTCCTCAACTCTCGAAATATTTTCCAATCTCGAGAGAACAATGCCAAGATCTACTCGTGGTTCGCCTGGACCACGGCCGCGGTGCTAGTTGAAATTCCTTACGCTATTGTTGGCGGCGCCATCTATTACAATTGTTGGTGGTGGGGAATAGCAGGTTTTAACGAGTCCCTCCAAGGCTTCCCCTCCGGCTTCATCTTCCTCTGCATGATGCTCTTCGAGCTGTACTACGTCGGCTTCGGTCAGGCCATCGCGGCCTTCAGCCCCAACGAGCTACTAGCGAGTCTATTCGTGCCTCTCTTCTTCCTCTTCGTCGTCTCTTTCTGCGGCATCATCGTCCCACCGGCACAATTACCATATTTCTGGGGTTCGTGGATGTATTGGCTCACCCCTTTCCATTACTTGCTGGAAGCCTTTCTGGGGGCTGCTATCCATAACCAGCCCGTTCAGTGCAGTTCGGGCGAGTTTGCACGTTTCTCTCCCCCAGACAACCAGAGCTGCGAGACGTACACACAGAACTACATAAGCCAGGCGGGTGGGTATGTGCAGACCGCCTCCGACGGCATGTGCGAGTTCTGTCAGTATCTGACAGGCGACGAGTTCGGCCGCCAGTTCAGCGTCTACTACAGCAACATATGGCGCGACTTTGGGATCGTCTGCGCTTTCATCGTGTTCAACTACGCTGTCGTCTATTTATCGACATACTTACGATTCAGGGCCAAGAATCCCCTGAACAGTCTACTAGCAAGGATGACGCAGAGGGGAGCAGCAGAGTGAGGGATATAGGGATCGGCGTGTCTAGATTGAGCCGCACGGCCACATTGGCGTAACCGGTTGCTCTCTTCAATAGACCCCGGGTTGTAAGGAGTATGTCACGAACGCATGTGGTAAATAGGGTAGATGTTGTAAATTGATTATTCTGCGCCACTTTGATGTTCTCGGGTGGTTCTTATGTGATATGAGAGATTCTACGGTGTTTCAGACTTGTTCACTTTATAGAGAAGGCTCAAATACTAAAAGATAGGAGGTAGACTTGATAGGAGATATATTTCTCAGGGGTATCTTCGGAAGCATCATGCGCATTGCAATTTCATAACATCAAACCAACCTAGAACTCATCATCCCGTCCTTTGCATCAATAACCCTTTCCACCTTAAAGCTACTATTATTACTCTCTACTGCCGCCAATCGCAAGCGTTCCTGTTCCCGTTCAAACCCTCTCTGCCCATCGGACATAACCTGTGACTCGACGCATGTCTCCTTGTTGTGCATACCTAGCGGGATTACGCTATTGAGGACGAAGCCGTCGTGATAGTGCTTATCATACACCATCTTCGAGCTCACGCGCACTAGACTGGCGCTTATACTTGCTTCGCTGCCTGCGCGGCTGTGCTGCGAGTAGGCTGGCTGTAGCTCGTAACGGTCTTCGATGTCACTTGATAGCCGCCGATGCTGATGCGTTATGTGCACCTCCTGCGTTACAAAGATGCTTCCGAGAAGACGCTGCGTGAGGATCGGCCAAAACGTCGGGATCGATGCGCATATGCTAGCTAGGTCGACCTCGAGAGCAGCTAGGATAATGCTCTTTGGTCCGTACCATGTCGGATCCAAGACCGGATACGTGCCAGCCTTGTTCTCGACGATGGTCTGGAGACGCCAAAAGCTGATGAAGTTGACACTATTGAGATATGAAGGTCAGCGGGCTAGCATAAGGAACGAACTGAGGTGGCTGAACATACATGAACCCTAAAAGGAGAAGAAGGCCAATTCCCAGCCGCTGCCTCCAAGTAGTCGTTTTCCTGAAATACAACGGCACTGGGATGGCGAGCACCATTACATCCAAGACAGCATTGGAGGCCGTATGACCGGCAAAAGCTCCGGCTATTTCCGAGGGCACCTTGGATCCGAAGCCGTAGCAACGTGCTTCTGACGTCCAGTCCCAGAATCCGGAGACGGGGAAGCATGGAACCAAGGCGCAGAAGGAGAAAGCGATGCCCCAGAGAGCCGAAATTCCTAATCCGATCCAGCAGATGAGTCTGGCTCGGGACCCAGCCTCGAAGATGCGAAGATATTGCGACAATAAACACAATTTAACGAGAGTCGTTGAGATAGTGTACGTCGCCAGGCACACATAGAACTTCTGAAAGACTGTTAGCAACCGACTAACTTATGGGAATAGGTTGACTAGAGCCGAAAGTACATGCCTTTTGGAACTCGACGATGTTCTCAAAACCAATCATCAGAATATGTTCCCCGAACCCGTTGTTCAATGCTACAGCTGTCAGTTAACCAAGCCCCCCTGCAGGATACAAACGGGAATTCATACCAAGCAACAGAAATATCGATCCGATAGTAGCTGATATCTGTATTGACCGTCAACTCAACATGATTCCCCTGAATGATGGCCTAGGGACCTACTCTGAAGAGTACTACAAACAGATCATCCCAACCCAGACACCGCAATTTGATGCGGGTATAGAGTCTTAGTGCCACGCATATATACGAGACGACCTAGAAATGGTTAGCAGGCATCACGACATACACCTCCCGTCAAGATGTCACTCACCATAAAAGAGATAACCAAGCCGTATACGGTAGATCGGTAGTTAAATGCTGATCTTGGCTCATGTGAATTATCGTACGCCGTCATGAGACGGATCAACTCCGCTGTGCTGGCGGCCGTCATGATCGAGGTTCCAACGGCGAGTTTGATCGTAGACCCTGAATCGACCGATTCCCTTAATCCAAGCTAACGACTACCCTTCTCCTGAGGAACGAGTATACCAAATCGATCGAAGAATTGCATCTACACCACCGCATCGTGGTGGGAGGTTGTCGAAGACGGACACCGCGATCCGTCGGTTTCTCACCTGTCCAACTAACGGCATCCCCAGATGTACCTGGTTCTTTATAAGTAGAAAGGATGGCTGTGCCGTACTGACACACGCACACACCTTGTAGCGAAAACCCGGCTAGTCTCATATCGACTCTTAAGACCGTAGGATATGGAACTGGATTCCCACGAGTAGTGAATTTCTGGTTCGAGCGGTCTCGTTCACCTTGTCCAGGCCCACCGATATCCCCGACCTTCTCGGGAGTTGGGAGATTGCGGGATGGTTCGTCTGGTCATCCCTGTCTCTATATTCGAGCACGTAATGAACCCCCCCTTAGACCCTGTTGGTCTAGTGTCTGAGGATTCACGATACACATATTAATCGACTCTAATGCGTGCGAAGGAAGACATTACGGCGCAATACAGGTTATCGAATGCGGCACAGTGTTCTAGCGTATACCCGACTCGACTCATTCTGCTATGGATGCAACCATAGTCTTGCCTGGAACCGGTATCAACGGAAAAGAAGCTCTAATCACACCGCTTGACAGTACACCCTCTCAGTTGTGATAAAATCCGTGGAGGGTGGTAGATACGGTGACGGTTTTTTCGTGATATAGCACCAATACACTTCATGACCATGAAAATGTGCACCTTGATGAGCCCATCTGAACTACTTAGTAAAGAGGGACGATGTAGTGACATCCGTGGTAGTATTTCTGATATCGTCTTTTCTAACATGCTTATCACTACCTCTATAGGAGATTTCTAAATCAACGAAGACGTAACGCCATCCCTAGATAGACAAGCAAAGAGACTAGAGCTATAACGATATACCATTTAGAGATAGAAGTATAGCTGTCTGTGATGTCTTCTGCAGCCTCGCATTTACGTTAGCAACGCAACGCTGCATGCTAATCATACCAAATAGGTCTATGAGAGCGATACCAAAAGTCTGGATTGGTCGAGTTAAAACATTGCAAATCACTTAAAACAGTATCTTAAGACCGTGATGTTCGCGCCCCTATTCTGCATCAAGCCTTTCGAACCCCCTGCCCGCAAATCCTCCTATCACACCATTAATAGATACTCAACGTTATAATAAGGTAAGTTCCGAGTTGACGTTCACTCCACCTGATAAACTCGACCTATGCAACGCTGCTAAAGACGTGCTCGATACGGAGCACATTATCCGTCTCTCATCAATACCACCACCCGGTTATCACGCACCCCCCCAAAAGCGGGTTAAAGGACCCTTGATATGGTCTGGAAACCCCCCTGCTCTGACCCCTGACTAGTAGCCCACGTGGGGGAACGAAGCCCGCGCTATCCAGATGTCCAGATGCCATCACCCTGCAGTGGGGGGAAGCATTCAGGCCAGGAACTTGCCGGACTTCAGTTTCCTCTTCGGGAATGGAAATGGCCTGTCATCCGCTATGGGGTTGGACTACGGACTGTCTAGCATTGGCGAAGGACGAAAGAGGAAGGCTTCCATCGCTTGGAGGATGAGGTGTACCTGTCATACGTACAGATTCCAGACTGATGGTAACTTTTGCGAAAATTCCCGATATTACTTACTTGCTGTAGGTACATACATACGCGAGAATGCCGACTGCCGAGAGGAGCGGCAGCAGCGCAGCGTGGCCTTCGATCTCGGAAAATATTTATGTCGTAACGTACGGATTAATAAACTGTCGTGATATGTTTCAAAGGCTTGCGTGGCACATGCGAGAGGTTGCTTTCCCCCTGAAACTATGCTACTATTAGGTCCGTGCAGTTACTTGATCATCGCCTACTAGAGCTATGATGCGAACATACTATATAACCGAATATGGCATACTACATAGGTACACGTGGCTGGGGAGTTGTTTGAATGTATATTAGTAAGGGTATGCACGGGATATAATAGAGAAATGAGGCTTCAAAGGATAATGCTATCTATGCAAGACTCCCTGAACGGCTAACTCGGTTCGCCTACTTACCATGATTTTAGGGATAGGGCCTGTAAGTACCCTGAAATATTTATCAGAGATGAATGAGGTGAGTCGTTGGCGTTGATTACCATTATCCACCTATGTACCTATGTGCAATACCTCGCGGAGGTTGTATTAGAAGAGGGTTATCATGTGACCGCATACCTACCTCCTTCTATACATAGTTCCTTGTAACTATTCCAACGTCTCCAGCTGAGTTCGGTCTGTTAAATTGAGTCATAATAGTATGCCTAGGTATATTGAATATGATAGCTAGAAAGTCATGTTGATGAAGTAGTTATCGTAATCATATGATACCCCCTGTCCAGCCCACACTATCCTCTTTGTGAAGTTTATATTAGACTACCTTAATTCAACTAGAGATTATGCCTTTGAAACGCTTTCGAGTGAATTCAATGTGATAGTGAGAATACATATCATAGCGTATATAGCCGAGTGAATGCGTGAGTGTGTGGGCACGAAAGGTAGATGTAGCTGTACTGTAACTCATACGTAGGATAATGTACCAACTCTATCAGCTATAAGTGTGGGTGATACTGCGCAAACAGACCACCTCTCTCAGTTACCATCATTACGAAGAAGTCATATCAGGACTTCCGAGACGAACCCATGACGCTTGTTGCCCATAACCAACTCCAGTAGAACCAACAAATGCAAGTCCAATTTATATGTATAGGGGCCCAGTCCAAGCATAAACACTACCTAGCGGTACATAGGTATGTATCAGGTAGGCAACTAGGTACTCAGGCACACGCTTATCAACGACAGCCTCTTAAAAATCATCCTCATCCATAGCATTAACCCGCCGCTCGCCGAGCTCGCGGATCTTGTCGCCGAGGATGGACCGGCCGTAGCGCTCGGCGACCTTGCCGGCGGCCTGGACCATGCGGCCGGAGCGGTCGCGCATGAGGTGGACGAGCTCGAGCGCGCGCATGCCGCGGTCCTCGCCCTCGCGGCACTCGACCGCCAGAAACTGCAGCAGCGTCTTGTCGATCTCGAGCTCGAGGCGCGCCAGGCTCGACCGCTGCGCGTGCCCCCCGCTGGTCGACTCCACCAGGTCTTGCAGCTGCGCCGCCGCGATCCCCTTGAGTAGGAATTGCTGCTCCAGCCTGCGCGTTTCGGATTCGTCGTCGTCGGCTTCGGGCTCTGGGGTGTTGCCGTCTTGGTCCATGGCGTCTGGGTTTCGCTTTGGCTTCGGCGGCTCTGACGTCAGCGGGATGGAGAAGTCGAACTCGGAGAGCAGCGGGCGGGGGAAGTACGGGTACTGGTCGCCGCCCTTCAGGATAATACAATGGAACTTATCGTCGGCCACCGCGATCGGGAAGTACGTTTCAGTTTTCCGGCCGGACGCGAGGCGCGGTAGGAGTTTGGTGTCTAGGAGAGGTATCCAGGACGCTCTGGATGGTTGGCGCCAATGCAGCAGGGTCAGAAGTGTTCCTGTAGAGTCGTAGATACACGGATCCTATCCCTAAGTTAGCTTTATTTAGGAGTGATGAGCACATCTCACTTACACCACTGTCAGAGAAGAAAACACTCTTTAGGGTTGCGCCCTCTGGTAGTGCTACCGTGTCTTCGTTTTGGCAAATCTCGTCCCTTTTTACGTTTTCAATCGTGTACAAAAGTCTGGTATGCCCGTTCGCACTGACGGGACCATTGCCGATCGTCATGACATAGTCCCTCCAGCTTGCACAAGTCACCATCGGGGTGCTCTTCGGTCGGTACACTCTATATGGGATGCCAAAAAGTGTATAGACTCTAACGTAGTTCGCAGTAGTTGTGACGGTCACGAAAGAGTCGCTAAGAGACATAGCGAGGACGGCTTCCCCTTTCGGTAACTGTGTTCTCCAATCCGTGCGGTTAGTCCACGTCTCATGGGGTCTGTAGAAGATCGTAGCTGGGGTGTCGTCTTTAGGCGAGCAGGAGAAGAGTGTGCCATTTTCTGTCAGGCAAGCCTTATCGTATAGGAACGTGTCAGTGAAGTGAAAGTCCCTGTGGAACTCGTGATCATAGAATTCCACAGTGACTGTGTTATGTCCATCTTGATCCACGGTCCAAACGAACCCAATAAGATTCAGGCAAAGGTATTTCCGGTTGCCTCGCCACGGGGTCGATCCAGGTTGGAAAGCCTCGTGGTATTCTGGCTCAAGATGAGGGCGCTTGCTTAATGGCTCGCCATAAATATCGAAGTCATCATGCGTACGCTTGCCATTTCCATTGACCACATATCCAGCCCCATCGTCGTCTACTACAAAGTCTTCATCCTCTGGTAGGGGCCCATCCATGAGAGAATCGTAGCTGCCCTCCCTGATCCGCCTATCTTCTAAAGGTTGAGGCCTTGGACCAGCTTCATTAGGTCTTCGAATATTCGCCGAAATCTCCGATAAGGGATCATGGATGAAAGGAGCGGGCTGCTTTCCAAGCTTCAATAAGGGTGCAAACGGCTCCGGTACAAAATCTGGATGAATGTAGACCTCGCCATCTAAATTCGTGAAAGACGCGAGATTATTGGTAGGATGCCATGCAATATCCATGACATTGGCGTAGTCGAGCCTGGCAATAACGCTCTGGGTCTTGGTCTCCCATAGTAAGATCTTCTTGTCCTTGCCGGCCGAGGCTAATAAGGCTCCATTCGGAGACCAGGTTAAAGCAGTGATATCCCCATTATGACCATTCGCGAATGCTCGCTGCTTCTCCCAGTCGTTCTGCGAAATGACCTGGATGTCTCTAGTTGGGGTTGGGACTGCAAAAGCGCGTCCGTCGGGGTGCCACTCGGTCTTCGAACTAACATCCGACTCTGTATCTAACGCGCCAATGACGCCGTCAACCTTCTTGATAAGTTCGGGTTCGTCAGAGGTCAGCGAGTATACGTATACGATTCCATCAGTGCAAGCTAGCGTGACGGTAGTCCCTTTCGTATCGAAGGCGAGATGTTTCGTAGGTTTATTGTGCTCCTTAAGGTGGCGTATCTTGCCATTGTCGTCGGTTTGGACGAGTTTAACAGTCAATTCGTCGCTAGCAACGGCGCACCATTTGGAGTCGGGCGAGAGCGCAACATCACGAATTGGAAGGGAACATCGGAGTAGGAACTTGTCGAAAGCTGCGTTGGGGATCGAGTAGAGACTGACGGTACCGTCTTCAGAGCCAACGACGAAGAACTCGTTGGAGGCATCCACGGCCACATTCTGCTCTTGACAATCATCAATGTTGATGGGTTCGCCATCAAATCCGGTCTTATACAATCGGATCGTGTTATTCGAACCTACGGTCACCAGCTTCGAACCGTCCGGGGTGTAGGCGCAGCGTGTTGACCCCTGAGTATGGGCGGGTCTTGCCCGAGGACGATGAGGTGCTGTCGAGGCCATTTCAGTGTTCCTCCCTTGCTTGAAGTCCAGTTCACAGTCAAAAGTGGGAGTAATTGTTGAGAATTGAGGGTTGGTCAAGGGTAGTGGTCATGATATATCTTTGCGCAGAAACGCGTCGCGCGTTGACAATTAATTAATAGAACGCGTTTGGGTGGAACAGGGATTCCCCTCCTCGACAGGCCTATGCGCCGCGTTAACCCCACCTCTCTCCAAATCTCCAAATCCGACGATAATACGATAATGCAATTATGAGATATTACATTTCTCAATGAGATTTTGGGCAAATGGTATGAAGTTCTGATAGTGACACTACCATCATATGAATTCGGCTGCCTAGGTTAGGTATGCAGGCAACAGTTTAAAACATCGACATATACCAATAGAATATAACAAGGTGGATATCCATTTGCGCATATATAAAAAGAGAATCGAATCTTACTGGCACCACGCCAAAACTTCTGAATTTTACAGCCCCTGAGTGTGCAACTTCATAGTCCTCACTATGTATAAAGGAACATCGGCAGACCAATTCTTCCAGACTGAGTAGGACATATCTTCAAAGTGCACATACAGAGATCCTGTGTTTTGACCGAATTTTTACAGCGCCGAGCAAGCTAAGAGAGAAAGGCGGGCAGCGAAAGCTGGCAACAAGAGTGGCAACCCCATTACGCTTAAGTCAAAGCTGTTAGCTGCCATACCAGACCCTACCAACCCGTCATGCCTCCTCGTTGCAGAATCCGCCGGGTCGGTTCGCCGAGTGAATGTTGATGTAAGTTAGCAGACAGACGCTTCGTAAGAATAAGGACATTGACTCAACTCTCTAGACCGGGGATACCAAGCAGGTGTTCCGAGGTCCGTCGGCACCAGTAACCTGCGTTGCCGTTGGCGGACCTGGGAATAATACAATTTTTGCTGGCTCTTGGGACAAGGACATCTGGTCCTGGGACCTGGCGACTAAAGCACCAGGCCGCAAGTATAGTGGTCATTCAGACTTTGTTAAGGCTATTGTGACGGCCAAGCTCGGCGGGAAAGACTGTTTAATCAGCGGCGGCGCAGACAAGAAGATCATGGTCTGGGATCTTGAGAATGGGTCTCGACTCCAGGTGCTGCAAGATCAGACCGTGTCGATGATGGCTATCCAAGACCTCGTCGTTGATCCAGTGCAGTCGGGACCCGATGAAGTCATACTCATTAGTGCTAGCAGCGACCCTCATATTCGTCAATGGCGTATTCGACCCGACGGCTATGAGCAGATCAAGGAGATGTCACCGGATGAACCTGGTGCGGTGCGACACACGATCTTAGAGCACGATACCACGGTGTACAAGGTGGTATTTGACAGCGAGAATGAAGATGTCGATCTATGGACATCAAGTGGCGACGGCACGGCGAAATGTCTATCACGGCTCAAAGGATTCACCTGTGATGATTCTTTCCATCACGGCGACCATGTACGGGCTGTTGCGGTAACAGACCAATGGGTACTAACTGCCGGGAGAGATGAGGATATCAAGATCTGGAACCGCTCGTCAGGGAAACTATACTGCACTCTCGAAGGCCATTATGATGAGGTTACCGATCTAGTCGTCCTGGATGGAGGCAAGCGAGTCGTTTCTGTGTCAATCGATGGAACTGTCCGGACATGGCCCCTTGGTCAGGCTGAACTTGACAAGGTCAACAAGGAGAAGGAAGATAGAGCTAAGGGGGTTGAAAAGGAGACTCTGGCTGAGGCGCCAAAGGGGCTCATGACGGCCGAGGAAGAAGCCGAACTTGCTGAGTTGATGGGAGATGATGATTAACTCGTCGCCATCTAGGGCGACTACTATCGATCAATTCAATTATAGAATCCTCTCCCCAAATTCCCGTTACAGGTTGATGGAGAGGTTTAGCCCGACTGCATAATGCAATGCAGGTGCCCCAACTCGGCAGTTCCTATGTGTATTACGGCCGCATAGGCATAAACGACAACGCCCATATAGATGGATGGTCTGGATGGCCGCCCAGGGACTCTTTAGGTAGAGCCTCAAACTCGCGGCTGTCGGCCGAATGAACGGGAGGCTTGTTTCACCTCAAAGGAATGAATGCACGTGTAAGGCACAACCACGCGGCAGTCAACTAATACAGCCTGAGACTTTAATTCCGTGCCACCCCTTTAAGATCGATTGCCTCAAATGTGAGAAAGGAATGAAGATGATCTTACAGTTCGGTGTGTCAACGAGGGTCGCGAATCATACAATCCAGCGAGATTATGTTCCATCTCACCGAATATTCAAATATTGACAAAACGCCATCAAGGCCGACTAGTTCTCCAGCTTGTCGAGTTGTAACATCAAGTTCCCGTCTCCGTCGCGAGTAGAAAACGCACGAACAAGACTCTAGTAGCCCAATCCTAGTATTCTTACTGGGACTTCTGCAACTAGTATCAGCCACTGGTATGTAGGTCTTTTGGAGAACGTCGAAGATTGCCGCAGGGGGCCGTCGACCTGTCAAAGATCCAGAGATGTTATTTCTTCTCGTCACTCAAGCGGAATCGTGCAGTACAATGGATTTTGACATCAGCTATACACGGTGATCTGGGTACTCCCATGAGTGTTGTCGAGTGGGTTCTTACAAGTCTATTTTGTTACTACCAACTTCAAGAATACGAGAGCTTAATGTACGTCCCCTTGCCACCCGAGACAATTCTACAAAAGCATACGAGAAGTCATAGGTACTTACCTCAAATAGCTCCCATCACGTCTAAGTATCGTAACCGTTGGATGTAGGTTCAATTTTCTTATCTTTACGAAATATACCGTTTGATGTGGCGCCCATGAATGTGTTTGGTGGCGTCCCAACCGTCTTAACCGAGCGGCACACATACTTAGGCGGACTTGATCAGCCGGTGCAATAGCCAGGGGAGACCCTGACCAAGATCAACACCTCCTTTCTCAAGTCTATTTTCGCGATAGATTCTCGGCCGTTGGCGGATGCTTGATCACGAAAGAAGCAAAATCTCCAAAATGTAATTATACTAAAGCACGTAAACGTCCCCCCAATTTGTTGCGATCTGCGGCAGGGAATTGATGAAGAATGCGGATATTCATTTTAGGAGAGCCACATAATTCGTATGCAAGGAGCCGTTCATCTGAATTTGACTACCGTACTCCTAGGTAAGTACAATACGTGACGAATAAGATATTTTGAAATTAGCCTTCTCATGAGAATGAATCCGAATATCCCTTACTTACATGCTAACCTAGCAAGGTGTCTTATGTGCCTATATTTCGGGCATTGAGGTGAGCGTCGGCGTCCGAAGAAATCTAACTTTATCATGATATCCATGGATGTTGAAATATCCGGTTGCTTTCTAAGGTTTCTTTCTCACGCATATTCTCCGAATAATATCATTTTAGAGATTCAACTAGAGGCAAGGAGGTCTCTGATTGAACGTTAGTCCCGGTGTTATGAGGTACGTATTTATTCTTGTAAGTGCTAGATCGATCTGATATATGCATAGCGCTTAGTTTCCTCCAACAAACACGCAATTGCGTTTGCCTGTCCTCCTCGACCACCTTCACGCCTATAGCATTACAACGACATACACAACTTGAATTTAAGTATTGAACTCTTACCTAAATTCCGACCCCATACTTGCTTTGGTTTGACGCTTCTATCGTTCAAGCCCACCCCCATGGGACTGAACGCCCTGAGTCTAGATGGATGTCTTAACCTCATACTTGGTAACGCGATTTTAGTCATTCCGTTGGAGTACCTAGGAGCTACAGACAAATCCACAGTCTTCTCTTCCACCTCGACCGGACCGGTCACATAGCTCTTGATTAGATTAGACGCTTCATCTCGGCATTTTTCTTTTTATATTCCCAAACAGATGGACAAGCATGTCGTCAACCCTGCAAATTGGCTTTGCGTTATCACTCAACTTAAGCGTATTTCCCCACGAGCCCGTATTCTAATCTCATGGCGGGTAGACTTCTAGCTTGCCTTTGTTCCTAGAGACACCCCATCCATCTCCATGGAAGATTCTCACACTACTAGCCATGCCGTGTCGACATTACCTGGACACTTCATGCCGCTATCCGTGACCCCCCATCCCCGAGGCTGTTTCTGGCAAGCATTCTGCCTACATTGTTCTGTTAGGAAGGATAGCCCCCTATGTACTCGCCGCAGAGTTAGAAGGTCATTGGCTAGTACACTTCTCTTGAGGAATGCATGCCAAGGAAATACATGTAGGTGTCTGCCATGATCTTGTCCTCTCGCCTCTTCTCAACCCTACTCCAGCTTCTCTCTCACTCGCTCCCCTCTCAGTCTACTATCTCGAGATACGTTCACTTTCTCGGCCGTACTAGCCTTATGGTCTCCCATGATGTATCAATCTGAGAAAGTTTGATTCTCCCCGTGTCTCACAGGAATTCTTCATTCCCAAAACGTCAACTGTCCCTGTTGATCCCCCAAGCTCTATAGGCTGTTTCATTTGATGCTCGGTCCCAATGATTGGCCTAGGGCACTCTACTACTTTCACCGGGCTATCTTGGGCCTCTTGTTGAAACCATCAGGATTATACGTCCATAGTCTGGCTTACCCCAAGGCTGTATCAACATCTACGAAGGTGACGATACAGATGATAAGTTGCCCCAAGTCTTATTCGTGCAACTAACTCGCATATATAAGTCTTCAAGTCATTCCTCTCAACGACCCGAGCTTACGGTGCAGACTACGCTATAATATCTGTGGGATGTCTTATACGACGTGATGGCTCCTACGTCTCATTATCATGGCAGCTTGATTGCCTTTGAAGGGCCTCAAGATATCATATCAACCCAACTTCGATTGCTCCCAAACTCGCCTAATATCTTGATTATCCCGCCGCTTCGACACTTCGTGAAAGAAGAAAGCCTAAAGACGCCGTTTGATGCTAGAACATCCATTCTGAAAGTACACAAAGCATGTAGCCGCAGAGCTGAAACAGCGCGGGAATTCTTGCGAGACTCTACCCCTGGTAATAAACGACTGGTCTTTATGAACGGGGGTACGTCGAGCGCCCAGGTGGAATGCGTAACCGACATCACCAAGCATCTGACGAATGGAGACTTTGCAAAGGCCGAACGTATCTTCAACGAGCTCATCCGGAATGGAGTCGCTGGGTTATATCACAGACAAAAGATGGAAATAAACCCCAAGTCATCGCAAACCAATCGACGACCAAACCTACAAGATGAACAGAGCTTCGGTGACCCAACATCCGAGGCTATGAAAGCAGCTGATGCTCTCGACTTTGAAACCGCCTCTCTTCAATCGAACACTGAAATTGACCTTATGGCCATGGCTCGACCTCGAAGCTCGAGCGTACCACCTTATATGATGGTTGACGACTTCCAAAGCGCACCCCCTTTCTACGTCTTCGGAGCCTGTAAGTGGCAGAGGAGGAGTGCCCCTGACGGTGACTTACTGCAAAGTCCTCGCCGCAGTTATACCACTAAAGATCCAAGAAAAGTCACTTGGCAGACACAGGATAAGGAGGAGCCTCGAATGTTCAAGCTTAACGGTAAGCCGAATGCGCCGGCCTGTGTGAGTGTGGGAAAGGGTGGTTTTAAGAACCAGTTGTCGCCGGCACATCTTGACCTCTCGAGTCCCCATACTCTTGGGATTGATTCGATGCCTGCTACGCCGGCAATATGTGAAGCTTTTGCCGTCGATATGCGATCTTCGGCCTCACCCGCCCCTGACAAAAAAATAAAGTCAGTTGATCGAACTTACTCTGGCGCCGTACGCAACCAGGACGTCCTACTTTGCAGTTTCCCGCAACCGCCCCGGTCCAGACCCCAAAGCTTCGAAAACGGCCTAGCAAACTACCAAGAAAAGCCAACACTCCGGTCCAAGTTCGCCAGCGAAATTCCGAGACCGACGTTCAGCACGCCAAATAGGTCTGTGGTCAGACGCAGTCCCCCACCTCCGCTTAAGTTGCGGAAGCTTCTACAACGGCCGGTAACCTATGTCGACCGTGGTACAAGTCCTATGAATAACTATGTTGATCGGAGCACTATTACCGAACCTGAACCTGAGTCTGAGGTTAGCTATAAAGCTCACCGAACCGACGTAGAAAGTTGTGAATTTCCCGGGTTCGAAAATATTTCCGAATCCGACTATGGTGAGCCGCATGAAACGGTTCTGCCTATGCTCGAAAATCTGGTAGTACTTTTCAAAACCGAAGCAACGGACACTCCGCTAGAAGCGACTATCCAAGCCTTTAGAGAGGGTACATATCCTATATCGAAGTCACTGTCAATGTCAAGAATCGAAGTCGGGGGAGATCCAGATCGATCAAACACTCAGAGTCAACGGCACTCACGAACGACGCCACTCGACCGTAAGGTCCCGATGAGCGATGCTCGACACGCAGAAGTGGCGCCTGCTCGTCGGGTAGATGCAGACGAATATGATCCTTTCGCATATGGAAAATACCTTCGCCCGCCCCGTACTTGGCACTCTAAACACAACACAACTAGTCGCAGGCCTTCCACACCACCTACTCCTGCCCAGACGCCGCCACTAACTGCGAGAACTCCGGAGAGATGTTTTCATGATTTCACCACGACAGACTGCAGGACAGCTGTGTGTATACAAAATTCTTTACGGTCCATTTTGAATATATATTTCCCCCCAGTGGACGCTGGCTATCAACAGTTCCATTTTCCCTTGCTCCCCGAGCTCAGCAGCCTCTGGAAGCCAGTATTCCGAGAAGCAGAAACTGGTACGGTCATAAAAAGAAAACGAAAGGTAGACCTTATTCTTGCGATTGGGTCGCAACATGGCGTTGAGAAAGAGTTTCTCGCCGCAATCAGCGGCTCCTTGGAAAAGCTCGGTACAAAACCGAATGGTGTAACCCGGAGCGGAAGGCTGGATCTGAGGTGAATATAAGAATTATCTATGTCTATAATACGGTGCTAATTATATTATAAAGGTTTCTCATTGCAAGCGCCATGCAAGCTTTCACTTCCCAGCCATTGGCGAACCAGACTCAGGATAACCCCTTTTCTAACCCGCTGCTCTTGGCGACATTGATCATCCCGCACCTGGAAACGTACATGGCCGCTCACTCTGTGACTCGCTTCCTTCTACTTGAGTACCCGCCGGACCATCTGACGACTGTCTTAGCATTACAGCGACTAGTTGGAGTTGACCTTCTAAAAGTCGCAGGAATCATAGATTCCGATTCCGATGAGCCCAAGCTACAACAGGGATTCAAAGTCATATCACGAACGAATACGCAATCGCGCACCAATTCAAAGGTTGGGATATCAAAGAGCAATACAAGGGCGAGCGCAACTCTCCTCACGCCATCCGGGGTGAAACAGATCGACATACCTTCATTCTCTAGGGCTAACTTCCTCCTCACGTCCTCAGCTAATGAGTCTGAAATCGCGACTATGATATCCACAATATGGAAGATCCTTATCGATATATCCCCCTTCTACATTCCAGAAGGAACGGCGCCTAGATCATCGGTACTGGTCGGTCGGGAATCGAAGCGGGAGTCTAAGCGGGAATCTCAAGGCAGACCAGTAGTCCAGACCCCCCTGATCAACCCCGCGCAACAGTACGCCACGCTCTCCAACGCAGCCGGCATGATGGGCTTTCAGAGACAAGCAAACGCCTCAGACAGCGCCGACCCGCCGCCCCCTATCCCCTCGAAACGTCGAGGAGGGGAGTCAACACGGCCAGAGGCGCCGCTCAAGTCATCCAAGGGGTCCATATCGGAAACCATCAAGAGCAGCACGGTCAAGACGATGAAGAGCCAGCGGAAGAAACTTCGCAACATGCTCGGGAAGGAGACGGATGCGGCCGTGGCGCCGGAGACGGCGTCCGCGCATATCGACTACTGGGACGATGAAGACGAGGACGACTTCTCGGCTGAGGAGCGCAAGTATATGCCCCTATACGGCAAACCGAACGGCCCTAGGAAGGGCAATAGCCGCAAAGCACTGAAGTGGCTGGGCCTTGCGATGTAAGAGCTTGGATTTAGGCGATGCCGTTTTATCTCCTTACTCCTTACGTATACTACTTGCTGCCATTTAGTCTCATTTTACTATCTTTGCGGATTTATAGGGGCTTAACTTAGAGACCCGGGGTCTCCAAAAGTCGGATATAGTCTGCCTGCCTGTCTGTTATTATTATTTATATCTCCAAGTTTTGCTGTATAACATATCGGGGTTCGCGTTGCGTGTACCTTTGGGAGGGATTACTTGCATATAACAGGGAGATGGGGGTTGGTTGGGACGAGTTATGACGTGATATCATCTGGCATCCGGTCTTATTCCCTTTTGTTATCTGTACAATCTGAAGTAGATAGATGTGAAGCTAAGAAGTCAGTTTTTAAGCATGCTTCCCATGATAGTTCCTTGGTCATCTGTGAACTACGCGCGAATTAGGTACAAACTATCGTGGCTATCATTTAGGGAGAACACGAGGAGGTTTGGTTAAGAT
Source organism: Hypoxylon crocopeplum (assembly GCA_022578875.1). Classification (NCBI taxonomy): domain Eukaryota; kingdom Fungi; phylum Ascomycota; class Sordariomycetes; order Xylariales; family Hypoxylaceae; genus Hypoxylon; species Hypoxylon crocopeplum. The sequence continues at coordinate 1,495,710 of MU399555.1, forward strand.
ATCTTTTGCCAGTAGGACTTGTCTTTCCCTCGGCGATCTTTCTTGGGTACAAGTACATACATACCAACATACCTAGGTACATGGCATGCATGCTGGGGTGGTTCGGATGGTAGCAGCATGCGAGATAGCTCGCATATCTTCCAGGTTACCACTGTACACAACTGCCTGGTATCTGTCTATCGGCCAGCTAGAAGATACCTGCTTAGGCTGGTTAGCTGCCGGACTATCTGGTTCGCATTATGCAACCCCAGAGTCCTTGACGGTAGCCTCTTCGCTTTGCATTTAATCTTCGAAGCCATCCGGATAGACGACACTGGGATTTGTGTAGCATTGGATCTATGTATGAGCTAGAACAGGTGGAGAACAAAGCTCAGTCACCAGCCTTCTGCCTACGAAGTCTAGGCAGCAAGTAGTTAAGCAGTCTGGTACATATCAAGATTGCACCGATATAGAACCATAGAAGATAACGGGAGTCACTGTGCACAAGTCTGTATGATTAACTAGCCCCTGATTTGCAAAGAATGCGGTACACCGGAAAAAAAGGAACGAGAGCATAGCAACGACGACGATGGCGATGACTAGAACGTTGACCCTCCTTTCACCCATCCGTCACATGCCTCGATTCCTCCCCCAAGGCCGTGGAAAATACACACTAACGTAGAAAAAACCATCTCCATGTGCAGAAATGCCAGAGACGATCTAGAAAAACACAGCCGCACGAGAAATCTAGTACGAACAGGCTTCGCCCGAGTCATGAGAGAGAGATCGCATTAATACGTAACAATCGATGACGACGAAGGCTTTGCTTGCTAGCCCTCCTCGAACCATTAGATGAACCCGGCCTCACATGCTTGCCAGAATTGTTTGCTGTCTGTTTCCGCAGAACGGATTCGTCGTGGACGGTTTCTCGGCGATTAGGTAGTAGGATCCAAGGGAGTGATCATTCATCTATCCGCGGTCAAAAGCGAAAAGTAAACACATCCCACCACCTTGTCATCCTGACCACATGCATGCCTTCACTGCCAATCCGTTCCAGGAAATCAAAATGCATGCCGGGATGCTTGTTGTACGAGGGTATCATAATTCGCCGCTTTAACAGCAGCCGCCGCTGGAAGAGTTGGAGACGCTGTGTCCAGGTCCAACCTGAACGCCGGGCTTGGTGTTCGTGGTGGCCTGCGATCCCATGCGCTCCTTGATCTGTCGGGCCATGGTCAAGAAAGCCTGCTCGACGTTGGAGGCGTTCTTAGCCGAGGTCTCGAGGAAAGGGATGCCGAGGCTGTCAGCGAATTCCTATAGGCTTAGTTAGTAATGCGCATTCGTTTATGCAGCTCGAGTGGCCGCAGCCTAATATGGTCGGCAAATTGCTATCATATGGAACTTCGTACCTTCGCAACCGTGTACTCGACAACCTTCTTGTCCGACATATCGCTCTTGTTGCCTACGAGCAGCTTGTTAACGCCCTCAGTGGCATATCGGTCGATCTCCTGCAGCCACTGCTTGACGTTGTTGAAGCTGTCCATGTCGGTGACATCGTAGACAACGCAGATGCCGTGGGCGCCTCGGTAGTAAGAGGAAGTGATGGTTCGGAATCGCTCTTGGCCGGCGGTATCCCACTATAATCTAGTAAGTAAAAGGCATCGGGGAGAATTATTACGGGTCGAGGCTCTTGTGCTTACGATCTGCAGCTTCACGGTCTTTCCGTCAAGCTCGATGGTTCGGATTTTCTATAAACAGTCAGCATCTCTGCAGGCGAAAGTAACAGAAGTTTGGACATACAAAGTCAACGCCGATGGTCGAGATGTAGGATTCGGTGTAGGTGTCATCAGCGAATCGCAGCAGAAGACAAGACTTTCCAACACCGGAGTCTCCGATGAGGAGGAGCTTGAAAAGGTAGTCGTATCTACGAGGACGACGGGTCAGTGGGTGTCCAGGAGCATGCATGAACTCCTCCAACGTGGCTTGGTTTGCCGGCTGGAGACCAGGGAAGTGGTATGTGTTGGGGGATGCCATGGTTGCAGTTGTGTTCGAGGTATGGTATTGGATACGATGATGGAGGATCATGATGATGCATTTCGAAAGCGAAGAGGAAAGGAACGATAGTCAGAGAGGGGGCAAACACTACAGTCAGAAAATTAGCATCATCATCGATGTCGCTGCCGCTGGGCGACCTGATATAGGGGTTGAACATACTACTCGGGATTCATCTTGACGGCTTGTGAATGCGCTGCCTTGACAAGACAGACAATAGGTAACTCGAACGAAGTAGGTGCCGATAAGTGACGAGGATTAGAAGTTCAAACTCAGAATGGATGGATGAATGGAGATGGATATTGGTTGCGAAAGCGGCGGTGGTTTTGGGACGACGTAAGAGGAAGAGTCGTCGTGAGCGATGATGATGTAGAAAGAGAATTGAGACAAGTCGTAGGCTGCTGCGTCAAGGAAGTCAAGGAACGACCATTCACCGTCAACTGCCCTGTGCGCGGGTGAGCCAGGTGGGTCCCAGGTGGGTCCCAGGCGTGCCAGCTGCTAACGTAAGTCAGTCTAGCCACCAGATCTCATCACGAGGCGCAACTACGCCCTGACTAAGGTACTTGTACAACCAGTACCTAAATGACTTTCAATACTTTGTCCCACTTTACAGGCACTCGAGAGATCACTAAGGTTAAATCATAATCTATTTGAAGTTACCAAGTATGGATGTACCTGACCAATGTGTACCTCCTACATTGAAATGAATAAGCACTTGGCACCTGTAAGGCGAACATCAGCAAGTGCCAATCTGATTCCAATCCCCCAGCTATTTTCTTCGACAAAGGACGCTCCAACCACTAATGAACACTTGTATGGGGTATGATCCAGACAACGCATAGCACCCGACATGCAGCATAATAGGAATAAAGGAACATATGTATATCAATAAGATTCGGTTACTACCGACAACTTCTATTATTTGTTTACCACTCCTGGAATAATTTCTAGAACACCTTTATATCTTACCATGATAGTCATACTAGTACAAACTTGTGCATATGGTCAGCTGAGGAAAGAATTGGTTGAAGAACAGCCCGATATCTATGATCGAAGACATCAGCTGAATTGGGTAACAGTTCGGTGGGTTCCGGGCTGAGAGTCGAGACAGTCTGCGCTAAACCCACTCTTGCAGCACTTGTACTCCCATGTCTTCGGCATACTTTTAGTGGAACCCCGCTATTTTCGGCGTACCGGTACTCTGCTTTGCCTATTAAAATTCAATCTAGAAATTCAAGCTTCACTTACATCATACCCACTTACATACACATTTCTACTATGCATTCCTATATGCTTTTGCGTTCTCGTTTAGTCCTTTCTGAACCTGCAGCGAGCTAGACAACGCCCTCTACATTTCAAATTCATGAGTATTCTAGTCTATTGACGCCGCCATCGAGGCCTTGGACACATGTCCCTCCGAACCAGCGTCGTCCGAGCGCAGTCCAACGCCGTGAGCTCCAAAGTTTCCCTGCGCGTTCTCCCACCAGCCGCTTACGCCGCCGCCTCCTCGCCAGCCACATGTGCTAGGAACCCGACAAGAACACCAAAGCCTCTTCCCACTCCAATCCACCTATCATCACATCAGAATTTGACGCCAATATGGTTCAATTCCTCTTTTCCGCGCTTCGATCTCCCGCCCTCAGCTGATAACCCTAGGGAACCAGAAGGTGAACGGAAAGTAAAGCTAGGGAAAAGTGAGCTTCCTCTCGTGATTTGAAGCCATACACGTTATACTGACTATACCTGCAGCTCTACGCATCCTCCAAGAGCGACTCCCTTCCCTACTGCAATCTCCGCTCCCACAGGAGATCCTATCGCCTCACATCTCGCTCCACCTATTCCCGTCAACGCATCCATATCTTCCTACAGTATCGGGTAGGGTTGGCTACATAGCAGCCCTATGGACCTCTCCGCTAGCATGGAATCGAGTTCCTATAATCGGTAATTTGAAGCTTGAAATCTTGTCAGAGCGAATGGTCAGCCAGCCGTATTACTCCTCGCCTAAACGATCCGAAGCATATGGCGAACAGCTAGTAGTTAAATGGAGGACGGCCGACAGTAAATCAAAGGGCCATAGTCCCACTGTGACAGAAGAGGGAGAGCAGAGGCTAGACGACACCCTCAGGGGCACCCAGAGCATCAACGAGAAAAAGGCATTCACCGGTTTATTCATCTTCGAGTTCGATAAGGAAGGGCGGATTATAAGTCACACCATCGAGCACGTAGACGAACACGGCGAATGGGAGAAGGGACTGGGTGCTAAGGTTGTCGGCTTAACAGATTGGCTTCTAGGTGGCATTAAAGGGCGAGCGGACGGCGGCGCACCTGCATTATGCAGAATTACAAGAAAAGGGAGGCATTAGACGCAAGCCAAACGACCGAAGTTTGAGGAAATTGGTCTAATGTAGATATGTACCATACGTGTATCGTGGTAAATCGCCAGTCACCACTCAACCTAAGAGGCAGTGTATACCACTATGTATAATAATGACATTAAATGACTTATCAATTACCAATCCTTGTTTGATGATGTGCTATGAATCAGTCGCCGCAGCAGGCCCCTCAATATGCCACGGTAGATCCATTTCCCGGACCAGCTCAAACTGCACATTCGCCAGCGACGACGTGACAATCGATCCCCTATACCAATCCCGCCAGATCTTCTGCACGACGTTCACCTCGTCCTTCTTCCTCTCGTTCCTCCCTCCCCACCCATCTTCCTCCCCACGAACCAGAGGTCCATCACCCCCCATCAGCGCATGCGTCATCTCATCCCGCGGCGTGACAGCAACCAGCACTCGCCCGTCGACGCGCGCGAAGCGGTCTACGACGTGGAATAGCGCCCCGAAGATGTGCTGCGACCCGGCCTCGCCATACCGCAGCGCCGCGAACGCGACGGCTAGACGCTTGATGCGCAGCGCCTCCTCGCGTCCTAGGAAATACGCCATCGGGCTGTTGAACCCGTAGCTGTCGCACGGCTCTAGCTCCCCGAGTAGGTACACCGCGTCCAGCCCGTAGTTGAACCACGCGCGCGGCGGCGACCGCGTCGAGTCAGATGCTGTCCCATGGAGCAGCACGTGCGGCACTTTCCATGCGAAGGCTGGCTCGTAGTGCGCTAGCGCGAGGGTGCGTGTCTCTCGGCTTATGCGCAGAAGCACGGGTGTGGGTTCTGGTTCCACGGCGCAGAGATCCGGGAACGATGTCCATGGCTCCTCGGGTTCTTCTTCTGGAGGCGGGGCCTCGGCGTCCAGACACGCGGCTGCTACGATCCGCGGCGCGATTAGGTATTCCCAGATCTTGAGGCGGAGCTCCGGAGGTAGGCTGGGGAAGAATGCAAAGGCGCCGCCGTGCGCGTGGGATCCGGCTAGGTTGAGGTCCTCCGCTTCTGCCGTCTCGAGCCCGTCGTCGACGACGCGGAAGGCTAGGCGGAAGCGCGGGCACTGGGAGACGCTGTGCGGTGCTGCCATGGCTGGTGTGGTATTGTAGTATGTAGTAGTGTGGTATGAATAGATAAGGCGAGTTGGATGTAGGTACGGAATAGGACGCTAGATATCTATCTCATTGGAAATGCCGAGGTCCAAACTCAAAGGCAGGCCATAACTCTCGATGGGAACTGTGCTCCCATTAGGTATAAGCCTATAGTCCTAAGGGTCCTGGGCATTCAACAGATATGAACTGTATTTCGTGATGTTGAGTCTGAGTTGTGAGTTGGTAGGTGACGGGACGTGGGATAAATTCGGGGTGGGGAGTACCACATCCCGAAGTCTGCATACGTTAAGTAGGTACTTGCCCTTACAGACTTTCCGCGCTCGACAACTAGCTCTCTTCGCCTATTTATTCTTTTCAGACAATATAACTTAGTCTGAAAGGGTGGTGGTTTAGAGGACGCATTTATCTCGTCCGATCAACTATAAAGCTATTAAGGATCGAGAGTTCCTAGCATCGGCCAAATGTACCGGCGTCTTGGTAGAGGCAATTAGGTATATGTATTCTAATATCTCTAACTCAAACAGTTGTAAATGTTGTAAATCATAACTCTCGTGTATCAAGACATTATGTTTGGGTATATTGGATATCATCGTGCAAAAACACCCCAAGCATATCTGAAGGTAGGTAGATAGCTTAGACGAAGAGTCTAGATGCTACAAGTCCTGCCTAGATCCGTTTATTCCCAGAGTCCTGGACCATTTTCTCCTCCATCTCCCTCTCTACGTTCTTTGTCGAAGGGCCATTTCCATTTATCAGAGAGAGTAGGTAGCTTCCATGAGTTAGATGGTGACCGGATGCTTCAGCACTAGTCTCCTTGATAATGGTTACATTGCCTAAGGACCCAGCTGCGAGCATGCACTGACCATAAAGTTAGCATTATGAGATGACGGGGACAGGGCGGAACAATGGTGGAACTTACGATGACCATGAAAGGCGTCAATGCAACAAACGCCCAAGTGATTCCATTCTATACAGGTGTCAGACAATTCAAGCTGCGAGTTAATATGTAGGAAATAGGGGTATAAGAGCTTACCTTGGCACCATTAATGACTTGCGCTTTAAGGTCGGCCGGGAGGTTATTAATAGCATCATAATTGTTTGAGAAAGGGGAATCACGCGTGATGCCTGACGTGTTGTTGAAGACGGTAGACATTATTGTGAGCGCTAATGTGCCTCCGAAGGTTGTGGCGACACCCATCACGGAAATCACAGTAGAGATGTTCTCTGGGAAGAATCCGATGGCGTGGAGGCTACCTGTTATAAGTTAGGAACGAAGACCTCTTAAAGTGGCAGAGGTCAAATCTTACCAGGCATAAGGCGTAGTCCCGTACCGGCGCCGGTGAGAGCCATCATGCCGTAGATAGTAGGCGTATACTCAAAATACAAGGCCCACGCTAACATGCCGATACCGACAGCTTCAACAACGGACCCAAGGAAAAGAGGTAAAAATGTCTGGCGGGGCCAAGAATTACACAAGATCAATGAGAGATATACACCAGCTATGTATTGTCAGAAGGATGATCATCACGAGGCTTCAAGTAACTCACTTCCAAGTCCCGGTGTGTAAAACAACAACTGGACGCCAGCTTTGTCGGACATGTAACCCTGAGGATAAGGTCAACATATTGATTTCATAAGATTGCCCAGTCATATAGAAAAGCCATACCTTGACTATGGTAAAGTAGATGTCGACGAAATATAGCACCTGGAGAGTTTAGCGAGATCATTTTGTCTCGACACAGATATCCACTTACACTGTACATAGCCATTCCCGTAGCAAAGTTGATGTAGCATAACAGGCTGATATTACGGTTCCGTACTACTTTCCAAGGCAACATCGGCCGTTGGAAAGACAACTTCTGGGATAATACTCCTCCAGAAGCCATTGAATATTCGTAGTAGAGCCAAGAGCAAACCATTAGAGCACCAACGATGAGAGGAACGAGTACCGCAGGATGATTCCAGTCGTAGGTTGCACCCGCCCAAGTCAAGCCCAGAATGATGAGCCCAAAGCCGAACAGGAACAGAAGTTGTCCACCAATGTCAATACTTGAAATTCGCCTGACCAATCGTTCCCGGCGACCGGTTTGGTATTCGTCAAGTTCAGGGATAGCTTGGGGTCCCAAGAGATCCTTCCGAAGGAAGAAGAATATGATTAAGACTCCGACGAACGCGATGGGTAGATTGATGCCAAAGCACCATCTCCAGTTGGCAGCGGTAAGGTAACCGCCGATGACAGGGCCTATACCGTAGCACATACCTCCCGTTAAGGCGAAGAGAGACCAATTCTTCGCATTCTCCTTCAGCGTAACTTTGTCGGCTAATACGACGCGAACAATAGTATTTAGTCCCGCGCAAGCAACGCCTTGTAGAGCTCGACCGAGAAGAAATGCGCCGAAAGCGTTGGTAGGCGCACCCGTACAGATGGCACTGCCGACCAGCATAATAAAAGAGCACATCTGGAGGGACCAGTGTCTCCCGAATATGTCTGCCATCTGGCCCCAAAATGGAATAAAAGCTGCCGAGGTTAAGTTGAAGGCCGAGATGATCCAGTTCAGCTGGGCGATTTCGCCTGATCTCTGTTAGTCTTAACAACATCGGATCGACGCAATTGCACGGTCGTGTAGAGTCCGTACCGAAGTCAGCAGCAATCCACGGCAAAGCACTAGCAATTCTATCACACAAGTCAGCTTCTCCGTTTGTATACATGCCAACTGAACATGCTATGCATTGTGACGTCGAGGGCTTGAAGAGCGTAGGGAAGAATCAGGCATAAGACAAGTTTCCACCGATACTTCGAAGCTGCTCGTTTTTCGACCTTGCATTGAAGACATTTTCCCTCCCGAGGAGTTTCGTGTAAGGCTTCGCCATTCGATTCCTGTTGTATCGTATCTCTATCGTGTGAACACGGAGGTCTGGGCTTATTCTTTTGCTTGCCGTCCTTCGATGAGCGGAAGGCTTTTGTTAGTGATGTGATCAACATGACGGAGATCGAATGTCCCTGTACGAGTGCAACAATGCACAATATCCAATAAAGTGACTTCAATTAAGAATTACCTATAGAACTAGATAATTACAATAGGATAAAGTGACTGTATCGTTATATATACTTGGCGCCGCAGAGAAATTTTTAGCAACGAGTTGACATGGGTACAGCCTCCTGACAATAACACGCATTGTATATATGATCGTAGACAATGCGGTGGTAGGCCTCATTGTAGGACTACCTATTAAGGCAGACTTGCGTGGCTGGCGACGACGATGCTCGGTGCTTACATGTCCAACCCGATATTGATCAACGTTAAGCGAATCCGAAAGCGTAGGGGCGTAGGGGTCACCGACCATTGAGAAGCTCGAGCCTCACCTTAATTCCTAGTCAGCCATTAAGAGCCCAGGAAATGTTGTTGCTTCCCACTTTAAAATGTGACGGATTGGTGGTTTATGGGGCATATGACACAGGCCTACGGCGCAGCTAGCTAGAAGCCCTGGAGGTACCTTACCAGCTGCTAGGGCTGCTAATTTAGTACCATCTCGCTTTCGCTTTCATTTCATCTCGCCTATACCTTCGCATTTAAGAGGAGAGACGCCGACGATGCATATAAACCAAACCATCCATTGCAACGCAAAAGACTTGACGATTGCGACTGAGCTTACGTATCACACATATTCTCATGTTGCTGCTTCGCATTTCTCTCTAGAGCGTCGTCACGACGCCCGAGTATCAAGTCTCTTCATCGGTATCGTGAGTTTTCCTATCACTTCAATGTTTACTTAGCACATCTTCGAAATAGTCCTTCGGAAGTTTCTTTCAACTTGCAGGTTCTATCCGGGGCAAACCCGAATGCCTTTCGCGAGGCTAGCTTGGAACTGTTAGTATCACTCTTATTCGAGATGGGAATTGATTCGATCGATTGAATAATCAAAACACTATATACCTGGGTATGTACCCAACCAGCGGAATATTAGTGCAATAATGATCCAATCTGCTATTGTCGAATATGAGCCTCGAATCATCAACCTACCTTACTAATAAACAGGTCCTAACTTGCTGTGATATACACTAGCCGCTCAACACCGAAACGATGGAACGACTTTCAACGTCCCCCACAGATCTTCGTACCCCGCGATACGCATTATATCATTCGACGGTGTCCTTGCGTCCTTCGGTTACCGGAACGGATAGCTGTCTATTCCATTGGTGACTACGCGTTGCCTCTTTTAACCTTGGGCTTCTCGCCTTAGGTACCTAAGAGAAGTCGAAGGAATGATAAGCAAACTAGATGACCCCAGACGAGATTCGTCTCTGTTCTAGCACCCGGAAACTACATACTGTATCTGATCAGGTGCGGGGGTTCCCGCGGTCCATTTGTCCGGGACTTAGCATACATAACTGGATATTACTGTATCCAGATTATGCTACCAACAAGACGTTTTGTGTCTTGAAAGAGCACTCACCCGGCCGGGTGGCGACGAGCATTCGGATCGAGGCGCAACTAGAAAATAAGACCGTATGCTCCTTGCCCTCGGGTATATGATGAGGTTCGTCGTTCCTCTTTGGCGAGGTTGTGATCGAAGTTCGTCGACCTACTAAAATCCTCCGAACACTCCGCAGTCCTGGCCCCACGTGTGCCTTTTTTAGCCCGTATCGCAACTTTTGTCTCTATCGTTCTTTCATCGTGGGCACCAATGATACAAAGGCTCCCGAAGTAGGGTCCATTCTCGAACACCTGCAAGTCCTTAGCGAAAGCAGGTTATGTCAGCCAAAGGATTCCGGGGTCACAACATACAGATTGGTCTCCGCTTTTCTCCCTTGGGATCCTAGGTACAGGTCTGCATCATCAGCTGAGGTCACATTGGTCACGTTCCTCAAGCCCTATGCCCGTGTTATTATATCAATATACCTCGCTACTATAAACGAGACGCTCTCACATCATCAGTTGCTTAACCGTTAAATGAACTGGATCCCCTTTCACTTTCGAATCCCGATTGACGACGAGAACAGCGCCCTTTGTTCCAAGAAGAACATAACCAGTCCTTCGGATTCCGGTAGGCCTCAGGTGGATTGCTTTAGCTCCCATTCCGACCCCGAACCCATGAGAGCCACAAGGCCGCCTTTCCCCCGACTACCCAACCAGAGATCATCCACTTGTCCGAAGTCTACCCCACGACCTAGACTCATCTCCTGAGCTCTGAATTCACGACTTGCAACGACCTGACCCCGTGGGGTTGGTAACAGCCAGTCGTCATTGCAACAAGCTAGGTACTTTAGTACGTTGTCAAATTATGTACCCTCTCTTACATGTTGCAACGTCTGACTTCATCCTTCACCTGCTCCGTGTCTCGCTATTTACGGGAGAACTACTATTGTTCAATGCACCCCCTCGTGACTTTCTTGTAGACGCAAGTACTAATACAAAATATAGATATGGTAGCCTGTGAAATATTGCAATCTCCAAATTTCTCCATTATTCAAGCTATTTGATTAATGCGAATCTGCGATATTATATCACCGTTGTCGGTGGCACAACCCGTCTCGGTGGTTCGCTAGAGTTGCTACCCTAGTTGGAGGTAAGTGAGGTTTTGTTTTATCTCCAGTTCCTTTACCCAGTCTCTCGGCAGATTACTATGGTTCTGCATTCATATTATATATCATCGGTCCTGCGGATGAGTCTCTAGTCCATTTCCATGCCCTGTCCAATCAAGTTGCTCTTTGTGACATTATGCAGAAGATGGTACCCCCATCAAGCAGGACCCTTCACACATGTGATAGTGGACAATGCGCTCGGGTCGACATATCAAGTCTTGGATCGTTACCTATGGATCCACTTATAGTTCATAGTGTACCTTTGAGACTCTTTTCATACCTGGCTCCCGAGATGATTTATAGCTTCTATTCCTCTTCTATGTCTTTCCCTGTATCCCTTACGAAACCGCACCGTTTCCTATCCTACTAGGGTGCAACTCAAGTGTGATGCCACCCTACTATCTTCAAGACTGTCATTACTTTTACCGCACAGCTTTGCGCGGCCTGAGTATTAGCACCTGCGTCTCACCTTTATATTCCTGATACGCCAGAGGTAGACTAACAAGATGCCTACCCAAGTTCGTATTTTTACTATGCCAAAGTCCCTCGGCGAGACTCTCAGTGCTAGTTCATCAACTTCTAAACCTCTTTCTACTCAAGAACGCATAAGCGAAAGGCCTGCGAGTCCTGAACTCAAAAGTCGAGCCTTAGCAATGGAGACGATCCCAGAAAAGCCCAAGGAAGGCGGTATCACGTTTGCTAGTCAGGATAGTCTGCCTAAACTACCCATACCAGAGCTGGAACATACGTGCAAGAAGTATCTGGCTGCTCTGAAGCCGCTTCAAGGACCTAGGGAGCATGCCGAGACGAAGCTCGCTATTCAAGAATTCTTGAAGAAGGATGGGCCTGAGCTCCAAAGAAAACTACAAGAATATGCCGTTGGAAGAACAAGCTACATAGAACAATTCTGTGCGTTCGTTCTCTTCCCGCCTTGTATGACCGAGACCTTTGCTGACCTATATAGGGTACGATTCGTATCTGAATTTCGATAATCCTGTGGTTCTGAATCTGAATCCATTCTTCTTGCTGGAGGATGATCCCACACCAGCAAGAAATAACCAGGTCACTCGCGCAGCCTCTCTTGTCGTCTCGGCGCTGGAATTCGTCCGGGCAGTCCGCCGAGAAGAACTGCCCCCTGATACACTCAAGGGTACCCCTTTAGATATGTACCAGTACTCCCGACTCTTCGGCACTGCTCGGGTACCGACGGAGAATGGTTGCCAAATCGAACAGGATCCCGACTCCAAGCACGTTGTCGTGCTATGTCACGGGCAATTCTACTGGTTCGACGTACTCGATGACAACTCGGACCTTATCATGAGCGAAAAGGATATTTCCATAAATCTACAAACGATAATAGACGACGCAGCTCAAACCCCGATTCAAGAAGCTGCTAAGGGAGCCCTTGGCATCTTAAGCACAGAGAACCGGAAGATCTGGTCAGGGCTGAGGGATGTTCTCACTAAGGAGGAGGGATCTAACAATGCAGATTGCCTCGGAATCGTCGACTCAGCTTTGTTTATGCTATGCCTAGACTACACCGAACCGGCTACAGCAGCTGCAGTATGTCAGAACATGCTTTGCGGTACGAACGAGGTCGTGAAGGGAGTACAGATCGGCACTTGCATAAATCGATGGTATGATAAACTTCAAATTATCGTGTGCAAGAACGGGAGCGCGGGTATCAATTTCGAGCACACCGGTGTAGACGGTCATACCGTACTTCGATTCGCCAGCGACCTTTACACAGATACTATCCTGCGCTTTGCGAGAACCATCAACGGCCAAGCCCCTAGCCTCTGGAAGACAGCGAGTCCGGACCCGTCGAAGCGTGATCCTGAGAGTTTCGGAGATGTCACCACGACTCCTCACAAGCTGGAGTGGGATATGTCCCCAGAGCTCAACATCGCTATACGATTTGCCGAAACCAGACTCGCGGATCTTATTAACCAGAACGAATTTGAATGCTTGGATTTTAGCGGCTACGGCAAGAACTATATCACTTCCGCAGGATTTTCACCCGACGCTTTCGTGCAGATGGCCTTCCAAGCAGCTTATTACGGACTATATGGGCGAGTCGAGTCTACCTACGAACCTGCCATGACCAAGGCGTTCCTCCACGGGAGGACCGAGGCCATTCGAACAGTATCAGAGGAGTCCGTGAATTTTGTTCAGACATTCTGGGCAGATAACCCAGCAGAATCGAAGGTTGAAGCGTTACGCAAAGCTTGCCAGCAACATGTCAACAATACCAAAGAATGCTCGAAAGGAAGAGGTTGCGATCGGCATCTATACGCCTTGTTCTGCGTGTGGCAGAGGTATCTAGAGGATGAGAACAGCCGCTCGCCTAGCAGCATGGGATATTCGAGTCCAATTGAGAACGGCTCGGACCAAGGATCTATCGTTGGCAGCCCTGGTAAAGAGTCAGTCTTATCGATGAGCGACGATATGAGAACACGCCAGCGCGGCGACAGTACGACCTCGCGATGCCAAGAGCACCCAGTCCCCTCCATTTTCGCCGATAATGGCTGGGACAAACTAAATAACACCATACTCTCAACATCGAACTGCGGCAACCCTTCGCTGCGTCAATTCGGATTCGGACCGACGTCAGGCGGCGGTTTCGGCATCGGCTACATCATCAAGGACGAGGGCATTAATATCTGCGTGTCTAGCAAGCACCGTCAGACGAAGCGGTTCGTTGACACCTTGGAGAGTTATCTACTTGAGATACGCCGGATCCTTAGGATCACCAACCGCAAATCCACGAGCTCGAAGCAGACGAGAGCCCGTGAAATCGACCCGGATAAGCCGCGCTCGTCGTCTCACCACTTCAAGAGCCGCGGCCGCATGATCACCGGGACCGAGAGTCTTCGCGCGCAGGCTAGGTCGTCCACGGGTACAAGGTCGCCGACCGAGGAGAGTCTTATGATGAGCGAGGACGACGAGCTTGGAGGCTGTAAGTCATCATATTCCTTGATCTTTAGTATTCGGTGTGAATAGTGCTAATGATACCCATAGATGGCTTCTTCGACGCGGGAATGCTGCTCCAGGCCTTGAAGGCGCGAGGACAGGTGCTCGACCAGCAGGCCGAATCGAAGGCGGAGAGAGCTGCTGCGAATGCGAGGAGAAGGGAAATCGGGAAGAAATTGCGGCTGGTTGAGTACTGAGGCACTATCGTTACGGGACTGGGAGTCATTGGTGGCGTTGTATACAATACCAGCGAAGCTTGTGGTTAGGGGAGGTACGGCGGGGTTAAATTTGCACTTGTATATGTGTGAAGGGAAGGGATGGAAGCGTACGTGTACGTGCTATGGCTTGGGCTCGATTTGCGATGTATCCGGCGTGGTTTTATGCATATATTGATCATATAGTGTACGATCTAGCGACTGGTTGAGTATCTGAACAGTTTATATCAAATCTATCATAGTCGACATTCATCTACCTAGCTATCGTGTCTAACTTTGGGGATATACCCAGGAAGCCTTGATGTACTAGCATTGACAAGCTTCGTAGACATAGATGCATCTCGGGACTAGGTGTCGAGATTGGGAAGTATCTAAGGAATGAATAATTGAGCGACAAGTCGTCACAACAAGAGTCGTTAGACACTGCGATATTATACACACGCCGGTAGCAAATACTGCATTAAGTATCAACATGGAGATATTATATCACCCCCTCCCCCCTCGGAGATCAAAGATTATAATTCACTTCAAGTCTTCAGTCTCATTAATGTTTTCTTTTCTTTCCTTTCTTTCTCGAAATGCCTTGCCTTGCCTATATGCAAACTCCGCAATGCAATGCTGTGCCGCACGATCCGTCCCAGTGCGTATATCTCCCATGTATGAAGCACATTACAACAGCAATGATATATTCGAAATCCATCGCTCTGCCATATATATCCTTACCCCCCTCACCCCAGCATCCCACATGCTAGATTCTTAACCCAGCTCGTGCAGCTGTCCGTGGTGATTAGCATTATAATCCCGCTCACCGACCACATTCCCACCAGCCTCATGCACGGTCGGCGGGACGTTGGGCGGGGCCTGCTGCTGCTGCTGTTGCCAGTTCGAGTTGATGGTCGACGTCGGGCTCGTCGGCTGCAAGCTCTGGCGGTTGTCGGTGAACTGGCTGGACATGGGACTCGTCGAGTCGTTGCGGTCGGGCAGCTGCGCGGGGGCTACGGCAGCGAAGGCGCCCGGCTTGTTCTGGTCTGCGTAGTAGCCGCCCTGCTGCGGAGGGTAGCCCGGCGGTGATTGCGGCGAGTACTGCTGGCTGTAGTGCGGGTTGTACGGACCCTGTGGGCCGCCGGCACCGGGAGCTTGCTGCATTGGGTCGGTGGGCGGCAGCGTGGTGTTGGCGGCGGCAGCGGTAGCGGACTTCTTCTTGTTGTGCCGTACCAGGAAGAAGATGGCGAGGCCGATTAGGGCTAACCCGGCGACTCCGCCTACTACACCACCGGCGATTGCGCCGACGTTTGTCGTGGACTTTGAGTTGTTCCCGCTGTTATTGTTATTGTTATTGTTGTTGCTGCTGTCGTTATCGTTGTCACTGTCGTTATCGCTGTCTGGCGACGGCGAGGTCGGATTGACCGGTGAGGTACCGCTTGGCCTTGAGCTGCTGCTGTCAACATCAGGGGTTGAGTCAGGGGTCGAGTCAGGTGCGCTCGTGCCGTCCGATAGCGTGACCACAACCGGGGTGAAGGTCCGGCCGTCTGATTCGCCGCTGTAAGTAGTGTACAGCTGTTGCGGTGTTGAGAAGCTGAGCGTGTCACAGTAGTAGTCCACGATACCGTCGAAGAACGTGACTGTTCCGCAGTAAGGCGCATCTATGCCGGTACTATTGAGGGATTAGCATCATGCTAAGTCATAACGACGCTGTGTAACTCACCACTTGACAGTGAAGGTGTCTTGGACACATCCGTTGTCACATGCGCTTGATACATAGTAGCTTGTGAAATCAACGCAGTCGACTCGGATACCGCATTCATCACCATCGCAGCATGCAACTGCGCCGTACCCTGATGCAGTGACAAGGGCGCAAGTGTGGTCCCTGCCATTACAACTGTATACAGCACCTGCGACAGTCAGCTAGATAGTCATTACCACGCGGGTGTGAGGTTTCATACCGGCCCTCCCACTGACGAATCCACACGTGTTGTCCGGTCCTACAAGAACCGTTTGCCCATTCTGTCTCTTGGCCAATTCATGAATGCTTGGTGGTATGGTGATCTCGGGCAGCTGGAAAGTCGGGTTGGGGATTACACCGTCGGTTGCCCTAGGTAGCTTCCCATCGAAGGCCAAAGCCTGAACGGCGGTGAAAAATACCGCAGTGGAAAGGAGGCTCGCCATTATGGTGCTTCAGGGGGATACCTAAGCAGGAATTGGGCGTCTACGGTCCTAGGCCAAGTATACTGAGGTACTACCCGACTTCGGAATACTATAGAAAACGACGATCACCTACGGAACCAAGAAGAGACACGAGCCGAGCGCGTGCGTAGGGGCATCGACGCCTTTTTATTAAGCACGAGGAGCCTCGGCGGAACAGCAATACTCACCGATCTATCCACCAGATCCGAACGGCAGTGGCAAGCACAAGGCGCATTCTACCAGATCTAGGCGAGCGGTGTTCTGGCCCTCATCGTTTACGGTTTCCTCTCGGCCTAAGATGAAGGGTCCGCTCAGCCTTGAGCCATACCATTTCTCGCATGGGGAGATTAGCTACCAAGGATCACGAGTGGCTATAGCCAATGGTGGTGCAGCGAGGTCCACGATGGCTTGCAGCTACTTGCAGGAGCTGAAAAGCCCCATGGGACTTTCGGTGGCCGCGCCAAGAAACTATCGAGTATAGCTTCGCACGAGACCGCCGTGGAGTCGGGACTCTTCCGACATTGGCTTGGTGGAATGGACTTTGGTTGTACCACGTACATACGGATTAGCAACTTTACTATGTCGAGATCTAACAGGTACTTCGCTCTTTTGCATACAAAGCCGAATTGATCTTGTCTCTTCGGGAGGACGCAACGGGTTACTACGACGGGAAAGGTCCCGTGATAACCGTGTGCCTGGGTTATATGTTTGTGTCTTAATGTTGCACTGCGGCTGAAAGTAGGCAGCCAGCCGCAACATATATTTTATGCCTCTTTTTTCTTTCTTACTCTCAGCTCCAGACTCGATCATCTGCGGCGTCACCATCAGAGCAGAGAATAAGATGTTGGAGGCTGGAGGCTGGAGGCTGTGGATCATTGCTTCTTAAGTCCACCAACGAACGTCTTGACAACGGTCGCTCGAAGGACCTGACAGCCAACTAGAACATGGTCTAGGGACGATGTCGACCTTCAGTCTAGCCCTATTAGCGTGGGCAGCTAAGCAAGGGCGGAAAGCAAAGATTAATAATTCAAATACGGGAACTGGGGTCCAAAGAACTAGATTCCAACAATGTGGTCAGGCGTCAATGGCTCTCGAGTCTGGGAAGGTATATTTGATATGTATATGTCAAAAGGCCCAATTGAAAAGATCGTGGATTGATATGGTCGATGGAGAAATGCAAAAGACCTCGACAAAGCGCAGTGGCTGGATAGGGGCGATGTTACTTAAGGGGGTTTACTAACACTAATGAGGCACACTTAGGCGAAATATCGACGTAGTGATTACCCACTGGTTAGCGGTCAGTTTAAGCATTTGTATAGGTGTGATTGGCCTGCCGAATGCTACCTAAAGAAACCTTAACCCCCCGAACAACCCCACCTATGCGTCTACGCCTAAACCGACAGAGTATCCCCCTATCTTCACCTTTAAACACCCACACCGAGGTCACCTGATATCGCGATATCAAACGTCTAAGCGGCGACAGTCTAAGAGGCAGATCGGATCATCGGCTCGGCAGAGATCACATAAGTGCAGACGCAAATGCAAATGCCCGGACCACTCGCCTCATGACCGATCTGTCGCGGATCCTGCCGGACTTCCCAATCGGCCGCTATGCAAATCTGTTGCCTACCATCGAGAAGCACGGCCTGACCACGGCCGACTTGCTTACTCTCCAGGTTCCCGACATAGGAAAGCGTACTCAATTGCCGCTCCTCGACGTCAAACGCCTTTGCAATGCCGTGCTCGAAGCCCTGCACGTGGACTTGAGCGTGTCGGACAAGCAGCAGCAGCAACAGCCGGAGGTTGACGGAGAGAAAAGGGGCACGACGAGCGTCTTGAAGCAGACCGGCACGGAACTCCTCGCCAAGCCTTGTCACTCTATCAGCACCTTGGATGACGAGTTGGACAGCGCGCTGGGCGGCGGCATCCCCGCCGGCTACGTCACGGAGATAACCGGCGAGAGCGGCGCCGGCAAGACGCAGTTCCTCCTCACACTGCTCCTCGCAGTGCAGCTCCCGCCGCCCCGCGGGCTCGGCCGGCCAGCCCTCTACATCTCCACGGAGGCGCCACTTTCCACGCGGCGGCTATCCCAGATGCTGGCGCACAACCCGTACTTCCGGGACCTGCCGGCCTCGGAGAAGCCGTCCCTCGACAAGATCGTCGGCACCATGACGCCGGACCTCGAATCACAGGACCACATCCTGCACTTCCAGGTGCCCGTCGAGGTGGCGCGGCGCAACGTCGGGCTCCTAGTCCTAGACTCCGTCGCCGCCAACTACCGCGCCGAATTCGAGCGCGGCTCCGGCTCTAACAACCTCGCCGCGCGCGGCCACGAGCTCGTGCGTCTGGGCCAGCTGCTGCACGAGCTGGCGCGGAAACACTGCCTCGCCGTGGTCGTGGCGAACCAGGTCGCGGATCGGTTCGCGGGGTCCGCTGCTAGGAGCAGCGCCCCGCCACCATTCTCGCTGCCTCGCGTATCCCAGGAGAGCCCGCTTGCGGCCCGGACTCGAGGCGGTCCGTACACCATGCCGCCGTCTTCCCTTCTGGGAATGGATCCGCCGAGTAGCAACACGGCGGACCTCCTCCTACGCTCCAGCATGCCGGAGCCGCCGCCCGAAGACGCGCCCGCGCCGCCGGCGCTCCTGCTCGACCACCAGCAGCGCTGGTTCACGGGGTGGGGCGACGACGCGCGGGGGGAGCAACAGCATGGTCTGAAGACGCCGAGTTTGGGGCTAGTGTGGACGACGCAGATCGCAGCGCGCCTGGCGCTGTTCAAGAGGCCGGTGTACGGGCGCAGGGACGTGGTGATTGAAGACGAGGCGGGGTTGAGCACGACGGGTCTGAGGACCTGGCGGCGGTGGATGAAAGTCGTGTTCGCGCCGCATGTGCCTGGTACGGGACCGGGGTTAGATGGGGCGGTAGAGTTTGAGATTACGATGGGGGGGTTGAGGGGAGTGGAGGAGAAGAGGAAAGGGAAAGGGAAACAGAAAGGAAAGGGGGGAGGGGATGAAGAGGGAGAAGAAGATTTGTAATACTGCAGGTGGGCTGGCTATTTGGATTATATGAGTATGCGGCGTACAGTCAGCGTGATAGCATACTACAGGCAGCTGGAGGTCTTTAGCGTATATGAAGCCCAGCTAGGGAAATTCTAGCTAGGGGAAGACGAGACATTCTAGCGTAAATAAGAAGCATGGAACCAAATTTTCATCATAGCTCTCACTGAGGCCTCGAACTAACAATATTTAACTGTTTACATCAACGTTCATCAGATTATATATCTTTTATTGAGCAGTTATCATTGATCTTTAGTCAATTTTCATACGCGGATCAAGCTGAATACACGTTCAAATGCGAATGCTATGCCTTTCCAAACCCCTGACAAGCCAGCATCTTCTCTTTTAGAGCACAAAGACGCCGCCCAATGCCAACGCTGATATTAAAGTAGTTCGTTTTACCTCCCCGTGTCCCCATTAACGCGGGTGGGGGAACTCGTCCTCCAACTGCAGCCGCACGCCGACGTTCATGCTGATAAGCTCTTGGATGAGGAGCTTGGCGGCATACGGCATGGTCATGCGCGCGACCTCGCGGCTGCTGTGGCAGGTGCTGCAGTAGCCCTTGTACCCGAATAGGCCGCAGCGCTCGCAGATATCGATCTCGCACGCGTCCGAACTAATCATGAGGCGCTCGAGGAGGAGCTGTGAAGCACCGTACGCGATAAGACAGTCGCGCTCCATTTCTCCGAGACGCAGACCGCCCTCTCTGGATCGACCTTCGGTGGGCTGGCGGGTGAGGATAGCTCGCGGGCCGCGCGCGCGGGAGTGCATCTTGTCCTGGACCATATGCTTGAGTCGCTGGTAGTAGATGGGCCCGTTGAAGATGTAAGCTTGGAGCGGCTCGCCCGTGATACCCGAGGTGAAGTAATCCTTCCCTTCCCAGGAGAACCCGGCATTGACTAGCTCCCGACTCATATCTTCGAGTGGATGCGACCTAAAAGCGTCTCCGTACCCGTAATCTTTGCGTCCCTTAACAACGGAAGCTTTGCCTGTCAAGCATTCGAGTAACTTGCCGACTGTCATACGAGACGGGAAACCGTGGGGATTCATAATGATATCGGGAACAACACCTGTATCAGCAAACGGCATATCTTCTTGATCCACGATGATTCCAACGACACCTTTCTGTCCGTGTCGTGAGGAAAATTTGTCGCCTAATTCCGGTCTTCTGGTCTGCCTCGTCTGGACCTTGATAAGCTGTGTTTCTCTCTCTGTCTGAGTGACCATAACTTTGTCGATATAGGCTGGATCTGCCACTCGATACGACACTGGCGTCTCGCGATACTCTTGGGCTCTCGTTGCCCCTATTCCGGCTACTGGATTTATGTCCACTGGGCTCTCCTTCTTGATGAGGACGTCACCGCTTCTGACTGGAAATCCGACGTCGGCCAACCCGTCTTCGGATAGAGCATTATTCTTAGCCTGCGTTGGGTCCTTGTCTCCAATCCTTTCGCGACTTCCGTTGGGATACTTCTGGAGGTCTGCAGTGTGTTTACGAAACACCTGGCATCGGCCGAATCCGCGGTCACAGGACGCCTTGTTTAAAACGAGAGCATCTTCGATATCGTAACCCGAATATGACATGACGACAACAGTCGCGTTCTGCCCTGCGGGCAACTTGTCGTAGTGAATTAGCTCGATAGTCTTCGTGATGACCATCGGCCGCTGAGGGTAGACTAGAGTGTATAGGAGAGTGTCGATACGGTTGAATTGATTGTAAGCAATAGCTCCGATTGCTTGCTTACCCATAGCGCATTGGTATGTGTTTCTGGGGGATTGGTTGTGGTGCGGGAACGGAATCAAGCCGGCTACAGCCCCGAGGATCGTACATGGCTCAATTTCGAGATGCGTCGTCGCTTTCGTGATATCCTTCTCATAGAGGGCCACGAGCGTGTCGTTCTCTTCGTTGACATCGAGGTACTCGACAATTCCTTGCTTTAGGAAGTCGTCGAACGTAGCCTTTTCGGCTTGCAATAATCTGAGATGATTATCCTTGATTTTCGCTTCGCCGTTCTTCACGATAATATAGGGCCGACAGATGCGTCCTTCGTCGGTTGCGATGTGTACAGCTGAGAGATGAACATTGACGTTGATACTAACAAATGGAGATATCCACCCGCGTCGTCTCATTGTTCGGAATTTAGCTGCGAAGCGCCTTGGACACCGAGCTAGAGCGAACGGAGTACCATTGATATAGACAATATATGTGCCTTTTCTGTGAATCTCAGCCCCAGAGAAGCATCTGAGAGGCTCAACTCCTGAGTCTAGCGTGAATACCCATCTCTTGACCGGCTCTTCCTCGACATTGGTAGTAATGTGTGTCATGAGGGCCAAGTTCTTGATCAAACCGCAGGCCTCGCCCTCGGGCGTATCAGAGGTACAAAGCATACCCCATTGCGACGGCTGCAGAGCACGAGGGCCGCTAACTTTCCTGGTCTTTTCAAATTGACTACTAATTCGAGTCATCATTCCGAGGGCGCTAATGTAACTGAGGCGGCTCAGAACGTGCGTAACGCCAGCGCGGTCCATCTTAAAACGCTTCACGCTCCAGTTGCCGGTTTGGATAGCGCGATTCATGCCGTCCGTGATGCACCTCCCCTGAGCACCAACTTGTGTTAGAGGGTCTACGGCAATAGCCCGATTCTGCTTCTTGAGAGAATTCTCAATGGCCCATTTCAAATCCCTCATGAAGTTTTTGAATAAGTCCTCAAAGAGCAAAGACAGAAGTTGTCCTGCCAACTCTAATCGCTTATTACCCACGAAATCTCTATCGTCGATGAGCTTAGGGTTGTAGTGGGCCATGAATACTCGGCGGATCATGAGAGCTATGTAAATAGCCTTTGGGTGGAAATCTAGACCCTCGACAGGTATGTGCGCGATGATGATGTTGGCTAGCGCGTCGAGAGCTTCTTCAATAGTGCTACGCCGAGCCTGTTGTTGCCCTGATGGTTGCTTTCCTCTGCCGCCCATCTTCACTCTTGCTCCGACGTAGTCCAATGCCTGTTGCTGGGTGAAAACGCCAACCCTAGTCGCTTCCTCGAAATTGACCGCAAAATCATCTTGGAATCTTCCATCAGAACCAGCGACGAGTTGCATGATCTCATAATCCGAGAGACCGCTGAGAGCTTTGAGTACGATGACGATAGGTATGGCCTCGACGAGGACGTTATGTTGAAGAATAATGCGGTCCTTCTTCAAAGTGACATATGTCTTAGACTTTCTCTCGTGGGTAGAACTAGTCACAGATGCCATGATGATACTATTCTTTTCATCGGCTTCAATAATGACTCGGTTCTTGCTCAGCTGCTCTTGGACAAGGATGACCTTTTCCGTCCCGTTGATGATGAAATATCCACCAGGATCAAGCGGGCATTCGTTCATGAGCTCCATCTGAGCGTTGTTCGCACCATACAGCCGGCATTTGTTGCTCCGTAGCATGACGGGGATGCGGGCTAGCTCGACATTGCGACGGATGATCTTCTGCTTGTCGCGAGTGTATGCTATATCAACTAGGACCTTGGCAGAGTAGGTCATGTCGCGTAGGCGACATTCCATCGGGGAGATATCATTCGCGATCCTATATTCATTGAAGTCGGAACGGTCAGGGGGCGCAACCCGAATGTCTAGAAACTCGATCCAGAAGCTGCTGTCGACATCGCTCCTGAGGGTGCGATTGGCCTTGACAATTTCCTTGATCTCATGGTCCACAAAGAAGTTGTATGAATCAATATGTCTAAAATTATCCAGTTAGTACCGTTGAAATGAAGTCTCCGCCATACGCCTACAGATTAGACATACTGCTTCACCAACCCTAGTAAAATCTCGAGGTTAGCCCCCTGACACTATACTCGCTCGATGATGGTGCAGATCATGTACATACCCTTAACCTTTAAGAACGCCGGAAGTAACTGATTCTTGTCGTCAACAGTGTTGATTGGATCTGTTAATTTCTTGCCGTTGTAGAAAGGCTCTAGAAGAGCCTCAAATCCGTCATCGATGTAAGGCATCTTGACAGTGTAGCATTTTCATGTATTTACGGCTGCGGCAAGATGTGAAGATTATGAAAACAATGAGATGACTCAAGATCAGCCTCGTCAATGGAGTGATACAGGCTTGCGGCGGCAATTGTCCCCCACCAAAGAAAAAATTACCTTAGAGGTATGAGCCACTGTTAATGGCGAAACATAACGCTGGAAGTGGATTTAGTGTACCTGTGCTAGGTACCTACCTAGAGGTACCCATGTAAAAGGAGGAACCTGAAGTTTAAATAAGGATCAAAGTTTTTCCCTTACTACTCTAGCCCTGGTTTTTACATTAAACCAATCAGAAGTTTTAGCACTGTGGGATCATTAAGCACGGAAGCCTCCACAGGGAAATGTCGATAAAGTATCTGATACGACCGGAGATTTTTGTCAACCTTCCAACCTTAACCAATGAAAGTCGACTCTAGGATGTAGATACCTACATCCTACCTAGCATTCAACGTCTTCTTACTTGATACTTCTAAGGTTGTTTCTAAGTGCTGAGATCGAGGTCCTCATAAAAGTTCATACTTCGGTATGTTATCGACTTACAGGATAATGTTAATCGTCAGACATATTGCCGCGAGAAATATAAATATCGTTACTCCTTAATCTCCACCGATACTTATCTTGTCGCTTGATATCCCATGCACGCTTCCTAATTGGAATCATGTCTATTTTTACCCAAGGACCATTATGGTAGTAACCGTCGAAGACGTAAAGTCCGGGACGTACATGCGCAAAGAATTCCAATGGATGGGTAGATGGGGGTTGGCCAAGTGCCAAGGATCGTCGAGATGAGCCATTTCAGCCCCTCCTTACCCCTCCATCGCCCTTCATCACCGTCTGCACACTCACTTGCTGCCCCTCGTCTCGACGGCTCTGCAGCTTGCCTTGCAGATTGACTGCACGAGACTGCGCTGTGTTGGCAGAGATCGATCCGCTGTGCATTGGCCTCTGAAGTCGCCTCGTTCTCTCAGGCAGGATGCGGAACAACGAGGATTTCGTACGGGAGCTGCAAAAGGAATAGTAATACAGGTATTTCGTCATATCTCAAATAACTATCTGGTGAGGAAGCATGCAGAGAGAGGTTGAAAGACGGGGATATTTGATGCATATTTCCATCCTGAGAAAATGTGCTTGCTAGTGGAATCGTATCTTGGATCTTCAACGTGCCTACCCAATACGCCTTCGTTAGTGACCTCGCAGTCTTGTCGACTTGCGCAAGCCAGTTCCAGACCTCGATCCCGCCGCGAGGGATCGGCGCGAGTCTGCATCTAGAACCCCGTTTCCCCTAAAGCCTCGTGCCCTCGTCCGTGACTTAGTATTCGACCCTGAAAATGCCTGGAAAGATTCAATGGAAATTGTAAATCTACAAGAGAGTACGCATGTCAGTCTTAAGAGGGAGGTTCATATACATTAGCTCTCCTAGGCCGAGCATATGCAAGCCACAAAACGCACATTGTAATCCAGAGTATCCGGGGAATGGAGCTGATTCTCTCCCGGGTTGGCTGGTTGGGTGACGTGCAGACTTGCTGGGGCAGGACGTTCTCCGTGTCTGGGCAAAAGTCGGTGAGCCGAACAAGGGTAAGTCTTCTCTTGCGTAGCCGCCCAAACCACTATGTAGGTACTCTCGGCTTTGTACGCAGCTAGTCAAGACTTGTCCCATCGTAATAATGCAAATAACAGCCAACTCAAACGTTCTTGATGTTGCCACTAGGGCAGTGGTATCGAAAACCAATCATGAGCCGTAGTTGAGAGGTATCTTGGGCTTGGCGATCATCACGCTATAGAGTCTAGAGAGATATACAGTCTCACTTGAACATCGACGTTCATTGGTAGTGTGCAGGAGTGGCAATCGTGACGGGTGTAAGTGGACATGACCTAAACTGCTTAAGAAGATCTATGTATAAAAGAATAAAAAGGGGGATGAGAGGGGAGGGCAGAAGACCACCTCAAACATGGATCCATCAGCATTAGAGCCGCGCTAAGAGCTCTCGAAGATCGAGGCCTAGGCTCGATTCGACACTTCAAGGAGGAAGGACCCTATAGCAGTCAGTTGAAGCAGGAGACGGTTAGCTGGGCATGCGCCGGCAATGTAGCGAGTGGCGTCGCATGAGGTTGCTTGACAGTCCTTAGAGTCATGGATCGGGACCGTCCTCGAAGCGGGCACCCGGGACACAAGTACCTAACATCTGCAGGGTTTTGCGTCACTCTAAAAGTTACCGACTCGACACGTTGCTCTGATGGACGTCAAAGAACCTTGGAATGTCTTGAGATTCGCCATATGGTGTCTTGGTATGGCCGCCCCAAGATGTTATCTCTACCCAGGCACCTGAGGTCACGTAGTTCTAGCTGTAACACCCGCACTCCGGGTAAATGTGCTAACTGTACATCAGCACAGGGCTATAGGGCTATCATGTGGTATGTACAGTAGAGGGTAAGAACGGAACGCTTGTTGATTTCTTGACTCTGGAGGACCGTCTGCTGAGAGACGTATGAGAAGCCGTGTACTAGCAAACTGGACCCAGTGGATAAGGGACTTATCCAACCAGAGCTCTTGGATGTACAATACCAATTTATACATCTGTGCTCTTGCATGCATGCTGTGGAGTTTGTTGAAGCGGGAGACGAGCGTAGACATACATACCGTCTGATAATACAGATGTAGGCACACGCTTGGGCTCGGATACCTTTCGCTGCAGGACAGCATTGGACAACCGGACGGAAATCAAAGACGGACGGATGAATCATCTTGCACATCGAGTTGGGTTGGGCTGGGCTGGCTGGCTCGAGTTCAATGCCAGTAGCCCTATACACGATGGACTCCTCTCGATCTTTCGATGTTAAACTTCCAATTCGGATTGTTTGCAGTTTGGGATACTCCCCGCACTAGACAGTTGACGGTTGACAAGATGAGGACAGTCCGCGTATCGGCCATGGCTTGCGCTGGCGTTTGAAGCCAACGATCTTAGGTTGCGCTGGTTTGTTCGATGACTTTGGTGATAGGTAAGGTTCCGCTCACCGCTCTCTGTCCCTCTTTAGTTTGAGGCAGCTACCAATCCTGGCAGTTAACGACGCCAGGGGTAGCCAGGTATTTAGACCCACAATCTTGCCCGAAGGGGTTTATCAGTATCCGGGACCGTCGCAATAAAACGGTCGCTTTAAGTAATGGACTTAATAGGAAGGACTGCATACATCCACTGATATAAATTCATTATTACCTACCTTTCACAATATCTACATACCTAATATCGTTAATGGGAACGTAATTGAAACTACTACTCAAGGGATATAAGTGAAGGTGAATGGAAGGTATTAACACCGAGGCCGTCGCAACTCGGGCTAGACTCTCGCGTTTATCCACCCTTGGGGTTCCCAAGCCTTTGGTTAGAGTTCGCGGCCAGCGCCGTCGCCATCGAGTCCCTTAAAAATAGGAGAAATAGACCCTAGAAAGAATAAGCCGTTTCTAGCAGACATATCAAATATCATATAATCGTCTACTAATCTACGATACCATATCTACCTACGTAGCACTATTATATTGATATCTACCACCTGGTTATTCTCTACATACTTAGGTACTTACTTAGGTCTGTACGAAATTAAGAGAGTGGTCATAAATGAAGAAGTCCCACGTTGATCATTTTCCCTCTCTCTCAACAATATAACAAAAGCAGCCGGGATAAGAATTCGCCAGCGAGTGACACTAGGCACTGACAGAGGATACACAAACATCATACGGTAGTACACGTAACGTTATAGCGTTAGGCCCTTTAAGGTGGGCTAGAGAGACCAGGGATAGGCTGGACTTTGGAGGGACAGGAAGGACAGATGGAGACACCCACCGTAATCCACTACGGCGCATGTACACGTTTCGTACCTCTCAGCACGTAGACGGTCGCTTAGGAACATCAAGCATCCTGGGCGCTGTACCACCTAGAACTGACAGGGGGGTGGGATGTGGAAAGAAGAGGCAGAAGAGGGTTGGTTGCGCCTTTGCTAATCCTAACCTCCCTGTGCCTCGTCCACTCGCAGCAATTGAAACATTTGAGTCTCCTTCTCTTCGCACAACTCCACACTCTTTATTTTTTATTTCGATTTTGCGATTTGCAAAACCCTTTTTTCCTTTCCTGTGCTGTGCTGTACTGCGCTGCCGCTCCTGGCTCTCCAGGGCTGCATTTTGCGTTCTGTGCTATAATTGTTCCCATCAGAGGTGAGTACGCCCAGCCCGCATTGCCAACAGCCGAGAACAACGCTCTCCAACCCCCATCTTGAGACATCGTCAACCTTCCCTGCCCTGCCCTGCTCTGTCCGCGCAAGTCGAGTGCCGAACGATATATGCGGCGCCGACGCAGCTGAGCAGGAACATGGCGCGGAATTGCTAGCTCCCCTCTTCTAAAACCGCACATCTCTGATTCGAGAGGGGTGCGAGAGAAGGAGGGCACACCTCGACGTCGGCCTCTTGCGATTCGTGTGTCTTGTCGTTGGACGTTCAAGCGTGCTGACTGTTGGAGTCGCAGTTTATAGAAAACCGGCGATTGCCAATTTGGCCTGTACGAAAGCTTTTGGTGTTGTAACAACAGGGTATCATGGATGATTACCGTTTTCGCGCTCAGCAATCTCCAAGAAACGAGGCGCCGATGAATTCTCTTGTCTCACCGCA
The DNA here is from genome assembly GCA_022578875.1 of Hypoxylon crocopeplum. Lineage (NCBI taxonomy): Eukaryota > Fungi > Ascomycota > Sordariomycetes > Xylariales > Hypoxylaceae > Hypoxylon > Hypoxylon crocopeplum. The sequence goes on from MU399555.1 coordinate 1,523,924, forward strand.
GAGAAATGGCAGGCCCATGCCTCAGCCAGTCTCGCAAGATCCTCGAACAACTTTGCCTCGACGATTCACCACCGACTCGGGGCGTGTACCAACATTGTCTACAATATCCACCCAGCGATTGCCTGAACCCCAGGAATATACTGCCGTGAGTTCTTCCTAATTTGGACGTTGCGCTAGTAGATGCTGTGGGTTGTGATGGGATGGGATAGCCACTATCCCGAGCATGTCTCAATGCTCCTGATTGCATGTCTCGTTCTTGTGAAACCCGCAGCTGACGTTGGCCAAACCAGACTCAGTATAAAGTACAACTGGTAAGGCTGTCCCCTTTGGCATCTGCGGTCTAGGACCGTGTCCGCGTCCCACGTCACCACTGCGTTCAATCTCAATTTCTACCTGTAATTGCCACTTGATGCTGACAACCTGTATAGTTAGAGAAGAAGAAGATTGAGTATGAGAAGCTTCGAGAGCAGAAGCGGCGCTTCGAGGCCGAAATGCACAAGTTGGATCAGCAGCAGCGCCGGGATGAGTTCGATATCGCCCAAATGCAAGAGGATTTAGGTCGAGGAAATGGGCTAGGCATGACTGGTCACCAGTCCGAGCCGACGACGCCGCCCGAGTATCGAGAGACGAGCTCGGGATTTCCTACCATGTTCTCCCGCCCTAATCGGTATTCGACTCCTAGCCTTGGCCTCGTCTCTCCGCCGGGGCTTTTCAACCGACCAGGGAGGTCCGGCTCGCAGCTTACATCTCCTCAGTCGGGCATTCTCCAATCCCGCTTTTTCGAGGACCCCGTGCCTTCCCGTTCCGTACCGGGATCGAGAAGGAACAGCGATGAAGACGAGAAGGAGGAGGCACTCCGCCAAGATCCTACAAGTCATCGATCAACTAACGCGTAAGTTTAATATTTTACTATATTTTAATTATCTGTCTCATTTAGCTTCAATTTATTGTTTTTGTTTGTGTATAATCGTGCAAGGGAAGGCGTGTTGGTCTCAATGTCAAGTTATGTTGAGTCCAAAAGTTCACGTTTAGGTCGATGGGTACGTGGATGTTGGGTCGCCGGGTAACAGAAATGCCCTCAAGGTTGTGCTCGACGCCGACGATGGGTGGAATAATTGCGCGGAATAACATGGTCACGGTGCTGTTTGTTCCTTTTTTCTGGCTGTTAGTCGACAATTTTTACGGATTAGTCGGGTTCGTATTATCACAAACAAACTCAGTGAGCATTGTTGGACAATAGGGTACCTATCTACCTGTTAATCGGCTTTCCCACACTGTTCTTCGTCCCTACAACCTCATAATCGACGGCACCTTATTATCCCACACCGTTATTCGATCCCACAACCTCATAATCGCCGACACCTTGTTATCCCACACTGCTTTCTACTTAACTCGGTTTCTTCACCCACTCCTGATTTCAATAATTCTTCCTTCTCTCAACATCTTTCCATTCTTGACGACCTACTTTACTGTACCAACATTCAACATCTCCCTTCACTACTGCACCCCAAGTCTTCAACCACAAAGTTGACAACAGCTGCACACACTATCTCATCTTTTCCTGCAACTCTTTTTACTTCCAGATCTTGTCCATCACCTGGACCAACCCATAGGCATTTCCGAGTGTCACTAACCTGGGCGCTTCCCTCAGTCTTAATCGATACTCCATGCCAGTTACCCGTCGAGGTAACCTTTACGACAACATCGACCAGACCAACACAGCTGGTTTTCTATTCAGGGACGACGAGTCCTCGATGGAAATGAACTACGCTAGCATGGACGCTGGCGAGGACACCTTCCCTCAGCTCCTTGCCCAGAAGGGCAATCCCAACGTGGTAAGTAACACCTCTAGCACTGTTCACACTGCACTCACCGCACTCCCACTCGTATCCCACCGCCCTCCTGTTGTTTGCTTGTGCAATGTATGTTAAAGTTTCGAGCAAAGTTTTGGTACTTGTGACTTTGCGCCGACCTTGCTCGAAATTTTTCACATTACAAAAAAAAAAAACACACAAGTGTACATGCACAAGTACTCATCCCCCACCCCTTTGAAAATTCGACTTACTGCACACTGTCAACACAACGCCGCACACACAAGATTTTCCTACCAGCCTTCATACTAAATCTCTCACTTCTATTCAACCTCCTTCTGACTAGTTTTACTTGTTCTTAATAAACTAATCATCCTCTTCTACAGCTGTCTGCCTCTTCTGCAACGGTCGACCTCGCGTCTCAGCGTGCAAGTGGTGAAGCAACCCCTGCCAACGGCTGGGGAAACACCCTACGTCACCGACAGCAGCAAAGCATGTCTACCATGGGATCTTCCCAGATGAACGCCGCCGACCAGGCTGTATCACCTGCCGACGCCAGTTCTGTAGGTTCGCGATCTTTCCGCCACTCTCTGGACATGAACCAGTACAGTTCCGCCAACGCTGAGGCGGCCACTACTGCGGCCATGCCCTCATCTAGCCAGAACCTGGCGACTCCCCCTAAGCTGCAGACCTCATTCTCTGCAGGTGAACTCCCTACCGCCAAGAGTAGCTCCGGCACCAGCACCGGCATTACCCCCTCTTCAAATGCCAATGCTCATGCTCAGCAACACTTCCACAACCACAACGCAAGTATTGGCCGGATCCCGCCTGGTGCTTTTAAGCGCCATAGCCGTGAGCTCTCTACCGACAATCACACTGCCGCTACCCAGGCTGGTGCTGGGTTCCCGTCGATTCAATCACAGCTCCAAGGTGGTGCTCCCGCATTCGGCCCAATTGCGTCTAGCCAGGCTCCCATCCAGTCGCCTGTTTCTGCCGGAGCAGCCTCTTCTGGCTCTCCACTCGGATCCTACCAATACTATGGTGGATACAACCAGACGAGCCCTAACACCAACAGCTACAACATGAACAACATGAACATGCTGGCTATGGGTATGCAACACATGGGCATGAGCAACTACCCTCAGCAGAACTATCCCCCCTACACTGGCGGCTACCAGGCATCTGCTCAACCCCGAGACTCACAGCAGCGCGTGATTCAGCAGCGCCGCGCCCAGGACAGTGACTCCATGGGTCGCTATGCAAACTCGTCCTTAGAGCAGATGGGCGGTAGGATCTTCGGTATGTGTTTGGACCAGTATGGTTGCAGATACCTACAGAAGCAGCTTGAGAACAGAAATCCCGAGCAGATTCACATGATCTGGCTGGAGACGAATCAGCACGTCATAGAGCTTATGATTGATCCTTTTGGTAATTACTTGTGCCAGAAGCTTCTTGAATACTGCAATGACGACGAACGTACGGTCTTGATTCAGAATGCATCGCTCAACATGGTTTATGTCGCGCTCAACCAGCACGGTACCCGCGCTCTGCAAAAGATGATCGAGTTTGTTTCAACTCCGCTCCATGTTCAACTCATCATCCGAGCGCTACAGCACCGAGTTGTGGAACTCATCCAAGACCTTAATGGCAATCATGTGATCCAGAAGTGTCTCAATAAGCTGAGCTCAGATGACGCCCAATTCATCTTTAACGCAGTTGGCAACCACTGCATCGAGGTCGGTACCCATCGCCACGGCTGCTGCGTTCTCCAACGCTGTATCGACCATGCTTCCGGCGATCAGAAGATGTGGTTGGTCAACAAGATTACCGAGAATGCTCCTCGTCTTGTGCAAGATCCGTTTGGAAACTACGTGGTCCAATACATCATCGACCTCAACGAAACCATCTTTACGGAGCCTTTGATTCAGCAATTCCGCGGCCAGTTTGTCGAACTCTCCTTTCACAAGTTCAGTTCGAATGTCATGGAGAAGTGCCTCCGCTGTGGCAACGACGACTCGAAGGATATGTTGATCAGCGAGCTCCTTATTCCGGGTGAGATCGGAAAGCTCCTGGAAGACCCATTCGGCAACTACGTTGTCCAGACTGCGCTGGATCATTGCACCTCGCATATGAAGGGTCAGCTGATTGAGTCCATCCGACCACTCCTCCCTGCTATCCGAAACACCCCGTACGGCCGCCGTCTGCAGGCGAAGATCCAGCAGCACGACAGCCGTGGTTCGAACTCCAACGGTCAGACCACTCCTATCGACGCTACTCAAGGCCAGATGATGGTTCGCCCATCTCACAATCGCGCTATGACGAGTCAGTCCCTGGTCTCACCTGGAGCCTACACCAACGGCACTCGCCCTAACGGCCTCAACGGCTCTCGAGGTAGATTGGCGTATCAATCTAGCAGCGCTCTGACCGTGCCTGGCATCGCTGCCAGTGCTCCTCCGCAGCCGCCCCGATTGACCCAGTTCCCCACGTACCCCGGTGCCGGTGTCAATCCTGGAGCTGCCGGACCCGACTTCTTTTAAGCGTTTCGCTTACGAGCGACGGTCACGATACTGTGATGGCACGATATATGAACTCTGATGATAATCACTTCGGAAGGCTTTGTACCTAATCGCCAATTACATGATCTCTTAAGTGGCTTTTCACAAAAGAATGAACGAGATGTTTCCTACGAGCTGATGACCTTCGGATTTCCTTTGGCCCGGACCCCCCATATTTGCACCACCTGTACTTCTCTTCTACACTGGACATTACGGATTCATTTGCGTCGTCGAGCATCACCGCTAGCACCCTTGTTCCTAAGGTTGCTCTGTACATTACTCACTCGACGATGCACGGCCCTCGATCTCCACGGTGCTGGAAGGTTGACCAGCTAGACGAACTGGCTCTAATTACGGCGAGTTTGCAGCATTTGCATCAACCTCGGTCACGGTCTACGCCTGTGTATTTCCAAAACACCACGGCTTATATTTTTACTCGTGCTTTTCAGTTTTCGGATTTGTTTTATTCGGGCGCTGTTGTCCCTAGAGCCATGTAACATTTACATGACTCTAGTTCTACGCATTAATGACTGCAATTCAACACTATAACCTCTCGTAGTGTTAGGTGCCAGTCTGTTGCTGTCAAACACCGAGTTTTGATCACCTACCCACAGCTGTTGAGTGGGTCGTGCTCGTGTGCGTCAAGAGGCCGCTCTTGAACGCAGGGAGGAGGAAACTGGATAGGTGTCCTGCACGATCTGTGCTCGTGCTTTGCTCCACGCACGGGGCATATTCATCGCGATCTTGCGCTTGCGACGTCTTCTACCTGGATCTTGCTGATATCTCAGGTTTTGCTGATCTCTCCGATCTTGCTATAATTGGACGATATCCTTATCCTAGGTCTTCCCGAATAGGAAGCCTACACTGCTTTGTATTCTGCAGATAGTCTAAATAGTCTAATAAAGGCTTATAAAACACTTACCGAGTCCATTTTCCACTAAGTGATATAATTGCCTTTAATTTTCTTGCTTTTAATACCTGGCTTAGCTACTAGGGATTGGTGTGATGTAGTTGACAAACTTCCAGTGACATGAGTAGGCAAGTATTCACAGAGTAGGATAAAATCCCAAGCAAAGCTAGTAGACCGACCCTCGAATACGACGAAGTGAGCGGCTTTCGGTATAGTGATAGGTTATGTACTTCTAACCCCTCAAAGCTGACAACCTACCAGAATCTACACCCCAGCAGTCACATCGTTCATTGCACCTATTCTCTAAATGCCGTCTTCTGCGAGCCAGCTTTTGACGGGATCTTCTCTGCCCAACGTGACATAAGAAATGCGACATCTCAGGTCCATTCCAACGACCAACCTAACACACCCGTCAACCCTGAACTTCCAGTGGTAAGAGCTAGTATTGTACAGAACCGAGAATGGATTGCTGAGTTCTTTAGCAGGGCAACTTAGTTCCTCTACCTATCCACTGAGGATAGACGGCAGGCTGACGAAACCAATAATACGAGGATACAACTGTCGTTACATGTGCCCGCTATCCACGCGATCTGATGTCTAAGGTTTGTCCTGGGGCCGACCGACTCACCTACTAGCGAGCGTAAAATACATATAGGATATACCCGACACACGGCGTGAATTCTTAGCGCGAGAAGAAACGATTCATAGCTCGACACACGCCGTTTAATATGTTTGTCTGCCATGTTCGAGAATCCGCTCCGAGTACCATGACAGAGACCTCGAGGGAATACCATAAGCAAGTATTCATTTTATGTCAGTCACTCCACTAGTAGGAACCACCTCACCTACACATTTACTACCGAGCTATGGGGTTTGCCTGGCTTCAGGCCCTGTCAACTCCCGCGTTGTTGAATCGGGGATAATGCCGGCGAACATGGCCGTGGTGTTTCAGGAAAGGCTGGGTCTGATACTGCACTTCCTCGCTAACTCGTTAACGACCCTTCAGCAAGGGAATCAAGTCACAACCACCAGCCCGGTAGGTATCTATGCCCAAGGACTTCTATGCGCACCCCCAGCTACCTACGCCACGGAGATCGAAAACGGCAGCTATGGATAGAAGGAATGTTATTCTCGTCCGGCAGTTCAGGTCTGAATAGGAGTCCAAGAGGTTTCAATCTCAATAATCAGAACATCTAGGACAGCGACTTGTACGTGCTATCTAGCGCAATGAGGCAGAGTTCTGCATTCGAGTCCAATTGATGACATCCCATGAAGTGTTTCTTTGTCCGCGCATCGTACATCTAATGAAGTCGGACCGTTGGCTCTACCTACGTCCATCCTGCGAGCCAGCAGGGAGCTATTCCCATCTACGACATACGGTATGAGAACCCGTAAGCGCGGTAGCATCTTCACTAATAGATAATAGCAGCAATGGTCGCAGCATTGGATCATACAGAACTCGGATATTGACTGAGGTAGATAATGTCATGCCTCGAGGCATTATCTTCTATAGGCAGATTCCCTAGGAAAACCAGAGACTCTGACCCAAACAGATCCGATAACCTCGCCCCTATTCCATGCATGCCGGTTAGAGTTATTTATCCGATAGTGATGACTTCAGAATCCAGGTGATTCGGACAGGAGTACATAGTCAAGAAGTAAGCCATTAGTGGGAAATGGCCCAATCCCAGTCTCATCCAGTATTCATTTCCCAGAGAGCATCACACTTCCGCTACGGCAGTCTTGTAAGTCCAATGTAAGGCAGTACGGAAGGTATGGGCGATACTTATAGCACCCACTAGGCAGCCTACTCCTAGGCCTATTATATAAGACGATTAAAGAGGAATGTCACTTAGGCATGGGATAGAAGTAATGCGATTAACGAAGCAGATACTTTCGTCTCGGAATGGATCTTATTCCTTGCTCAACTATGTAGAATAACTCCAGGCAGAATTCATGAGCCAGATGCATGCCCTATCGACCATGAAGAAAGACGTTATTCCATGCCGTAACCACGACCAAGTCGCCTTCCGCCCCCTAGCTGCTACCTCTAGCACGCACTTATCGGTAGCGCCACAGAGACAAGGTGTTGTGTCTCTTCCAGGTCTTTCTGCGGCCGGCCTTGGTCTTGTTGTAGCGGTGGCCCTTGTTGAGACCACGGGACTTCTTGCCGGTGGCGGTGAGACCACGAGCCTCGCGGTGCTTGTGGACGGGGTTGACGATCCAGTTGATGCGGGGGTCCTGGCGGATGGCCTTGTGCTGGGGGTCGACGAGGATGACCTCGTAGTACTTGTAGGTAGAATCCTGGTTGATCCAGTACGAGTTCAGGACGCGCAGGTTGGCGCAGCGGCGGCCGACACGCTCCTCGGCGGTGGCCTTGAGGGAGCGCTGGTACTTGAGCTGGTTCACACCCTGGTTGGTGGGCTTGCCTGTATTTCGAGAGGGTCAGTCGTTTACCCTTCAAACTTGGGTTTGGCTTCGAGGAAACTCACCGTAGGTGGCACCCTTGGGTACAGGGCGCTTGCGGCCACCGCGGCGGACGCGCACACGGTAGATGACATAGCCCTGCTTGGCCTTGTATCCGAGGCGGCGAGCTTTGTCGGGGCGCGAGGGTCGGGATGCACGGTGGATGACGTTCAATTGACGGAGCTATATTAATGCACTCTCAGCTAATGTTCAACGAGTGTATAGCAGAGACACGTTCTCTCGCCGTGAGAGCGAGAGAAGACAGCGTCCACATAATCATCCACGCCAATATGACTGATTGTTGTAGATTTTCGTGTGTATATGCCTTTCGTGTCGAAGTAATAAGGGATCGCGGAGGTTTCAACATACTTCCCAGCAGCGGACGCGGAGGAGGAATCGCAGAACATCAGACTGCTTCTTCTTCTGAAGCTCTTCGACGTACTTAAGGGCACCCATCTTGACTGAGGTCGAGGGAAGAACAATAGTTAGTAATTGGAATCAACAAGAGTTCGAAACATAGTAGAAGGGTACAAACCAGGTTGGGAATGAAAGCCTGCAACAATGGATGATGATGCGTCGTGGTGTGTGGATGGAGTGGGAGGATTAAGAAAATGTTCAATTGAGTGAAGAAATTTGTTAAAGTTGTGTGTGGAGCGGGTTTGGGGGAAAATTAAGCGACCGCACGCTAACCCTTAAATGGAATAGTTACTTGAATGCGCTGACCACCTCTAGCGTCGCCGCAACTCTCCTTTTGGCCCACTTTAAGGTCACAGACCGATACTTGAAGGTATGTACCTATGTACACTGTAGCTTCATCTTCTTCGAAAACGATACATGTATGTTCAGCTCCTATCTGTAAGCTATATGCGTGCATCGACCCCCGTGGTATGCACACCTTCAATATCCCCGCGATTATTCCCTTTACCTCTAAAGCAAGCTTGTAGGAACTCTGGAACGTAGCTCAGCTATATCTACTGTTGCTAGTCCCATATACTCTACACGCTCTAGATTCAATATTTTGTTCTCTCCGAACCCTGAGAAGGAATAGTCTTCGTAATAGCTGTCAGTCTCTTGACTTGATCTGCAGCCACTGTGCCCCAGTTATCCTCGTCCAATCCCTTGCAGCTGTCCTTGAACAGCTCTGAAGCTATGCTCTCCTTCTCGTTCGCATTGTACCTATCGGGCTGGTGAGATATGTAGGCCTTCGGAACGAGTTTGCTCTCGACAAGCTTCTCTCCGTATTCACGACCGCAAGCGAGTAGGTCCTTCATGTCCCGCCCGTCTTGCTTCCATTTCGCAGATGGAAGCTCGAGTTTGTGGTTCTTAAGTCGCTCGTCTGCCTCCTTAAATTGCCTAAGCAGAGCGTAGCTTTCTGAGACGATAGTCTGGGCATCTTTATACAAGATGTGCCCGTCCTTGCTAGTACCATGTGTCATATTGTCTGGCTCACTGGGCGTCCCTGGAGGAGATATCGCTGCTAGGTAGAGCTTCTCGAAGACTGCTACGGATTGATCTTTGCTCTGTGTGCTAGAAAAGAGTTAGACAACGATCTAAACGCCGCCAATACCGTCAGTCTGAAATCTCACAGCTTCTTCTCCTGCTCTTCCATATAATCTCGTATCCGATCCGTCTGCTTCTTGACTTTTGCTCCGAAGTTTTTCATGAATGTCTTCGACTTCATACCTTCCCCTTTGGTGTTGTTTTCGAAGATCTCAGCCCATCGCTGGAAATTTCTGGATAGATGTGGCATTAGCATTCTATTCAAGAGGCTTGCAGCCGTGCCTGCGCGAAGGCCAATGCTTACCGACTTCCCTCTCGACCTTCATCTTCGTTATACTCTTCAAGCCGTGAGAGTCGCTTGTTCTTGCTCTTTGACTTGTTCCGTTTGGTACTCTTCTCGTTGACGAATAGGCCATCCGGCCCCTCCGAGGTCACTGTAGCCATCATGTAAATACACATGATGTTGGGTCAATCCTAATTTTGCATTACGGTGTGCTCACATTCGATTTCCGCCTTTCTCTTGATCCCTCCCTTAGACATGTTGCTTTGAATTGCGGAAGAGAATGAAATTCTATGATAATTTCCTTAGGCGGCGGCGGTTATAAGAGTAAAGCAGAAATATGATAGATTGATCAACGCAATAAGGTTACGAGAACTAAGTAATTATCATTTCGTAGGAAGTGTTACCTATATCGCTCAACTGTCTCAGAGAGGCTAGTTGGAGCCAGACGGATAGAAAATTGAATGTGAGAAGTGAAACTGGAAATTTCTGTGTTCTCTAACGTTTGGTATTTAGGGTAGGTAGGCTATTTGAGTAGGTCCTTCCTCAATAACGTGTCACCATACACTCCTTCCATAACATAAGGCGGGTATTTTTATTCGTTCAACTATAATAGATGCTACGGTACGCTCTCGTACCGTAGCCGGACGTCCCTTCTTTATAAAGGAACGCGTCGTTTTTCGAATGTAAATATATTCCTTTCTTTCTCTACGTTTTAATAAGTTTATATCCTGTCGGAATAGAGATCAGCCGATCCGCACCTGTATATAATCGGCTCCCTCGCTTCGAGGGAGCCGTGGCCAATCTCTCCTATAATGAATCAACATCGTCAACAAGCATCATAGAGACCACGGGATCCCTTGCTGCTTCGAAGCATACGGCTCTAGTATGGATTACTTAATTGTAATACTGGACTAGACCTTGTCCACCGACATATCCCTTTTTCTTACCTTTAAGCCGTAATTAAAAATTCGTTAAAAATATAATTAAAATATATAGTTATAACTATATATTTTTAAATACGTTATTTAAATAAAAGTCGTAAATAATTTTAACAAAATAAATAGTTAAAAGCTTTTAATAGTTTAAAGTACGAAACTTTATTATAAACGACGAAGCACGAAATATTAATAGGTAAAGGGTAAAGCTTTTAGCTTCAATTTTGTCCGAAACATCGGAACTACCTTAGCTACGAACGCCTTTACTCCTCCTTTTTCTCTTCTTCCTCTTCCTCTTCCCCTCCCTTTCCCTCCTCTTTCTCCCCTTCTTATTCCGTCTCTTCAAGCAAATGCAAACATTCATGCGTAACGAAATCTTTTTGGTCGTACACAACCCCTTCCGATAGCCTCACAATCGTTCAGAACCGTCCTTTTTTAACTATCAAATTACACCCATGCTCGTGCAGCAGGTCTATGTGGAATCTCCTTTGAGTGCAAACCTAATTTTGTCTGGTAGTTCCTCTTATGCCGTCATTCATGAATCGAAATGGTTTGTTGAGAAGGGAAGCTCAATAATTGCTCTTCCTATGTCATGGCGTTTCCGCGAAAAAGTCATTGCAAAGTCTTTCTGGATGAAAATCAAGAGATGCCGGCCAACGCCAAAGTCTGATGATTGCCGTCTTTAATCTGTCCGTAGTCTGTCATGGCCGCGTGGGCCGTATTAGAGAAGTGGTCGGTATGGTACGAGTGAAATATAGTACGAGAATCGAACATGTACTAATAGAACGTGGTGGTGTACAGCGGGATGTAACGGATTTGTTAGGATTCCGCCGTCTTCGTTGTAATAACGACTGATTGCTATCTTAGTTGTTGCAATTGTTGCTTTGTGTAGTCGTAGTCGATGGGTTATGCTATTGCCTCGATGGTTGCAGTTGTAGTTGTCGATGGATGGTGTTGTTGCCTTAGCTGCTATGGCTGATAAGAGTAGTGATTGGGAGGCTGATGCAGCCAAGCGAAAATTTCCGCTCAAGTTCCTGATTGTCATGGTTCTTAAGACTTCAACGAGAATTTAGGGATAACCCCTGAAATGCTCCAACCCACTCATTCTGTCCTGCCATGTTAGGCGCCGCCTGATCGTGTGGAGAAGGCGCCGTATGGGGACTCGGAAAGCGTGCTCTCATAGTCGGAGGAAATTCCCCGGGTTGGGAGAAGCCGCCAGAGTAGGAGTCCATCCCCTGCATTACGCCCGGGACATATGGTACTGCACCGGGTCTCGGAGCGCCACTGAACGCACCATAGGCAGAATACGGGTAGCCGGATGGAGGGTATGCAGAGTTGGCCATAGATGGACGATCCGACGCGCCAAATGGTTGATTGTTGAAGGTAGGTGGAAATTGTCGGCCAGACGAACCATTGTTGCCAAAGGCTCCTTGCGAATCTTGAGCTTGGTTCGATCGTCGCTCTACGTTGGCCGATCCGCTCGCTCTTCCGAGACCGACGGCACCCGGGCCGATGCCGCTAGGTGCTTGTAGTCCAAGTGTGGGACTAGCGAATGAGGCCGGGTTGATAGCGGACATCCAGATTCTCGTCTTGTAAATCTTAAAAAGATCCGTAACGAGCGAGTTGAAGTTGATGTAAGAGTCGGCGAAGTAGTAGAAAGTCAATTTCTTCCAGTCCCTTGAATTTGTCAGCGTTACGATGTTTCAAATACGACGACAGATACTCACATTTGGAATTCGGCATCAAGAATCTCCATATTGAGGCCATGTTCCTTCACCTTCTGCATGCACATTCGCTTTGCCTTTGCCTCGTTCCCTTCTTTATCTCGGAGGCTGTGGATTTCATGGCTCTGTGCAAGGCGTTTGATGAGTTTCGGCTTGAGTTCGCCGGCATTTGGTTCCTGCATATGGTGCTGGCTAGGTGGTCCCATTCCGCCGATCGCGCTGCCTTGCAGACCGTTGGACGCGGCCATCAAACCAGCCCCGGTTCCTTCCTGGGCAGCCGCTGCGTTCTGAGAATACATCATTAACCATTTGTAATGTTCCTCGGCATAATGCTCCTTCAGTTCCTTTGCAGCTTGCCAATCCACATTTTCACGAGCCACAGTTCCAAGATCTGTACCTCGATCTGCCTCAACGATGACAAGATCGCCTGGTTTGACTGTAAGGCCGGTTCCCTCTTGGATGTAGAACACTTCCGCCCGGGAGCATTTGAAAAGAACGATGTGCAATAACTGGTTGTGTCGAGGTTGGCTCATCCCGTACATGTTCCTATGCGGCGATGGTGCACGATTGGCAAAAGCCGAAGTCAGTCCATAAGTGGATTGATAGGGGTTGCCGTAAGCTGAAGACGCGATGGTCTGGTGCGCGTTAGGGGCATTGCTAGCACCAGGATAGTACGAAACTGTCACTTAATATTAGCCTAGAATGTAAATAGGACGTTCAGGATCGACTTACCAGGGCTAGTGGTCGTAAAGCCAGCGCCTTCAGCAAATCCGCCATATTCCTGTGATTGAACACCTTCAGGTCCTGTAGCATCGTGAATAGAAACACCGTCTCCAACAGAGCCGATAGATGCTTGTCTCGTGGGTACATCGGCAAACGAATGCCTACGGCTTTGTGGGATGTCCGCGAGACCACCAAATCCCAATGAGCTCTGCCAATAGGCCTTTTTGACGTTCTCCAGTTTTCTGTTCTCAAGGGGATATGGGGAACGGAAAGATCCAGACGCGTATTCACTCATACGTCTCGCCAAACCTCGCTTAGAAACACCGTCAGGGCCCTCGTTCGCCTCGTCCAGTTCGTCGATGGCGAAGTCGGACTCTTCGGGAACTGATCCACGAAGGCCGTATCCATTGCCCATGCCATACACAGCACCAGTCGATGCACGTGGTCGGAGTCGAGAATTCTGATATTGTTGATGTCTCAACATAGCATTCTCACGAGTGAGCATCTCGATTGTCTTCGCTGCTTCGGCGTTCGGATGCTGCTGACTTCCTTGAGCGGAATCACTTGTGCTTTCATCATCGTCGTCTTCAACTTCCTTCACTTTGCCTAGCATTGCACCCTCGCTCGACATCTCGCTCAACATACTCGGACGTGAAGGCCTATGCTGCAAACCCGGGTGTCCAAGGGGAGGACGCGGTCTTCCGGTAAGTGTCGAGGATGATGGGATAGCAGGAGTTGTTGTATCCGGATCTAATTGCCCCACTGAATACGACTGAGAACGATACGTCTTCGGCGTTGGATGTAAAGGAATAGCGAAGGGGATCTGTGGATTGGAACCTTGCTCTCTTGGAGTTGGGGATGTCTGCGTCAGGGAACCCTCTCCAAAGAAACTTGCATTCGCAGGCATAGTAGAAGTTGGCGAAGGCAATACTTCGGTCAGTCGGGACGGTGGCTCCTTACGCTCCGTGTTCCAAATGCCCGTTCCCCATGGGAAAGATGGTGTACCTTGATGCCCACGTCCCATTCCTCCGGACGAAGCGGGATGAGAACCCCAGGCGGCGGCAGCACCTGGTTCCGCCGACGGGGTGCTCGGGTGGGAGGTAGTCGGCGACATCGAACTGCTCGCAAATGAACCTTGTCGTGGCTGAGGAATGGGTGTCTGAGAAGTATCGTTCAACCAAGAAGCGCGACGTACGGGCTTGTGAGGTTGTACTTGGGATTGCGCGGCGTCTTGTCGATGAACGTCGGGTTCGTCGTCAGAGCTTGCTAAAGCTTCCGAGTCTGGTGTAGATCTTCGAACGTTCAGCTTATCAAGCAGGATCGACTGATTACTCGGTGCAACTCCCGGGAAGATATGCTGGCTAGCCTTGCTCGCCGGACTGGGTTTGATGCTACTGGAGCTCATGGTCTGTACCTAGGTAGATATACGACTTTGGCTGAATAGTCGCCAACGCCAACACACTCAAAGTGCACCAACAATGACCAAAGTCGTCGATACCAGGCACTAAAATCGCCGTAGGCGCCGACCGAAAACCCGTGGAATTTATGAGACGTTCGCGTATTGTGCGTGGGAGATCGTGCGAATCTACATGATCTGTTAGCCTTGCTAAATTTCTAGAACTAGAATTAGGGCGAGGGAGAGTGAACGAAGACCACTCCGCCAAGAGAGAAACACTGCAGGTGATATATGATTGTCGATGGAGGAGGTATGATTGGCGCTTCTCAACTCGATAACCAGCACTCGGCGAACTCATCTCCACACGCCCCTTAGAAGATGAACCGCAGAATGCCGGCGGAGACCCAGCGGTCCTCCAGCCACGGGTCGCCTCGTCGAGAAAGAGTGCCACCGTGAAAAAATAATGCCATCGTCGAAAAGTAAATTTGAACTTACCAGTGCCAACAAGAAGTATTAGATCTATGCATAGGGTATCGAAGAATTCGCGTCTAACAATCAAGAGAATAAAGAGAAACGATGACTTCTCGACAAAAAAAGTTTGAAGTCAAGAATATGTGATCTTCGTGAGCCCAACCCAAAAACGCCACCGGTTGGACCCTTCTCGAATTTAATAGGGATCAATAGGGTAAGACTCTTCCCAAATATGCTGGTTCACCAAGGCTTGCCTCACGACGATGTGTTGTTGGATCGAAGACAGTCCAAAACGACGACCTATTCGGGACGTGTTGCTCAGTAGTTTAGCAGATTCAACCTCGAACGTTTTGCGACGGCGCTATTTGTTGCAGCGCATCGTTAGAAATGCGATTTGCACAAGGGCGACCTGCTGAGCGAACCTACGCGATCGGCCGTAGGAGACGAAGGTTGGTCGCTCTAAAGTAAGAGTGTCGAGTCCCGGCAATTGCAGAGAGACGATGGAGGTGGTGCTAGTAGGTCTCGAAATCGAAGAGCGGGGAAAAGTAGTGCTTTAGGAGTATGTAGTAGTTAGGTGTCGAGCAATAGGACGTTGCGACACGAGACCCTCGCGTGAGGGAAAGTGGCTGGTGGGGAACGGAAGCTGGGTTTTAAAGTTAGGCTGGTAATAGAGGGCAGGGATGGTACAGTAGCGGGTAACCCTAACCGCTAAAACTCCAGTCTTTAGGGGCGTTTTTGCAGCACGTACCTTATGATACCGTAATCAATAGTTACGATCTCGAAAAGTAAGAAGAAGGTTCAGAAACCAACGATACCCTTGAGCGACAAAAGATGGTCTGATAAAGTTGGGTGGGCGGGTAGATAGGTACCTAGGTAGACTATCTGTCTGGTCAGGTAGAGTCAGGTACGATGTGGTTGTTTATTAAGTTGATCCCGTCATGGACCGACAATTCTATACGCAATCGTATGTATGTCAGGTATGTATTGCAGGTTAGGTGTGGGTGCAGTAATTGGTGTGTCGAACTCGAGTGGAGGGTGGATGTGGATGGGATGGGGATCGGGGATGGGACGAGAAATGCAAGCTTCCACTCTGCGGCCTGTGCTTCGTGGTTCGTGCAGAAGGAAGGAGGAAAAAGGGTCGAATATTACTGGAGCGTTACCCCGTTGGAACTTTCCTCGTTGCGTTGGTTACCTGGGGTACGTACCGCTGTTCTACCTGTTCTGCTGTGCCATGTACTTTGGTACTTACATGTAGGTATGTACCTGCCCCCGGAAACCCTGCACTAAAATACATAACAAAGCGACGGGCCCACTCGACTTGTCCAAATCAAGACAAGAAAAGGCGGGCGCAAAAGAATTTGGGTGTCTGGGGATGCCTGACGATGAGCGGATCCCCCAGATGGATTTTATTAATTTAGTGGACAAAGAAGATCATTAAGCTTGGCCCGAGCCGCTTAACTTCTACATACCTATCGGTAGACACAGTACAATGCACCGCTTCTCAGAGCTGCATTCAACTTTCTACGTACGGTGCATTACCCCCTCTACCAGTCGAGGCTTTATTTTCTTTTGTCATGCGATAACTGGATTGTAGTTGACGTCAAGGATGAACGAATCTGCGTCGGGACATATCGAATATCACAAAATGTGTGTAGGTGGGATCATTGATCTAGAGCTACCCGAGCACACTACGATTTGCGAGAGGTCAAGCAAGATGCGTCTATTGGCTCGAGTCCTTCAACCGCCCAAGCTTTTGTTTGCTACGGTATCCTAGCTATTCCGGGGGAGGAGACAACAGCCAATAACATCTCGGCGCATGTTCGTAGTCTCCAATATCAAAGTGTGGTGAGAAGTCCGCATCTTCTTCGAAATTTCCATCGACCTTCTAGACTACCTAGATACGTCCCTATTCAACATAAGATGAATTACCATCCCTCTAGTTCATCCGTAGAGTTTGCACTTAAGACATTTCGTTTCCGTCTCTTGAGCGTGCGTCACGTCGCATTGCAAGGACCGTCTTTGTCTGTCTGGGGAACGGGGTCCGTATGCAGCCCAGCTGAGCGCATCTTCTCCTAAAACCATCGCCAGGCTACATACACACCGACGGCCATGTTCTGTAAAGGTGTGCATAAACCACGCCAATCAGAAGTCGAGGATCGAGACGTTATTTCTCTGCGATTTAGCCCGTCGTTGAAGATCTCTCAGCGAAACTCATCCGGTACGGCGAATAGGGCCTTCTTGCTTAGTGCAACACAATATCCCCTCTCCTGACCGAGTATATGTATTGTACTGAAGCCCGTACATGGATATATGACTGCAAGTGAGTCCCCTATTCAAAGTTGGATGTAGCCGTCTTAACCGGACTGGGCCAGCTTCCATTTTCGCACACGTCTGGGGAATGGAACGGCGATGAGGGCTGCGCCAGTCCTCCTGCATATCTGATTTATGCATGCACTGCACGTCAAAACCGTTGTTACCTTACATAACATCGGACTCTGGGGTCGATCACACCTAAACCATCGGAAGGCCCATTAAGAGACCATTGGGTCGGCCGAAGAGACAATATAGCATGCCCTTTTCCCTCTTTTCCTCAGCCTCCTCGTTAGACATCACGCCTACGTGGTAAATGGCAGCAAGAACAACCGTAGCTATATGCAAGGTGAAATAGGGAAAAGATAATGAAAAGCATTGTTGGTGGTGAGCAGAACCTCCTGAAGCTAGCAGATCATGAGGCGACAAGGGAGGGGTAACAGACATTTCCTCGCATCCAACAAGATGCAACGGACGAATCCCGCACCTTCATTCGGCACTCCGACCTACCTAGGTGTGTATGAAAGCTTCCATCAACCAGTGTGGTGTCGTGTGCTCAATATATCGCCATCTTCGAGCAAATCAACTTAGAATCATAGCAACGTCCTTGGGAACTTTATCGCAAGCTAAGTCGGTTCCTTTCCCTCGCATAGCTTAGACACAAAGAAACCTGCAATTGCAACAGTCTGTATTCCCGGCCAGCCATGCATGGCACATATCGCTTTTTCTTGCATGCCTTGGCGACTGAAGTCAGGGGGGTGTCCGGTGGAGGGGTCGTGACCCTTTATATTCTTAAGCATTGCCCTGCAAGCCTCAGCCTAAATAGGAACATCGCTTGTTCACGGATCTGCGCGTCCTTGCTTAGAGTTGACCACTCCGTATAACACACGAGAAGAGTCCTGCTCGATATTCGCGCCCGGCGCCGTGTTTATTGCACGCCAGCGACCTGTCTTCCTACGATGTCGTCACGCGGGCTTGTTTGCAGGTGGCGCAAATTTCACAGAAACCCGTACCCAAAGATGTTGACCAGGCATCTTCAGGGGGCTTACCCCGGATTTTTCGCCCGCTGCTAACTCTATTCACGAACGGTCCATCCTCCATTACGAGACCTGTACAACCACGGGGTAGACCAAGACTCCAGTACGCGAGGAATCTGGACGGAGTTTTAAGGTCTACGCCTTCTAACCAGGCCGGTGGCAAAAGCAGCAGCGAATTCTTTGCAATTCAATGACCTTAAATGGCGTGAGCTTACACATGTTTGCTAGGATCCACGACGGATTCTAAGGGGCTATGATGGCCTTCTCCATCGGTAGGACGATTGCAGAATATGCCCTATTAGACGTTAGACCATCCCAACACATATGCCCTCGTTAGCTAATACATTCAATTGAGAGAGAGCTCGACCACTAGCTGTTTGAATTAACAAAGAGCGTCTTACTAGAATATTATCGAAGAGTTCTCTGTGGTCTAATGTGATTTTCTTTGACTGGTAACTAACTTATTTCTAAATACACGACCCATTACCGATGCATCTGCTAGATATGTCATCACCGGACCACGCGGAGAGAATTACCTTGCCAACCTCACACGACATCTGGAACTAGCAACTATCTAGTATCTTCGACACTTTCGCATAATTTATGTCTCACTTAAAGCCCCGTGACTTGAAAGGGTATCCAATTTCGGGAGACCAAAAGCCATAATCCCAATCTATTGCTCTTGTCAAGCATACTACCATCTTTGAGGGGTATCTAGCATTGCCAAGTCTCTCTCTCGGTGTATGAAGCTCTCATGTCGTAAGCACGGAGTGAACATGACATGTGTAGCAGCCAGTCCAAGACAGTAGAAGTCCAGGGCAATCTAGATCCTGATATTCTCGCCAACTTAAAGTTAGACTACCGAGCCACCTAGGGGAATACGTTAGGTAAGGTAGGTGGTAATAGCACTCGGGATAAGATGCTCTACTGGACCAAACCCGCACACATCGAGGGCGGCCACGGTCTGCCATGCAGTTTGACGTACAGTCTGGTCGACTTTTGCGGGGTTGGATGTACTGTAACCCATTCAACCAAGGTAGCTAACAGGACGACCGGTCCTCCATCGTGCATATCTCATGGAGAAGTTTCGCGGGCTTGGTGGGTAGGCCGCCCTTTGGGCTGCACGTTACCCTTGTGACCGCAGCCATCCCTCGCCTCCCATTGCCACACCGGTGCGAATCGCTGCCTGCTACAGTCTAGCGTACCTCATTGCCTTCCGGTGGTGCCACCCCCTTTGCCTCTCGAAAAAGCCCTACTGCAGACTGATGAAACTAACTCCCGCCGCCCCAGCGCCGGAGTTGGAAAACGGCCACGAGGCTTGGAGGGGATTCCAAGGATGATCCCGACGAGTCTTAGCCGTGTATGCAGTGGGCTGCCTCTGGTAAAGTTAATGTCGACTCTTACTAAATCACCTTATATCGAATTGGATTTTCTGAAAACCTAGATCGTAGAGATGGCAGAAACCTTGACAGACTGGCGACCGCATCACCACTCGCTTAAACCATTATTAACAGTCGCTAGCTAAGATCCATATCGAAGGAACGAAATTGTCCAAAAAAAGAACCAAAAAAAAAAACCTAGGTACGTTCGTGACCAAGGTCGTATCTCATTACACTGGAGGATTCTCATTATTTTCTTAGTGACGTACTTGGAATGACGTCTAATCATACATCGGACGAAAAACAGTTTGGCCTATCCGGGGACTGAATCCAGCGAGTCCTTGCCAGGTGTCGTCGGAGCTGCATCTGGCCCCTTTTGTGCTCGAAGTTTTTCCTCGAACTTTGCAAACTCTTGCATCGCGATCTCCTCCTCCTGGTCCATCACCTGGTGTACTCCCTTGACCTCCTCGATCTGTGTGTCTCGTTAGCGTTGTATTTCATAGGACAACTAGGCATTTCCAATGGGGCTGAAGAGGACTACATGGGTCTTTGACCTCAAGAGATCGTCAACAACTTTAGGAATCGACTAGGGAAGGTCACGTAGCAATTCCTCAAGCGAACGCCGGCGAGTTGGCTATATAGGATTCGGATGCTGCTGCTGGTGTAGGGAAGGTATACTCACGTAATGCATTAGCATCCCCTCAATTCCATTCTTTAGGGTGACGGTACTCGAATCGCAAGTCCGGCATGCTCCCCTGAGCTTTAGTCTCACGTATCCATCCTCAAAGCCACGAAACTCGATGTCTCCGCCGTCTTCCTGAATCGATGGCCTTATTCGAGTCTCGAGCAACTCTTTGATCATGCCCACGACCTCACTGTCGTTTTCGTTGTAGCTCAAGCTGTCCTCCTCTGCCTCCTGGCCTCCTTCTCCACTGTCATTCTTCGTCACCGTGACTAGTTCTTGTCCCGACGTTATAGCTTCGGTGATCAAACTGAAGATTTCTGGTTTTATATGTACCCAGTTTGCATCCGGTGACTTCGTTACGGTAATGAACTCGGGTCCATAAAAGACAGATGTTACTCCATCAATATTCATCAGCTCTGCAGCAAGCGGTGATGGATACGGAGGAGCGATTGTACTCCTCGGATTAAGATACTCGATGAAAGGCGTGGAGATTTCTGAAGGAACCACCTTATGGTTCGGCAAAAACTTCAACGCATCAGGGTTCGGCGTGGAGTCTGTCTGGATGAAAATGCTCCGGGCACTTCGGGGCGCCACCGTAGATGACGTTGAGGTTGTTCGCAATACTGGCCTAGGCCTTGCCGATATGCTTAATGGCCGTAAACTTATTTGCGTCTGTCGTGCTGCTTCATAGAGCCGGCCGTTGGTGGCGGGCTGCGCTCTTCTTGTCGTCGCGGACAGTAGAGCAGCAGCTGGGCGAAAGACTCTCTTTGAAGACATTGTAGCCTCCCCTGTTCTTGAATCGTCCCGCACGTCAATGGATCAAGAAGTGGTCAAACAAAATGTGCGACCGAGACTATTAGTATGGTAGCTGTTAGAGTAACGTTGAAATCTTAGGTGAATTGTAAGCGTGATTAATAGAGACTTAATTGTATCATTGCCTTAAGTGCCGAATTGCGCCGATAAGAGCAACCAACAAATTTCGCCGCTTATCAATCAAATAGTGGCAATGACGCAAAGTTGTCGGGCCGAGAGGATTTGATTGGCTGGGCTGTTCTCACGCCGGAATTCTGCCGAGGATACCCGTCCAACGCGAACACCTTACCCACCCGTCTCTGCAGATCCCAAGCCACAAACTTCGTGAACCCTGTTCGCGTCTTACCAGACTTTCAGCCTCACGACTCTTGGTTAGATACAACTATTACAACTTGATTCGTTGAGACACGAAAATTCAGTCTAACTACCTACCCTCAATATCTCCTTGTTCATGTTAATTCTATTTATATCACCTTACTTCTACATATCCTAATAGCCTATTCACCTTCACATTGCTTTACCTACCTTAGGTATTCAAAGGATTTGCTTTGGCGACTAAATCATCTAGTGGAGTTAGCCCTGATATTTCCATGCTATCTAGGCATGAGTAATATCTCTCTGCTACACGATATCGATCAATAACGGCGTAGTAAGTTATCGCGCTTAGTCGCTTAGAAGCACCATGAGGAGAGAAGAGATCATAACGTCCTCGCCTGTTTGCGATGGATACATGGGCCCTCACGCTTTCTACACTATATACCAACAAACCACATCTACACCATCAATCTCTATCATTCTGTCCACTCAAAGGTACCTAGGTATGTACCTAGTCTAACTCTGCTTAGGTACTTCTCCGGTGTTCCCTCCTCGTTGAATCCTATTCGGCACCTGTCTTTCTGGCATTTCATGATCTAGGACTCACTCGCTGGGATCCATCCAACTTCATCATTCTACTCGCCATCGTATATGCACGGACTACGAAACAGAGGCAGTGTATACTCTATCTCATCTTCCTGTGCAAGGAAGTAGATCGTTACTATTCAGAAATATTTCGAAGTCTATTTCTTATAGCTTGAGCAAGGGTATGTTAACCTCAACTATCAATGTATGAGACCTCTCCACACACTAACAGATATCCCAGAAACCTAGTCAACTCTTCCATCAAGCCTTAGGACCAACAGCGCAGCGCTCCTTCGAAGGGCAGCATACCGCCTTGTACCACGGTGCGGTGGCGTTCTTCGTATATACCATAGCGTCGGTCTCAACGGCAGCGCAGTTTGTTCGCACTCATCGCGCATCAAAATTAACCTAAGTACTTCTACGGGTTAAAATCTTCTCACAGGGCCATTGACATCGGCTTGCTATTTCGTACAGACTTCCGGTCTAACTTCAGCCATGGCGAACACTAGACCCCCGTGTCTCGTTTGCAGCACAGTCGAAGGCAAATATAAATGTCCTCGCTGTAATTTATTCACGTAAGTGTGGCCTTATGTTCAATTTTGAAGTGTCGCTTCTTACCTTCGTTGTACAGGTGCTCGGTTCCATGCTTTCGAGAGCATCGTGATAATCACCCAACTGTAGAACCCCTGACAACGCAGCAGCCGAAGGATACAACTGTAGCATCAAGAAATGATGTCAACTCTTATAACGATTCCTCGCATACCCAGGAAAGTGCAGGGATTGCCGACATGCCCGAATACAAAGCACTCGTTCAGAAATATCCTAACCTAGAGGGTTTGCTCTGGAACATTGCTGCAGCCACGGATCCACCAGCCAGCAACGCTAACGCGCCTACGAAAAACGGTGCACTACCCGGGTCAAATAGAGGCCACCACAAGACAAATCAGCCGTGGACTAAGGATATTGGATACGAAAATGGCGTAAAGATGCTCCGCCGGACAAGAGCAACTCCTGGCAACGATAGGGACGCTCTCAAGGAGTACTCTGAACTTGTCCGGCTTTACTTATCTAGAAGAGAATCCGCCAACATAGCCGCCAATACCAGACAACAATTTGCACAAGATGATGTTAAAGCTATTGGGGAACTTATGCGCGCTGAGGGAGCCGGTGCTCCATAGAGTCCTCCCATATCAAGTTCAAACTGCTACATTGCGACAATGTACAGTACTATACAGCTACGATATGCGTCACCCTCCGTTTGTCTTGATATCAAGACAATATTGGCACGGCATCAGGAATACTACTCGGTCAGTCCATTATTACCCTCTATAATTAAATCAAACCAAAGCCTTCTAACCCGAAGTAGATTCTTTAAAGATGTCCCTACATTTCACCATCATCAAAAGTTCCTGGAGGTGTAACCTAACCCTGTATCGTAGTGCCTACCTATGTTATGAGCAGATGAACCGCCTGGCGAACCGACATGAATCAATCGGGGTCCTCGCATCTCTACCAAATCTAAACCCCCTGAGACCTCGCTCAAGAAGACCAGCCCAGTGATGTCTTACTGGCCTAGCTGGTCTACACACGGACTATGCTTCATTTCTTCCCAACTCTTCCATCGAATATCCGTCACGATGGCTAATACCGCATTTGGTTACTGTCAGATACGGACACTCCAGCACGAAGTCGACGTTGCGATGTTGAAACTATATCGAGACAGATGTCGCCAATTCGATGACTCTAAGAGGAAAAGGGGTATATTCTGATATAGCGGCAATACAGCCGCTAAGTTCTGACATAACCGCGAATTACAGCTCCAACTTCTTTGTACATAGTCCCGAAATTAGAGTGGCAGAGTCGCGCGGAGAGTAAGCTCTCTGAATTCATATGACTCGGGAGCTCCTTGTTCTCTTCGTAACCTCTATGATAATAGCAAGATGGTATCGTCTTCAATTGTTTACCAGATCCATGAATGACGAGCCCCTGGTGAGCTGCAACTCATCAACCACCGACAGGCCCTCGTGCAAGGGGGTCCAATTAGGCTCAGTGAAACCTACTCGATTTTGTCTACGATAGTCGTAAGGCCCGTTCATGCTTAGAACTAGCGTTCACGAGCTTTAATACAGACTCATCTTTAAATCTTACTATCCTTTCTAGTTCTACCTGATCAACCCTAGCCCAGATACAAGCGATCAGCATAGCTTCCCTTTCAACCAATGAGATACTCACGGCACCGCTCACATTTCCTGGATGGTATATTCAACTACACGTTCACTCTAATATACTAGGCGCCTGATCGACCCCGATGGTCCGGACGTCCCGGAAAATATTAACTGCCACCGGTCCCCACTATCATGTCCATCACAGATAGGGAAATGTCTAAGCGCGATGAAGAGTACCTCCAGGCACAAGCTCAATATGATGCTACCCCCAAGGGCTATCGGCCGAGGAATCCCCCAAGCAGGCGGAAAGATGCCACCGGGGACATACTTGAGAAGACTCTTGATGGGGAGCTCTCGGTACACCCTGCGAGTGTCATAGCCTGTGCGAGCATAAGGATCCAATACGTAGCCACAGGCGACTGGATCTTCAACTCTGTCACCATTCGGTCTTGATGCCGCCTCTAACTAGTCGCCGTGGCAAGGAGGAGCCCACGCTCCAGGCTGTTGTAAGAGTACCCAAGGAACTCCGTGCTACTCTTGCTTCTAGCATGTTCCTGACGGACAGGGAAGAGCGCGAAGCTTGGCAGAATATGCCCCGGGTATGAGCGAGTTTATCGGATAATCAACATCTGCGTCCGTCCTTACCTCGCCGTTCCCGCGTATTATCACGATGGCGAAAACGGAGGCGGTCGACTTGAGAAAGGGGCCACCAGCCGTGCTATGCTTTCTATTAGTGAACAGCTCATTACACTTCATCGTTTGTCATTTGTACATGCTGCTGTGCGTAGGTTTGAGCTTTTGAAGAGCAGTAGTCAGAGGAACGACGAATATCCATACCTACTACGCAAGTTCGTCCGGTTGCTTCCTTGGCTATTGTATATTTTTAGATTGATATGATATTGTAAGGGTTGTGAAGCGATTTCGCTCTGGATTTGTTCTACGATACTAAAGGAGCTAAGTTACTGTTGCAAGTACCGTTACCTAAGGGGGTCTAAGTCGGTATTGTCTCACTTAAAACCCTCTTAGTTGGCGAAAATGGTTGGTTATCAGGTAGGTAAGGTCCCGAACGCGAGATAGGACCAGATGTAGATCTCGGGACATGTTCATTGACAGGTCATCTATGATAATCATGAGATTAATTGGCCAGCCCTACGCTGCCTTACCCCATGCTGTAAGGTAGGGCGAAGCTCCAAGAAAGCATCGTGGAAGAGGGTAGCGCGTTCGGTTTCAGGCGCTTGGAATTGGAACAATTAAGAGCACTAGATGTCTCTAACCGAGTATAAGAGTTCCTATGCCAGTCGCCTTTTCGATTCTAATTTTCCCTCTTTCTCAACATCAAACATTCATTACACGCTGCTTAGAATTGTGTCATTCTCTTACTCTAAGTCTACCATCCAGCTATATCATTTTCCCATTAGTACCACCATCGTTATACCGTAACGAATATGTGTATCAGACCTCCATCCAAGTTCCAGGTCGATAGGCCTATCGTTGAGGTTGATCTTAATAGCTTCCCACTTGCTCTGTGTTGGCAGCCTGGAAAGCTCTGGAATTCTGCTCTCCCTATCGCCAAGAGCACAGATGGGAGAGTCATCATCAGAGTAGCAATACTCGGTTCGACGGACGAGGTTGCTAATAAGTTGGTGGAAGACACTGCATGTACATGGAAGTTGTATGCGGGCATCAGATTCAAATTTGTTTTAGACTCGGAGACTTCAGAAATCCGCATACTGTACGACAAATGTGAGTCTTGGTCTCTTATCGGGACTGATGCCTTGCAATATAGTGGCGAGGCCGGGGAAACAATGAGACTGCAGATAGTCCCAGGCAACAGCAAGAGCAACAGGCGCACTATCCTACATGAATTCGGCCATGCACTCGGGATTGAACATGAACATTGCTCTCCAAAGGCTAATATCCCGTGGGACGAAGACGCCGTGAAGGCGGCGAACCGAAGTAAATCACTCGGATACATACAACGCAACATCCTTGAGGTTATGGATGAGACTACTACGACGAGCTCCCCCTTTGATCCCAAATCCATTATGATGTACCCAGTGTCACGGGAATGCGTCAAAGGGGGTAAATTCGAAGCTAAGGAGACCTTCGAGATATCAGCTATGGATCGGGAGTGGGCTTCGAAGTGTTATCCTCTTCCCGAACCCCCCAAGGATTCCAGATCAAATGGTAAAAAGCGGCGAGGTCGCAAGAACCGACATCGTTCTCCAAGAGCTTGACAATCGAATTATATGGGAGACCGAGAAGGTTCTCGACTCAACAGATTAAGCATTATAAGAGGATAAATGTGGTGATTACCCACAGGTAAGTACCTTCACGGGCAAGGATAGGACTACGTTAATAAGGCGTTATATAATGTTGCACGACTCACGAGTAACATGCAAATAACTGGCGACTTATGCTAGGATAATGTTGCTTAACGAAGTTACTTCAGCTTTAAAATCTAAAGAAGAGCCATCTTCAACTTCGACCCTTCGTCGAGGCTGTTATCCATGCAGTACCCCTTAGCAATGTGACTTACTATCCACATCTCCTAAATCCCTGTCCTGAGAATATAGATCTGATAGAGCTCAATATATGAAGGTGCATTTCCTGTAATTCGGCGAATCTTCTATGGTGACGATAGAATCAGCTAAAGACTCAATAGGCAGTCGATATCTCGTCAACCTCGTTGAAGCGCGGAGACTTGTTTTGGATGATAAGCCTCTTCTGCTGTGTTTCGCTAGACTGGTCAGCCCCTACTAATCACATCATATTCCAAGAATATTGAGCCCTCAGAACTTTCATCTCAGGGATACTCTTCCACAGTAAACGACCGATATTCCAGTTCCCCCAGGTTATCAATGCCCCCCCATGTACAGTTCCAGCCTGCCTTCCAGATCCAACGTAATCGAGCCACTCTTTATGCTTAATCAAGACATCACTATAGACTAACACGTATAATCATATTACGGTATTCTTGGTATACTGACCACTCATACTAAACCGAGGTTTGGCGACATTACCATGAGATAGTGAGATGGTGACTTGCTCAGCCTCTTTGCTGCGCCAAATTTCGAATCGCGCATATGTAAATTCCGTCACAAGCGGCTGAGCGATAAAGTGGCATCTCGTAAGGCTCTTACTCAATTTCAACATTCCATGAGTCACATAAGGGAACCCGGGTCGAAAGACTGGAAGATTCAGGTACTGCATTGGTTCCCCAGCCGTGGAAACATTTACTCGGTCGCAATACGGTAGGAGCTATGATCATCGTCTTCAGTCATGACTAAATATGCCAGTCAGTATGCCTACGCGGATTTATATATAAAGGGAGTTGATAAGTACGTCTAATGGTGTTATGTAGGTAGAGTGCGTGCGGACCACCATCTTTGACATTAAACTCCTGGACGAGTAGGCAATGGAAATCCTCCCAACCAAACCCCCATCAAACGACACTTGATTTTATTTCAATTTCGCAAATTTAAACCAAGCAAGAAACCCTACCCAGCCTTAGCCATCACTCTACCATAGTTCTCTACCGGCACCATGTCATCCAACACGGAGCTACCAAAACCAACCTCAGAATACATCCTCGACCAGAAAGTTGTCGCGGCGGGCAAGTACCAGGGGCTAGCCACGGTGACCTACATCGACCCACGAGACGCGACAAAGACGCGCCGGGAGCGCGACTTCATATTCCTCGTCGACCGCCCGCGAGACGAGCCCGTCGGGGCCATCGCGCCCAATATCTACGAGGACGCGGGCGGGCGGTGGTGCACGGTGCTCGTGCAGCAGTTCCGCCCGCAGTACGAGCGGGACACCGTCGAGTTCCCCGCGGGCTTTATTAGTCGTCGCCGCGGAAGAGAGACTGCGGAGGAAGCGGCGGCGAGGGAGACGGAGGAGGAGACGACCAAAACCGGCAAGGTTATCGCGACGAGCCCGCTGCTCACCTCGGAGCCCGTGCCTATCGCCGCTCTGCTCACTGGCGCCTTACTGCATGCGAGGGATAAGACGGGCGATGAGGCTGGCAAGCAGAGGCTAGACAAGGGGGAATTCACGGTGGAGTGGCAGATCCCGCTGCTCGAGCTTGAAGACCGGCTGTTGGAGTTCGAGAAGGAGAATGTCCTCGTAGACCCGCGGGTCTGGGCGTTTGCTATGGGGATACGATGTGCTCTATCCCTTGACTTGGGCAAACAGAAGAAGCATTGTGCTGAAACAAGCTCAGCAAGCACAGCAGGCGAAGACAAGAAGCAGGATGATGGCCTGATATAAAGGAGAACAACCTACCTGGTTGGATATGAAATTGCTCTATTGGTAGGTATGTCTCATTTCATGGAATGGGCCAGAAAGGTGCAAAATGACACATGGTAGACGATAGATTTTGACTATAGAGCAAGCCAAGCGATGTTCAGAATTTCTCAACTGTATATTTAACGACTACGATGAATTTGTTCTAAGCAGAACGGCAAGATCCATGGCTCGACGGATCCCTCTAGAGCAAAGATGTCTGAGCCGGATCGAATTCGACTAGAAACTGCTAGCTCTATCAACTCATTCTCTATTGATCTAACGTAGTCTCTGACTATGCGATAGCTAACTTCAACGGAGGTACTAGTAAGAGTTAGGGAAGAGGTTCGCGTTGCTATTGAGTCTAGTATGGCTGACGACGAATTAGGCTATCCTTATTCATATGTCCTGGATACCTAGGTAGTTGGTTATTTCCACGAAATTAGGCCTAGCTTAGTCGATATACCTCGATAACCACTGTTCAAGGAATGCGAAGCTATCATTTGGATACGGCGTTCAGATCTGTCCTGACAATGAAGTGCCGTAATTGGTTCAGTAGTCTCCACGCGCTTCTTGCAAGATCATCGTAGAAGAATTAAGAATTACATTATGCGGTTGAAAGACGGCTTGTATGAGGTAGGGATCATTTTCAAATCAGTGAGATCTAGGCCAACTGTCTAAGTTATCGTCTTCAATATTATGGTCCTCAACAGGAGCAAAACGTAAACTTGGAACTAGATGGCCTTTGTGTAAGAGGGGTTAATTCCATCGCGATCCTAGATAGGAACGGGTGCGTATACGGTATCTAATTATATGGTAGTCATTAATATCGTAAATTATTCTAACGCCTGAACCTCGTCAAGAATCCTAGCCTGAGGAACTTGGGCGGCGAAGGAGATGTAAGCCCTTTCTCTTGCTTCTCTCTTAGCGGGGACATCTTCTCGTCCCGACTATAGCTGCTCTTAGCTCGATGCCCTAGCTTTCCCTTCAGAGTCCATAGGGAATCCGCTTTTCTCAGTAGCGGGTTCCTCGCTCCCGCCTTACGTCTCTCGTACATCTCGTCACTCTGCGTCCAGTCGACCCGGTGTTCATGTGCCGCTGCCGGGTCGACTACCAATGTCTCTTCCGATGATATCTCGTCGATAGGTAAGTCGGACGCCGCGGTTGCATGTACCGTCAGGGGCTCATCTTCTGGGATATATCCGAAACTAGCCTTCCTCCCCGATTTCACAGGGTTAAGGCCGATGCTGCTGTGCCGGCGATGGTGGCGACTCTCTTCCGAACTACGGCGTTCATCCGCCACCGGACCCAGGTTCTGGAACTGGTTCCTCTCATGCATCTTCTCGCGGTGGCTTTGCGCTCTCTTCAAAGCGCGGCTCTGCTGTGCCGGTGTTATGCTTGAATCCAGCTCGATTTGGTCGGACGGCCGACCCTCGACGTGAAACTTGATCGCTGATTGAGACAAGCTGTGCACGAGATTCTTCTCTCGCATGCTGTTGGCCGTCGCGGTCCTCTCAAATTGCGTAGCGGCTTCCTGGGGGACATGGTGATACAACGGAGCGCGTAGCTCGCTCTCTGTCGACACTGGCGCTACTCTTGAGGGTTTGCGCCGTAGTTTGTCTTGAATGGACCTTGACATCGACCGGCCGAGTTTTGGTTCTGATGATTTGGCACTGCCTTCCTTCTGATGTGGATTCACTGTCGCGTGCTTGCTCCTTGCCACCCTTGCTGCGAAACTGGCCTCACTGGCTTCTGGCATCGTGTTTGCTGATTTTAGTACGGCCGTATCAGTCTTGCCTATCCCTGATTGTCGGCTCATAGGCGTGCTGTACTCTTCATTCTGTGTTGCCCTCGATCCTTCTTCCAGTCTTTCTCTCCGCCTCTTCTCCTTTAACGCCTCCTGTTCCGCGAGAACTACGTAGAGTCGCCGCCGTAAATCATCGGCATCAAAAGGCTGTGATTTGCCATGCCGGTGCTGCTTGGTGTGATTCTGTCTGGATGGTTCTGGCTTGGCAGCTGCTTGCCTCGCTGCACCTGACGCTCGATGGTCGCCCACGGAACGACCCATGGTGAACTGCATTACGTTTGGCCCTTCTGCCTAGATGAACCTGATAATATGGTGATGCGAATTGTTTTAAGCTCTCTAGGAGTATCAAAATCGTATACTAGACGAAGGTATGATCTAGAGATTGGAGCCGGAAGTGTGTACTAAATCCTCTTCAAAGTGGGATGTTGCGAGAGGTTGTGAGAAGTTATGATTCTTGACGTCTCACAACGTGTAGATTTCATGTCGCGCCTAGTCTATCTCCTGAAGTGCGAGCTTGTTCTCGAAGCGAAAGGTAAAATTAAGACAACAGCGATGTACGTTGTAAGTCAGCGATAATTAGGTAAATGTGTATAGATAAGAGAAGCGCGTTGGAGACAGAACCTTTCTCGGCCAACAACATCAAGGTTCTAAGGTGAAAGTAAAAATAACAATAACAGGTTACATTACTTCCACGAGATGGACAAGACGAGCCATCATCTACCCCATTAGGGAGGTCGACTCTTCTTATTGATGAAAATCCGGGGCAGAAGAGCAAGCGGAATGCGCCCGTCTCGGTCAAGCGAATGAAGCCTCTTCTAACGTAACATGGGTACAGGGGCTCGTGGACGGTAGCGAACGGCAGTGGTCCCGTCATTTGACTATCGAGCGTTCGTTGTCTATGTACTAGAGGATACCTTAGCTCTAGAGGAAGAGGACGACACTAACGATTCCTGGCGAGTGCGTGACCTCGACCTCTTCTATTGCCCTGATTTCTGCACGTTGAGATCTTGTAATCAGCAGGCTTACAGCTTGTGAGACGCATTCCTGGTGCGACAATTTACCCGGCGCTGGATCTATAACGATGCACTGCAACCCTCTCTGGCGCGAGTCGAAGGAGGCGGTCTGCTGGGACCTTCTCGTGGTACGGCCGTGAATTCGAACTGGAGGAGTTGGCTAGAGAGAGATGGAGAGGAGGGGATAATGGCGGTTGAATCCCTGTCGTGATCCTTGGTCATACATAACAACCCCAGCCTGCACAGTTAGGCTCTGTCCTCATATTGGTTCGTGCTGAAAAGCTTGCATGCACGTACCCTAGTGGCCTTTTCCCCAAGGGGAAGAGGAGCCAAGAGGAGCCAAGAGGAGTCAGTATCTAGACGGGGAGACGCCTCTTCATTCCAAATTCTGCAAACCAGGGGCAAGGCAAGCTCTCCTTCATGTTGTTGCACAACGTTTCCGTCGGTATTATCCCGTCATGGTCTCGGTGTTTCTATCTGCACGCCCTGTCCTACTACGGGTATGTTGCCGATTGTCGTAAGGGGTACCGGTACGACCTGTAGGTGGATTACATTACGCATCGCCGCGTGGTGTGCTTGATAGTTACATCCATCTTACGACGAACTCGGTCGATGAGAACACAATTCATCCAGCTCAGATGCCAAGTCATGGTAGCTGGAGACGTTCCAGGTATGGATGTCCAACCATATCCTACACCCGGACGCTTGGCCTTCACCAATATATTTACCTACTGTCGGGGCGCGCCAACCGGCAGTTTATGGGGGTACAATAAATCATACCTTAGGTATGTAGGCACACAGTACCAGAATTCTGCGACTTGGCGTGCATGAATCCTTTTGTAGATTAGCTAGCGACCGAAGCCATGCAGTTCTGCAAGTCGAATATTAACGGACACAATTTTGTGTTATTATTGTCGAATACATGGCTCGAGGGATGGGGACAACTCTATGGAGACAATACGCTGATCGATACATAAAGATACAGCCTGCTCGTGTAACTCCCGCACAGAGACGCGTGAGCTGTTACAAAGGCCATCATGGGTGAGATAACGTATTCGACGTCTCCGGGCTCTTTACCTCAATACTAGTCTCCTGGGGAGAGTTCTGAGAGACACAAATATTAGATAATAGTGTCATAGGGAAAATACGGAAGGGACTTGGAGCAACATGTTATACAGACAGACGACTTCTATCCGAAGAATTATCTTAGCTACCTACAGCTAGATTCGTCGACAACCACACTGTGATTAATACAGCATCCTTGCCATAGCAGGGAGATCCCGTCAGGCACGAGCGGCATGATAATATTGCAGGAGATGTGCATGAAGGTAAGGTAGGAGTTTTTGACGGACAACGGCTACCTGCAGCCCGAACCAAGCGATAGTTGCAGTCATGGCTGAAGGATATTACTTAATACTCGAGCCGCCAAAGGGCTTGATCAATACGAGGAAGGGAAATAGGGTAACAGCAAGGGTGCAAGAACGTTCTAGCCAACATCAACATCGCATGCACATGCTTCTAGATTGAGAGGAGCATTCGAGTACAACTGGACGACGATGTACCATCTCCGGCGGATTGAAGATATCTGCGGCTGCTGCCATAGAATGACAAATTCGGAGATTTTGCGAATCGTCGATCAATAACTCTTGATCGACGACCCGAGCGTAGGATCTGGGGTCCCGGATGATACCGAATGAAGAGAATCATAATGATACCTGAAGCTTTGAGAGAGTCTCGTGCGAGCAAGCAGCCCAAGTAACAGGGTTAACCTATTGTGAGATTGATACAAGCCTAAAGGCGGCGGCAAGGTACGCCTATTGCTGCATTGCCTGTAACTGTAGCGGCAAGGACAAATGAATTTGATGAATGGCGTTGTTCCAGGCCAGGTTATAGTGGTTCATCTTATGTCGCAATAATTCTGTACGCCAAGTTCAATCTTGCGTTGCAGCAGAATATCTCCTCTGAATAGGCCCGACCGGTGAATTCAGCGACTAGGGACGTTAATGGGGAAGGGTAAAATTGAAGTGGAATTAAAAGACAATTGATGTTAAAGTTGCACTCTCAATCAGCCTGGCTGCTAGAAAGGGAAAGAACAAGACGATACGATACGTAACTATGTACCTAGAAATCCAAAAAGATGAAAGTGTGACTCTCGATCGGGGAATCGAACCCCGGTCTCAGGCGTGACAAGCCTGCATCCTAACCACTAGACTAATCGAGACAAGTTCAAGATCTCGAGGATGCCTATTGGCTCATTCGATGGTTTCGTCAGCGCTTAGGGCTGTGTATGTAGCAAACTTGAATCTGGAAGATCTGACTAGCCAATAAGAGAGCGAGTCCCTAGGGACTGAACCGAACGCTTCAACTTCGTACCTATTCTCTTATCTTCGAATATAATGCTTTAATTAGGTAGATATCAGCTAGATAGAAGTGACTAGTATTTTATAGAATACGATATACTTATAGATGCCTTATTAATAAGAATACATGCTATAACTACTGACATACAAACAGACTAACATGGTGATGGATGTTAAGATACCTAAGTACCCAAGGTTTACCAGCTGCTCGTTCAAAGTGGGGTAAGATCTTACTCCAATCCCCGCTATGTAGATCTGTTGCCCCTCATCAAGAGATATCAGATTTGACAAAGAGCTTTCTCCAAGAGGGTAGGTACGGCAACTCTCGGTGAGCAAGTTTTCAGATCTCAGCTGAGCTACGTGTAAGTAATAAGCCAAGTCGAACTTCATACTCCACTGAGAAAGGCGAATCGTCATCTGTGCTACCTAGTACTGTACCTTCTTCGCTTCAGCCTTTCTTGACTCCTCCTAGGGGTCTCATTACATATATCAAAAACTCGGGTATCATTCCACCCCACAATGGCACACTCACACGACGGCGGCATGACGAGCCATTCTCATTCCCACGACGGCTTCTCGGTCGCCGAGCACGGGCACTCACATGAGATCCTCGACGGGCCGGGGAGCTTCCTCGGGCGCGAGATGCCCATCGTGGAAGGCCGCGATTGGCACGAGCGGGCCTTCACCGTAGGAATTGGAGGGTAAGCGCCCCTATTCATCTATATATCCTACCTACCTAGGACGCCTATTGGTCAGGAAGAAGGCCATATGTCCAAGCAGCCGTCACATGTAACATCGATCCAACGTCACACAAACCCAGACATTATACAACATAAGTCAACAGTCACTAACACGAAGGCAACAGCCCCGTGGGCTCAGGCAAGACCGCCCTAATGCTAGCCCTGTGCCTAGCCCTGCGCTCGCAGTACTCGATCGCAGCCGTTACCAACGACATCTTCACGCGGGAGGACGCCGAGTTCCTAACCAAGCACAAGGCGCTGCCGGCGTCGCGCATCCGCGCCATCGAGACGGGCGGGTGCCCGCACGCCGCCGTGCGCGAGGACGTGTCGGCGAACCTGGCCGCGCTCGAGGACCTGCACCACGAATTCGCCTCTGATATACTGTTAATCGAGTCGGGCGGCGACAACCTGGCCGCCAACTACAGCCGCGAGCTGGCTGACTTTATCATCTATGTGATTGACGTCAGCGGCGGTGATAAGGTCCCGCGTAAGGGCGGCCCCGGCATCACCCAGAGCGACCTTCTCGTTGTCAACAAGACGGATCTAGCCGAGGCCGTGGGCGCTGACTTGGGGGTAATGGAGCGCGACGCGCGCAAGATGCGGGAGGGCGGTCCGACCGTGTTCGCACAGGTTAAGAAGGGTGTTGCCGTTGACCATATCATTAACCTGATCATCAGTGCCTGGAAGGCGAGTGGTGCTGAGGAGGTTGTCAAAGCGACAGGAGGTCCGAGGCCCACGGCGGGTTTAGAAACATTGGTCTAAGGTGACAATAAATTCACCTGATTTGCGTACAATGTCACGTTAATACGATACTAAGGAGGGTGCTCTCACGAGCTTAGATGAGAGGCATGTAACCTAAATCAAGATCGTCATTCCCATAACAGTCCCAAGGCTTGAGACGTGAAAGTTGCTACCAGTACTCCTATTCGTAATCTACTCGTAATCAGAGAACGACGTCACAATGTCCTAGGTCAACCCCCCGACTTTATTGGATATCCTCATTCATATCCTCATCTTGCGATCCCGACGCCCCTTCTAAAAGCGGCCTAGTAAAAGGGATGGCACTCCGTGGCCATACTCGCTTGTACAGACTGACACCAACCGCATCCTGCGGATTGATTCTTCCGTCAAAGTTGGCTTTGAAGTACCCGTGGGTACCTAGGGTCTCCTTGATGTAGCCGCTTCTTCCTCTCTTCGTCCACAACGGTAAGGCCTTGAACCATTCCACGTCTTCTCTGTTGAAGAACATGTACCGGATGGTAACGACCTTCTTGTGGATGTGATAGGGATGACCGGTCAAGATGACACGCTTTGCGATAACCCTCGATGTCGAAGGTGGACGAGCAGTTCCCGTTGCTACTAGTTGTAGAGGCACAACGGCCTCACCGTCTTCTCCTTCGGAACTTGTTCGCTTGAAGAATAGCGTCGGCACGGCTCCCCAAGTGATAGGGCCCATGAATGTCGCAATCGCAGATTGACCGGGGTGAAGGTACCGGCAATACTTGTGGACATTGTTTTCGGTATTACCGGGGTGCGAGAATAGGGGGTTGATGATGAACCGCCGAGGTCCACATTGAACAATGAGCTCCTCCTTGCCCTTGATAGACTTCTCAAAGTCTTCCTTGTGGGTTATATCAAAGTTCAATGATGTCTTCTTGTTTTCATGTCGTAGAAGGGAGAAGAGAGATACCGGCTGGGAAGGGGTATAGGATTTCTCGAGATCCCTGGGGACACCTCTAAGATGAACATGGACTCTTGTTCCAGGTGCTACTCCGCCGATCAGAGCTTCTCGTATTGAGCGGTTTCGAGAAGATTGGTAGTCGGAAATCTGCAGTAATCTCGACCATTCCTCTGGTTGATACGCTCGGTCTTCCTCTGTGTTCCAGGGGCTTGTCCGCAAGCTTTTTAGTCCTCTGTATTTGGATAGCCGTTCTCTTGCAAGGACATTCGGGTGTAACTCGATCTCATCTGGAAATTCTTTGTCTTCTTCTGCCTCGTCACGTTTTCTTGCACGATAGGCTTCTAGTTGTGCGGCATCGTCGTCCTCGTTTGGTTCGACAAACATCTCCGACTGAGGGTACTCAGACATGGCACCTTCGGTAGGTTCCCTGTGAGCTAGACCCTCCATGCCGTCCTCCGGAGCCGCAGGGATATCATCGCCCTGAACGTCTTCCATCTCTTGATCGTCTAGTTCTGACTCGGAATCTGACACGTCGTCTAGGAACCAAGCCGCTTGGTAAGATGATGTTCCCTTGGGCAGTTTCTTCGGCGCGGCATACACCTCTGGCTCCTCCTCAGAGAAATAGTGATGATCATCTAGCAGCACGCCCTTTTTGGTTGTAGGTTCTTTCATATCTTCCTCCACATCGGCATCATCCATCGTGACCTCTTCCGGGGCCAACTCGGCAATGTCATCTTGGTCATTATCCGGAATCTCTAAGACATTCTCGGCTTCCTCCTGGTCTACGACCATTCCGTCGTCTTTCCGTTTCTTAGTCGGAAGAGGCGCAGCGGTGATCTTCTCGATCTGGAAGGTTCCCCAATCTCCTACATGAACCAAACGGTCGGCCTTGAGGCCCTTCCCCCGAACGATACCCGTAAGAACCGTTGATTCAGTTTCAGTCGAGGGCCACCTGATCTCATCTACGAGCATCCATGATCGCTGGTCTCTCCAATTGATGCCTTTTGGTGTCGTGGTGCAGAGTGATCTCATAAGGTTTGAGCATTCCTGTCTCGAGTCGAGGTTGTATATCTTCTCCTGCCCCGGATGAAAATGTGTCATGAATGAGGCGAGCGATTTGACAACGTCTGGGCGGGCCTTCGCAGGCTGGATCTTATCTAGATTCTGCACAACCGTGAACAGTGTCGACATGCCCTGGTTCTCGATACTTCGGATAATGAGTTCGCCCAAAGCATCGACCTCGACCTTTGAAGATAGTATGAAGACGACAAAGTCTGCAATTCTCGCCGCATCTATGCACGCGGTGAGATCCCTCTTAACCGGGACATATTGAAGCTTCTGCTTGAAACGATCGACGGGTACTCGGAAACTGGACTCGGGGACCTCGGATTCGATATCGAGACTGCCGTTGAGGCTCTTGATAGCCGCGGAGACGTCATTGTCTATGCAGAGTGGCACCACAGCCACTATCCTCGGCGCAGCATCTCGTCCAGAGAAGATGGAAGTTTCCCTTTGATGTTCCTTGTGTTTTGCTAGTTGGCGCTGCTTTGCCTGGTTGCGACGGTCGAACTTGGACATGACTTGCTGATGCGGAGTCTTGCGTTGACTTGTTTCATTGGGTATTTTGCCTGTAGAAACAAGGTATTAGTCAATATGGAAGTAAAGCGATCAATACTATAGTCGTACCTTTGGCTTGGTCTCGTAGAGCACCTTTGGTGGTCTTCCTGGATTTATAGGACTTGGGCAAGACCTTGGTGGTCGGCCGATGAGAGTGGGCGGCTATTGCTGACGGCATTTTACCGTCGCCTCCAGCTTTGAATCGAAATGGTAGTGACGCCAGGTTGGATTGGGGAGTTCGTATGTTCCAAGGTTGAGATGTTTCGTCAAAGTTTCCGCCGTGCGAGCGCTGTCTCTGAACTCTGAACTTTTGGAGGGGCAGAGGGGCAATTAAAGTTGTATCGGCTAGTCGTGATGCGATTCTTATCACAATTATTTTTTCTGTGCGGATTGTTATCTTCGTTTATCGATCCGGTTACCCATCGATAAGAACTTTTTAGCGGGGCCAAACTCCTTATCGTTCTGTCGCTCAATAAATTTTTGGGTTGCGCTTTTGAGCTTGGCTTGGCATTGATCAACACTAGAACATTCACCACCAGACACTGACTTCACACAAATCCCCTTCAATTTCTTAATGAATCCAACCGCCAAGGGGAATTAACATGGAGGTCAACACTGAGTCTGTGAATAAACCAACCAAGACAAGTTACGACAATGGCGCTCGCGTCATCAAGCGAGCGAGAACGGAACTTGTCCCGAAGGAAGAGCGAGAGAGACGACGTCGCTTGAAGGAAGCGCAAAGAGACTATGGTCGAGGAAACAAAGTCAATGTCAAGGGGATTAAGGATAAGAAGCTACGGAGCAATCTCAAGTCTCTCGAGACCAAGTACAAGGATGCTACGGTGAAAGCGAAAGATGCCGAAATTCTTCTCGAGAATACCAGTGGTTTCTTAGAACCCGAGCACGAATTGGAGAGGACCTACAGAGTGCGACAGGACGAGATACAAGACGAAGTCTCTACCGATTCGGCAAAGAAGCGATTCGAGTTGAAGCTTGATCAGCTTGGGCCTTACGTTTTCGAGTACTCCCGGACGGGTCGAGAATTACTGCTAGCAGGACGCAAAGGCCATGTTGCTACAATGGATTGGCGCGAGGGCAAACTGGGGTGCGAGCTACAGCTTGGAGAAACAGTCCGCGATGCGATATGGCTACACAACAACCAGTTCTTTGCCGTGTCGCAGAAGAAGCACGTCTACATATACGATCGCCAAGGCGTTGAAGTACATTGCCTAAGGAAACACCAAGAAGTCACGCATATGGAATTCTTGTCGTATCACTTCCTGTTGGCAACTTTGGTGAGTAGAATTCGCTGCATTGTAATTTTAGGGATACTAACTACGAGGTAGGGCATGTCCGGTTTTCTCAAGTACCAAGACGTATCGACTGGTCAACTCGTGACGGAAATACCAACAAAGCTTGGAGCTCCGGTCTCTCTTACGCAAAACCCCTACAACGCCGTCTTACATGTTGGTCACCAGAATGGAACTGTCACGCTATGGTCTCCGAATTCTACCGAACCGCTGGTAAAACTATTGGCACACAAAGGCCCTGTGCGGTCATTGGCCGTCGATAGGGAAGGCCGATACATGGTATCAGCTGGGCAAGACTGCAAGATGGCAGTATGGGATATAAGGATGTTCAAAGAGGTCAACAGCTACTTTACACGCCAACCAGCCTCATCTATTGCAATATCAGATCGAGGCCTGACTGCGGTCGGATGGGGAACAAAGACAACGATTTGGAAAGGCTTATACACCAAGCACGCCGCGGAGCAGGAGAAGATCCAGAGCCCGTACATGACATGGGGTGGTGAGGGTAAGCGCGTCGAGCGCGTTCGCTGGTGTCCATTCGAAGACCTGCTAGGACTAGGTCATGATGAAGGCTTTTCATCTATTATTGTTCCTGGCGCTGGAGAACCTAACTTTGATGCACTTGAGGTCAATCCATTCGAGACGGCTAAACAGCGACAAGAAACCGAGGTCAAATCGTTGTTGAACAAGCTGCCATCTGAGATGATTGCGTTAGACCCCAACTTCGTCGGGAACCTGGATCTACGTTCGGATAAGCAGCGCCAAGCCGAGAAAGACCTTGACGCCAAGCCTGTCGACATCGAGACTGAGATTAGAAACAGAGCCCGTGGAAAGAATAGCGCGCTCCGCAGATATCTGAGAAAGCAGCGTGGCAAGAACATTATCGATGAGAAGAGGCTCAAAGTTGAGGAGCTCTGGAAGGAACAGTTACAACAGCGAGAGCAGAAGCAAAAGGAGAAAGAGACCGAACTTGGACCGGCTCTGGCCAGATTTGCCAGAAAAGAATAATTAGAATCCAATATAATTAGGAGGCATCCAATCTGGCCTCGATATGTTGCCTCCTTGCACGCATGACTTATTTGTTGGCAGTTCATGACTTTCGAGGACATGATGCAACAAAGGAGGATAGTTACGTGGCCGGATGGGAGAGGCACTTGGTTTATACCCGAACCTGTATTGTTGAAGCCTACACGGAATACCTATGACTAGGCTATTAGGCTTTGCATCGTGTTTTGTAGAGGCCTTAATGAAATGCATATGTGTCCGTTGTGTTTAATATTCCATCGTAATTAATTGAGACCTGAGTTACATTATCTTAGCTATAAACTAACCCGATTGTTGAATTAGCACGTGCGCTGTAACGGCTTCAGCTGACATCATTTAGTCTGTCGAGGTGTCACTCTGCCCTCCATTGGTGCATGTGACAGTGGCAGAGTGGCACCAGTCACGGCTCTTAACAGCTGTCGACTTAGGCGAACTCTGGATCAGCTCATGCAGGGATGTCCTTGCCGCATCGAAATGTCATTTCTACATAATTTAATACACGAACTAAGCTTTATCCCTATTGCTTTACAACTTGCAACTTGCAACTCGAATGTCTGATTTCCTGGAAATGGCAGTCCTTCGTCTTGTTTCATAACTTGTAACGTGTTAATATTTCTGATTGTCCTTCCAAACTGCGTGTCGATATGAACGGTCATTTCTCTGCTATTGGCGACGCGCCAACAAAAGCTCAGTATGAGCATGGCATCCAAGTTATTGACGAAGATAAGGAGTTCAAGTAAGACGCCACGTCTCATTGTTATCACCGCGCTGTCCACGGCGCACCGTCGCTAACGTGCGCGATCGTAGTGAGAACATCAA
Organism: Hypoxylon crocopeplum; assembly: GCA_022578875.1. Taxonomy (NCBI): domain Eukaryota; kingdom Fungi; phylum Ascomycota; class Sordariomycetes; order Xylariales; family Hypoxylaceae; genus Hypoxylon; species Hypoxylon crocopeplum. Next base: position 1,564,665 of record MU399555.1, read on the forward strand.
CGCTTACTTGCAAGCAACCGAAGTTGCCGATGCTGGATTCAACTATCACCTCATATCCGTGTTCGGCTCCCAGTCCACGGGCAAGTCGACCCTGCTCAACTACCTATTCGGTACCGAATTCAATGTAATGTCCGAGTCGGAGCGACGACAGACCACGAAAGGAATATGGATGTCCAAGAACAAAAGGGGCTCTATGGCCGACAACGTCTTGGTTATGGACGTAGAGGGTACAGACGGCCGAGAAAGAGGTGAGGATCAGGACTTCGAAAGGAAGAGTGCATTGTTTGCGCTTGCAACTAGCGAAGTGCTCATCGTCAACATATGGGAGCATCAGGTTGGCTTGTACCAAGGGGCCAACATGGGATTATTGAAGACCGTTTTCGAAGTCAATCTCCAACTATTTTTAAAAGACAACCAGTAAGTCTAAAAGGGGGTGGGGCAGGTATTTTGGGTAAGAAGCTAATGTATGTGCGCTCAGATCTACCCCGAGATCTCTCCTGTTCTTCGTTATCCGCGATCATATTGGCCAAACTCCTCTGGCAAATCTTCGAAATACTCTGATCCAAGATCTCACCAAGATTTGGTCGTCCATCTCGAAGCCTCCAGGCCTGGAGGGATCGCGCATAGAAGACTACTTCGACTTCGCCTTCGCCGCGCTCCCTCATAAGATTCTGCAGCCAGACAAGTTTGAGATCGAAGTCAAAAATCTTGGTAGGAGATTCGTCGCTGGAAACCGGAACTCTAAGACCCAGCTGGAGCACGGCGAACAGGAACTGGAGGGTGGTGTTTTCCTACCGGAGTATCACCGAAGAATCCCAGCCGATGGCTTCTCTCATTATGCAGAGGGCATTTGGGACCAGATTGTTAACAACAAGGACCTCGATTTACCTACACAACAGGAACTCCTTGCCCAGTTTCGTTGCGACGAGATTTCCCGAGAGGTCCTGGTTACCTTCGACGAAGCCATCATCCCGCTCGAAGAGAAACAAGCAGAATCTACCCGCAGTGGGAAGCCGATCGTCCTTCCAAACCTTGGTAGTACCGGTAGCGCAGCTAGGGAGAAGTGTGTTAAGTCCTTCGAAACGCACGCCAGCCGGTATCATAAGAAAGTGTACTCTGTTAAACGAATCGACTTGGAGGAGAAAATCGACCAGCGTCTTAAAACGCTGTACCGGGGCCAATTATCTTCTGCTCATAAAGCTGGCGTGACCGGATTTAGCGACGCTGTATCCAGTGCCGTGAAAGCAGGTCAGAAATCCGGAGCTGCCTACGAGTTTGCCGATATCGTGGACGCGGAGAAGACCAAATCTTTAGAGACTTTCAGGAAAGAGGCGCAAGGCCTAGCGATCCCGGGCGTGGCGTGGACTAATTTTAAGTCTCAGTACGTCCTCTTCGAGAAGGAACTTGATGAAGCCAGCGCTCGCCTGCGAAAAGATGAGATGCGAAGACTGGCAACTCGGGTTGAACGCTGGGTTAAATCTCGTCTAGGAGATTCGGTTGGACTCGAGTTCAACAAGCTTGGATCCGGAAGAGGAGGTTCTGGTGCCCCTGAAACGGGCGAAAAGCCCCCTACCGAGAAGGACCTCTGGGATCGCATCTGGAATGTCTTTAGTTCCGTTGTCAAGGATGCCGAGGGTCGCTTTACCGACCGAGCTAAGAGCTTCGAAGCTAGTGAAGATGAAGTCGATGTCGGACTTTGGCGGCTGCGACGGAAGAGCTGGGTAGCACTTCGAGAGAAAATCGAGGAGGAAGTGATGGAAGGCAACATTCTGCTCAAGCTTCGCGAAAACTTCGAGGATAAGTTCCGATACGACGAGGCTGGAGTCCCCAGAATATGGCGGCCGGCGGATGATATCGAGGGTATCTATACTCGCGCCCGAGAATCGACACTTACCCTTATCCCACTCCTGTCGAGGTTTAGGCTATCTACTACTAGTGCACCACCGGACCTCCCAGAGTTTATCGGCCATCAGCCCCCTGGGGCGGAGACTGAGGACGAGGACGACCTAACACCAATCGGAGGTGTCGATGAAGAAGACGGAAAGAGTCTCGAAGAGGAGATGACTGTCTTGAGTGAAGGCAAGCGCCAGGACCTGGTTGTTAGGTTCAAGAAGACGGCCGATGGCGTATATGTGGAAGCTAAGCGAAGTGCCATCGGTGGGATTACACAAGTGCCACTGTACTTTTACGGACTATTGCTGGCATTGGGGTGGAACGAGATCCTAACAGGTAAGTCACTATTGCACAAGCAATTGAAAACATGCTGACATTTATTAGTCCTGCGCAACCCTATCCTGTTCCTACTTATCATCATCATCGGCGCTGGGCTCTACATTTCATATAACCTCAACCTCCTAGGCCCAATGATGCAAATGAGCTCAGCCGCTTGGAATCAGGCTGTGGATATTGGCAAGCAGCGCCTCCGAGAGTTCCTCGAGAACAACGAGATGGCAAGACAGGCGATTGGCGTATCGGGCCGGGACAGCGACTCGATCAGCCTGGACACGTTAGACAGCCGGGGAAAGAAACAGTCGCGCGATATGGCCGATGATGATGACGACATTTAATGGGTTTGTACGATATTCATAGAAGGCGGTAGGGGATAGGATATAGTAAAGATAACATTTCGTCGTGGACAATTCCCTAACCCAAACAGATATTCATATACAACATTTGTCCCTATCTATCCAATAACGCCGTGATCTATGCTTGCTTATTTATATATTAGGCAACATTATATAATCAGAAGGCCTCGAGACTGGCTGGCGTGCCGAACCAGGAGCCGAGCTCGTCGGCGTCTTTCTCCTTGTCGCTACCGACGAAATAATCGGTAAGTCGGCTGTTCTCGTCGTCCTCGTCTACCGGCCACTCGACCTTGACGCCGCCCTTGGCCTCTAGCATGTCCTTCGCGGTGCCCCAGCTGAACCTGCACTCTGGCCCCCAGCCGAACACGGGGTGCATGTTTCGCCGTAACCAAGTCACACACCGCGCATCGGACGGGTACCCGGACCCCCAGCTCTGCTCTTCCCCTTTTTCAGCAGCATCTGCCTCGGCCCGCGCCTCGTACAGTACTTCCAGCGCGGCGTCGCGCGTGACCTTGGCGCACACGCTGGCGGCGCTGACGCAGGGGTACAAGCTATCGGCCTTCTTGGCGACAGTGATCTTCGTTGTGGGGAACACGCGGGCGAGCTTCTGCTGGTAGGTGACCGGGGGCCCGACGGTGTCGACGTAGATTTCCTTGATGTTGACGCCGCGCGCGAAGACGCCCCTGATCAGCTCGATGGTGGCGTCCAGGGCCTGCGCGTTCAGGTTGTACGCCGCGACGCCTACGGGCCGCTGCATGTGCGCGCCGATGTCGCGCGCCGATAGGCAGGATACGGCCCACCCGCACGAGGAGTACAGGTCGGTGGTCGGCGTGCATAGGGCTTGCATTAGCGAGGAGCGCACGCTGGGTGTCAGGACTTTCGAGTCGTCGAAGTGGTGCGTTTGTTTTAGCAAGGGGTCGGAGAGTTCTAGGGGTAGGTAGAAGACCCCGTAGACCATGGGCCCAAGGACGGGGCCTCGGCCGGCTTCGTCGACGCCTAAGACGCAAGGCACGCCGGCTTGTGAAGGGGATTGATCGGGAGAGGGAGAGGAGGGTTGAGGCAGCAAGGAGGGCGGAACGGCTGAGAAGTGTGTATAGGAGTCCCCGGAGAGGGTGGTGGTTTTGTGGATGGAGGGCGGCACGAAGACGTCGTCTGCTGGGGTTTCGAGGGCGATGTTGCCCTCGTCCATTTGTGAATCTTCCATATCGAGAGCTGCTTTTAGGTAGATGCTTCCGGAATTGATATTTGAGATCGTTTTCCTTTCTTTATATCTTAGTGCCTCGATTCTTTAAGTACCTAGGAAAGTTAAATGCGAATTGAGACCTTAGTCCAACTATAAATATCGATAACGAAAGTGCTAGTGGTAAGGGACCAAATCGAAGCTGCCTCTGGAAGACGCGTTGTACTAGGAAGCGCGTTCCTGTGACCAATTAGAAAAGATCTACAGCAGATCTGTCCCACAATAATTGCCGGGAACGTGCAGTCAATCGATTGGAACAATGGGGAAAGCACACCTCAGTCAGAAAGTAAACATCACCGTCTTCCCCGCCTGAAAGTCAATGTTTCTATTTTTTACGCGTTTTTAATTGATATTTCAATGCGCTCTTCCATACCATCAATAAATGCTTCCGTATTGTTGGATTGCCGCAGGAACAGTTGTTAATTAAGTGTGCCACCAACCTTTTATGAGAGATCGCACCTCTATATCAACAGTTCGCTATGGCGCCCAGCAAGTCACAGTCGCAACGTCGCATGACGCAGTCGCAAAACGAGCAGGTCTACGATTTGGGTGTACACGGAAGGTATTAATTGCAGATGCGCTCAACGAAGTGAGACCTCAGGACTAATATGTGGTAGGAAAACGGGACTTATACTAGCAGAGCGCCAGCGCGACGAACATGGCTTCGAAACTGTAGACAACCTCTTCTCGTCGCCCGAGAAGGACGTTAACAATGTCACGGTTAACGCCGCCAATGAAAAAAGCCACCTCGAAACGGATGACGAGCAAGAGATGGATATCGACGATGGTACGCTCACAAAGCAGCACTTCACCCCATCGTCGGCCTCATATCCCTGGTCTTGCTTGCTAACCAGCTTCTAGAGTCTCAGATGGGACCAGCGACCACTATGAAGCAGCAGCGCCAGCACCGTTTGTCAATACCTCGTGGCCGATCCCCGATGAAGACGAATCTCCAGTCTCCGGCGCGGCAAAATCCACATCTCGGGCCTACTTCTTCGCCCACTCGCGGTTCTATCGTCACCGCGCGCGAACCTAGCCCCCCGAGGGCGGTAAACCGTCGACTCGATTTCTCGAAAGGGCCGCAGAGTAAGACGAAGCCTCCGGTGAACGGGCAGCCGAAAGTCAACGGTACGAACGCTCGGAACGGGAAGCTCACTAACGGTCGCGCTCATGCTAGCGATTCCGATGACGACGAAGTTATTCTACGAGGTAGGCCAAGGCGATCTCGGGGAGAGCCAGAAGATCGAGAGGAATCACCGGAATTTATCGATGCCGGAGATGATGAGGTGGACCCTATAGAGGACGTACAAGACGATTCTCGAATGGAACCCGAACCTGTTGCCGAAGAAGAGGAAGAAGAGCACGTCCAACAGTCACAACCTGCCCAACCACCTAAGAAGCGCAGAGGCCGCAAGCCGAAATCGCCCGTCGCACAAGAGGAAGAGGGAGAATCTTCGATAGTAGAACCTGCGCCGGCACAAATTGAAGAAGTCAATCACGAACCTGTCAAGAAGAAGCGAGGAAGACCCGCAAAGACTGCGCCCTCGCCAAAAGAGCCCGAACCTCCAAAGAAATCCCCCAAAAGGCGAAGATCTGGAAGAAATTCCCTAAGTAGCGTTGACGAGGAGCAGGACCAAGAACAGGAGCAGGAACAGGAGCAAGAAGACAATGTGGAGGAGAGGAAGACAAAGCGCCAACGGACTGAGGAGAAAGAAAGCAAGAGCACTGCGTCAAAACCAACCGCGACAAAGGAGAAGGGCAGACCTGGTCGCAAGAGGAAATCTTCGGGGATCGGCGTCGACGAACCGGTCGTCCAACGTGGTCCTCCTCTCCCAAGAGGTCGTGGGCTCGTTACTCTACGACAGGAAGACGAAGCTACTATGCGAACTACGCGATCGGGCCGGCCCTCCTACCGGCCCTTGGCATTCTGGAGGGGCGAGCATACCGTGAACGACTCAACCCATGTCGTCGAAGACAAGGGCCGGCGCTTCGTCATGGCCGCTGTGAAGGGTGTCGTGCGTGCTTCCGACGCGGACTACTCACCGCCGCCGAGAAAGCGCCGCGGGCGACCGGCGAAGCAAACTTCCAAATCAGGACGCCGCTCGTCGGCCCTCATCGAGGAGGAAGAGGTGGAGCGGGATCAGTGGGAGTATGACCCGGGGCGGATCACGGGGGAGTGCTTGTTCTGGCAGCCGGAGAACGAGATGGACGAGGACCAACCAGAGGTGGTGGAGGAGGAGCTGGCGGTATCGGAGGCAGCGGTGCAACTCAAGGACATCAAGGACGCGACGTTCCGCTTCGCCAAGACGTTGACGATGCCATTTTTTGGATCAGGCGTTGTCGACATGCCTCCCGGCTCCGAAAAGCGCACCAAGAACTCTAGGAAGATGCAGATGGTCTTCTTCGTCCACGCCGGCAGCGTTGAGGTTACGGTCGCCCAGACCGAGTTCCGCATCGGGAAGGGCGGTATGTGGTTTGTTCCCAGAGGTATGCTTTTGTCGATTTTCGTAAACTCCAGTCCGTTTGTTGCTCGTTAAGGCCTGCCCACTCAGACAGATCCGAGCATTTGGATAAGACGGAAATAAGGAAAAGGGGAAAAGATAAAGGTGCTGATGCTGACATTTGCTCTCACAGGAAACCATTACAGCATAATGAACAACACCGATAAACCCGCGCGCATCTTCTTCGCACAAGGGTGCGAGGTCGTCGTGGAGGGCGAGCTAGGCGGCGAAGAGTCGCGATTATAGACACAAATTAATTATTTTTCCCTGTGTAATGGACCGGTTTCTACGGCGGTTGGGAAGTGGGAAATATATCACGTCGCTAGGGCTACAGGGTCGGGCGTTCGAAGAAGAAAACACCCCCTTCATGTGTGCTTCAGAGCTCGGGCGGGATTGCATATATCATCTCGTCGTCAAATCATTACCCATCGTCTACCTCTCGCTCACTCGCGCTTCTCGCAATGATGGGAATAAATGCTCGCTGTAGCATTGAGAGGGATGTCAACTTTACTTCATGTGAATATTATGCTGGGGCTTGCTTTCCCACGGGATGGCCTGTTGAGGGGTGCTCGGCCATTGTGCTTATATATGATACCAAATTCAAAGCTTTTTTTCATCTGTGCCTCTTTTAATTCCCTCTCACGACTGGGCTATATCGTAGTCAGAGAAGCTAGTCTTCGTCCAGAACTGCATAGTGCCTCAGTCTGTTTGTACGAAATCTATGACTGATGATTTTGTTGGATTTCATACTTGAGCAGGTGCCTTTCTAGTAAGTGAGTTGGGTATCGAATTGTGCCTTTGCGTGCATGCCCAAGTTCACCGATGGCATCTGTATATACATACGTGCAACTATATATACACGTCTGATCTCTCCGCCTCGTCTCTTATAGCCGTGTTAGTTAGTACTGACTAGACAGCACCTTCTTCAACCCAGCCATCTCCCTCTCGTAGCCCTCGACCTTCTTCTGCGCGCCCTCGAGCTTCGCCAACAGATACGCCACGCGCCCACCCGTCTGCGACGGCTGCTTGGGCAGACCGCCCAGCAGCGCCAGCTCTGTCTCGACTTTGTCGATGGTCTTGGCCTCGGCCTTCGACAGTTCTGTCAGTACCGCAAGATCCATCTTAGCCGCGAGCACGGAGTCGCGCGCCAGCAGCCGGAATGCGGCCTGGTAGACGGGTTTGCCGACCGTGATCCACCCCGGACGGCCGTTGTTCGTCTTGACGGTGATGAGCTCGGCGTTAGCCAGGCCCTCGAGTGCGCCCTCGCTATCAGGCGCCGTGGTGGAGGAGGCGAAGGTGTTGTGTAGCAGGACCTCGTTGTAGCGTAGCGACTCGTTCGAGGCTAGCATCTTTACGAGGTACCAGGCCTGCTCCATCGACCATTTGTGCTCGCCGTCGCTCGTCGTCTTGCCGGGGAGTAGGAACATCTTGAGAATTTCGGACGCGGACTGCTCCGTGATCTCGGCTACGGCCTGCTTCGGGTTCTGCCCAGCCTTGAGGCGGCGCGCGAGGAACTCGAGGTCCGTCAGGCGGCCGCCAAGCGTGCCGATACAATCGTCGAGCTCGGTTATGTCTAGGCGAGCCTTAGGCTCAGGTTGTTTCTCGCTAGGTTCGCCAGAGTCCTCTTCTGTTGCCTTGGGCTGCTGTTCCTCGTCTCCGTCAATATGGCTTAGAACGAAGCGCTTGGCAACGTCAGGGGAGAGATCGCCGAGTGCAGCCTGGCGGAAGACACGATCAGGTAGGGACTTGGACAGAGACTTTGAGTAGGATGAATCGTTGGTTAGGAAGATAACATGGGCAACATTGGATTGGACCAAGGCAGCGGCCCATTCGGCGATCTTGTCGTAGACGATGGGGTTAGCATCGCCCTTGTGTAGGAAATTGTCAATGACAATGACCGGACGCCTCTCGGGGTGCGCTTCGAGGTAAGCATCAACAGGGAGTGACGCATCTGAATCCGTCTTACTGCGGTTCGAGACGCCAATCTCCGTGAGAGCGCCTGCTGTTGTCTGCAGGATCTTCTGGAGCTGAGATTCCAAAGTCTCGGAGAACCCTGCCTTTACACCGGTGGTGCTCTGGACAGCCAGGTCGGCCATGCTGCTGATGCTGTTCGCGTAGGAGAAGATAGGCCGATAGCCAACGGCGGATGCCATCTGCTTGATAGTCGCCGATTCACCCCTGGCTTCCACTATGGGCTTGCAGTCGATGACTAGGACATTGCTCCGCCCCTTCAGGGCTTGATCTAGTACCAGTTCCTTCTTGCCGGAGCCGCGGGGTCCTTGGACGACAATAAAAGTCTCGGCGGTTTCCATAAGCCATTTCTGGATTTGGTCAATCAGATCTTTTCGGTGAGTCCAGACTGCCTCTAGCCCTGCATGCTCCGCCTTCTCCCGCCTGAAGGACAAGATGTCGGACGTCTGCTGTCGAAGCCACCTGTAGACTCTACTGTTGCTGAGACGGAATCTGTGAGTGACATGAGCCTTAACGAAGAATGATCTGATGGGGTCGAATATTATAACGGTGAGACCGGTCAGTAGTGCAACTATGATGGGAATGACGATTCTCGGGTGGTTCGACATCCAATCCCAGATCCGATGAGGCTTCGCTCGTGATTCGTATGACATTCGGAGTCTAGTTCCCAACTTGCCTCCACCGAGCTCTTCAGATACTACGAAGCCGTGCAAGCAATTTCGTGCCATGATAGCGTCTCTGACGAAAGCGAAGTCGACGTAAGCGAATTTCGGGAGGACTTTGGAGTCCCACGGTTGCGAAGTGATCTCGGCGATCTTGCCGTACCGACGGAATAAGCTGTATAAGGTCTCCTGGGACAATTCGACTGCCTGCTCCCCGGGATCTTTAGCGACGAATTCGACCCGCAGCCGGTCTTTAGGGAATCTGTGCAAGTCCTCTAACCAGGGAACGCCCTTGACCAATCCCGCCTGGACTCCTCTCAGCGGACTGAAAAATGGTCTCACAGGCTGCTCTTGGAGAGACTTGGAGATGGTGGTTTCGATTTCCTTGACAGGGACGTCGGCGGGATAAGTAAATTTGACGAAAGCTCCACCATCCTTGAGACGAGGTAGAATTTCCGTGACCTTGACGGGCGCGTTCTTCGGGATGGCACGCTTGACCATGTTGATAGGATCCAGGACACCTAGCGTAGAGTTCTCAAATCGCTTCATAAGCTCAGAGAGATCTTCGTCAGGGGTCTTCCATGGCGCTCGTAGTAAACCAGAGAGCTTGAGAGGAAATAAATCTGTCAGACGCGGTTAGTCATGTCACCCTATTAGCAGTATGGCAGATGGCTGTTCATACTATCTATCCATAAGATGGATTCATTAGGAGCTGCATCGATGTGGCCACTCTTCCCTTCTCCAGTAGTAGTACTCTCCCAAGACCTCAGTGTTGGTGTGCATCTTGCCGGAAATCGGGTGGTGAGAATCGGGCGGGCGGATAAGCTTGGAGCTCTCAACCCAGACAAGCTCCTTGGGCCGAAGCTTGCGTATCTTGGGATCATCGTCTGACGCGCTCGAAGCACATCTCTATGCTTATGATTCTTGAGTAGTTAGAAGGAGGTCTAGCAACAATTGTGCTGGAACTTGTTGCTTTTAGTGCTCGACTAGCTCAACTCATTCATCAAGTTTCTTTAAGGCCGATGAGGTCATCGTCAGCTGTACCTACCAAGATTGAATTACCTAATATTCAAGCCACAATCCAAGCAGACGCCACAGTAGAATACGTCAAGCCACAGGACCATTCTTCGCAAGAAGTTACGAATTGGAAGTCGTTAAGTTCAAGCAGTTGGATTAGGTATCTAGGTTCAATGATTATAGGGAGTTACCACCGGGAATATCAGTTACCATATCAGACCACCTGCTGCATCCGTACGAGGTTAATCGTACCATAACCAGCGCAGTAATCAGCGACTTTACCATTGGCCCAACCGAAAGCCCATCACCCTCAAAGGGAATCAATCACGAGAGCGAATACTACGATACTGCACCCCGCGTCAATCCCCCGCACATTCATACACAGACCAAGACCCATCCACCCATTGTTGAGTGTTTTATTCTCTCCAATATACCGCTGTTATACTTGTCCAGCTATTCAATTCATCATAGTCAAAGTCTAGAAATACTACCGCCACCCGATTGATATACCAAACCCCTTACAAACGCGTCAAGATGGGTTGGATGTGGTCATCGCAATCCTCTACCTCGAAGGGCCCCAACGCAAGTTCCAACACATCCGAAGAACCCAACAAGCCCACCCCAGCAGCGAAGCAAGCCGAATCCGACTATGGCGACCCCGAGATAGCCAAGTTCTTCGCGCAGATCCAAGCAGAGCTCGGAGGAAGCAGTAGCAAACCCACCTCCGAACCCGAGAAGAAAACGACAACGTCTACACCAGAAGCTCCCTCAAAGCCCTCCTCCTCATCATCATGGTCCATCTGGGGCTCGTCCAAACCCCCACAACCCGATCCATCTTCCGCCCTCCTTCGAAGCACCACCTCACCCAACCCGGAAACCTGGACGCCGGAGCGTCTAGACCCGATCACCGAATCCCTCCTGCCGAGCACCATGTCATGCAGGCAAGCCTTCGACATGGCGTACCACTGCAACTCGCTAGGAGGGCAGTGGACAGCCGTGTACCGGTCAGGCGAACTGCGGTCGTGCTCGGAGCCTTGGGACGACTTCTGGTTCTGCATGCGGACGCGCACGTACTCGTCGGCCCAGAAAGAGGAGGCCGTCCGCGCCCACTACCGCAAGAAGGAGTACGCCAAGTACCACGCGCCCGGCCGCCCCTCCAGCGCCGACATCTGGGACCCCCGGACCGAGAAGGTCGAGCCCGGGTCCGCCTTTCGGGAACCCTTGGTGATGCCCGATGTCACCGACGAGGAGTGGCGGAGGCTCGAGCTCGAGCGCCGGAGGAGGGTCCAGGAGATGCTGAAGTCTGAGAAGTCGTAGACTAGATATATGTTACTTGATATGATAGAAATTGTATATTTAAATGGCGACTTATAATAAACAATCCTAACCTCCTCCATACGTACCCTAAGTTTAGTCAGTCTATTAGGGTGAGATCGTGATACCTCCTTACATAACTTATCCAAACAATGGCGATTCTACATACTCCTCAAATTTATACAAATTAGACCAACAGCCTCTTAATTATTAGACTACAATAAACATATCACATATCACAAAAGAATCAGACATCATTCATGAATTAACTTTCATTGCCTCGTAGTAGGACTATTCCTGCCTAGAATACATCGCATGCATGCAAGTCATGAACCCGCAACTTTTGCCCTATCGTCATTACCAGTAAAACTCTAGTGCAAACCCATGAATATCCGAGAGACCGCCACTCGGTGTATCATTTAACAACCGGGGGAAAAACGCCGCAAAGGAAAAGCAGGAGTGATCGTCAAGGTGTGACCGTTTAGTCAACCTCCTCGACAGTGGGGCCATCATCTTGGGTGGCACCAGGACCGCCAGCACCAGGGAAGCCACCAGGGCCACCGGCACCGGGCATGCCACCGGGCATACCACCAGCGCCGCCAGCACCGTAGAACTTCATCATGATGGGGTTGGCGATACCCTCCAGCTCCTTCTGCTTCTCCTCGTACTCCTCGCGGGTAGCTTGCTGGTTCTCGTCCAGCCAAGAGACGACCTTGTCGATCTCCGTCTTGAGCTTCTCCTTGTCGGCAGCGTCAAGCTTCTCATCGACCTTGGAGTCGGACAAGGTGTTTCGGAGAGAGTAGGCGTAGGACTCGAGACCATTCTTGGCACCGATACGGCGACCCTCAGCCTCATCCTCCTCCTTGTACTTCTCAGCCTCCGAAAGCATACGCTCGATATCCTCCTTCGACAGACGACCCTTGTCGTTGGTGATGACAATCTTGTTGGACTTGCCGGTGCCCTTTTCAACGGCGGAAACGTTGATGATACCGTTAGCGTCAACATCGAAGGTGACCTCGATCTGAGGAACACCGCGAGGCGCCGGGGGGATGCCGGTAAGCTCGAACTTGCCGAGTAGGTTGTTGTCCTTGGTTCGTTGACGCTCACCCTCGTAGACTTGGATGAGAACACCAGGCTGGTTGTCGGAGAAGGTCGAGAAGACCTCGGACTTCTTGGTAGGGATGGTGGTATTGCGGGGGATGAGCTTGGTCATCATACCACCAGCAGTCTCGATACCAATGGACAGCGGGGCGACGTCGAGAAGGAGGATCTCGTTGGTGGACTTGGAGCTGGTGTCACCAGACAGGATGGCAGCCTGGACAGCAGCACCGTAGGCGACAGCCTCGTCCGGGTTGATGGACTTGTTGGGCTCTTTGCCGTTGAAGTAGTCGGTAATGAGCTTCTGTACACGTGGGATACGGGTGGAGCCACCGACGAGGACGATCTCGTGGACCTGGGACTTGTCGATCTTGGCATCAGCCAAGACACGGTCGACGGGCTGGATAGTAGATCGGAAGAGGTCCTGGCAGAGCTCCTCGAATCGAGCACGAGTGATGGAAGTGTAGAAGTCGATACCCTCGAACAGAGAGTCGATCTCAATCGAGGTCTGGGCGGAAGAGGAGAGAGTGCGCTTGGCACGCTCACAGGCGGTTCGGAGACGTCGCAGAGCACGAGCGTTGGTAGACAGATCCTTCTTGTGCTTGCGCTTGAACTCCAAGACGAAATGGTTGACGAGACGGTTGTCAAAGTCCTCACCACCCAAGTGAGTGTCACCAGCGGTAGACTTGACCTCGAAGATACCCTCCTCGATGGTTAGGAGAGAGACATCGAAAGTACCACCACCAAGATCGAAGATGAGGACGTTGCGCTCACCCTCGGCCTTCTTGTCGAGGCCGTAAGCGATAGCAGCAGCGGTAGGCTCGTTGATGATTCGGAGAACGTTCATGCCTGAGATGAGACCAGCGTCCTTGGTGGCTTGTCGCTGGGAGTCGTTGAAGTAAGCCGGGACAGTGATGACAGCGTTAGTGACGGTGCCACCTAGGTACGCCTCGGCAGTCTCTCTCATCTTGGTCAGGACCATAGATGAGATCTCTTCGGGGGTGAACTGCTTGTTTTCACCCTTGTACTCAACCTCGATGATAGGCTTGCCATTCTTCTCGATGACCTTAAAGGGGAAGTGCTTCATATCGGCCTGAACCTCAGCGTCCGAGAACTTGCGACCGATCAAACGCTTGGCGTCGAAGACGGTGTTCTGGGGGTTCATGGCAACCTGGTTCTTCGCGGCATCACCGATCAGACGCTCCGTGTCCGTGAAGGCCACGAAGGAGGGGGTTGTGCGGTTACCCTGGTCATTGGCGATGATCTCAATGCTGATTAAACGTTAGTGTATGCCCGTTTTGATGGAATGAAGAGGGGGAAATATGCTTACCGGTCGTCCCGGTAGACGCCAACGCACGAGTAGGTCGTGCCCAAGTCAATTCCGACTGCGGCAACCATGGTGAAGGATGTAGAATTGTTGGAGTGTCAATCAATGGTATGGAAGAAATGGGTTGATGAAGACGTGAAGAATCGTAGGTGAAAAGTGTGAGGAAAACGCAAGATTTCTGTACCCAAATGGGGCGGGTATCTAGATTAATGTGTTTTGCGTTGGTAGAGAGTTGTTGTTGTTGATGTCTGAGAATTGAAGATGGGAAGAGAAAATGTGCTTTGGGACTTGACGTGCAGTTTATACAGCCAGAAGTGGAAGCTATGGTGGGGCCAAGGAATCTTCTCGAATTGCTGGACACTGGTACCCGCTTCTGGTACTTTCCACCTAACTTGCGACAGAAAAAACTCGTAGCTTCCTGAAAGTAGAGGTGAGTTCGATACCTTATCTTATGTAGGTACGTATCGATACTGTGCTACGTATTGTGTCACTCGAAAAGGCAGGAACAACGATGAATATTCTTGAAATTCGCTGTAATTCTTCAGGAGTGACTTCCTGCGACTACAGAATTCTAAAGATGTACCCGCCATGCCACCATTCCTAGGTACCTATGTACCTCCTCGACGGGTCCTACCCCGCCATGCTTCACTCACCATACTGACATCACCTCTTCGTTGCCCGGGGCTAGGAAATCAGCCTGCCAAGACCCACCAGAAAAATCAACATTCTCACCACACAAAATTATAGTACGAAATACCTATTCTAATGTACCTTTTTTTTTTCTTCCCCTTCTCTTGCCTTCTTTCGCCGTCAGGCAGGAAGGGATCCATCTGTTGATGAGGCAACTTCGAGGTGTTCGCCTTCTACCCCTTCTGCCTGGTTCATTGTTCACAAAGTTACACTACCGTAGGTAAAAAATCACTAGAATCAGCTAGAAAATTCAAGTACCTGGTATTCTCATTGTACAGACTTTTACGCCTCAAATCTGATCGCATTCAGAAGTACAAAGGTACATCTCCTAACCAGTTTTGCAGTTATACCCCTTTCGCCGCAATCAGGCTCTCAATACATGCCTCTGATTCATGTAGTAAGATGAACAACAATGCCTTGCAATGATCGATTAGAACTAAGTCCATTCATAGACCTGAAGCCTAAACTATGGCCTGATTAAGGTGTAGTTAATGCCAGGGAGAATTTTCCACATATATCTCCTTATCCCATTGAACGCTGAGCCACATCAGTCCTGCATGTATGTATGTAGTGCTAATTGCTCCGGAAACGTTTCGAAGTACCTGCATGTCTCAAATTCGATATCTGCAGACAACCGGGAACCAATATCCATTCATCACGACATCAGGGCATCCAACCGGCCGTTTCTAGCCACCTAGGTTCAAGTGTAGTTATCCCAAACAGGGTTGCACATCAATCTATTTATGCGTTGTTCATTATAATTCTACGGGCTAGTCGGATGTCAGGGGGGCAATCAGCCTCTCAATAGGAAAGCCAGACATGTCAACACATAATTATATTCGTTGACTTGATAGACTATCGACATCATAAGTTGGTTAACAGACGTGCTCGATCTTCTCTGGCTTCCCGTCCCTAGGGCCGAGATCCGTCTTCAGAACACGGCCGTAAAGCTCAAGTAGTACCTCGAAGCAGACCTTGGTGATAGCAGGATCGTATCGGCCCTTGCTTAGCTCGTCGCGGATGAAGGCGTGCTGCGCCCACGCGAACTCGTAGAAGCTAAAGACCACGCCCGCATCCCTCAGTTTCTGCCGGATGAGGTCACGGCCTAGATCCGGGACGTGAGTGTCCTTGATACCGAAAATCATAGCCACCTCGGCCTTCATCTCACCGAGCTTATCGATCGTGTGGTTACTGTTCTCCGGACCTTGAGCCGACATGTCGGCCTTGGAATAAGGACCTAGTGTGCGGGAGTGGACGTCCGTCGCGAAGTATGCGACGCATCCACTAATCCGCGGATCCAGCTGCGGCACTCGTCAGTGAGGAAGAAAATCGCTTGCGGATACGATCATACACTAGCTCGCAGAGCGAGATGACCACCCAAGCACATCCCAGTGGCGCCTACACGCCCACTGCATGTGGGAAGGCTGAGGAGGTAATCAACAGTCTTGTAGGAGTCCTCGTCATACGATTTGAGGGTCTACCACACACCTTTGCGTCAGCCAGCGCTTATCCGGTAGGTTGCATGGGGGCGCAGCCTTACCTTTTTCACTTTCCACTCGTTTCCCTGATCGGTGCCTGGAACATCGTAGGCCAACGCCTCCGGCCCAGTGAAGTCATGATACGACGAAGGGGCTGCGACGATGTAGCCTTGTCCTGCGATTTGACGCGCGAATCGCGCCACCGGGCCCGTAACTAACGACGCACTAATCAGCGAGCTGCATGACCGGCGACTTGCTTGTCGGGTCAATTAAGATGATACCTTGATAGATCTCGCTGAATAACGCAACGCCAGGGAATCGACTGCCAACTCATCAGCTAACTCCTTTTGAAAGATCCTTCAATAGGAAGAA
This sequence comes from Hypoxylon crocopeplum, assembly GCA_022578875.1. Classification (NCBI taxonomy): domain Eukaryota; kingdom Fungi; phylum Ascomycota; class Sordariomycetes; order Xylariales; family Hypoxylaceae; genus Hypoxylon; species Hypoxylon crocopeplum. The sequence continues at coordinate 1,580,920 of MU399555.1, forward strand.
GAAAATCAAGGCCATACGCATCAGGATATTGGGGAATGGTGGGATGGAAGACGAAAATTCCTGCCCAACGTTAGTGCCTTGAGTTGTGGGTTGCAGTCGTTGATGAGCTCTCACTCATAGACGTCTCCTTCCCATCCACGCTCGTTTTCACATCGGCGTGACTTTCCTTGATCAGCATATTGACCGGATAAGGTATCTCCTACATGTATAGGAGAAGATGCAGCAGGATTAGTAGCCCGACTTCTATGTGGGTTACCGATACTTTTAACCCCGCGCCGGATGGCGGGTCCTCTAATGCGGGGACGAGAGGGAGCTCACTAAGCTACGGCTCCGGCTGAGATCGGCGATGTCCACGGACAACAAAATTGTAGATATCTAGTATTCTGCATGTTTTACTATTATTGGAAGGGAGTTGGTGTGGAAGAAATCTCATATTGTATAAAACTGGCGCCACGTGGTGCTATAATCTGACCATATGTAGATTAGCCATAGATTGCTACTTATGTCGGTATGCCGTCTCGAATATTAGGCTTCAGACGGCTGCATAAGATATAGACCGCTTGTAAGTGCGGGCCAAGAAGCAAAATGTATATATCATGGATCAGATGCTGTATATATAGATATATTGTAAACCAATCAGTTCCCACAGACAGCAAATTCCGTTCGCCTCTTCATAGATGAGGCACCTGAGAACTCTGTAATAGCAAGTTGATAATGCTTAAGAATCCTTCTCCAAGGATGAAGCCCTAAGGTATAAATGTTAGCTACAGTTTATAGAAGTCATTACACGAAAGCGAGGTACCTACCGATGCAACGACAATGAGCGGAGTATCCTCTTTTCGGAGATAGACCCTCCAGTACCAGTTTATAAGCCCACCTATCGTCCTCGCTAGGGTAAAAGATGGGACGTTGTACATGCCTAAGAATATCGTTAGCGAATGTCCCAATTAATCATCTGTTGCTAGGGCTCTCACCAACAGCAACGGCGATCCCGCCAGGGATATAGGCATGCCAACTCTTCCCAATCGCCTTAGCACGCAGAGCAGTGAGAACGGCGAAGATGATCGCAGAACCGATAGCAAATTCCCTGGCCATATATGGCAGCCCCTTCCCCGTGACCAATCTCGCAGTGAAGATCCATACAAAGGCAGTGGGCACTTGAAATAAGTCGCCTGGGACCTCGTAGACGGCGGTGTACAGCCTGTAGATGAATGCACTAACAACAGCTCCTACAGTGGCTCCGATGATCTGACCCCAGAATTGTGCCTTGGGCGCCGCACCAAGTAAGTGACCAGTCTTCAAATCTTGCATGAGATCTCCCGCTTGTAATGCACCGGCTTCTGATACAGCACCGGCCACCAAGTTGATGAGAACACTAGACTTGTGAGTCTGCGGAATAATAAGCGCAAAGAATAGCTGCGCCAATTTGCTGATTCCGGAAACAGGATTCAAATCCGTCTCGCCTAGTGCTCGGACTCCCATTATACTCAGTATCATAGCCATGAAAACGGCTATAACAGTTGCATATAAGGGAACTAAGTTGCCAAACGTAATGTGGATGCTGGCAACGCAGAAGAGGACCGAAATAACGAGACCGATGCTGACAGTTTTGTTCCCAACTAATTGCTCAGGAGGGGCATCGTCTTCATCCCAAGTTCTCGGAGAATCTTCCGGTTGGACATCGAAGGGATTCCCGTGTTCAATTGTCGGGCTTGGTAAGCTATTGGCATCTTCCGAATTTCTCGTCGCTACAGAAGGTCTTGAGTCGTCTTCGTTCCCCTGAACGGGCATGTAACCGGTGGATCGGCGAGAGAATATACCCCTGAATCCATTATGTTGGACTTGTCGCTTCACCAATGCGAGAAAGGATGGTCCACGCTTGAAAAGGGGGTTGAATGCAATATAACCCAGACTGACGACAGCATCAGCTAACATGATAGCGAGAGATGTCCAAACAATCCAGCCCTTGCTACCATTATCCCAGTCATCAATCGACCCTGGAGCCCAGCCTCGGTACTTTGCAAGGGGCGACAGGATTGCCCAGCCAACAACAGCTCCAATGAGCATGTGAATGGTTGTAGAAGGGCCCATAATGATTCCCTGGCCGACGTACGCGAAACTTGGATTTAGAGTCCAAAGCCAAGTATTTGCTGCCACGGTCCCAAAGATAGGAAGATTGCGAAGCACAGGGAAGAAATAGGTGCAGAGAGTGTAGAAGCCGGATATTCCAAATGTGATCAGGAGTAGCCGAATGTTGGAACTCCAGCTATACTGCGTCGTGCTCTTAATACCTCGTGGTTCGTCATTTGGCTCAGCCCTGATACCTTCGTCATTGTGATCTTCGGTCTCTAGAAGTGGTTGGTTCTCAAGCGCCAGACTACCGAATGTTGCGGCCTTTGATGTATCCAGTGCAGCACCGTTCTGAGCGTGTCCCTTGCCATGAAGTACGCCGATAAGAACAGCGGTACTGAATCCGCTTGGAAACTTCAGCTTCTCTCTGATAATCACCTGGCGCCGTCTAAGGAAGGTTAGGGGCAATTATCTGTCAAGCCCGAAACTGATGACTTACAATGGAACGGCAAATACGACACCGAAATAGCAGAGACCCAAAGACCAAATAATAAGCTTCCATATACTCAGATTTATTGGACCTTGTTCTGATGACTTTAGTAGATACTCCATGGCTGGTAACTAGAACCCGAGCCGAATTAGTTGGTTTGATAACTCTTCTGTTGAATCCGGGTTACCTACCACACCCACAAATCCACAACCAAGAGGCATGATCGCCATGCCGCCTGCCACGGACTGCACTAGTACATTCTCAACGGGGGAAAACGGGAAGGTTAGATGACGGGACAGGGCCTTAAAGATACCGAAGCCCAGGAGGCTAGAAGGCATCGTCATCATAGAAATCCAACCCGTCTGCAGCCCAAAGTACATGTTACTAAAGCAAATTCTGCAATATGCGGTCAGCATTTATTATTTCTATATTCACGGGGATTATAATAGAGTGCAGGGCCGTATTCTGTGAGCCAGAACCCCATAACGAAGGAAAAGCGCCCAACATGTGCTAGAAAGGGATACGACTAGCTTCAGATGCTACTCACACCAGCCCAACAACCAGACCAGCAGCAACTCCTCTAAGCGTGAAGTGCCGACCTTCCGGAAGATATTTTACATCTTCTACATCTTCGTCGGCCTCGGGTGGATACGGAGGCGGCGCATCATCGATGCTTCCTCTATCGGGAGCCATGATAGCATACGTGGACGGAGCGAGATAGGACAGGTTGCCGACCAGTAATCAATGGCCAATATATCGATTTTAAAGACAGTTGCTACCTATAAGTTGTAGTATATAATATTTAGCCCATCGTCAAGAGGACACTTCGTCGTCAAAGGTTGACCAAATAAAGTGAAAGGAAGTATGAGATGACGGACGGTTCCGATAGTGATAGCTTACCAAGCCGGAGATATCAATAAGATCAATAAGGTGCTATCCCACAGCGGCTAATACAAGGCTCCACATTCCCAATCATCGGGGCAATTGCCAAGACTTCGCTTCAGTGCTCCGGTATTAGTTTGCACATAGGTACCGATGATACCAATAATTACTTATGTGTACACCTGGCCATTACCGTTGAATACAAATGAGACATGAGTATGTCAATGAAGAGATGGCGAATCTAATAATATCTTATAGTCCCTGCAGCTGTACCAAGTGTGGAAAGAATAACATGCGGTTGGGTCATAGGTATGTGCCCAGTTAATCGCAGTATGACAGCATCACGCAGTCCGATTTAGAAACATCAAGGTTCCATGTTACAAGGTAGGCGCTTCCGTAACCTAATATATGTTAAAAGGTGAAGTGCCGTACTCTAATAACATTCATCTTAACCATCCTGTTAAATAAATGTGGTCAGTTACGATGCCAAAAAGGGACCATGGGATTAACCTCTCCGAAAAGACGGTATTCAAGCTCAAGAACTTGGGAAATCAGAAATTCGATGTTACGAGAAGGGATGATATTTGGGGTTTTGACCAATTGGATTGTCAACTTTTCACCCCTCAAACCCTGAGCCTTGTCCAGTTGTTACCTCCTGCTGCTCCTAGTCGGTTATCGGCACCCCCAACTCCCTCCTCTTCCCTGCTATAGTAGTGTCTAAATCAGGCTAGCGCGGGGTGGAAATCAACTGCATCCCGAACTCGGCTTAACGTTTTTTATTTCTTTTTCCCTTCGTCATCTCCAGGCCAAACGCACTTTTCAAGAGACGTGGAGATCGCTATACGCTTAGCCATTGTCTTTGGTCTCGGATTTCCATAATGTCGGACGGAGTCAATGGCCAGACGGCGACCGACAGCCCATCGGAAACTCGTGATGCCTCTCAGCGATACTTGAGTACGAGAGGCGATGACTACGACGTAAGAATCCTACGTACTGTGCGCACCTTGCAATTGTTCACCGCTCATCATTACTGCTAGCTTTCCTTCGAGGAAGTCGTTCTGAAAGGCCTAGCTACCGACGGCGGCCTTTATATCCCAGAAGCGATTCCTTCGGCGAGCAATTGGCAGAGCTGGAAAGATCTGTCTTTCCCCGATCTCGCCCTTGAAATCCTGTCCTTATACATAGCACCAGATGAGATCCCGCGCGACGACCTGAAGGGTATCATTGACCGAAGCTATTCAACCTTCCGTGCTCCTGAGACCACCCCGCTGAAGCATCTCCACGACGACTTATATCTACTAGAACTCTTCCACGGCCCTACGTTCGCGTTCAAGGACGTTGCTCTACAATTCCTAGGCAACCTATTCGAATATTTCCTGGTCCGAAAGAACGTAGGGAAGTCAGGTACTGACCGACACCATCTTACCGTGGTCGGCGCCACAAGTGGCGACACTGGGTCAGCAGCCATCTATGGGCTCCGCGGAAAGAAGGATGTGTCGGTGTTCATACTACACCCTAAAGGCAGGGTCAGCCCCATCCAGGAGGCGCAAATGATCACAGTGTTAGACGCCAATGTGCACAACCTAGCAGTCACAGGCACGTTCGACGACTGCCAGGACATAGTGAAGGCTTTGTTTGCCGACCCAGATATCAACTCGACTCTAAACCTCGGAGCCGTCAATTCCATAAATTGGGCTCGAATCCTAGCGCAGATCGTTTACTACTTCCACTCTTACTTCTCACTTGTGAAGTCGTCAGGGCTCAACCTCGGTGAGAAGGTCCGCTATGTCGTGCCAAGTGGCAACTTCGGCGACATCTTAGCAGGCTACTTCGCACACAGGATGGGCCTTCCCGTTGAGAAACTGGTTGTTGCAACGAATGAGAACGACATTCTTGACCGATTCTGGAAGACCGGAAGATATGAAAAGAAGCCCGCTTACGGTCAGGAAGCCCAAGGAGGTTTGACAGTCGACGGTGTCAAGGCACACGAAGATGGCGTCAAGGAGACGCTGAGCCCCGCAATGGATATCCTCGTCTCGAGTAACTTCGAGCGATTGCTCTGGTTCCTGGCTTACGAGTTTGCGGCCGTCGCCGGGATGGACGATGAGTGGAACAGGAAGCAAGCAGGCCAGGAGGTTGCCGCTTGGATGAAGCAGTTGAAAACAAGCGGTGGGTTTGGCCCAGTCTATCAGGACGTGCACACGAGCGCCAAGCGCGACTTTGAAAGCGAACGGGTGAGCGATTCGCAGACGGTGGACACGATTAAGAACTGCTTCAGAAAAATCGGCTATGTCCTAGATCCTCACTCGGCAATCGGTGTAGCTGCATCGCTACGGTCGATGGTCCGTTCCAAAGCACCACATATTTCTCTTTCCACAGCACACCCAGCCAAGTTTGCTGGCGCAGTTGAGCTTGCATTGAAGGATGAGCCCGAGTTTAGCTTTGAGGAGAAGGTGCTCCCGCCGGAGTTTTTAGGATTGGAGACGAAGGAAAAGAGAGTCAGTGACGTTGACAACGATTGGCAAAAGGTGAGGGACCTCGTCAAGAAGCAGGTGGAGGAAGAGTTGAAGGGCCTAGCATAGGACGGCGTTTAGACTCGGAAGACTTGCATCAAAAGCATTGCTAGATCATTTGCGTTGTACTCGTTTATGCTTGTATTCGGACGCGGAGATTAAAATCATCAATCAATACCCTTATAAAAAGTTACACATATTGACTACTAGAGACCGTGATCATGAAGCCGTTTACTTGCCAGAAGACCATCATACACGACGTGATATCAACATACAAGTATCAAGATATATAACTTTCCATGGGCGCGATGTGACCGTTAAACAGACCAGTTCGCATATCTAACATAATAAGACACTCAAAAGGGTTTACGTGGCTAATCAACAGTAGCGTACAGAATGTTGCTCACTTAAAAACACCGACAATGTACCTATACAGCAATCGACGCTTGTCACACCCCTTATGAACACTACCTACGCTGGGAGGTTCTACTTGATAAGTGGCAATACTCGAGGGAAGAATATCTGGAGTGAGACGATTCATGAAAGCTAACGTTGTTATATTTACTACGACCATATGCTGCTATATTACTATCCCAAACAAGCCTTGTTACTTTTCATGTCCCGCTTCATTCCACGTTATCAACAGCATTATTCATCTCCTCTCAAGGCAGGCTCTGCACGGGGTAACTCTGATCAGGCGTGACGACCTCTCCATTCAGCAGTTGCGTGTCCTTGTACTATATCACCACCAAGTCAGCAATAGACATCTCTAAGCGGTAGATCTTGAAAACCATGTATCACAGCTATAGGAAACCTATCCCACGGCTAACCAGCTCTCTATATATACCTATATTAGGCGTGTAAGAAACAAAGGAAAGCACTCACAGCAGGATAAACAATCAACCCCTGAGCATAGTCGATAACCGACAAGGTCGTAAACCCCTCGCCGTCGCCGAACTGGCCGCTCCAGGTGCTCGTGACGGTGTAGTTGCCGAAGAGCTGCGGACCGCCGATGGCGCGGCTGGCCGGCGCCGCGTCCGTCGCGTTGACCGTGTAGTTGGCCGCCGTCGGCGCTAGCTCCGCGGCCCCCGTGTCGATCCCGAATGTCCACAGGCATGTCGTGTCCGCGTCGTCGCACACCCGTGACAGCGTCTCGATCGTCCATTCCGCCGCTACGGCCATGGATAGCGGGGCCGCGAGGGCGGTGGTCGCCGAGAGGAGGGCGGTGGTCAGGAGGGTGGTTGTGAGCTGCATTTTGGCTTGCGGTAGGAGGTAGGTAGGTATTAGGTTATTAGGTATTACACTACACCTATGGATATGTTTGTTCAAACGAATGACTTGGAGTAAAGGTTACTCAGTATTGCAGGGCTGAAGCTGAGCTGAGCTGGTGAGAGATAGTTAGTGTATATACCTAGCCTACCTAGGGAAATGCCTCTATCTATATATGCACGACGTCTACGAGCCGTTTGCCACGCGGACCAATGTCTACGGTATACGATGCGCATGCGACTATTCGCGGCACAAAGGGCATCACTGACCACCCGTCTGGAATTTATTGCAGTCTATTCACCGACCGCTATTCCCCTTGACTTGGTTCGCCTGGCTCCCTACATGCCTTACCGCGCCATGCTACATGTTCATTTCAGGCATAAAGCCGAGGGGCTCGTATCCAGGAAACGAGCAGCAGTAACGTTCAATTTTCGAGAGAGAAATAAAACCCTTCATGGCCAATTCAAGGGTGGGTTTACCCGGCACTCGACGTTCCATTCGATCGATCTGTTGATTTTGTGTGTGGAGGAGCCCGATTCTTGTTTGAAGATCTTTGATCACGTTGGGACCGGTAGGCGGCAGATGAACGGGATCGGCGTTGCCAAGCTTCGTATTCCACAGAGGCGACCGCAGCGCCCCTTGCAGATGGTAGGGTGGCAGGGTGGCAGGCGGGGGAAAAGAGAAGAATGCTAGGACCGCGTGCCGCCCTCCTTGACCCCTATTTCATGATGAGAGCTGCAGCAAACGTAGCAGCCCTAACCAACGGTGTAGAGAAAGGGCGTCCGGAATGATTGGGCGCGGCTTCTCGCATCATCTGCGTAGTACGTAACCGCTCGTTTATGTGACGAGGAGATACAGTAATAACATCATGTATATCGATGTGTGACCTGTCAGTCCAGTCTGTCTTGTGAGTGCGGGGCTCTGGTTCGTCCATTTGGAGATCTGCGTCCAAACAGGGAAGGTGAACATTCTGGGTTAGAAGATTCGAAGTGAAGAGCAGATTTCTTAGTGATCGCCGTAGTTGAGAGAGGCGTCTGGATGGACAACTTTTAGTATGTATTCGTTGGAATGTTTTAGATGTATGATATGACCAGCCCCAAGACAGACTTAATATTAAATCCAGCGTTCAAGCTCTAAAACTATTGATGATATGGCAGACCCCAAGGTCTCCCTGACGAGGAAATACGGGTAATGAGGAGCTCTTATTGTGCTTGAGACCATTCTGATGACACAAATATAGGTTTAGATTCTTGTGTGCATGATTAAAAATGTCAATTTATGTTGATGACTTAGCCCCTAAGCATCATGTCCTTTCGAGTAAAAACTCCCAGTAGAATATATGGAGCGGTTAGAGAAAGTATTCTATACCTGAGTTCGCTCTCATACGTATAGTATAACCTTTCCGGGCTCTAACACCAAGGCATCGGGTGCCTATCATTTCCCGTGAACGCCTTGGATGGTTGACCAACAGCCTTTGCATACTGGATGATAGGAAAAAAATCGAGATCCAGTACACGGAATATCTAGTTCAAACACGCGTAAATTTATCCCATCTCTATACACAATTGTGCTATGCACGGTATACCTCTAGATGACGATACCCCTCTTCGCCCAACCATATCGGCCTTTCCAGGCCCACAGAACCATGACTGATCCGATCCAGATGGATATTGTCATAGCCCAGAATGTGGACGAGTAACATTTTTTGCCAAAGCAGAAAATATCTTCATCAGATCCATCTGCTGACAAAGGTGAATCTCGAGCACCTGCTTGATAGACTGCTGAGTAGATGAGACCCCACATCGTAGAGCCTACGGCCGGCGTGAGCGCGATAATGCCGAAGTTGGTACCGAAGTTCTCGACTCCCCAGATCATCGTGACGATAATAGGCATCAGGCTGAATACTGCACCGTACCCAGCTCCGATCGAGCTAGACACAATCCAGAAACGTTCTCCATGGTCCTGAACCGCGCCGGATGCTAGTACACACGTCCCAATAGACAGGCTCAAGGAAGCAGCAACGAACAAAGCCACCCGTGAGACCGATAGCTTCTGCCTCAGTTGCGGGAGGGTCGTTGGGAATCCCGTTTGGACGTATTGACTATGAGGGCTCGGTGACAGGAGGTCACTTAGGGACGCTGCAAGTAGACGCGCAACGGTACTCACGGTAGCCATGATGGAAACGTGAGTTGCTGCTGATGTTTCGTTTGATTTCATTTTTGGAGAATATAGCGTTCCAATAACGGTACCGAGATTGTTGATGAACGCTTCTCCTGGTCCGATGATGAGCCAGAAGCCAATGGCAAACCACCACATTGTGTTATCCGTGAGGAACCTCCTGGTTTCGGCATTGAGAAGCCAGGTCTTTTTCAACTTGGCATTATCATCCTCGCCTTCGTCGTCTCTGGAAGGATCCATGACTCCAGCATCATCATCGATGGCATCGATCGTACCGTAGTCCCGATCAGCCCGGCGGCGGAATATCTCGCTTCCCTCGAGGAGCCCGCTCCTCTCGAGCTCTTCTACCGCTCCATCTATGAGGTCCTCCTCATCTACAATTCGTAACGAGAATGCGCCAATAAGCCCAAGAGCAGCTAGAACGATGCAGAGGAAGAGGAAGAAATGGAAGACATTTACGTCTCCTCTGGCCCCGTCCGGTTGTCTTTCGTAGAGAAGTCGACTACCGACCTGGCTAAGAACCATACCGCCAAGGCCGAACGATGCGATAGGAGCAACCAGCATCAAGCCTCGGTATCTACCTTTGCCAAAATTCTTGGCACATGTGGTGATAGCGCCCACATACAGGCATGACGTTCCAACACCGATAGCCACAAAGGCAAGGATCATGGGAGGAAATGTGGTCTTGATACTCTGTCCACCACCACTGACTTCTGCTAGACCCTTGTGATACATGCCGGCAGCTAAGCCATAGCCACCTCCAAGCAGGATTGTGGACAACAAGGCCAGCGGGCTTGGCCCTACCCTGTCACACATGTACCCAATCGCCGGGACGGGTGTGTACATGGCGATGCTCATGGCGCTGGCAATGCCATTGATCTGGAACTGGGTGTAATGTAGTCGCGACTGAAACAGGTGGCCGTAGAGCGAGAACGCGGTGACGGATCCAGCACAGAGGGAGGCGACGATAGACACGAAGAAGGCAAGGGCGCGCAGGGCACGGGTCTTGTGCCAGAGCTTCGGATTCGAGGTAGCATCGCTGATAGAGGTCTGAGAACTCGGTGAACTTAAGGTGGAGGACGAAGGAGAGCGTAGGAGCGGCGCAACGGACTGATCGGAGGTCGATGGGGTCGCCATGATTGAAATGCGTTTACGAATCGCTGGTACCACTAAGTTCGCTCTCTTTAAAAGGTTTAGAGAGGCGACGGGAGAATGGGAGTTTCCCCTCTCCTTCGCGTAGGACAATCGAGGATGAAGAGCTCAGGTCATAGCTCTGACGTGCTTACAACACATACGTAACGCCGAACCAACAGCTAACCTTATCTAATCTGAATCTAGCCGTGTTGTACGACATAAGGTTGTTCGGTACGTACCGCTTAGTACGCTAGCGCAGCTCCACCAGACGATCTCTCAGCCAATAAATCAACGAGGGTCAACATGCAAGAGCACTTTTGGGTAACTCCAACGCATGCCAGCTGGTACCTACCTATACCTGGTACTCTCCTATAATGCATACGGTAATGCCTCAAATACACTTATCGAGGTTGGCGTGGTAATTGTGGCATTGCGCTACTGGAAAATCAACATCGAGTGCTTTCATGTTATCCAACGTACCTAAATATCTCAAGCAAGACAAATACAAAGGACCTTCAACATGGTCAGTTATAATATGGCCTCTGGGCGAACTCTATAGAAGTGAAATACCCAAATCTCCCACCGTCCAATGCTTCATCAATTACCACATCCTTTGTCGATAATAGGGAGAAGTATCAAGAAGACACAACCTAAACAAGCTATTCGAAGCTCAGTGTAGCATATGGCTGTTATTTAAGTAGCGCAGACGCCACGCTCGAGTCAGTACCTCGTTACGGTTGTCTTATGAAGAATGATACCTACTGAAATACTGGCCATAAGTCTAGAAGATGTGTGAATATAAACCCAACGTAATGCATTGTTTGTCTACTCTTGTCCAAACTGGATAGTACGGGGATGGTGTTTGACATTCGCGATCCCTTGTTGCATATACATAGTAGATGCCTATAGTTCGAATCATGGACCTGAACTTGGATATTAGGATTATTATAATGTAAGGTATACTAGCAGATCATGATAACAATCAATGAACTGTACTTGTATAACTCGACGCTATGATTAATGTTATTGTTAGCAGCTTGAGTATTCTCTATCTATGTACTCAATAGTAAACATCGTAGACACCTGGGTTGTTGTACTGGTACCTTAGGCAAGAGTAAGGGAATAACAAGCGAGGAATCGTATCTTTTTCTTGGTATATATGTCGAAAGAACACTCCTGCTTGTTCCTTCCGCCTCTAACCCAACCCCTTCTTTCCTTTCACATAGGCTGCCTCGTTAGTTAGGGCTTGTGATGTTTGTAGTAATACTAAAATAACCTGGACAACTGTTGCTTAGGAGATACCGTGAATAAAGTCACATGTATCCATAACGGCGGACGATGGGTCGGAATAACCTAATGTACTAGGTACCTAGGTAGTCCTTAGGCATTGCCGTCGCTAAACAAGACCTCAGGAATCGACGTGTCTCCTTAACCATTCCCTAGTTTGTCGCCGCAAACCATCTTTTTATCCACTTTGACTCTCTCTTCTTCCACACCAACCTTTACCTTGACTTTCTCTTCTACGCTGAATTTACATATCCTAATCTGCGGTGAAGACAAATCGCCGACCAATACAGCACGTCAAACATCACAGTATCCGAGGCAGATCATCGAATCCATAATACGCCCGTCAAGGATCGTAGCCGGTCCTTTGTATTCGAAATCGTAAGTCTACACATCCATTTAAATCCAGTCCTGTTGCTGTTTACATTTAATCTTTCCTTCCCACAAGTAACTCCCTCGGCCCCCCATCCCGAGAACATCTTTCTTCAAGCTGAAGGAAGCCAATTCCGTCCCTAGCACCTTTATTCCTTTTTATCTACCTAGCCTTACTGAATCCTTGGCCGACAACCTGCTCACAATGGATATTGTCCAAGGTGCCTCTCAGCTTGCCTCGAGCGAGGAGAACTCTAGCTCTGAGGAGGAGGTAATTGTTTACGACAAGGAGAGGGCTAAGCGTATCCGCATGGGTCTGCCAGTTAGTAATAATGAAGCTTTTGGTATGTTTCTAACTAACGAAGGTAACAGGTGGCGAAGGGAAAAGTTGCAGAACCGACAAGCACAATCTCAACTCCTAGCGCCGCGGATTCCCTGGGCGCCCCTTGCTCTACGAAGTCTACAGCTTCCTCCGACAAGCCTGCAGCTGCCTTGCCGAAGCCTTCAGCTTCGATGAACGGGATGTGGACACACCCCTACTACGACCAGACGGGTAACGATGGCCGCGGTTCATTGGCCCCTGGACCAGATGATGCAGAGCGCGCTCAGCTGATTTCCGAGCACTGGCTTCGTGCTATGAACTTCTTGGATGAAGACCCCGCCACGAGTACCAACCACTCCATGAGCCGTTCCAGCGACGAGGGCACTCCTCATGTCACTGGTTCTGTCGCCGCCTCTAGCGAGGAGTACTTCGAACCTCCGATGACTAGTGAGGAACAGGCCGAACGACAGCATTGGGAGGCTCTGAAAGCCAACATGGCCCGTCTCGGATTCGACCGCTCCCCTTTCGTGCCGCGCACCTTCGCAGAGTTCCGCGAGTTCCAGAAGGGTGGTAAGGGATCGAAGAAGCAGACTTCTGCTGCGGAGACCGGGCATGTCGCTGTCGGCATGAACAAGCGCCTGGTGCAGGCCAGCATGGCGGACGGCTTGACGCTAGTTACTGGCAGAAAGTCGATCTGGTCCGAGGACTGCAAGCAGAACGGACATGTCGACTGGCCAACACCAGAGGAGTACAAGCAGAGTGGCACGACCTTACCTCTTCCTCGCGTGCAACAGCTCGACCCACAGTTCGCTCATCTCCGACCCCAACTCCCACGATTCGGCCCTGACGTTCCACCCAAGTACCGTCAAGTTGCCGAGTGGGCGCTTCGACCGAAGTTCGATGGCGTAACTACGGAAGAGGCCCCCGACTTGGAGCTTCCGACGGCGGAGATCGAGCTGGAAGGGCTCGACTCTTTCACTCGTCAACTCATCCTCGACATCGACAACGAGGAGTGAGCAAATATCCACTCTCCGGTCACAACTGCCATCACCAACCTGACTTTCTACATCAATATATAGACGTAGGGGCTATCTCGGGACGATGAACGATAGGGCAGTGGATATCAACCGACATTGTGTGGGTGGAGGCACAAAGGGATAATGGTAACAATGATACCTGTATACTTCCTAGGCTTAGGTAGTACATACATACATAGTAACTGAGGTACTTGACATTGAACAAGGGACTTGACATACTTGACATTGAACGAGGTACCTAAGTACTTGACATTGAACTGGAGGTCGTCTTGAATTGCACGTGATTAACTGACCCGCAATCTTAAACCTGCAGGTCCACTTGAATTTTTGGTGCATTGGCGCATTGGCCACCTCGAGTACCTATGTATATATACGCACGGACCAGAAAAACACTAAAAGATTAAGCCCTACACGGTACTAGCGTACCTCCCCTCCGAAATTTTGGCGAGCCCACACTGCCAAACTTCTAAATTCCTTTGATTGAATTTCTGGAGTCTCCTACAACTTTTCATTCTCGCGAACAAATTTCCGACAATCTCATCACCCACCAATTCCCTTCTCGATTGCCAACTGATCTAGTCAGGTACGTCTAGTATTGCTTATTCTTATCTGCGACTTGATCTTGCGAAGACTGCGAAGACTGCGAAGATCCAATCTCTGCAATTGCGCTGTCGTCAAGTCTTCCTGTTCGCCTGTCCCCAATCTCTTCCATCAAGTTTTTCTCTTTCATCTCCATCTCAGGCTAACCACTATCTTCTCTGACTAGAAACCGCAATCATGGGTATCTCTCGAGATTCTCGCCACAAGCGCTCCGCCTCTGGTGCCAAGCGCGCCTTCTACCGTACGTGAACACCGCAATCCGTGTGACCTTGCTTGCAAGGCACCTCCTATAATCGAAAGCCCGTATGCTTCATTTTTGTGATCATACGTTCTGACCTCCTCACCAGGGAAGAAGCGCGCTTTCGAAGCCGGCCGTCAAGAGGCCAACACCCGAATCGGTCCCAAGCGAGTCCACACTGTCCGCACCCGTGGTGGTAACCACAAGTACCGTGCTCTACGTCTCGATTCCGGCAACTTCGCCTGGGCCTCCGAGGGTTGCACCCGCAAGACCCGTGTCATCGTTGTCGCTTACCACCCTTCCAACAACGAGTTGGTCCGAACCAACACCCTGACCAAGTCCGCCGTCGTCCAGATTGACGCTGCCCCCTTCCGCCAATGGTACGAGTCCCACTACGGCCAGCCCCTCGGCCGCCGACGCCAGCAGAAGTCCGGCAAGGAGGAGGAAGTAGTCAAGAAGAGCTCGTCCGTCGAGCGAAAGCAGCAAGCCCGATACGCGGCCAGCGGCAAGGTTGAGAACGCCCTAGAGAAGCAGTTCGAGGCTGGTCGTCTGTACGCCGTTATTGCTAGCCGCCCCGGCCAGAGCGGTCGCTGTGACGGATACGTCCTCGAGGGAGAGGAGCTGGCTTTCTACCAGCGCAAGCTACACAAGTAGGCGCATCATCGTGGTGGAGGTTAGGTTTTGAGGTCACTGCAACAAAATACCACACGCAATGGCACCGGTGTTCATGGGGTCTGCTCATCTTCGGCATGGAAAGGGATCACGTCTATTAGGTTCAGATCAATAAAAGATCACCAAAGAGCATTGCAGTGTCGCTTGCACCATCACGTCTATCATATGATTACTTCTTTTGCTACAATGAAATAATTACCTGACTCCAGCCTATTGTTCTTTAGACTATGGAAATCCGCCGACTTAAGAAACTCGGTAGGGCCTGTGTATAACGATTTTAATTCTCAATATTCCCTAAGGCGCTGGTTAGAACGAGTGTTCCCCCTGCAATGTTAATCCGCTGAAGTCATCGCTCTTATTGTAATACGACATCATTCTTTGAGTCATCCCATTTTAGGCATGAATGATCAATTCCAACAATAGTACAGTTACACAGTCTTCTCATCATCGTCAATGGAAATGCCATCACTGATACCTCACTGCTAGGAACCGCCTGCCTGGTACTGAGATTGGATATAGACCTTCTAGTTGTAGGACTATTCAGTCAAGGCCCACCTCATTCACCTCACACATGTCAATATCACACCGGACTAAGTAATGCCTTAGATAGGTAGGTAGCAGGCAAAAACAATGGTCATGATAAGAATCTGGTATTCATCGAACTACCCTAGCTCTGGTTCTATACAATGATCATTCCATTCACGATGGTGGCGTGAGAACGTAATTTTTTTCTTACTCCCCTAGTATGCATGCAACCCCCCCTTTCACCGACAAGAGAAAAAAAGTTCATCCCCGGGGCTCGATCTGATCTGGTCTCACTCACTCACTCTCGCACGCACGCACGCACGCCTGCCGCGAAAGAAGTAGTAGTAGTAGTAGTAGTAACGTGGTAAGGTAGGCAGAAAAAAAAGCCTATTACCAGTCAAGATGAACTCATACACACAAAAACTGTTCTTGCCTTTAAAAGTCCGGCCGCCTGAGCGTAGCCCGCCCCCCTCCTTCACCCGGCCCTGCCAGAGCGTAAACGCCCAAAGCGAAAAAAGACAGCAGGTCCAATTTCTGAAGAAAAAGGGGACCCTGCAAAAAAAAACAACCATAAAACCTGACTTCGTGGATACCCTGACATGACGGATAAAACGTGCGACATCGACTGCTTGCTTGCTACTACTCCCTCTGCTCTCTCTCTACCTCCTGGTGGATCGGTTGACTACAATTACCGTAGAAGTTACTTTGTACAAGAATATGAACGAGGTGAACCAGGAGGTTGATGATGAGAGCAGGGTAAGGGGAAGAATGAGGGACCTCGCTCAGGCGAATTGTCGCTTGAGTTCGGCCCACTTGCCCTGGAGAGTCTCATGCTGGGAGTTAATCTGTTGGAAAATAGTTAGTCGAAGCTCTTTTGGGGGGGATGTATGATGCCAGTGTATCCGCTTACCTCGGCATAACGCATCTTCGTCTGCACAAGCTCCTCTTCAAGTTCTTGCAACTCCTTCTCGAGTCTTCTGTTTTCCTCGTGGACCTTCTCGTTTCGTTTCATGAGGTCCTCTCGCTCAAGCTGCCAAGCCTGCTCTATCTCCTCAGGCTGCTTCTCGATGACGTTACGGAGTTCTTTGACCTGGCCATTCAAGCTCTCGTTCTTGTCTTTCAGCTCCTCGTTCTCGATCTTGGTATGAACTAGGTCTGTGGTTACGGTCGCCTGTTCACGATCACTTGCCTCGAGTCGCTCTTCAAGTTTGCGAATTTTGATGGCGTAACTCAGGTTCGACATCTTCAGCTGCTCGAGTTCCTTCTCCCGCTCTCTCTCGGCGCGTGTCTTCTCTTCCCACTCCGTGGTGTAGGATTTGAGAAGTTCAGGTGTGATTTTAACCTCGCATGCGTCTCGAACTAATTGGTCTGCTCGATAGACTTCCTTGTCGATGCTAGAAGAACTGCTACCAAAAAAGCCGTTCTCGAGAATGCTACCAGCAGTCGGCGATTGGTCGATGTACACATCGAACAGCTTGTCTCTGAGGAAGCTTGTTAATTGGGACATATCCGTCATGGCAAGGAGTGTTGCCGCGTTCTTCTGCATCAAGACGATACCAAATTTCAGGACCGCCGATAAGCCTTCCGAGAAGATGAGATCGTAAATTCTCAGCACGAGCTGAAGAGGGAACCGATACGCGAAAAGGGTAAGGAACCATTGCGTCGCATACAGATGGGGAGAGATCCCGCGACGATGCAGATGGCAATACAGAGCGGGCTCGAGATCTTCCAATAGTCGCTCAAACTGGTACAGGTGCATGTGCAGACCTGGCATGTCCTGAACGAAGAGGTCGCGTAGTTTGTATTGGTTCATTAGCCGGATCAGAAGACAGAATGCCTCTTCCTCCGGCATATTGAAAAGGATTGGCATGATCAGGAAATTCATTCCTTGCGCATAGCCAACTGCTTCATCATAGAGTGCGTAGGCCTTGCAGACGCCAAACAGGCCATCTTGCAGGCCAGCAGCGGCCGCGTACTTCGAAAAGCTTGTCCGGGCGCCCAGATCTCTCTTAATAGTCTTCTCGAGTTTCTGGAGCGTTGCCGCATCTTCCTTGTCCTTCCTCTTTCTCTCCGCAATTGCTAAAGCCTGAGCTTTTAGGACGGCCTCGGATGGCTCAGGTGGGGTCGGCAGAGGCTTCTTGCCGCTGACTCCGGACACTTCTGAATGTACCGAAGAGGCTGAAGATGCAGTAGCATCTCTTTCAGAACTCAAGTTGCCATTGCTGGAAAGGCTCACTGACGTGCCGTTGCTGTTCCTATCCTTGTCCTTATCCGAGCCTCGAGTCGCCAGGTCTTTATACAGCTTCTCAAGATCTTCATTCTTACTCTGAGCAAGCACCTGCCATACCACACCGCGGATCACATTGGGAATACCCGTAGCGATTGCCCTGTTAAGTTCCTCTGGGTTTGTTCTTGCGACAGCAGCCGGTCCCTCGTAGACGACCGATTGCCACAGATCCCAATCAACTTGCGCATCAGAAATAGTTGAAGGGCCAGCAGACACACCTGAGACGGTGCCCGGGGCTAGATTCGTATCCGCATTCGGCGGTAGCGGGGAAGCAGGAGGTTGCGTGGTGGCGTTCCCGTCTTGACCATTCTCACCGGTCGAGCTTAGAATGCCTACGGTTGCTCCTTGATGCTTATCCTCGTCGCCAGGAGTAAGAGAGATACCGGCCTCTTCTCGCATTCGTACCATCTTGAACCTATCCCTCAAGCTGTTTCTCGACAGGCGAGGCCCGCCCTCGCCTTCATTCTCCTCCTCGAGTTTGCTGAGCATCATCTCGGGGTTGCTCGTTAACGTGGCAATTGAACTTGCCGTGTTTCTTCGCGGTGACGTAGCAGCTGTGACAGGCGGCGATGTAACAGTCTCTTTTTCCTTATGCGTAGAATTTCGCGATAACCAAGCGAATGGACCTGTGATCTTTCGAGACGGGGGTACTGGGTTGACTGCGGGCGCTGGAGGTGGAGCAGCAGCAGTAGAGTTACTAATAGGATTCGGGCTTGTCTTCGGCGGAGATTCTGTGTTGGGAGGAGTTGGAGACCATGGCATGGAAGGCAAAGAGGCGGTAATGTTACTAAGAGAGAGCTTCTTTGACGGTCGTTTCTCTACCACTATAGGTCGCTCTTCTGGAGCTTGATGAGCCGGCGTAGTTGATGGCTTCTGTATGTTGACATACGAACCTTTGGGCTGTTCTAGAGCTCCGTCGCTAAGGTCAACATTGTCTAAGGACGCATTCGAGTTGCGCTTAGATGTGGTCGTGGGTATGGTAACTGTGGTATTCTCGTCCTCTACACCATTCTCTTTTTCTATGAAGTCCCCGTTTAACTTCTCTTTGGGCGATGGAGTCTCTGGAGATTCGGGGATTCTATCTGCAGCGCCGCTGCTAGGTCGTGGTGATAGTTTGCGATTCGTGAGGGACCTTACGGATCCCGTGTCGACAGCATCCTCGAAGGTGTCCTGTATACAATTGGAGGTTAGCAGGTCTAGGTCCCATAGCGCGATGTTATGTGGCCAATCCCCATCGCTGTAGGTAGACGAGGGGTCTTGCACGTGAAGATGACTACGTACCGTGTCCTTGTCCGAAGGAGTTGGCGATCCATTGACCTGGGGAGCAGCGTCGGGCGAGTGCGGCTCCTCTGGGCCCGACATGATGGCTACCAGTAATGAATCTGTATTCGGTGTAGCTGTCGAATACCGATTCAGTGCGAAGTAGTTGCGTCGAGAGGTACTATAACATCTATCGAGTCTAGGCACGCGATTGGGGACAAAGAGGTACTGTTCAGGAGATAACCGGAATGGATGCGGACAACGCGACGCGGCGGGATCGAGCAGGCGTCTTGGATGTGCTGAAATAGAATTGCCGGATATTGAAATACAGATCGCAGACCGTGAGAAGAAAAGTGCATTGCTTGGGAGAAGCGAAGAAAAAAAAAGAGGTGAAATTGAAGGATGTACTCAGATTCACCGTCGTTTGTAATTGTTTCCCCTTCCCCCTTCGCACGAACTGGACTAAAATGACTAGGATGCGGTGGAGTTTTGCTGGGAATGGCAGAATGGATCTTGAAATCCAATTGCGATGCACGGACTTGGACAGTACTAGCGCTATGGAAACGACGGTACCTAGTGTCGCGCTAGAAACGCCCACTAACAGCCCACTACCATCTTTAGTTCAGGGGGTTCCCTTAAGGCTTATCACCGCCTATCGTTCTTTTTTCATTCATTCAGGTCTGTAGCACAAACATGCATCAATGTTCCAACACCGCAGACAAGACTGGACGCCTCGCTGCAAGAACGAAATTGAAGGTCTGAGCTATCTGCAAAAAATCTATGATCACAATTTTAACTTATGCTGCATCATCTAACCCCCTCTACCACAACCGAGCAACGTGACATCATCGCCGGGACTACGAGCATGACATACATCCATGGCTTTGTCTTATTTATCAATGCCCGGGTCTTCTCATCAGAACGCCTATTCACAACGTTTCTAAATTAAGCTCAACGAGAACTTCCATGTGAAGGCACATCAGCATCAGCATTAGCACCAACCACTTGAACAGCCACGTTACGTTATCGGGTATTTTCGAAGCTTACAGGACTTCTAGAAGCACTATGCTATAAGAAGCTTCATTGGCTTACTAGGTGATGAGATCGATGCGATGCCGCCTTTTCAGCCTGCATTGGGCCATAGCCAGTCATGTGTGTCGAATCTTACCAACCAAGATGTACCCTGCATTGCCTATTGTTTAGCCCCTTGGAAACATTGTCCAATGATCTGCCAGATGATATAAGGCTCTATGGCGCGAGAGAAGCTGAGAGCTTGTCACTTGAATAAATTGTCTGTTTGCACTATAAGAGAGACATGTGCTATTCACTCTCTATTTCTCTTCAGATTTATAAGGATCACCGTTGTTAGTAATACTAAAACGCTATCTTCTTCGTCGCTGTAACCCTTTTTAAACTAGGTGTTTACATTCCAGTCAGCCCGGGACTTAGCTAGAAAAGCCGTTATAACGTAAATGGCTCTTCTTAGATGGTGTGCTCGGTAAGTCTAAACTTCCCCAAAGCTTGAATTGTCGACTCTAAAAGAACCTTAGTCAACACCGTTTATGTCTAAGATGCGGCAGTGAGCCGCCGCGCCACCGGTCCGCAGCTAGCGCACATGCGTCTACTCCTGTAGGATCTCATTGTCTTAGCTACGTTCCAACGAAAATAAACACCTCGACCTTTCTTTCATATGCCGTGTTTTAGAACCAGCTTCAGATCGATGTCATTCTGTCTAGACAGGTATTTTCGAGGTTTTACTATTCCCAATATCTATGTGTCTAACCTCGTGCCGAGCCGGTGGAGGGACTAGTGGGATGTTTACACTACGTAAGCACACACCAGACAACGAGGCGTATATCTGATTATTTCTATATGATGTAGAAACATTGAAGCCTTTTGGCTTTTTCTCGGCATGTAGAAGGCGCTTCTATGACCTAGAAATGGGGCAAGATTGACTGCGGTTGCGAATCGGAGCGCCATTATATACATGTTCTTAGTTCCACAAGGGAGTATACCTACATGTAGGTAGCAGCCTTTGATCAAGTTTCCTAATAGTAGGTTTTTCAGATTAGGAGCAACGGTGGCGAAATTTTGAAATTGGTGATGGGCTTGCTCCATGAGTTCGATTGAGTATCATAGTTGGTGAATGGCATCCACTTGCTCAATGTGCCACGATTCTGTGATTAGCAGGCCAGTATCGAAATATGACTCAGTGGCTGCTTTTCAAGAATATCAACTATGGACAGGCCCTCAAGGGATCGGTGGCATACTCCACCTATTGATGCACTGAAAAAATGTTTGAACCTCATCTCTCCCACGTGTTCCACATGTGTTTTAGTTATAGTGGCTTGTTGCCAGGCATGCTGCCACCCCGGATCTACGCCGCTATAACTATACGGTCTGACGTATTCGGGCCTTCCTGTTTGTTACCTGCAAAGTAGACTGCAAGTTTAGCAGAGCAGCGATTACGCTCTTCTGCCTTTCTTCTCTCTCCAGCTAACACCTTCTCCCGATTGTCTCTATCGATCGACTACCTACCATATCATCATAATAGGAAGGGAACGTCGAGACTCGCGAATTGCCAACAACCAGCCCGAGAAAGAAATTCTCGCCTGTACAGAGGTCTTCTGTCGTGGCCTGGTTAATGAGGTACATTCGCCATCGACCAGTGTAGAGCAATACACCTAGCAAGTATCAGTGAGGACGGGAATGAACGACACAAATACCTAGACTCTTTGCGCCCAACACATAGACCATACGGCAGCCATCTATGGGGAGTTCCTAGCAATTTCGTTGGAGGATCAATACCCGGAACTACGTCAAGGCCACGAATAGATCAGTCCCAAGAGATAGCATTAGTGGGGGACAACGCATCTCGCTTTGATGTAATATTCAATAAAATATGTTATAGGAAGCCTACCCGCGCCCCTGCAGTCTTCGGAGAACACTCTGGTTGGTGGCAAGAAGAACGTAAGCATCGGTACTGCCAGAGCCGTGAAATGGCGGTTGCTCCTCAATCTGATACTTGAGGCCTATTTGTGTGTTATCAACGACGTGCCCGCCATAGCTTCTGCAATGGAGAGTGACATACTTCTCGAGCAAGCTTGGATACGTTGATGAGGCCGACAAGCCTGACCACGCAGCTTACTCGCTGGAGCTCCTGCAGATCTCGAGGGCCGCTCTGATAAAGACGCTATTCATACGACTAGAGCAAAATCTGCTAGGTCTTAGGTTCAAGAGAAACTCCGGCTGTGACATTGGCTTACCTAAATACATGTGAAATCGAGGAAGGCCCTGAGTATATCATGGGAGCTGTATCAGTCCGGAATGTACCCAGGTACTTACTACACAGTGAGTACAACCTAGGCGGCTACTATACTGGCGAGTGTATTTATGACACGAATAACACCTAACAAGAAGCTCTCAATCGGTATAATACACGAGTCTGTGCTTTGGGCTATGCTTGCTTGGTACGGGATACAGATTTTAGCAACCTGAGGTAACGAACGTCATCCTAAGTTGTCTTCACTATATTATGCTCAGATGATTAGTAGAGGATAGTTATATTCCATCCAAGAGACGGCATAGGACGGCAGGAGACATGAGGCCTCGTATTGTTAGGAGCATTTGCTTGAAAATTCTAACTGTAGTAGGCCGTAAGGAAACGCCTCTTGATCAAGGCGACAATGTATGATTTATAATTATATTCCTCCGTGCCGACTTAGAGATAGCAGCAGCCTAGAGTATAGGTAAATAAAGTAGAGCTCTAGATATCAACTAAATCAAGTGCTTCTGGCCTAGTTTGGCATCGCAATGCTCTCTTACCGTGTCCATTTCCCGAAGATAATTCAGTAGGTGCTTCATCATCCGGATATTGAGACTGATTTCTTAGGCAAGCAAGGAATGAACGAATATGTATGTGTGGCTATCTCCGAAGGATTCCTAATTGGATTAGTCCAAGCCCCGGCTATCTGCGAATGGAGTCATTCGGCCTGGGCAGCCTAGATCCTCTTCGGATAGCGCGGATCTCGAGTTCATCCGTCAATTACTAATCCCGACGATCCTCCGGACGTTCTACACCGGATGAGTCACTTCTATTACTGAATTCACGTGCCTTCGCGGTACTATCGTGTTTCAAAAGACGATTTGGGCATGGGTTCAAGCAGGAGTCGCGTCGCTCCACCTCTTATGGCGTTGATACGGCGGCGGGGAGATCCAAACCTATTGGGCCGAGTATGATTCATGGCCGGATGAGGCGCCGCCGGCCTTCGTCTATATAGGAAGCGTATGGCATCGCAGGTTATCTCTCCGACTCAAGTCAACCGCTCTACTGTACGATCTAATCTCAAAGCGCTTTCGTTTATTTGTGTGAAAATGTCGACCTTCTCTCATGAGCCTGCCTTCGAGGCCGCTTGTCAATCTGGCAGGATACCAGGTGCAGTGCTTGTTGCTACCGACGCCACGGGAAAGTTCAAGTATGCCAAAGCATTTGGCAAGACAGCCCACGGGGAGACGCTTTCTATAGATAGCGTCTTCTGGATAGCTTCATGCACTAAGCTGATGGTGTCTGTCGCGGCGCTGCAGCAAGTAGAACGGGGACACATCGGGCTGGACGAGGATATCGAAAAGGTCCTCCCAGAGGTTACCGCGCTGCAAGTTCTGACAGGATTCGATGATGAGGAGAAGCCTGTATATGAGGAAAGGCAGGGCACAATCACTCTGAGGTGAGTATGCCACTGTGGTCCTTGCATCTTACTCGAACGCTTGCTCATGTATTCCTCGCAAGGCATCTGCTCACACACACCACCGGGCTTTCTATCCCGATTTTCACGCCCGAGCTCCAGCAGCTGCAGAAGTTCAAGGGTCCTCCTGCAACACCGCCTAAGACCATCGAAGCCGAGTTTTCGGAGCCTCTCCTTTTCCAGCCTGGTAAGGGTTGGAATTATGGTACAGGATATGACTGGGCAGGCAAAATGGTCGAACGCTTCTCCGGCCTCACCCTCGAGGAGTACATGCGCGCCAACGTCTGGGGTCCCCTGAACATGCGGCACATGAGCTTCTCTCCAGATTCGAGCCCGGAGATGAAAGAGCGCAAGATAAATATGAGCTTGAAGGACGAAAGCGGGAAGCTAGTCCCAACGACGGAGGGCTATATCTACCTGTACGAGGATAGGGACGATGCATACGGCGGGTTCGCCGGTTGGGGCTCGGCAGAGAGCTTTTTACAGTTGCTACAGACCCTGTGCGCGAATGATGGTAGGGTCTTAAGTAAGGAACTAGTTGATGAGATGTTCCGCCCGCAGCTAGGACCCGAGACCAAAGAGGGTTTGAACCATCTCCTCAAGAACGTCGATTTGCTCCGCCGGGTGTACGCTAACTCGTTTGACATGGACCATCAAGTGATGGACCATGGGCTCGGCGGAGAGATCGGTACTAGAGACGAGGTCGGCAGGAGGAAGGCCGGGACCATGTCTTGGGGCGGCTTGCCGAACTTGATTTGGTGGATTGATAGGGAGGCCGGTCTTTGCGGTGCATTGTTCACGAATGTGGTACCATTGGGAGACGCGGAAGTTAGTAAGCTGGAAGGGCTGTTCGAGAAAGCAGTCTATGAGCAGTACGAGGAGTTCAAGAAACAGTAGCTAACTAGGTATCTAATCAGCGTAGGCTATATATATATCTCGTTTGGAGAATTGATGTAGCCTTGGATACTCTAGGTACTGTTTATAAATAGATATTGTACTTGGGATGATATGATGTTTTGTCTCGTCGAGTGAAGTACTAAGGTATGTGCGATACATATGCATCCGGTAGTATTGCATGTTATGTACATTTCGGACCTCCGTAGCTTCTGCACGATTGATAGATCATTCACTGGCAAGAAATGATAGCTCATAATCGATATAATATTCTAAAGTCCGATGAACCCGATCCCGAATGCTTGTCGTAAATTGTGTGCACTTGTAGAGATTGGTTATATACAATGATAATTCATGGCGAAGGTTTTCGCAAAGTTGGGAAGCGGCAATCGTGGACGGAGTGAAGTCGCGGGAAATTGTTTATTGATTTAGGAAATTCTGTTACGCTTGATTAAAGAGAGCCGGAGGGAAGGCGTAATTGTGCGTGCGTTCCTAAATGCTTTTGTATATTTGCGGTCCGGCCGCGATGGACAAAAAAAGAACCGGAATCTCAAAAATCGACAAAAGAAAGCGGTACAAGAGGAATCTAACCTCTCAATGATGGACTCGCGGGGAATCGAACCCCGGACCACTCCCAAGCTAATGCGCGCCGTCGGTGCTATGCACCTAAGGGCCATAGGATGCTAAGGGAGTATTATACCACTAAACCACAAGCCCGAGTTGCGAGACACGGAACGTAATGGTAATTATGATCTCTACAAAATTGCTCGGCAGAGAATCGGCTTACAGGAAGGAGTACCGAGCTATGGCGCTAATGACGTGCTTGGCGCCGGTTCTCTTCGGGTTCCTCCACCTAGGGTACTAAAGTAGCTCTATGTACGATAACGACCTTAGATTAAAGCGCTTGAGGAGCGACTTTCCTACTATTCTCTGGTAACTAACATCTACTTACGGCTATAACATATATACATATTGATACGAGAAGTAAAGTTCGATAAGTTTATTAACTATATTTAGTTGAATACTTCAGTGAGCTACCTGGGTATGCATCAATAATCCAGTGATTCGGTGGTATCTAACGAAGCCCAGTTAACCATATATATAATAGGTATCTTAGCTTACCCTATCGAGTGTCGTGGAATATCCATAGTATGCCCGGATCTATCTGGAACTTCTATGTGCCGCATGGATGCGCGAGGGCGTTAGGAAGTACTACTACTGTTCTTCGTAGTCTGACTGGCAACATTCGAGAATAGGTACATATAGGTATACAAGACGCATAGCTCGATCATTGGTAATACAAATTCTGACTGGATACCAACATATATCAGTGCCATGCCTATTCTACATCGTGACTGAGGACGATAACGGTGGTCGTTGATATCCTATCAGGAGACTGGAAAGAAGACATAAAGACTTGGCCTTGCCCAGGTAATAGGTATATTACCGCCTTAGCTGACGATCTCTAGATATCTGTATGCAAACACAGAGACCGTGAATACCTAACCCAGTAGAAAACCCTTGTCGATTCGACCTGGGCTCAATGACAGTTCGAAGAGTGTCCTGGGCAGCAATGGGTCTCCATCCGTACGGGCGTACATAGAAGCACGATACATGCAGGGTTCCATAGTGACGTTGGGCTGCGATTTGAAAATTCTGCCGATGAATCAATGCTTTTGTTTTACTAGGTAGATTTGAGGTATGATGACAATGAGGTAGACATAGGAGGTTGTGTATGGGACGTTTGCGTGAATATATCTATGTATGTATCTACCTAGGTAGATACATGTACTTATAAGGTACTATGGTACATCGTAATGTGTTCTAAAACAAAGAAAGGAAGGGACTCCTACTCCAGACAACGCTTACAACCTTAGAAATGCAGCTTCCGTAGGTACCTACATACCTGTAGGTGGAAGTGACATTGGGATATTTGGTTGCTTGTGGGCAGCTACTCTAGGTACATCAGGTACCTAGGTACTGGTCAAAGCTCCGCCCTCGTTGCGAGGTATCCACAAGCTGCCATAGCAAAACACCCGCCCCACTTCGCAATCATTACGCAAAAGGCAGTGGCCGATCAGCCGCGAACTTTCAAACCTCTTAAACCAAACCTATTTTTTCTTCCTTTCAATAACTCTTGACACCGCCAAACTGCATCTCGTCTACGACCAAGTCAAGTAAATACTCCATCTGCAGTGGACGATCTGACTTCTTCCTCCTGCCCATCGCGATATAGCACGTCTTTCTCGGATCTGGAAACTACGGTACAGCGGCCTGCACCCGCCTGCACTGACCTTGTTCTAGCTTCCTGACAGCCGTGCTGGAATCGTATCTACGCCTCACATCATCCATCATCACTCGCCCCTCACCCGCCCACCATCCACCCAACCCGGACCCGACTAACTTTTCTACGACCTTGTGACGCGTGGGGTGTTTCCCTTCCTCGACTTCCTCATTTACCGACCTCACTACTAAGAAGTCAGAGGAGCATTTCCGCAAACGCACCTGTTTTTGATACCCGCAAGGCTGACGTCCGGAGACGAGGCTTAACCCGCCAACTCGACGCTTCAGCAGCACTAGATTTCGTCACTTCGCCCTGTGCACCAACGAGCAGCTCGAGACACCGTACGGGAGGAGTAGTCCAAGCTAATTTGGACGCTCCCACGAGGCGAGCCAAGTTGTCGTCGCCGATCACTTAGATCTTTGGTAGTGGAGGGGGAGCTGACATATTCTTCGCGGCTCTGCCGCCCCAGCCTTCACCATGGGAAAGATAGAGAAGACTATTCAATCTAAGCACAAGGAGACCTTGGTAAGTGCTTCTGTGATCTTCATTCTGCTTCCTAGCCCGCTAATGTAATTACCTAGTCTCCTTGGCTACAGGAGTTCATCGACAATGCGACCTCCACACCATTACCTCTCTTACCCCAAATTCTTGCCACATTCCCCACGCGATGGCCCTTCCCGAGAGGCGATCTGTATCATTGGATACCACTGCTGAATCGATTCGATGGAGCTCTAGAATCGTTCTGCACTGTCTACAAGTTGAACGATGGTCCACAGGCTAGAGACTTTGGGTGTGAAGTCCTGCTAGGGTCTACCTCTGCCACCAACGACGATGGAGAGCGATCGAGCGAGCTAGACAAGCTTTCAGAGCTAGGATATGGCAAAGATGGCGATGCTCACCTCATTGTCGCTATTCTAAAGTTCACCCAGATGCTTCTAGACCACTGTGGGAATCGCAGCATATATGCTAGCAGTCCTCACTTGAACGACCTTCTGAACAGCACAGAGTTCGCCATCGTCTGTGCTACTCTCCGCGTTGGTGTGGAATTAGCCCAGCGTTACCAAGCCTCGGTAAAACGCCTCCACGGGATGACAACCCGACAAGTGCACACAACTCTCCTCTCGAATCACTATAACATCAATCTTGACCGTGTGCAGCAGCTTGCCCAGCCTTTCGTCAAAACGCCCCTCTCTAAGTCTTCTGAGCCTTCGATTCTTTCCACTCCGGGTTCTGCGAGTAAAGGCAAAGAGAAGACTCACAGTGGAAGCCTTAAGAACGTGGCCACTATGTTTGCGAATGACCTGTACGCGCTTGCCAAGGCAGACTCTAACGAGGGCCCGGGCTCGCAAGCGCGTTGGAGCGGCTGGGGAGATGTGAAGCTGACATATTATCCCACCTCGGACACATCGCAGGGGCCCGCGCAACAGTCATTGCCTGATCGAGGTACTACCTCGAATGTACCGTCGACGCCGACGCCTTTGAGGCGAAGTAGCACTTCTGCCGCCACGCAATCTACCCCTCGCGCAAGCCGTCAAGTGGTGTCAGAGGACAGCCCGGCTTCCGCCTCTCGCTCTCCGGCTTTAGGGCGGGACGAAAGTACCCCCCCGGGCCAGAAGTCATTGGAAGTATCTCAAGCGGCAGTGTCCTCTGCGTCGATCTATGAACTTCTCGCTAGGGCACCCGCAGATCTCCCGAAAGAGACCAAGTACGAATACCTGAATCGTCTTAGGATCGCCAAGGCCCTCACGGGATCGGTTGAGTCTCGACAGCTGGCACTGAAGGCGCGCTTGCTGGCCATTCAAAACCTGGCGTATATCCATATAGAACCTACCTTCGTCGAAAAAGTCCTTAGGCAGGACAACGATGAGCCGCGACGGTTCCAGTTGGTTTATCAACTTGCAGAACTGATCCACCCGGCCGCTGATGGCGCCACGGTAGTACCCATCGATTTGCAGTCGATTGCGTTTTCGTTGTTGGAGGCCATCTCAGGTTTCCACCACAAACTGCCCGACATATTTTCGGCGCTGAATGCGACTGTGAACCATGGTGTGTTGCTTTATGTTATCAGGAAGGCCGTTGCCGAGATGAAAGGGGATGATTCTGGGGACCAATGGAGCGAAGAGGACGAATGGCGTGACAACCTCTTTTCTCTTACGCTTCATATCACGATGGCGATGGCTAATCACACGACGCGTAACATGCCTGAAATCATCTCGGCCGGATTGTTGGACATCATGGTCGAGATCCTCAACATTAGGTCCAACATAGCCGAACGCACATACGGCACTTTGGTAGGATTCTTAGACAGTCTCGTTTATAACGTGCAGAGTTCCTTCCAGACATTGATAAATGCCGACGGCCTTGAGGCTATTACCAATCTAGTTACTCATGAAGTTGAACTCGCGAAGAAGCTCGTTGCCGATGGCAAAGGAACGCCCGCTACTCATCGTTCTCAAGTTGTTGACTACGAGATACCATTCTATCAACAGCAGAACCTCAAGTTTCTCTTGAAGTTCATCCATCATCTGATGTCAAATGCCTTTGCTTTCGGTGGCAACACTGATCGGTTATTGAGGAACCTTGTCGACAAGTCGGCGCTGCTTCGCAGCATACGCGAGATCATTGAGAACATGACCAAGTTCGGCTCCTTAGTATGGACTAATGCCGTTATTATTCTAAGTGATTTCCTCAACAACGACCCCACTAGCTTCGCTGCCATCTCTGAAGCCGGGTTAGTCCAGAGTTATCTCCAAGCTTTGACAGGCCGTCCAGTGCATACAGCACAATCCGGTGGAACCGACTCAGACCAGAGCGGCAACCGAGACGACAGCCCTGATTCGCCTTCGGGTAGTTCTGCATCTGACCTCCTTGAACCAGATAATCGTCCGCATCCCCCGTCACAAGAGGATTTAGAAGCACCTCGCGATGGCCCGCTGGCTCGCGGCATATTGCCAAATTCGGAACCCATCACAATTGTGCCAACCGTCTTGAATGCGATATCTTTAAATAATCAAGGTATGAAGATGGTTGTCGCGTCGCGCGCTTTTGATAGCTACTTCGAGATATTCGAGAGTCCCGAGCACGTCCGAGTAATGGCAACGGACGAAAACGTGGCGCAAAATGTTGGAGGGAATTTTGATGAGCTTGCTCGCCATCACCCGTCTCTCAGGCCAGCCATTGCGAATGCCGTTTTAGACATGGTTGCTCGAGTCACCCACCTCGCTCGGATCAAGGCTACAGATGCTCAATGGGGAGCTAAACTACTTGTGACAGATTCGAATGGTCGAGAAGTGATTGCCGATGAAGAGTTATTGAGCGGACCTCGAATAGCTCCTTCGGATAAAGGAAAGGGCAAGGCTATCGCCGCTATGGACGATGCGGATGTCGAGATGACGGACGTGAGCGCACAGCAAACAGAAGATACGGAACCGACGCCAGGCAACTCTACGGTAGATGCGTCGTCCATCACTCCTTATATCCATGCAATTTCTAGTTTCTTGTCCGCGTATATCAGTAACTCAAACCTGAAAATGCACCTGGTCAACAATGGGGGCATAGAGTGGCTGCTGGACCTGAGCACGTCACCAAGTCTACCGCACAATTTCGGAGATTCTCAAGCATCCCGAAGTTTGCAGTTGGTTGTCTCTCAACTAATAGAGACCTCGCCGATAATTGGTCTGCCTTCCTTATTGCAACGGACTCAGGCCGCAATCGATGTGCTTCGGCCTGTAACCCAGGCTCAGGAGGCGGGATCCTACTTTTTACCATTCCTCCAGGCTGATACGAATCTCGCGGACCAAGCTGGCAGCGATGTTATGAAACGGTTTACTCGTGGCACCCAGTCGGCGAAGGCACTCTTGAATGCTCAGTCCCTCATAAAGACGCTGTACCAATGCTTCCCTTTTTCATCACGGGCGCAGACTGTGACACTGCACCCCGTTATCGTTTTCGACTATTATGACCGTCTGATCAAGTCCCTTGGGCCGCTCCTACGTGCTGTCATCTTGGAAGAGGCGGCAATTTCTAACAGTGTACCCGAGAATTGGTCGACCAGAAAACAGGGCCAGTCTGCGGATCGGCAAGGCTTGTCAAACAATGCTTCCGCGTCTGGTGATGGTACTGCTGTCCCCGCTGAATCCGAGGACTCGAGCTTGCCAGATGTTCTATCATCTGGTGCTTTGTGGAAAGCCGCCAAAACCAGCAGCCCTAACGATGGCCCTTCTAAGAGTGAACAATCAAGTCCCCGCTATCAGAACTACAGGACTCTCCGCCTTTTGTTACATTCGCTGATGCCTGCTACATTCCCGCTTTTCCAGACCCTTGGCAAGGCTCTGCTACCCCGTCGTGAACGGGATCAATACATCCGAGTACATCATTTACAACTGACCGAGGAGTTAGCGCAGACAATCTTGACGCAATTCGAGTTGCCTGCTCGTGAACGATCTAGCAGGGACTTCCACTACTGGATCATCATGTTACATGCGGTCCATGAAATGCTGGTCAACCGTCCGATTGAGAGTGAGTAAAGCCCCTTTCCTACTATTTAGCATCAGTATTACTAACTCAACTAGCTCGCGCGGATCGGCAGTCCCCGACACAGATTATTGCGCCTGTCTTGATTGCTTTTAAGAAGTATGGCGGGTTGGAACAACTCAACAAGATGCTGCGTATTTTCAAAACCGAGATCTGCAAAGAGAATAAAGATGGAGAGGAATCGTCTATGTCACGACTTGCAGTCATTGGCATGAAGAAGATCCTCGATTTATACTCTATGATAGTCAATGGCAAGATCATCACGGATTCGGTGAGCCAGATCAACATTCTCCCGCGGAATACTGGCGGCGGCGATCGACGAGCCGACTCACAAGTTGCCCCGAACTTGGTTATTGAGTTGCGGATGGCCGTACTGCCTGTAATGAGAGAACTCTGGGACTCTCCCTTAGCTGAAAAGGGTTCAGCTCACATCCTTGCGAAGATCATTAGTATCTTGAGATCCATTTCTCATGCCGACTCTGAGGGCAGCGCTTATAAACGTTCTGAGAAGGTTTGTCTCAAGACCCATTCCCTATCGCATTTTCGGAAGCTAATCTTTGTAGAATATCCCCCCTGAGTACCTCCAGCCTACGCCTCTTAGATTTCCTTGGGAATCCATTGATGACGACACGAAAGAATCTATCAACGAGGCTGCTGCTAATGATGAGACTCTCGTCCGTGAAAGCATCTACAGGGCTAACGGCAACCGCCAGTTAGCTCTTGAGTATTGCAAAGCGTATAAATCAGGTGTCGTTCGTTCCCGAAATCCCGTTCCGGAAGATGAATGGCCAGGCAATACAGACAACGAACCTGCCCCCCCAGCAGAACGCAATACACATCCTTCTGCAGAGGACGACCGTATGGTGCTAGACCAGGACATGCCTCCGAGCATGCTGCTTGAGGAAGATATCCTGGGTATAGCTGAAGTTGAGGCACTCTCAAATGGTAATGACCGCAATACATCCATCCCTCCGCTTATCCGAGACGAGAATGGGGCCGGATCTTCATCGACAACTCCTGCTCAAGGTCCCTCTACTGGAGCAAGTACAGAAATAGACCCCACAAAGCAGTCAGCCGTGGCTAAAGAGGATCTGGATGAAGAGCGTACTAAGCTACGCCTAAACCTTATTGACCGATGTTTGGACGTCATTAGAGCACATCCTGACTCGACCTACGAGGTCTCCGAGCTGATCTCTATCGTTCTGCGGACGCCGAGCGATGATTTGTCTTCGAGACAAGAGATTGGAGAGACTCTCGCGAATGCTTTGATGTCATTTGCAGCTGATGACGATCTGAAGTCCAACGGACGAAGCATTGCAGCCTACGCTCACCTTTTGTCTCTTCTTCTTCAAGACAAGAACTTCTTCCGGGCAACTGTTGGCATATTGAAGGAAAATGTGAGCGAGTTCTTGCGGTTCCTCCAAGTGCCAGCACCTCCGTCCACAGAGGAGCTTGCACCATGGATACCCTATGTTCTTCTCATTTTCGAGATTCTCCTTAGCGACGATGAGCAGCCGGGGGAAATCAAGTGGAAGGCCCCGGCATCCGAGAATGATCCAATAGAACCAATGCAGTGGTCTCCCAAAGACCTCAACGTCAAAGAAGAAGACCGTCAGACGCTTCTGAGCTCGGTACTTGATATTTTGCCGCGGATTGGCAAGGAGGAATCGTTGGCCGTATCTGTCCTTCGAATCTTGGTCATCCTGACTCGTGATCGTTCCATAGCCCGATCAGTTGGTGATAAGAAGAATTTACAGCGTTTATTCGTCACTGCGAAGCAACTCTCGGCTGCTGGATCGCTACGACTCAGCGAAACTCGAATTGCGTCTCATATCCTAACCATCCTTCGGCATGCTGTAGAGGATGAAGAGGTCATCAAGCAGGTTATGAGAAGTGAGATTCGGACTTACCTAGCCGCCAGTCGAAATTCACGGCCTCTTGATCCGTCAGCATATACCAGGACGTTCTCCCATATCGCGCTTCGAGATCCGAAGCTCTTTGTTGAGGTTACGAACGAGACTGTGCGGCTCAGCAGATACACCTTTTCGGAGAATGGTTCAGGGCGTGGGGTGTCGTTGATACTCAAGGAACCGAAACCAGATGCTCCGAAGGATGACGTGGCACCGACCGTCCGAGCTACCGAAGATCTCACCATCCAGGATGTGAAGCCATCCACAGAGGGCGAAACTAAGCAGATGGCGGACGCTTCTAAGCCCCACCCACAGGATACTAAGCGCCCTGTACTTGAGAACCCCGATGGTGTCGTGCAATTCCTACTCTGCGAGTTACTCAACTACAAGGAGGTCGACGATAAGGAACCTTCACAGCCTGTTAAAGACACGAAGAAGCCGAGTGATCAAATTTCGTCCCCTACAAGCGGCGGTTCCGAAGCCGAAGGTCGCACGACTGATAGCAAAGACAAGAAGGGCAAGCCTTCGTTTAAACCCGATGAGCACCCAATCTTCATTTATCGCTGCTTCCTCCTTCATTGTCTCACAGAACTTCTCCAGAGCTATAACCGCACCAAAGTTGAGTTCATTAACTTCAAGAGAGGTGCGCCGCTTTTCGCGAACACCCCTGTCAAACCGCGGTCTAGTGTCTTGAACTATCTTCTCAGCGATCTGCTGTACTCCAGCCATATGGACGGTGCTTCGGATACAATTACACACAAGAAGAAATATGCTACATCGATCCAAACACAGAGTCTCCTGGTTGCTCTTGTAAGCAAAACAGGAGAGAAACCTGTCGACCAGACCAGAGACAAGTATGACTACGATGACGAGCCGGATCTATTATTCGTGCGAAAATTCGTGTTGGACATGATTCTGAGGTCCTATAAGGATGCTGCCACGTCCAGTGAATCGTTCGATAGCAGATACGCTCGAATGCTCGCTTTGGCAGAGGTCATGAATCTCATGATGGGAGAAAAGGATAAAGATTCTCCTGTACCATCTCGAGGCGGCCACGATTCTCTTGAGAGGTCTCAGGCTCAAATTCGGCGCCTTATGTACGAGAAGGGCTATCTTGCGGCTCTCACCGCCTCGATTGCCGATATAGATCTCGCCTTCCCACCAGTGAAGCGAACTATCAAGTACATTCTTCGCGTCCTTCGAATCTTAACCAGCACTGCCATTCATCTCAGCCATTCCAACATCATCCCAACCGTTCCAACCCAAGAGAACGTTGGCGAAGAGACATTCTCAGCCAGTTCCCTCTCAGATATTGATGATGATCGTGAGGAGACTCCTGATCTCTATCGAAATTCAGCTCTTGGAATGCTGGAGCCCGGCAGAGATAGAGATGGTGATTATTCGGAGGATTCGGAAGATGGTAGGGGTTCCGGTCCCCATTCTCTAGTACAGGCTATATTAACATCTGCAGACGACGACGAGGAGATGTATGACGATGAATACGACGACGACATGGGATATGAGTCTGAAGATCGCGAAGAAGACGTTAGTGAAAGAGACGAAGAGGAACTCGAAGGGATGGGCCCTATCGAGGGATTGTCGGGGGACCATGGCGTCATTGAAGTCACAATGGGAGATGAGGACGAAGATGACGATATGGACGAAGACGATGAAGATGGCAGTGAAGATGATGAACTCGATTCTGACGATATGGATGAGGCAGAGAACCGCATTGAGATTGTCGACGACGAGGGCAACCCGCTTGAGGATGACGGAGTCTCGGGCTGGGAAAGCGACACTGACGACGATGATGACGACGATGACGATGATGGAGAAGAGATCGATTACGAAGCAGAAGCCCAAGATCTCGCAGAAGCTGCCGACATGCGGGACCTGGACGATGTGGACGGGCTGGGTCGATTCGGAAACATTATGCGTGCTATCGAAGAAGAAGACTTTGAGCCTGCCGACGACCTCAATGCCCTCAACGACCGCTATATGGAAGAGGACGATGAAGATGGTAAGTTAGCCTAGACACCATCGCCCGTCATATGCTAACAGAGATGCAGAGGACGAAGATGAAGAGGACGACATGGATGATGAATATGCATACGAAGACGACTTCCCTAGTAAGTTATTCTGCTCCCTGCCCGTATCAGAAGTAATTATCAAAAACTGCGAGGTACTGACTACTATGCCTCCTTTTTAAAGACGACGCGCCTCCTCGTGACGTTGGGCCACCAAGTCTGGGTTGGGATACTCTTGTGGTTGAACCACATGGAGGCCTCCTCCATCCTCACCGTCATCGACATGGTACGCGCAGCCCCTTCCCCCCTATCCCGTTCATGATGGGATCTCGAGATCCTATGAACAACTTTGGTGGTATGTCGATATTCCCTCTTCTATGTGTATACCTTGAATCCCTTGCCTCGAAAACCATCCTGACGCCAGGTCACCTTTTTCAATCGAGCATAGACTTGCGGGCTAACAGAAGTTTAGATCCACGAGGTTTTGTACGCGGCAATCGACACGACCAGCGGCCCGCCGCCAATGAGGACGGCATGAACCCCTTGCTTCGTCGGGGCAATGAGGCCGGCCGAGACGGATCCCCTCGTCCCCACCACCTCGGTGGTTTAGTCCGATTAGGATTCCCCGGTGGTTTATTCGCTGGTAGCAACATCGACGGACCTATGTCAGGACCTATATCACTCATCAATGACCTCGTAGCGTCACTTCCCGCCTCACTGGGTCGCAATGGACACGCCTTCCACTTCCAGATAACACAAGGACCACGTGGAGATGTTCATGATGTGCACTTCCCGTTTGGGCCTCATTTGCGTGAGTCTCGTTCTGACAATCGTCGAGACACGTATCAAGAGCCTGCTCAGGCGACTTCATTCACTACAGAATCTACGATGGCCCGGTGGACAGAGGAGGTCAAGATGATCTTCGGGATACAGCACTCGGAGAAATCGCACCGCCTTATCCCAGCAATTCTCTCCTACCTCGTACCACCTGCTATTCAACATGAGAAAGAGCTCAAAGCTAAAGAAGCAGAGCGTCAACGGCTGCTGGAAGAAGGGCGCAAAAAGCGCGAAGAGGATGAAATAAAGGCAAGAGAAGCTAAAGAAGCTGAAGAAAAGGCTGCTCGAGAGAAGCTGGAGGCCGAAGAACGTGAACGAGCGGCTGCTGAGTCGGCTGCGCAAGCCCAAACAGAATCGGCTGCTGTCCAAGAAGGCGAACAGGACGAGCATGCAGAGCCAGAAGCTATGGAAGGTGTAGAAACGTCTGACGAAGCGGCGGTTCCAGCAGAAGACGAGTCAGCCGCCGGGCAGTCACGTGCTTTTACTACTATCAGGGGTGAACAAGTCGACGTTACGGAACTTGGCATTGACCCTGATTATCTAGAAGCGCTCCCCGAAGAATTCAGGGAAGAAGTCATTGCTCAGACAGTTAGTACACGTAGAGCTCAGGCTCGAGAGGCCCCTGGAGGCTCAGGAGAGCAGACGGAAGTGTTCCAAGAGTTTTTGGATGCTTTACCTGATGACCTTCGCCTGGAGATTGTACAACAAGAGCGCGCAGAACAACGCCGGCGAGAACGCGAAGAAATGCGACGACAGACGGCTGTTCCTGGCCAGGCAGCTGAAGCTCAAGACATGGACACTGCCAGCATATTGATGACGTTCCCACCTCCTCTTCGTGAACAAGTTCTCATGGACCAAGGCGCGGATATCATCGATTCCTTACCACCTGATTTGGCAGCTCAGGCACGACGACTGGTCCGATCTTCCAACCCCATTGTACATCACGACAGGGCGTCTTCTGGTACCAGTCGCCCGCGCGATAGTGCTCAGATTGGTGGAACTACTGATGGGGACAAACCTCACAGGAAGACGGTTGTGCAAATGCTCGATAAACCAGGCGTCTACACCCTACTTCGTCTAATGTTCATCAACATGAAGGGAGGTTCTCTTGAGACCTCTCTGAAATATCTATTCAAGGACGTCTGCGAAAATCGGCAAACTCGGTTCGAGGTGGTCAGCAACCTTCTCAAGATCTTGCAGGAGGGCTCAACCGACATGGATGCTGTCGAACGGAGCTTCGCCTCACTTTCCATCAAGGCAAAACAACCTAAAGACACCGAGGCTAAGACTCAAACACCTCAGAGCCTAAAACGCACCTTTACCAACATCAGCAACAGCAATCCCATCCAAGCAAGCTCCGAGACATCCCCACTCCTGATCGTTCAGCAATGCCTTGATCTACTCTGTTACCTTGCAGACCAGAACGTCCATGTACCTTCTCTCTTCCTAACCGAACACGATGGAGTCAGCACTTCTTCTATCAAACGCAGTGTCAGCCGCAAAGGAAAGGGCAAAGATGTAAAGGCTAACAAGTACGCCATCAATTCACTGCTTGCTCTTCTCGATCGGGACCTTGTCATGGAAAGCTCTTCCATCATGGACAGTCTCTCGCAATTACTAAGCCGAGTCACGGGCCCACTGCTTGCCCTAGATCGCAAACAAAGAGAGGCGGCAGAGGCTATCAAAAACCTCGATGCCCCAGCCACGAACGTAGCAGAGGCTGGAACAGCTGCGCCCACAAACGTAACTGACAGCGCAGATGCAACACAAAGTGGGAATGCGGGCGCACCGGAACAGACAGAGGAGCAATCTGCGAGTGGTCCTGGTGAAGCTTCAGAGAATGCACCTGCGGGTACTTCGACCGCTGAGGCAGAATCGTCTAAGGCGGTAGAAAGGCAAACAATGTTGAAACGAATCAAACAGCTGCATCCGCCGGTGATTCCAACCCACAACTTGACTCTCATCATCAAGATCTTTGTGGCTCGTGAGTGTAGCTCAAAGACTTTCAAGGAGACTCTTTCGACTATCAAGAATCTCTCTGTGATTCCCGGCGCAATGCTGGTCTTTGGCCAAGAGCTTGCTCGTCAAGCCCAGCTCTTGAGCGAGAAGATTGTCGTCCACCTTGACGAGCTGCTACCGCATATCCAGAACGCTGCTTCGGGTACAGAGATCCAAGGCGTCGCGTTGGCCAAGTTCTCGCCTGGCGCCTCTGACCAGAATAAGCTTCTTCGTGTCTTAACGGCTCTCGACCATCTATTTGCCCAGAAAAAGTCGGATTCAACAGAAGATTCCGGTTCTGACGAGACTAAGAAACAAGATCTACTCGCCACCCTTTACCGCAACGCAACCTTCAACGCCTTGTGGGAGAAACTCAGCGCCTGCCTGAGCGCAATTCGTCAACGCGAGAGCCTACTTAACGTGGCAACCATTCTACTTCCTTTGATCGAAGCTTTGATGGTTGTCTGCAAAGATACTGCCCAGAATGAGGCGGCGTCTCAGAGCCAGGCTGACAAGGACATTGTGCTATCGAGTCCCCAACCAGAGTCCCACTTGGCTGGTCTCTTCTTCACATTCACAGAAGAGCATCGCCGAATTCTCAACGAGCTCGTGCGTAACAATCCATCTCTCATGAAAGGGACATTTTCGCATCTTGTGAAGAACCCGAAGGTCCTGGAGTTCGATAATAAGCGCAATTGGTTTAACCGCAGTGTTCATAACAAGCAAACTGCGGTTTCACGTCCTCACTCGTTATTGCAGCTGCAGGTTCGTCGAGAACATGTCTTCCACGATTCTTTCAAGTCGCTCTACTTCAAAACGGGCGAGGAGATGAAGTTCGGCAAACTTAGCATTAGGTTCCACGGCGAAGAGGGTGTAGATGCTGGAGGTGTTACCAGAGAATGGTTCCAGGTTCTCGCACGGCAGATGTTCGATGCCAACTACGCCCTGTTTGTACCGGTTTCGAGCGACCGGACGACTTTCCACCCCAACAAGCTCAGTGGTATCAACGACGAGCATCTAATGTTCTTCAAGTTCATCGGGCGCATCATCGGCAAAGCCCTGTATGAAGGCCGTCTACTTGATTGCTACTTCAGCCGTGCAGTCTACAAGCGAATCTTGGGCAAGCCGGTCTCAGTCAAGGACATGGAATCATTCGACCCGGAATACTACAAATCTCTCACCTGGATGCTGGAAAACGACATCACCGAGGTTCTCAGTGAGACATTCTCGGTTGAGGATGATGAATTCGGCGTCACCAAGATCCACGATCTTATCCCCGATGGTCGCAACGTATCTGTCACGAACGAGAACAAACGCGAGTACGTCAGTCTAGTAGTCGAGCACAAGCTTCTTACCTCCGTGAAGGAACAGATGGAAAACTTCTTGAAAGGTAAGATACACGGAACCCTAGCATTTTCTAAATTTATACTAATGTAAAACAGGCTTCCACGAGATCATTCCAGCTGAACTTATCTCCATTTTTAATGAACAGGAGTTGGAGCTGTTGATCTCCGGTTTGCCCGATGTCGATATTGACGATTGGAAGAGCAATACCGAGTACCACAACTATTCGCCTTCATCCCCACAGATCCAATGGTTTTGGCGAGCGGTACGCTCGTTCGACAAGGAAGAGCGCGCCAAACTCCTTCAATTCGTAACCGGAACCAGCAAAGTGCCTCTCAACGGCTTCAAGGAGCTCGAGGGCATGAACGGTGTCAACCGGTTCAATATCCATCGAGACTATGGCAACAAAGACCGTCTACCAAGTTCTCACACATGCTTTAACCGTAAGTGTCCACTTAGATGTATTATATGATGCAGCTTACTAACATTTTTGCAGAGCTTGACCTCCCGGAGTACGAGAGCTACGATATCCTACGTCGACAAGTCCTCAAGGCCATCACGGCTGGCAGCGACTACTTCGGGTTCGCCTAAGTGGATAACGAGTCCCAGGTCTTGAAAGCTCAGCATTCCTAAGGAGGCTTCGACTGACCCGTACACGTCAACAAACTATTAGGAGATGTGTCATCTAACGAACCCGCCATCAAGGATCGCGAAGCACGAGGTTACGGTCCGAATATACCACCCGTCATGATTGTATCGTTTTGTACCAGCATAGAGTGGATGAGGCGAGAGATAGGCATGCATTCCTTTTCTCTTTCGCATCAGGAGGTTCTGAAATTGCTTTTTCATCTGGCATGCGGCATATGGACTCTACTAGGAGAGCTACGTCAACGGAGTGCAGGCCATTGGCGTCAGTTAGTCTACGCGAGACTTTGCTGCAACCCCCCATCATAGCATGCGTAGGTAGATTAGGCACTACGTAATAGCAACAATTGCTTTGCTTTGAAAGTATGGAGCTTATGGGCTGTGATCGTATTAATCGTACTCGACGTCTTGATTTGTGATATAGATTAACTACTTGAAGAGCTGTTACTATGCCCTATAAACGTAAAGCTGCCTTCATTCAGTGCATAGATCCAGACATAGATGTGGCTCAATCGAAACAGCTCCAAGGTGCCGTGACATAGAAACAGAATCACGAACGTCTAGAAAGCTGCTCAAAGAGCCCCCCCTTGGCATCTGATTATCCTGATCGGCTAAATCTGATGGATTTGGGGAAAACATTCTATGTATATGTGCGTACATACGTGCTCTTAGACGATGCTATTAGGAAGGTAGCAATATTAAGATACCCTCCTTTTACTTCGTGGACCCATTGCCAAAGGGTACGGCTTGGAATATATGGCGAGGAAGGAAGTTTGTTTTCACCATTTCTGTTAAGTGGACTTGGACATGAGTATGCCGCATTCTAG
The DNA here is from genome assembly GCA_022578875.1 of Hypoxylon crocopeplum. Classification (NCBI taxonomy): domain Eukaryota; kingdom Fungi; phylum Ascomycota; class Sordariomycetes; order Xylariales; family Hypoxylaceae; genus Hypoxylon; species Hypoxylon crocopeplum. The sequence continues at coordinate 1,622,094 of MU399555.1, forward strand.
CTGTATGTACTCGTAGCACTCAGTTTTACGCTATATACAATTTCTTATTTTTTTTCCCCCGAGCGCTTGCCTTTGTGTATGTTCATAAGAACGAACGCACTTACTTACCTACACTATCAGTCCAACCAAGACGAGAGGAGACGAGCTTAGATGAACTGGGTGAGGGAAGGCAGGACGGCGGTGTAGGCGGTGCCGGAGGGGGGCTCCATGCCGTACATGTAGTCGGCCCACCAGGGGCCGGCGCCCCACCACAGCCAGCCGGTCCAGACGTCCGAGTTCTCCTGCATGTACGAGAGCATGCCCTGCACGGCGGAGATGCACTGGGCGTTGGGGCCGCCGGCCGTCTCGCCGATCAACCCCTTCTTGCCGTTGGCCTTGAGCCACGCCGTCGCGTCCGCGATGCGCTCCCGCCCGATCGTCGCTGACACGCACGCTTCGCTCGTGCCTGAGCCGTCTGAGTCTAGGTACTGGTGCTGTGAAACGTGTTAGTAAATGCGGTATGCAAAGTGGGTGTTTGTTACGCACCATCTCGTAGACGATCTTGTCCTGGGGGTCCGTCAACTTGCCCATGGCCTCGGCGGTACCGCTGGATGTCTATACGGCATTAGCAATGGTATAGCTATGAACTAGGATATTGGGGGACTAACCCAGTGCCAGGCACCGGTCCAGGAGTTACCCTCGACGAAGATGTACTGCGAGGTGGCACCGGCGCCTCGGATGGCGTCGATGGCGGCCTGGTTCAGCTGGCCCACGAGGGCGTTGTCCTCGTCGTGGAACTCGTTGTTGGTGTCGAAGATGACCTTCTCGTTGGTGGCGTATCGCTTCGCCACGGTGGTCCACCACGCCCCGAACCCTGCGACGTCGGTGATGATGTTGCTGTAGTAGCGGCCGAAGTTGTGAGGGTCAATGACGGCGTAGGCGCCTCTGTTTATAGTGAGCAATGAAAGCTACGAAGGGGGCAAGGTCTTGGTTGGACTAACTGGCCAGTGATGTACGTGACGATCTGGGATTCTTCGTTAGTTTCTACTATGATGCGTGTCAGGGGACTTTAGAACTCACGTCGTCAAGGCCGACAGCGTAAGTCTCGTTGACAGTGCCCGTCAACTTGTCTGGGATCATACGCTCCCTAGTTCTTGTTTAGTATTATGTGAAATATTTTTTTTTCCAATTCGATACGCACATCATCATAGCAACTCGGAACGTGTTGAACCCCTTCTGGATCAAGGTCTTCACGAAGGTTAGCCGCGGAACAGGCGCGTTGAAAGGCCGGCCAGCTTACAGAAATGGCTGTGTGGTCAGGCCATGTGTAGTCCTTGCCGAGTTGGCCGGGGAGGGCCAAGTTACCGAACTCAGCTCCCGACTCGCTCACACCAGTGAACAGAAACGGGCTGTCCTGTTTCTTGGTCTTGGTCTTGGTAGGCACCGCGACGGCACCGGAGACGGCGGCCGCACCAGCGAGTAGATGGACGAACCTCATGATGTCTAAACTATCGTGAAGAGGCACAACGTGGGGTGTGGGAGACAAGACTTCTTCTCTATCCACGGTCAAAGGTGGTGGTCGCTGATCTCTTATACCTTCAGGGTCCAGACGTGTCCCACGGGGGCGGAAGCCGTTGCTCCGCCCCACGCAAAGGAGAAAGGAAGCATAGGGGAATTACGTATAGCATAATGACTCGGCACTAAGGGCAATTAAGGCCAGGGGATCGTAGATCTCTGGATATAGGGACCATTGAGCCTCATATTAAAGTTGCTCTCGTTCCTCGCAGGCATGGGTGGAGCGACGCAATAAAACGACCACCAATGGCCCGGACGCGGCGCTTGTTTTCAGTAGAGTAGCCATGATGTGCGTTCCTTGCAAGGGTTAGACGGCACGGTTCCTGTGGCCGTGCCCGAATCATGCCATGTACGTGATAGCTGTTTTCTTTCGTCATAACCTCAGGACAACGCATCAAGATGAGCTATAGTCACTAGAACTATATGGTAACGTCCAACACATACAGAACCCAACGAGATAAGGGCCGAAAAGCCTTCATGAATCGAGCTCCCCTGAAGCTCGTTGCTGCTTCCAGGGGGGCGGGGGATAGCTCTCCGCCCGTATATTAGGTCATGCTAAGACGTGCCTCTCCGCGTGGCGATGGAGATTCAGGGGATTAAAAGTTGGGGGAATCGTAAATGACGTGGGACCAGAAAACGAAACTGGCCAGGGGCCATGGGGTAAATGGAAAGACAGGCTATGTCCCCGAATCGGATTAGGAACGTGCCTGGATGTCGGGCTCATGACTCGGCTTGGGATTTGTTGTAGGAAGTCTGAATTAGGTAGGTAAATCATATTATCTCAATGCTCAGGGATTAAACGTTAGCATATTCATCTAAGCATAACTAACTCTCATTACCTAAGCTGCCAATGAGGATAGTCGATTATATAGATGTTCGCATATAGTGATAACCACCGACGATACTCCAAGATCTATCACTTACACTATCAACGCGATGTTGGTGACGCCATCTGGAAATTGGTACTTGATCGAAGAGATGCCTCTCGGCAGCTTTTAGGCCAGCGTCAATTTCAGCTTATACACATATTACTGTAACCTTTTCCGGGGTTCGAAGACGTCCTTTAGTTGCTTGGCTTAGAGATGCCACTTTAATGAATCTTCATTAGATTCAGGCCAACGCTCTGGAGATTTTACTTCATTGCTTTCATAAGCCCGTAGCATAAACTCGACTTGAGAGATTTCATATAGAATACCCGAGGCTCTAATAATTCGAGGTAGATACGTACAAATTTCATATCACATGGTGAAGCCATACCTCTTATGCTTTGTACTTGATCTAGTTAAGCCCCGTATCTGCTGCCGATTATATCATCATGAACTAGATGACCGTAATTCAAGCAATGTGTTATCGAAGTATCTTATATAAGCAAGGGAGCTACTTGATCAAGTTCCTCGAATCATCATCTCGTGCCTCGCAACAATGACCTTACTGAGCTAGGGGAATCCTTAAGCAATTCCATGTAGATCATTGTAAGTGTTATTGTATCGTACCTAGATAAGACGACACTAAAAGACTGGATAAATGGATATTGGTATCTAGAGGTCTTTCATCTGGCAGCAGCTGCTCTGAGCTTTCGAATCTTAGTATCCCGGGATATCGTTGATCCGTCTATATAATTTACTCTTATCGATACGCAACACCAAACGCCTGGGACATGGAATTTGATGCGACGAGCTTCTCAACCAGCGTCAGTTGTCCCAATTCAGACAAAATGCAGCCGACAAGGTGGCTATTGAAAGGACGATCTGTGTGGAAAGGTGCGTTTAAATTCTCCCCTGTATTCAATTGGATATACCCCTACTAACTAACGCGATAGGGCCTCATATCGTGCCGTAAGAAAACACCTCCAGAATTCTATATCCTACAGATGAAACTCACAGTTTCGCGTAACAGTCTCCCCATCGTCCGCGCGGCTCCCGGCCAGAAGGTCAAGCCGATCCGCACACAAGCGCGCGCCGCCACTATCCTGCCTAGCTTCGTCGGCCTCAGGTTCCAGGTCTACAACGGCAAAGAGTACACCGACGTCGAGATCACCGAGGAGATGGTCGGCCACAAGCTCGGCGAGTTCTCTCCGTACGCTTATCCTTATTTCTTTCCTCTCTGTTTGCAAAGCAAGATATAAGACGTGCTAACCTTACGCTTATCTAGGACGAGAAAGCCCTTTATCTGGTCGCGATCAAAGTAGTAGAGAGGAGATGATGAGGTTGTGGGCTTACAACATACCCCCGGCGTTCTAGGCACGATCACAGAGGAAGAGGGAATTTACGAATCAGTCGTAACTGTATATTCACGCATTGGCATGTAACAAATGAACATATTCGCAAAGATCTCAACAGTGCCTCAGTTTATATGTATTTACGCGGAACCAGAATGCGGCCCTATAAAACAGCAAGTCAAACGACAAGTGACCCTATGCCTGAACGCCGACTCCTTCCTTACGCCATAACCACTCCTGGGATGCATCTGGGCCATGTGATGTTAGTGTCTATACTTAGATGAAGGCCTAGCGCTTCCGACGTACCTGGCCTAACGGTAAAATTCACTACGTTTCACGTTAACACCATACTCTCCCACAGCCATACCGAGGTCCTCCATGGTGAGAACGGTCCTATTCTGGCTTCCGCCCTGTCCTCCTCCGCCGTAACCGGCCCTCTGGATGCCCAACGGACCGCCGCGACCTTGGTCCTTGGCCGAAGCCTGTGCTTGACCGGGGATCTGTAATCCCGCCGCCGCACCCAGATTTCCCATCAGATTGTTCGCGCTCGTGTTCGATGCTCGGATGCGACTATACTGATACGCGTCCGCAGCGACATCTGCCACAAACTTCTGAACCGCGAGAGCAATCAATCGGGCGAGGCGGGGGTCGGTGTGGGGAGGGGGCGGGAGACCGGCCTTGGTCATGTAGTAGTTGGTAACCGCATCTGGGATCTGCGAAGGGTTAGGATTTTAATCCAGTTAATGAATCAACGGTTAGTTGCTCACGATCGGCGCATAGTCGTCCATCTTAGCTAGGAACTCCTTTAGGGAGGTATCCTTGCGGGTAGGCATTCTACTCTCCGAAAGAACAGGGGCATCGGGCGCATTCTGAGGGCCTTCGACAGGGCGGGATTGCTCGTTCTCGGTAGGCTGGGCCGACATGATTGCGACGTGTGGATGAATGGGTGACAAATAGTGGAATAAGCGAAGAGAGAAGGCTTGTGGATTGGCGATGATATCAGGTGAGAAGATTAACGTCGAGAATAGAATGTGCAAGCTACCCGTAACGTGTTGTTTGGGGTATGCAAAGAATTGGATGAATTAGATAAGTTGATTGACAATCGCGCGACTGGAAAGTTTATGTTGTAGAACCAGTGGCAGCCGATATTGAATGCCAAATAGATTGGCTGAACAATGTCGAGCGGGGTGGGAGGAGGGCGGTTAGTCGGTGCACACTAGCCTTTCTTTTCAACGAGCTCGTTGCGCGATCACCGGGTGATTCATCCAAGACGTCCAAGAAACTGGAGGCAGCGATCTTCGGTGTTTCTCGAGGGACGCAGACGACGCGGTAAAGTCGAGAATCGACTCCGAACGAAGCAATAATCAAATCGCAAGATATCGCTTCTCGCAGTGCGGGTTCTAGTTCCAGACGCGCGAATGGGTATCCAGAAGCAGTTGCAGAGAGGAAGGTTGAATGATGAAATTGTCTCGGGACTGGAAAAGGTTCGATGATTTGAAGTTGATAATGAGGTAGAGTTCAAGGCTGGCTTGTGATGCTGCGATGAGTCCCCTATCTTATCTGCTGGCTACTAGTCCGGCCAATGAAAGGCCGGATTAATAGGCGGTGGAGCACGCCTTCGCAGCCCTGTGGTGTTCTTAAGGGTGTTAACGACGTCATGTGGGGGGTGTACCTATCTTCTGCCATACCCGAGATAGTTCACGTACTACCGACCTTACATATGTAGACATAGGTATACATCTATATACATATGTATGTACTATATAGCAAAGCCGAGAGCAAATCGAACCACTGTTTGTTCTGATCTCAAATAGGTCGGCGGCAGCGGATCGCGAGCCTGTCTAGACTACCTAACTAAGCCATATATTTTGGCCTAAGAAGCCACCTTATTTTCCACTTAGGTCTAAGGTAAGGCATCCTGGGCACAACACCAACCACTTAGTGATTCGGGTCATCTATGAAGGACATTGTTCTATGGGCGCGTAGCTGTCTTCGCTACTTTACTCGAGGAATGTGGACTCTAACGTCGTTGACTTACAAATAGAAAATGATGGACTTGAGAAGGATCTGAAGGAATGAAAGCAAAAAGAAAAAGCACGCGTTACCTGTCATGGGCTCGTTTCATCGTCCCGAATATATTCTTATGTTCTTGTGTTGACGAGGAAAGGGTACGTAGCAGGGCAATCGAGGGTATCCTTAGAACACGACTAGAGATAGAGATACGTAGTAGGTTAGGCTAGTAGCCCCTTTCTACATGGTAAACTACCTGTTGCTTGTAGGCCACGAGACAGGCGCAGAGGCCATAACAGTACGAAACGTGAAACTTGATGTATTATATTAGTTCTATCTCTATCCTACCACTCTCGCTGTATCGTCAATTGCGCTTTCCCTTCCGGCAAATTAGTACAATAGCCCTGCAAGATACGTGACAAACGTACTCGTGAAAGTGTGAATAGAACACAGATAGACTCAATCGCTGCCGGACTGATTGCAAAGATTCTCTGAACAGTCATCTGGTGAAACTAGGTAGACTGTCCTCTGCTAGCTCCATCTCTGCTGGCACATTGCTCTGGCTTCTGCTGCGGGCGGTATTCGAAATGCCATTTGGGCTTCGGCAGTTCAATGTCAGAAGCGGCGCTCATGAGCATTTCCAGCTTCGCAACCATGCAGCGTGAATAAGAGTTGAGCACGATGTGTAAGCCCTGCAGCAAGCATATCCTTAAACACAACTCAAATACGGCTGCATTGTCCATATTGAAATCGTAGCCAAGATTCGTAGAATCGTGTCTTCGCCATGGGTTGACACGCTTTCATCCAGTTCCCACAGGCTCTGGACGTTGAGAAAATACAAGCTTGTACTTGACGATCTCGACCACCTCCAAGTCCTCGGTCGTGGCGTCGGGTTTTTCCTCTGTCATATCTACGTCCTCACTAGACCCAGTCCGCTTTCTGATAATGGCCATAGCTTTCGGTAGTTTCTTCACCTCTCCTGTAAGTCTCTGATGCTCGCCCACATAGAGGTGAACTTGTTTCATCCAGGAGGTGCTGGCAGGGTCTTGGGTATCAGGATGATAATCCGGGAAGATGAGACGCCCAATTTCAACTTCTTGAGAACTACCCTCGTCAGTTTCCAGAGTCTGAGGTAGGTTGATAGTGCCTTGAAGCTCCAGAATTGCCAAGCCGGAAGGTGTCTGCATGAGCTGAGGTAGAGGATTGTGGCCGGCAGCTACATTTCCAGGCTTCTTCGGATGTAGTTGAACTGAAGAGGCCATTTTGAAGAGATCAATGCCCTCATCGAACGTTGACGGTGATGTTACTGGTAGAATAATGGTGGGTCATTAATTCGCGTCAAAACGCGTTACAATGGGATTTCTTCGGGTGATTAGTCCACCCTCAAGGTTTGGAAAGTGGTCCGTGCCTTAAAGCCCTAGCGCGTTCCCACCTTTTCTTTCCCACTGGTGCAAATTAGATTAGGCGAGAAATCACACAACCTACCTGAACCTCTCAATTCCATTCTTTTTTTCCTCCTGTGTGTTTCTCACGATTCGTCTTCATCAATCAACTCAACACAGTCGACCGCGACAAACACCGCTGAGATGAAGCTGAACATCTCTTACCCCGCCAATGGCAGCCAGAAGCTGATCGAGATCGAAGATGAGCGAAAGATCCGAGACTTCATGGAGAAGCGCGTACGTCTTGACTTTCCCTTTGCACTCATGCGAATCTCGAAATTTCCTCGAATCACCTTATCATATACCGCGACGCCCTCTCTTCGCACTTGATTAACTACTCTAGCTTTGCTTCGATAATCTTGTGTGGTTATTGGAAATGCTAACATGACTGTCGCTTCTAGATGGGCGCTGAAGTCCCCGGCGACAACCTTGGCGACGAGTTCAAGGGCTACATCTTCCGCATCACCGGTGGCAACGACAAGCAAGGTTTCCCCATGAAGCAGGGTGTCATGCACCCTACCCGTGTCCGACTCCTCCTTTCCGAAGGCCACTCCTGCTACCGTCCCCGCCGTACCGGTGAGCGCAAGCGAAAGTCCGTCCGCGGCTGCATTGTCGGTATGGACCTGTCGGTCCTCGCCCTTTCCATCGTCAAGCAAGGCGACAACCCGCTCCCCGGCCTGACCGACGTCGTCCACCCCAAGCGCCTCGGCCCCAAGCGCGCCACCAAGATCCGCCGCTTCTTCGGTCTCAGCAAGGATGACGATGTAAGTTTTACACCTTCACTCGTCATCACCTACTCGGTCGTTGCTTCTGCGGGATGAGAGAGAAGAATCCCTTGCAATGAATACCACCGAGTAGAGTCTGAGAGGAAATACAAAAGTTAATACTGGGTTTTTGTTATATAGGTCCGAAAGTACGTCATCCGACGAGAGGTCCAGCCCAAGACGGAGGGCAAGAAGCCGTACACCAAGGCCCCTAAGATCCAGCGACTAGTTACTCCCCAGCGTCTCCAGCACAAGCGCCACCGCATCGCGCTCAAGCGACGACAGTCCGAGAAGGTCAAGGATGAGGCAGTACGTTCACCCTACCAGATAATTATTATTCTCCTATGTGCCTGATATACTGACGATGAATCAGAACGAGTACGCCCAGGTTCTGGCCAAGCGTGTGGCCGAGGCCCGCGCCCACAAGGCCGATGCTCGCAAGCGACGAGCAAGCTCGATGCGCAAGTAAATACCTGCAGGCGTTCGGTTGGTATCTTCTGGTTCTTGCATTAGGGCATAATCATGGCAATGGCTTGGCGGGACGATAGGTGGCTGGTCATAAGATGGCCCAGCATCACGAGTGTAATTCCCGGAACCCAAAAATGAGATCAAGATTCCCAAACTCCATATGTTCTTTCATGATCATTTTATTCTATCCCGTATGAAGTCCAATGCTATGTGACATGATGCCTCCCTCAGTCCAACATGATCTCTTTCCAGTTCGCCATAACTTATGCTAAATTTGTTGATATGCAATTATGATAGATGTATATCCGATGGTAAATGCGGTGTACTTTGTATGTCGCATGACGAACTCCGTGCTTATATGACCTCGATTCATCCTCTACGACGTCTTAGTTCTCCGCGTCCATGATTCCCAATAGAGTCAGTCAATCTCAAAAACTCCAGAAAGTGAAGAAGCTGCCAAGTTTCTCTAACGCGCATCCCCAAAAGGCTGACGTTTAAATTTCTTATTCGTTTCTCTTCCCCTCGACTTATGTTACGAACACACGCTAGACTAGACGCTAGACCGGTGCGTGAGTGAACAAGAAACTATGAGATCGATCAGCAATTAGAAGCCTCGTAAGATACTTTGCAAACATACCTCACGCTCTCTCCATTATGAGTTCGCCGGATAGCCTCGGCTATCGTAGGGCTCACGTCGATCACCCTCAACTTCTTACACCGCTGGGTCTTATCGCCAAGAGGTACGGTATTCGTGACGACGACCTGGCTCAGACAACTGTTATTCAGAGTGTCGATAGCGTTTCCGCTCAAGATGCCGTGCGTGACGACAGCGATGACTTCGCGTGCACCATGATCCTTGACAGTGGCCGCTGCTTTGCTGTGAAGCGAACCTATGTTAGCATAGCTGTGTAAACGCTGGAGATGATGCTGGTATGCTTACGCTAAGGTACCGCAAGTATCAGCCATGTCGTCGACCAGAATGGCAACCTTGTCCACCACGTCACCAACTAGCACCATCCTACCGACGACATTGGGTCGTGGTCGCTCCTTGTGGATAAGCGCAAAGCCGCGATCGAGACGGTCCGCTATGGATGTTGCTCTATTGCAGTAGGTTAGCTTCTCTCCTCCTAGCCAATCGACTCACATATTAGTAGGCCTACCTCTTAGCACCACCAGCATCGGGGCTCACGATAACAGTATCCTGGCCGGCAAGGTTCTCCCTGATCCACCGCAAGACGCTTGGCTCGGCATAGAGGTTATCTACCGGCACATTGAAGAAGCCTTGAATCTGAGAAGCGTGGAGATCCATAGTAATGACGTGGTTGCAACCAGCAGTCTGGAGCATGTTGGCGATAAGCTTGGCGGAGATGGGCGCGCGACTCTTGTCCTTCTTGTCTTGGCGGGCGTAGGGGAAATTGGGTATTACGGCAGTGATGCGCCGGGCGGAAGCAGTACGGCAAGCGTGGATCATGATCAGAAGCTCCATGAGGCCATCGTTGATGTCGCCCGGTGCGGTGGATTGCAAGATAAAGACTAGAGAAGATATTATGAGCTTGCGATCAAATTAACTGCGCTGGCGCGGTAGGCGTTGCACAAGGTGAGGCCGTACCATCTTCGTCCCGAACCGACTCGCCGACTGTAACGCTCGTCTCTTGGTTTGAATAATTCAAACTCATCGTCTTTGCGATCTCAATACCGAGCCTATAGGTAGTACAGGACTTCTTGTTAGCCAATGTCCATATTCCAATTGCTTTCTTGACCGAGACGGCTGTTTCCAATGTCGTCATACGGGCGGTCGAGGAAAGCCATAAATAGCCGAGGAACGCCATTTTTCTCGTTTGTATCGTCGGACATTGAGAGACAGTTAAAAAAGGAACATACCGATCGGCGACGGCCTTGGCCAAGCTCGGATGGCTGTTGCCCGAAAGCAGCTTGATCTCGTTCGCCATGTCGCCCATAGTGACTAGAAGAGAGGAGAGACCGGACCGCGCTGGGATCTCTGGTTACTTAAATTTTTCGAACCTGCAGCGTCACAAGCAAGGGAAAAAAAAAAATTAAGACAGTGGCACTGATGTGGTGCCACCGATCAATGGCCGTGCCACAATCCAATCGGGAGAAATCGCGGGGTTGTGTCGAGCTGCGCTCTGGGATATGGTTGGACGGAGGGGTCTCGCAGGCTACTGCAGTGTCGCTTGTGGCTGATGGATTAATTAGATATTGCAAAATCTAGCACGTGGTAGGTTGGCGCCCGTGAGGACTGGTGGCACAAAGAGAAGAGCAAAGCCCGAAAGATATATACCTGAAGATGCCGGAGTGCCTCGATCAGCAGAAGAAAGAGAAGAAAGAGTGTCACGACGTGGTAGAGACTTGATTAGGCCATGGATTTGAGTTCACGCAGAATACCAAGACAAGGGGAAAGGCGTTTTCTGAGTTGACGCTAGGGGGAAAAAAGGGCAGAACAAGCAACTCCTAGCCTAATTCCCTAGGCGCACAAACTAACTCACATAAGCAAGGCCTCTATACCCTACCAACCCTTCTTGCATTTGACTTTGCTCGAGGCCTAAAAGAGTCAATGCAAGCTCTATCCACCCGGGCACCTACCTACTGGTTAGGTACCTAGGTAGGTAGGAAGCGGCTATACGTTGCTTGTTGGTGCCTACACGTCGCTACATAAGGCTGCTAGTGCGAAACAAAACGGCAGGTGGACTACACGTCGAAACATATCGATATAAGACGGCAGTTGGTGGACAGATCCTCCTAACCGGTACCTACCTAAACCAAAGTTGTCAATGCAAGACTGAACAGAAGACTCAGCACAACGACCATAACGTATAGGTATACATTCGCATGTCCAATACTCATTGGATTATCTATGAACGAATCACACGTGTGAAATACCATTTGTGTTATCACAATGTTGAAATATGCAAGACTAAGCCAATACAGAAGACCCTGATCCAAGGCTGAAGACTCAGACTGTCCCAAACGCTCCTTCCTTTCTTATAACTATAGATAGCTATGATTAGGTTGTCAAACATAGTCTATAATACCAAACGATCCTCGCTGTGTGCTTAAGCAAGTAAACCAGCATATTGACATTGATTGATTCAAATACCGGTAGACCATTCTTGAAAAGCGTCGCCAACTACTAGTCATGTTAGGCAATGCTACTAGAAAAGTAACTAAGAGACTATCGATTCAAATGTTACTGTAGCATATAAATAACGATATAGCTATTATTTTCATCAGCTATCGCAACTACTTATATGGATTTCCGGGGTTTCGTTCAGGTTTCTACCTAATTATAAGATACTACTCAACATTTGAGAATTAATACATAGCATTATATATGATCTATGTTAGACTATATCGAACCTTGAAATCATTCTATTGAGCTGTCATGGAGTTGACGCTTCTTCACAAAATTAGTGCATAAAGTCCATAAACACAAGATACCATACTGTGCTAGATACTTTTACAGCCCTCGTCTGCATGCTCCTTTGTTGTTGATATCGAAGGCTCAGCCGCGTGACAGCCACGTCTCTACGATTTACCAACCTTCACCTCACCGGTTCCCCGAGGTCCTCAGCCGCCGTAAATTCGCAGACAGTACTTAGGTAGTACTTGTACGCATACTACCTCCTTACCAGGTAATCAAGTAGGAACTCTTCGAACCCGTGTAAGCAGTAGCATGGCTAGGTACCTGCTACCTAGGGAATGTAGGTATAACGGAAAATACCAGGGCTTACCATCACAGAAACCTGCCTGGTCTCGCGATACAATTCCCGGTCTACTACGAATTGCGCTAACTTAGCTAGAGTCCACAATCCCTATACTGCTCCCTGCGCGGGCTAGACTACACAGAAAGCTGTCGGTAAGATATATTCAGATAACTTGGAGAAGGACGAGGCCCCACTGCACGACTTAACATCAATGCCTGACAACCTGGTGACATTAATAGTCCAACAATAGTTCAAATTCTGCTCAAACGGCTCCTGGCTCTCTCTCTAGGTGGCCCTACTACTAGTAAGTCCGAAGTTCAATTCATACCACAAGCCAGATAGGTTTCAACTCCCCTTTTCTTTTTTCCCTAGCATATTCTCCTTTTATCCGCACCATATTGTGTATTCTCTGTTCTCCCAGCTCTATCTGCTCTTATACCTGGTCCATATTCTACGCGTGTCATAAATATTTATATTCTGTAACGGGCATTGGCTAACGGTCTGGAAACGTAGCTGCATCAGAAGCAGAAATAAAGACAGGCCGATGACGACAAGCCATGTCTTCGTTTAGTTCATTAGTTCACTTCTTATCAGTTCCATTACCTATGACGATACTTTCCTTTAGCTTAGACACTTTACAAGGAGACGAGGCTCAAGAGAGTAAAGAGCGATCAAGTCGAGTTTGCCAGAACCTTTGGAGGTCAGATTAATATATCCTCCCGACACTATGGTTCCGGGGGTATGTAGGGGTGCACGAAACATTGGGAATACTTGCAAAGAGGTTGTGTAGAGTCTCGTAAACAATCGATTTTATCTGTTATTTGGAACGCGTCCTGATCTTCCCCAACACGATTACTTACATTAGGTAGGTAGGGATAAGGGCATCGTGTTTACAGGGAATTAAATATCCAGATGTGATCCGGATGGAACTACTAATAATTGGTGGTGTAGTTTAGCTAATCCGTGTCCTATAAATACCTATGAATGCAACTTAGAATCCATTTGCTCATAATTCGTGATTCTTGAAGAGGTCGGCAAATTCCTTATCCTCGTTATCGTCCTTGTTTCTTGTAGTTCTAGCTTCACATAGTCGAGGTGATGCTTGTGACGGCGGCCAATATTGATGTGGGTTTTGTCAGTAGACTAGACTTAACATTATCCATCTAGGCCTAAGGTCACTCATGCCGCTTGGCTATGTTAGAATTCTCGGTATGAGTCCTGTGTGCTGTAGCCTATTATCAACACGGAAATTAGCATTCTGGGTCTAGCAATAGTAACAACAGTAGCTAGTTGTTGCTTGCTATGCAGTGTAGTGGATATTGATGTAATTGCACCTTCCTACAACAGCCATGGGCGCTGCGTTGACCTAACTTGGCCGGAACGCTTAAAAGCACTGGAGAACTGTCTCTGTATGTGGCAGCATACTGCGACTATCTATTCTTATAATTATATGTGGGGGAAGGGTGCCCATATTATTTATCAAAAGTTAACAGTCTCTGACTGTCGATTTATAGTGTAGTTTCCTTATGTAATCTCGCCTGTCCACACCCTGTGGTTTAGTCTGGGTTGGGTCTATAACGGTTCGACAGTAGTCTATAAAGGGCTGGAAAGGTTCATGATGGCTTCATGATGTGTTCCGAAGACTCGTTGTCGAGCTGTCGCGGGGGAGTTGGCCGTGTGGGAAGGCGCGATTATAGAGGAAACTACGACTACACCATGAAATAACAGTCTCTGACTGTCAATTTTGATCAGTAACATCGACATCCTCTATAAACTTCCCGGTTAGGCGTTCTGGGAGGGGCTAAAAAGGAGGGGCCAATCACGTGATACATAACTACGTTGGGGCAAACGTCAAGGCGCAACCTTGGAAAAGCGTCATCTTCAACAACCAGTTGCACTTTCGATTGACTACATACCTAAGTCATCATCCTAACAACTAGCAATCAACAACGCTTTGAAGCATCTCAAAAGCTCGCCGTGGTAATAGTTTGTCCGCAAGGGAGCACTCAGATACCATTCTGACGTGCTGGGGAGTACGTCACGCGGACACATTGTCGCACTTGAATCTCCGATAACTGAACTCAACTATTCCATCATTCGAGGGAAAGGACTGCGATAATCCTGCACACACTAACTGAGGCTGTGATCCCAAGCAAATTCAGTCGGTCCGCTTACTCACATGCACATATGAATCCCGGGCAGGTTGGAGGTTCTGCTCAGAGAGCCCGGGGCTAACCTTCACTGTTTTGAATTGTCGAAAAACGGACTTCTTTCCTGGCGCAATCCAAATATCAAGCCTCCAAGTGTGAACTAGGTAGAGCAGCGATCTAGGTTCGCCGACACTTGACGCAATGGATAAAGCAGAGTCGCAATCATTTCTCGCCAACCGCGAGCAGAATCTTGCGAAGCGCAAGGCTTCCGAGGAACCGAATACCCCTTCTGACACCAAAAGGATCAAGAGTTCTCATGATGGGTCTACAGAACCGGGCATTAAGGCCCCAGCTACGACCTGGAGGGTTCCTTTCCCAGAGAAGGTATGCTAGTACTTTTAAATGTTAGGAAACATTCTAACCGATTTAAAGCCTGCGGTTCTAGAAGAAAGAAATGGCGAGATCGAATTCCGAGTTGTCAACAATGATGGCGCCAGAGAGAGTTGGATTATCCTCACAGGTCTTAAATGCCTATTTCAAAAGCAACTTCCGAAAATGCCCAAGGATTACATCGCACGTCTCGTCTACGATCGCACTCATTTATCCATCGCCATCGTCAGGAACCCTTTGGAGGTCATCGGCGGAATAACATTCCGTGAATTCCGAGACCGCAAGTTTGCCGAGATCGTTTTCTGTGCCGTCTCATCTGATCAGCAGGTGAAAGGATACGGCGCGCATCTTATGGCCCATTTGAAAGATTACGTCAAAGCTACTTCCCCAGTCATGCATTTCCTGACATACGCGGATAATTATGCTACTGGATATTTTCAAAAACAAGGCTTTACCAAAGAGATCACTCTCGACAAGTCTATCTGGATGGGGTACATCAAGGATTACGAAGGAGGGACAATTATGCAATGCTCCATGGTTCCCCGAATACGTTATCTTGAAGTTGGTCGTATGCTTCTCAAGCAGAAGGAAACCGTACTAGCTAAGATTCGTGCTGTGAGCAAAAGCCACATTGTTCATCAACCGCCTGCGCAATGGGCCAATGGTGTTATTACTCCCATCGATCCACTCTCCATCCCTGCCATTCGGGCAACTGGCTGGTCTCCGGATATGGACGAATTAGCACGGGAACCACGCCACGGACCTCGTTTCAACGAACTGCGACGTTTCCTAGGTCAAATTCAAAACCACAAACAGGCGTGGCCCTTCCTCAACCCGGTCAACAGAGACGAAGTCCCCGACTATTACAATGTCATTACATCACCAATGGATCTGTCAACCATGGAAGAAAGATTGCACCAGGATCAATATCATACCCCCAGAGACCTCGTCAACGATCTCAAATTGATCTTCAGCAATTGCCTAAGATATAATGACGAAACGACAGTATACACTAAGTGTGCGGTCAGATTAGAGAAGTACATGTGGAGTCTCGTCAAGGAGATTCCGGAGTGGTTTGATTTGCTTGAGGAATGAATTAGCCTTGATGCGTCCATTTATTTGGAGTTAGGTCTTCTGCTAAACGAAGTGGAGGGTTGATATGGTTGGACCTGTTTCTAACGGCGTTATACCCGGAGTTTACGGAGGTCATTGTGTCAGACTTCCGAGGGTCGTTCTATGGAAGGCCGTCTGGAGTTAGAAAATAGCTCAATGAGGCAGACGCACTGGCTCATACTCAGAGTTTAGAGTATCTATCTATGTGAGGGTCGTCACATGATACCCCTTATCCAACACAGCTCTCACCATCTACCAACCCTTTTAACGTGATCTAACCGCTGCAATGTGTCTCCTGCTAACCGTATGAAGAGCTTATTATAAGAGCCTCCAAATAAGCCAAATGCGACCGTAAGGGAATAAAATGATCACAGTGTATATAATTGAATGCATACGAATGGGATGTTCATGCGGCCGTACCGTAGTTCATACGCAGGGGGGCGTACCACTTGTGCTAGCTGGTAAGTCTACATAGTAACTGCGCAAATATTTCGTAGTTACTCTTAAAATAATAATTGCCCACAATACAGCTGTTCTCGTACGAGAGCTTCCGGGCGCACTTGATAGGTGCTCGAGCGGGGTTTTAGTCGAATTCTTTGTGGGAGGGAAGTTTTTGCGGTATGTACTGGACAAATGGTTGTCGAACCTGTATGGTTTCTGTCTCAGACAATATAATACGATCATGTCTTTCCTACTTCGTCCTGTCCACCGCTTGGGCAATGAGGTAGCCTATCTTCTGCTAACTTAGAGACGTTTTGAACTGAGCTTGTAGCATGTAATATCTAAGAGGTAATCGAAAGTAGCTCCCAATATGCAGGCCTCGTCTGGCTACTTCTCTTTTGCCCCCGGCTTGGCCCGGCACCGCCGATTGTGAACAGCGAACCTTGCACGCATAGAGTCTCGCCTTGACATCGGGTGATTACGTCGCTACTAGTGATAGTCAACGCGAGTAGTCCGATAATTAAGGACGTAGATCATGTTACCATGCTTGTCACGTAGGATGCAAACAGCGTACCGAAATGGCCATGCGTGTGAGGAGATGTTAGATTTCCCTGTCACCAAACCGGACATACTCTACAGCACACCACTGACAAAAGAGATGAGGACAGCGGTAAAAACATACTATTGGTATCGGTAGCTGAATTGCTAACATCGGGCTTCTCAAGCTAATTATTATTGTTGATGTGACGTGCTGGATGCTTACTTCGCTCATTACAACTATGTCGCCTTCAAAATGGTATAAACGCAAACCACACCATAAACGTGCAAAAGCCATACAATAACTTCTTTCTCAAAGGCAAGCTCCCTAAAAAGATACTCCGTGGATCATAGCCGCAATTCAGCAAGGTGTAGCCGACCATGTCCAGAATACGGAATATCCTACGAAAGGAACTTAGCATCGCAACCACCACGGGTCAAATGAGATGTCAGATTAGCAGTTAAACTTACAGGTTTATTAAAAAGACGCCGAAACCAAACCTAGGGAGCGGGCCGCCCTGGGTAGTCTCAGATATGACGGTTTCGCGCGCGGTGTAAGTGACGGGAGGGATGCGGATGAAGGTTATTATCAACTCCGCCGCGAGCGCACGCGTGTACGTGATCTCATTCGTGGTGCCAACACGGATCACGAAGATAATTAGTGCCAATATCGCCAAACCGAAGTCGATCTAAGATGCGGCATCGTTAGAACGCCGACACGGAGAGAAGGAAACGAAGAGACCCGTACGCTTGCAGGTATCAAGACCGTTCGCGAGTTCCGGAACATGGTCCAGGCTAAGACGGCGGCCAGCATCCCAAGCCCGAATTGTATGATGGCCATTATTAGCCATGAGATAACGACGACCAGGCGTCTGACCCGGCACGGGGCGTGCATCTGCTTTATCCTGCTATTGGAGGCGCCGCTGTGGACGGGCCAGGTGCAGAAGTGGCATATGTAGCCGTAGTCGCCATTGACCATCTCAACGAGTGGCCAGTGCTTGCGCTGGTGTTCACGACTCAGACGGTCGCGCCAGCAGCGAAAACAGATGGACCGCCACAGGTGGCTTGGCCGCGTGGTGTCTATGATGAGACGGTCGAGCCCGGGCATACATAGACACTCGGTGCAGCAGCTGTGCAGGGCGGGGTCCAGCCGCCCGTCCGCGGTGATGAAGTGCTTGCGAACAACGTCAGCCGTGATGACTTGGCGGTACAACGGACTAGTCTGTCGCAGTGTGACCATGCTCGCCAGGTCCAAGTGGGAGATGATGAGGAACTGGAGCTCGAGGGGTAGGGACGCCAGCCCTGGCTCCCCAGAACTTCCTCCCGCCGGCGGCGTAGCATGGCGGCGGCTATCCCGATCCTCGCCCTCGCCGTGGCCGTGACCGTGGCGGCGCGCTGTGCTGGTTGTGTATTTGGTGAGCTCGATGGCGTTCAAAGTGCTCATCATGCGCGGTAGACAGGACAGCGTAGCCTCTACGAGAGAAAAGAGAGAGTTCAATCATGGAATAGATGAAGGGCTCGTCATCTTCCGCCGGCTTCTCCTTTGAAAGATAGACAGGATGTAGAAGAAAAGGGTTGATCATCCAATGCGACCATTTGCTGGAGTGCCAAGTATGACGGTTGAAGAATTTCCCTGGACTGATCGGTTCCCCGGCACACAAGACAACGCGCTAACCCGGCTGTCCGGCACAGGCCGAGACCGTGCACTGATCCGTGTAAGTCGACAGTACCGAACGGCGATATGCACGGTAGAGTACAGGTATTTGAGAAGAGTCGAGAATTCGATAGTTAAATTTTGTATGAGATCAAGTAAATGTCTGTACGTTGCTGAACAATACAATAGACCTCAAGCACCAAATAAACTACACTCTTATAAGGGATGAAAAAAAAAAGAAATAGGAATCAATTCTAGAAGGACGGGATGAATCTGGCCACGAGTGGATCTCCTGTATGGATACGTACCGCACCTTAGGTACATGTACCTGGCGGCAATACCCCAGTCATCTACTGAAGCACAGACCAAGAAGACAAGCCTCGCAGGGCTACCCATCACATGCGAGGTAAGGCGGAGAACTTAACCTAAACAAAACACATTATATGATCTTGCATAGGTAACCTGCAAACCTGCGACACTGCTTACCATTCATGAAATGGCCGCTTTAAGTGTCATTTTAAGTCATCTGCTGCGTGTAGCAAGAGTTGGATGACCTGGAAAAGGGAGTAGGAAAGGGTGAAGACGACGAGGAAGTCCACTATGCTCATCTCGTCAATGGTCATGCAAGTCAACTCAGAGCCCTGCACACTTTTCGAAGCCCTGAACCAACATTTATTGGTCCACCTTACATAATCCTCATTCGGTGTCTAGATTCAGGCAGCTGAAGCCTATCGGATCGGCTGATCGGGTGGACATGGCCATGATCGCCGACTTATCGGACATCCACCTCATACCCAACTCATAATACCACCAGTGGTCATGCATTCCAAAATAAAACGGACGACTTCGACCATTATTTCCGGGTGGTTCTGTAACATCCGATGTCATCTTGATCGCTATTGCCGTGCACCGCGCCCAACACACTCTGCATCTTCGACTACGAAAACACGACCTGTCGTGTTTGTGCATTCGTTGTCATTCTCACCCCTGTCTGCAGCTACTCTGGTTCCGTGCCGAGTTGCGGCAGTCTGCAAAGAGCCGAGACAATCGGATCAGGACCCGATTATTTTCCCCGGGAGGCGCCAAGTTTGAATCGTGATAATCGCAGATGCCAAGGGAATAAGTTGACTACTCAGACTACCTACATACCTATGACCCAGCTCCGAGAGTAATACTATGGTCGTCTACTATAAGTGATACGTCATTTCCTAGGTGAGGTAAGGTAAGATCGAGGTCCTGCTCACGATTCCCTGGCAATTCGCAATTCGTGCCTCGGCGCAGACACATCTCATCGCAATTATATATACCCTTTTTCACGTTTCATCGGCTCTATCAACTTTCTTTAGTCGCCTGGTATTCATTCAATAACCAATTCGCTGCAGTTCAACATGTTTACATCTAAGAGGACGTTTGCGTTCAAGAGTAATGTACATTCTATAATGAGTACGTGTCTAAACACTTTAGATAAGCTTCAATACAATAACAATAAGAATTACCCTGGTATAAACTGCTTTTGCTTTAGCCCAATCTAATTGGACGACACGGGTGAGAGAAGAGTTGCTAGTCGTATTTCGATATATGTTGTAAAGGATCTCCACTACTGACGGTTAGAGCGGCTAAAGACAATACGACGTTCAACCCTGCTACTAAAGAAGTAAGTGTCGAGCTACAGACAGTGATCACTTTCTTTCATAGCTCTGAAACTCTTTGAACTAGAGCTCGTATTCGATGGCTATACTCTCCTGAGTTGCATAACCGCTTCGTGAACGGTGAGATTGACTCTCTTAGTTTTATGAAGGCAAAACCCGCCCTATTGGTATTTTGGGAGATTGATACCGATAGCTAAGAGTATGTGTTGTTTTATATTCTACTCTTGGTCCACTGATCTTTATGAGTGCTAGGGCTGCCCCTGAAGTATTATCGCGTGTATTTCCAAAACACTGGTTTACTTTATCGAGTCCATGCATAAGTTAATATTAGAGGTGTTAAGTTTCCAACTAGGTCCATACAGCCTATATCATTCTGCATATTTTGGGGCAGTTCTTGTAGACATTCATGTTGTATTAATCGTTCGTGAATACTATATCGAGATATGAAAAATTGAAGGCTAGACATTTCAAGAGAGATTTTCATATAGCCGTGTGCGGAATTTCTTTTCTAGATTGCCTGAGGAGGTGGTCACATATAAATGCACTTCTTGAGAAGCCCAGTCAAGACCCAGAACATAAAATGCCATTAACGTTAGAAATCTACCAAACGTTAGCATCAAGTATGAGTTGAAGCTAACTAAACAGCTCTACCATTCTGATATACGATAGGTCCTTCCGTTTTCTTCTGCCACTTGAAGTGAAGAAGCTGGGGCAGGTATGAAGAGGCAAAGCAGCACGGCCCCCGAGTTGTCGAGAACTGAACGAGGATTTAAATTTAAAGCTATTTCTATATAGTCTCTAGCAGTTCGAAAAGCCTAACAGGCCGATGTTTGAAGCGACGAAGGAAGTCGAGCTAAGGTCATACTCGTGATGTTCGATTTGAGCGACGTCTCAAGTTGTCAGGAGGAGAATAGTAGCTAGCTAGCTAGCTTAGGGAGACCCTAGGGTGTAGCTTTTAAGCGTTTGGTCTATATAAGGGAAGTTTCCTCCCCCTATTCAGACTTGTTAGAAACTGGTTACTTTCCAATATACTGGCGAGACAGTGTCTCCTATTCCATCACTATGTTGCGATTTAATATTTGACACAAGTATGGATCGTGAAGAGATGCTACAAAGGGAATTGTACGTTGCAATCTAAACAATGAAATATTTCAGTTCAGTGATAAAATATCATAAGTTCTTATATCTAGAGGGCTCAACCACCCACAACCCTCAACAGCAGCAATGTCAAAATATAAACACAAGTTGGTATAAATAACCATGACGGCTATATATCTTGCAGCAGTGAGAGTGTAGGATGAACGAATCTTGGCGCCAATGGTCAAGCGTGGAGTAGTTGGGGAAGCTCCACTATCTTGTCCTTAATGAAGTCATCGTGACGGTATAAACTTGCATCAATCCCACCCCTATTCTGTAAGTTAGCATACACACAGTTTTACGCCTCCAACGGCAAAGACAATACTTGTACCTGAGCTAATGCATGCCCGTTATTGGACAGAAGTATAACCTGACGTCAACTCCAAAAAATTGTTTAATAGAGTAATTGCTCACGCGACCAGTCTCTCATAACGAACCAGCAGTTTACATTGAACACAAAGTCATAAAATTCCAAGACCCAATATTGCCTGGTCCTCTGAATATGCTTTGGATACTAACAAGCAGAAATATATCTCCGTCACTATCGTTTGTAGACCATGTGGTCTTACATCCAGTATCGCCGGATGGAGAAGGATGTCCGGCGAGCCATTGAGAAGGACTCCAAAATAGCGAGACGCCAAAATGGCCAGGAGTCAGTTTCGGACGACGTCGAAGTGGCTAGGACAAATAACTTCCCCCTTAGCACCTTGGAAAGCAAAGAAAACGGCCGCACCAAAGACAAGATCATGGTCCGTATGGAGGGCGACAACGACCCCCTCGACCCGCGGAACTGGCCCCTGGTAGCCCGGTGCAAGAACATCGCCATCCTCTCCTTCCTGATCTTCGCGCAGGCGTGGGCGGGCGCGGCAGAGTCGATGGCGAACAAGACCGCCAGCGAAGAGTTCGGCGTCAGCCAGGTGACGGAGAACCTGTCGACAGCCATGTACCTCTTCGGCATTGGGTCTGGCGCGCTCTTCGCCGGCCCCCTGTCCGAGACGGTCGGCCGCAACCCCACGTACCTCGCCTCGACGTTCTGCTACCTGTTCTTCGTCCTGGGGTCGGCACTGACGCCGACGTTCGGGGGCCAGGTGGCCTGCCGCTTCTTCGTCGGCTTGTTCTCCAGCGCTACGCTGAGCATCAACGGCTCCAGTGTCCGGGACCAGTTCCGCCCTGTGAAGAGGGCGTTTGCGTTTCCGATCATCGCTTGGGCAAATGTTGCTGGTATGTGCCCCTTAACAATAAATTCTATTTCGATACGGATCATGTGGTTAACTATTATGTTGCCGTTGGTCAGCCCCGGTGATAGCGCCGATAGCAGGCGGGTGGATTGTCTCTAATCCGAACTTGTCGTGGCGTTGGACGGAATGGGTGACATTAATCATTTCTGGTCTCGCCTTTCTCGTATCCCTCCTCTTCTTACCAGAAACGTACTCGCCCCTCCTCCTTGACTGGAAGGCGAGACATCTACGACAGATCACGGGTGACAACCGCTATGTTTCCGAACATGCCGAGTCGTCGTCTTTCATCCGCAGGCTGAGACACGTGGGGCCGCTGCCCGCTAAGTTCCTCACTCAGGAGCCGGTGGTCGCCGTGTTCGCCGGGTATCTCATCCTGTTGTACGTACTGCTCTTTACGTTCTTGTCTGGATTCGACTACATATTCAAAGAGACATATGGGCTCTCCACTGCCCTCACTGGGTCCTGCTTCGCCTCGATTGCGGCCGGGGCAACCTCCTTCACGCTTCTCGCGCCCGGTTTCTACAGCTGGGCACGATGGAAGACGGAGTATGTGCGCGGCTCATCCATAGACCCGGAATTCAGGCTCTGGCCGGCAATTGTGGCCGCGCCGCTGCTTCCCATCAGTCTCTTCTGGCTAGGCTGGGGTGACCAACGCAGTATATCGATCTGGAGCAGCCTGGGCGCTTGCTTCATATTCGGCATGGTCATAATCGCCATCTACGTGTCGAGTTACGAGTACATCATCGACAGTTACGGAGACCATGCCGCCATAGGCCTAGCAAGCATCACAATAGTTCGCTACTTGGTCGCTGGGGGAATGGTAATGGCGGCGCGCCCCATGTATGAAGGCATAGGCACACATTGGACAATGACTTTATTAGGATGCATTGCGGTGTTGCTACTTCCGGCACCGCTTGTATTCTGGTGGTGTGGCCGGAAATTAAGGTCTAGGAGTCCTTATGCAAAGAGTCCAGGGGCGTAGATCTACAACGCTCGAGGTTAGTCTCGCGGTGTTATCGTACATGAATAATCTAGCTTCATATATGACTACAGGTTTGCTAAAGCAGCATGGCAATATATTAACCAAATACGCTTCGAACCCTTTATACGCAGGTTATGAATTGTGGCTTTGGTATTAGTAATTCCAACTCATACTTAGATCTCATAATCACCTAGGAGGTACCTAGGTAGGTAACTTGACAGACGTTTGAATCAACGCTCTCTACAATGGCACATGGTATACATGAACTATTTACAACTAGCGATGCGTTGCCTTCGCATCATTTGGTTATGTCAGTCCTAATGCAAGGTTCCCCTCTCTTTGGTCTCTTTCATGAACCATTTCCATGGATCTTAGCAAATACTTGGCGTCGGCCATTATGTAGTCGTCGTCTGGCCAAAGACGATTCCCTAAATCAACCACCTGATCCTGGCGATTCAAAGCCTCAAGAAGTAATTGTGCGGCCCCCTGAGCATCGTATTCTCTTGTTAAATTTGAATTCGTGAAGTAGTAATCAGCCGCGTCCCAATATCTGTCTAAAATGTGAGTCTCGATGAACATGCTTGTCACTCAGGTAAATTTGTTGTACTTACGCAAAAAATAGGTCTTGGTCCCAGTGCAGAATTTCGAGGCGTTCAATGCGTCGAAGAAGACGCTCAGCCGCTGGTTCGTCCAGTTCTTCTTGATAAACAGGTATCGGTACAGTCCCGTCGGCTAACTCGCCTTGTTGAGCAGCCACAGCCTCCCTAAGTCGAATGTCATACTCTGCATCGACTCCTTGGCACTTGCTGCATGTGCACGTAAATCCCCAACAATCCCTCAGCATATTCTGCCTCTCTCTCGTCGGAATGTGACGTGGGATGTAAGTGAGAGTCAGTTCGTCGCCTGCTCGAATGCGTTGCTTAGCCTTACCAACCCAGTAGCCCGGTGTGATGGTAGCATAATAGTCTACATTATTGTCGCAGGAATGGTTAAACCTAGAAGCCTCAAAGAAGATGCCTGATCTGGACTGGGTCCTCGATCCATCCTCATTTCGCCTTTCCCTGATTATTTCGAAATTGTTGGACCTGAAAATTTCAAATAGGTGAACATAATCATTGATGACGTCCGGAGCCAACAACTGCCCATCTCTCTCAATCATACTCAATGCCTCACGGAAGTGAGCCGAATGGGTTTCAGGCTCCCACGAATATAATTGTCTGTATCGTGCTTGGGCTTCATCGTCGAGGGCTTCGAAGTGTATGACCAGCTCGAGCATAGCCGCAGCCGTGTCTTCTTCTAGACTGCAGGTGATGGTACATATATCCCAGAGAACTTCCTCGCCGGCTTGGATATCCCTTGTCGCGAAACAGGCCACTCCTTTCGTATCTGTTTCCCTCATTTCGAACACGGGCTCAGGCCGAGCGGCTGGTACTTTTGCAGCCATGACGTTTATCCAAATATGTTCTTCTACCTAGTAATTGTGATAAATATAATGATAAACTCTTTAGCTGGGCATCATACCTATGTATACATGACCGTGTTAACTAATGTTGATTTAAAGTCGAATCAAAGTCGAATTCAAGGGGTTTCAGCAGTAGAGATTGACAAAAGGAACAAGAACATGGTTATAGTCTTCAAGGGTAGAGGAGTACACGCACACGGTGGTGTCCGAATACATACTCGTTGTTCGAGTTGGTCTCAAAGACAAAGGCGTACGGATTGGGGGTTGATTGTTGGCACTACTAGGAAAACGATGGTATCATTGACCTTTGTCCGTCTCACGTTTGCAGTCTAGATCACACTGGTTTGTTCTTCGACCTTTTAGTGTCCTCTCCATCGTTCTTTATGAACCGGATTTACCCAGCACAGCTTTTCTTCTACTGATCCTGATAAACAGCTTCCGTTCACCCCATTACTACGTGGCGTGGGAAATTATCTTCTACTAACACGTCACCCGGTATATTATTTTGAATACTCTTTTGGAAAGTATCGATCATGGCTTCCGATCCGGCCGAACTTAGTCGCTGGGCTGAGCAGCTTGATCAAATCGAGGCAGCGTTCGCGGACGATTTCGGTGACTATGAGGCTTCCGGCTCTAAATCTCTCGCACGATTTGTCGTATCTCTTTACACAAGATTAACGGATACGTTGCGCCTAATTTCTAGAGAGCTGCACAAGGCGGACACTGAGAAAGAGAATACTCTTTTCGATCGAGGAGTTGGAATGCTAAAGAGATTCTACGACTACATACGCGAGAATTCCGAATATTTGATCACCGATAGGAAATTTCTCTATAAGCTACGGGACAGCGTTTTAGACCTCGCTGGACAGCCGTGGATCTCTTTCCGTATTGATATCAGAAACCATATAAGAAAGATGAACGTCCTAACTGGCGACCTCGAACCTCCTGTTCAAAGTGCTTGGGACGGCGACGATCTAATATATCATAAAAGATTCCAAAGAGTATATGAGAAGTTCATTGGACTCGATGAAGCGGCTCGCAACACCGACGAGGATTGTTGGAGACTCATGTTCCGATCACAACAATGTCTCATCGAGGCCTTCGGAGGTCTTCGCATTCCCTTGGCCGTAATCAAATTGCAAGCCTATGATCTGTTTGACGAGAAAAAACGCCCTACATACATCGATTTCTCCTGCACTAGTGACGAGTTTCTCTACGGGCACCTTGGACGACCGGGAGTATTGGATCTCAGGGAGAAACTCGGCGGTCCGATCAATGAGGATCAAAAAGCCACAATGGAACGTGCAAAGCGGCCCGAAAGCCATTCCCTCCCCCAGAGGCGGCGACCTGCGTCACCTAGCCGTGCGGAACCGCCGGCGCAAAAAAGAGCTCGTACTGACCCAGGTTACAAAATGACGATGGAGGACGTCGATGCCGACATTAGAGACATATACAGCGACGCAGTTTTCATGAACATACATGAGAGACCAAGCCTCGATACTCTTGTTACTCCCACCACCGAGAACAGGGCAGAGACCCTAGCTAGTTATCAAGACGAGCTCACCAAGAGAATAAGACTGTACCGACGACTTTACTTCAGCCCCGAGTTCCCTCCGAGAGCACAAGCGCTGCGCGATGAACTGCTCCACCAAATGGATGAGGAAATACCCCTATTGCGCGCAGAGGCAAAAGCGGCTTCCGCAAGTAAGGCTAGCGCGAAGCTGAAGGAGGCAAGACTGGCCGTATACGCTCTCAAATTCCTCCGGACACTCCATATGCATTTACTGCTATCTTCGACGCCGCGGGTGCCAGACGAGCGGCTGAGGCAGGCACTAATCGACCGCCTCAGCGACTGGATACTCTACGAACAGGTGTGGAACGCGGCCGACGCGAAGGCTAGAGCCGCCACGCGCACGACCACGGCCAAGAAGACCTGGTTCGGCGGTTTCATAAACGCGCGAAACACCAACATAGAGAAATGGACAGATCTACAGACTCAGATGAGGGACGCGCCGTTCGCGGCGCAAGAAGAAGAAGTAGAAGAGGAGGTTGTGCAAGCAGAGGAGGAGGAGGAGGTGGAGGAGGAACCGCAGCAGCAGCCTGAGCAGCCTAAGAAGACCAAAGAATCCCCCTTTCGCATCGTTACTCGCCTTAGAGGGGTATATTTGTTGCCCCGGAAGCCTGGTAGGACTGTCTACTACAACGAGAGACTCGAGCTACAGCACGAAGACCGCCGGAGAGCGCTCGCAAAGGAACGAGCCTTGGGGCCGCCCCTCGGAGGCGGATCGTGGGTGAACGAAACACAATGGAAGTGGGAGAATGAGAGGAACGACAGGATCGTCAAGAACTTTGCTAAAAGAGGACCACCAGACTTCGACCAATTGTCCGACGAGACCGTCTTCGACAGGCTAGTGTACATGATCGTCATAACGCATTGGCGTTACGTCCAGGGGATGGAACTTATATCTACCAAGGCTGTCTAGTATATAATCCAGGTCTTGTTCATAATGTTCATAAGCGTTAATGCTACCGGAGCCATACGGCTTTGCATTTTGTAGATAGAATACACTAGCCTGAGGTAGAGAAGTTACTAAGTAGATATGTACATAGTGCTATGATGGGGAAGCTTTACGTCCTATAATTATCATCCGTAGGTAAATATTTTTTTTGATTAATGAGCCTCAAACCAAATATAACATCCTAACCTTAGGTGGTATCTATCTCGGGCCTTCATACGAAAAAAATTAATGCTTTCTATTTAGGGAGAGAGGCGAGTCAGCAATAGGTAGCATCTGCATGTCCCTACGTTAAATATTAGTTCGAAGGAATGAGCCCCACCCTTATTCCTTTGAAATTGAATCGTGCCGTGTGATGGAAATGCTTTGCCATATTCTTAAAAGCTGTGCCTAGTGGGAGCGGTTCGCTTGAGTGCTTGGATCCTAATGTAGTTTGGCCGTGAACAGTTACATAGTGGCTCTAAATTTGGATGCAGGACTACCCGTATATGGCTAGGAAAGGACGAGGTACTGTAAGAGATTCGCACGAGGGTCAAGGATCGGATCTCGCCTTCGTGGTAAGCCGGAAGGCGGAAACCTGAATGTACCTAAGGATCTAACAAGTTGCGTGATATAGAAGAGAGGACAAATCGGATATACCTAGGTAACTACTATGTATGCAACCTAAGAGATTGCATACCTAGGTAGCTATGTCAACCCAATGTTAGAAGATAGATGGTTCCAATGTTTTGTCTTTCAGCAGGGCCAATGATCAACGCCCTCACAAGGGCCCCACATACCTAAAGGGGAAATTGAGAGGGAGCCGGCCTGGGTACCATCCCTGCAACGGCCCCCAACTCAAGTAACGGCTTGTGACTGAAGGAATAGTGCTGTCTGCTTGTGACCGCTTGAATATCATACCTAGAAGTCATCGTAACCCAGTTATGCTAATTTTTACTCGAGATGAACAGTAGGGGCGAACGGTTTCTATCATCCCACTCAGCCTATACGTATGAGCCACCAACTACAGTACATTTTAGTCCAAGCTATCAAGCGTGTATGTTTAATGTCCCGAAACTCCTTGGTTGAAATATACAAGGGTATCAAAATCCAGTAGAGCTATAGATAAAGAACAAAAATAGCATGAAGACTCCAGTCGCAAATGATCGTACATCATCATCTCTCGTACTCGTGTAGCGATGCTTGTGGGTCAGTAACCTGGCAACCATCGGCTACCGCAACGTTACGGTTATTGTTGGTTGTTTTAGCCCCCATTCCTGCAGAACAGTGGGCTCCTGGGCCTCAGTCTCTACTAGGCTTGTAAAGACGCCTCGACATGCTTCTAGTCGTGCGGTGAGGGCGCCGTCTCTTTCGGTGTTAGCCCACAGCTCGTCGATTGCGGCAAGGACGCTTAAGCCGCATGCATCGCGAACGTATGGGTTGGCTCCCAACCGAAGGAGTTCCTTCAGAGCGAGTTTTTTGCCTGACCGCGCGGCAACGTGGAGAGCAGTTTCTCCTTCGCGATTCCGTTTTTCCAGGTTGGCACCGGCGTTATAGAGCATCTTGATAATCTTCTCCATGTCTTCCTTGTCCGATCTTGATTCTTCCGGTCTGTACTTGATAAACGCCATTAAAGGGGTTTGTCCTCGATTGTCGTAGTGATTGACGTCAACGTGCGCTAAAAGAATCCCTTCAAGGAATTCCAACCGCTTACTGTCACCGCTTCTCTCCGGCTTCGGCTCTTCGTCTTCTTCCTTGAATTTCCGTTTCTTCTGCCGTTGGTTTTCGTGAGCGGGATCTTGAATGCGATATACGTCTAGCTCAACTTCCGCAAGGCAATGAAGTGCGTTCCGTCCGCGCGAATCTTCTGACCGGGGATTTTGGTATGTCGAATTGACACTGTCAACTTTCACTGCATCAACAACTATTTGTAGTAGCTCAGCCTGGGGCCGTATACGACCCTCGTTCCCATGATCCGAGGGCAAACCTCTTGCATTCGTGGGGCTGACATGGCGCATCACCTGCGGCGTTGTAGGCTCTAGGGGTCTTTGTCGAAACTCCATGGGCTTGACTCCAAAAGCGTCCCGCCGTCTGAGTAGGTTCCAGTCAAAGTGGGGCGGTATACGAGCAGAGTCTTGTTTCTTATTCTGTTGTAGGTGGAAAAAGCTGCGTCCATATACATCGGTTGCTAGGATGTCGAAGTTGGCGTTCTTAAGTATGTTGAGAAGCTCATCTAGAAGGAATCCCTCATCGAACCAAGAGTGGTGGAGAACGTGAAGAAATGTCTGTCCAGCCGTATTTGTGGCACGGACGGGTAATCCTGGGCGTGTTAATGCTTGAGAGATCAGGTCTACGAAAGAAACTCGATCTCCATCGGTAGCAGCAAGATGGTGGAATGCCGTGTTACCAAATGCGTCTATTCTCTGGTAGTTGTCGCTGGAGGAAATGTCGTAGACGGTGGGGTGGTCTTCGTCAATTGGCCATGCCGTCGGAGCTGTCGCTAGCTCATCAGCAATCCGGCACCAGCAGAGGTCCATCTCGTGGGACGAAGGGTCGATCTCGCACAAGCCTCTCCTAGTAAATAAATCCGGACTCAAAAAGTCGCCAGGGACAGCGTATCTCGCACTGGACGGATCATCAGCGACTGATCCGTCATGATTATGGAAGCCCCCATGGCTAGGCTGGAACTGTGATTGAGGCGAGAAAATGGGAGAGAACGATGTTCCTCGTTGTAGGTCAGAATCCTTGGGGAAAGTGAACTGCTTCAAAACACGCCAGGCGCCTTTCGCTTGATCTCGAGGCAAGGTAGTGAGCTTTTCTTTGAAGCTGCTAGTCATGCTAACGTCGGTAGAATTAGTAAGGCCAGTGCCTTGGCGAGAAGCACTCATGCTACTGAGAAGCCACGTAGGGAATCGACGAGGCTCGTGATCATCGTAATTGTAATTCGGAATGTCTGCTCCGATATGGACGTCGGGGTCAATTGGCTCTTGTTTGGGTATAGCAGCCATATTAGATTCCTCAAAGGAAGGGTGATGAGGATGAGCGAGTGTGAGGCTATCATCATCACGGGACGTAGGGTCGGAGGTGTGAGCCCCAGTAGGGTGTGAAGCAGATGTCCTCTGTCGGAACTTGGCCCCACGTCGGCTGTTCCTAAGGCCTGTGATGCGCCGTTTCTCGTCGTCCTCATCTTTCGGTCTTATCCATCGAGGGTCATTCCCGAGAAGTGAATTCTTGACCTTGTTGGCGGCATCCTGAGAAAATCTGTTAATATCCTGAACAAGAGGTTGAAGCTTGCTTAGGTATATTAAAGGGCGGAGGTATAAAGAGGCAAGGGAGTGATGTGATGTGGGATTCGACATATCGCGAGAAGAGTAATGGAGACAATATGTGGCGCCGGGATGCTTTTCAAACGTACCTTACTTTGGCGTAAGAAAGTCAGCAATGTGATCTCAAGCAGTAACAGCAAAGAAGTCGAACATACCCAGGTCTCCAGACGCCATCCTCTAAGAGTTTTAGAATGAGGTCGAAAGGTAATCTTGTGTAGATATAGAGTCGTACTAGTCTTCGAGCTCGGGGTTCTGTCCAATCCTTGGGGCGGCCACCTCTGTTTGTTGAAGAGCTTGTGGTAGGTGAACCTGAGTTCATTTCGACAACTGGGGAAAACACTCTCTTCCGACAAGTGACTTAGAAAGAATATGTAGGATACCCCGTCCTAGAAAGGAAGATCACACTAGTTTGAAGAAAAGAAAAAGAAATCGACTCGTCTCGAACGAGGCTCGCGGCTCGTTGGGACCAGTGGGGTTTTGTAGGAGGTGCCAACTCGGCGCATAATGAGGGTCACTCAACTGCGCATAGCTACCTAGGTAGGTACATAGTAGTATCCGGTGGTCGAGATGTGTACCCCTGCTTTGTTCCGCGGGCGATTGGAACTACGGGGTTTCGGAGGAGTGGACCAATTGACGGGCATTGTGTGTTGACAACTTACAAGGCAGCCAGGTAGGCAATCCCGGGTTGGGAGGGAGAGGGGCAGGGAGCAGAGGATGAGTGGGCTGTTCATCCCCAATTCAGGTCAGCACCAATACCCCAGCGATTCCCTATTCGCAAAGCGGCGTCAGCATGAGATGTACCCTAGATGTTCACCACGGAATGCGGCTAGTTCCTGTCATGATACTTGACTTGAGCATGCTGACACTATCCTTTTCGTCACTAGTTTTATTCATACAAGCTGATGAGGGCCGAAGGCAAGTAGTTAATAGTTGATCTCTTAAATCGTATTAAGATATTATGTGAGAGCATATACTTACAACAGCTTCATTTGTCTAAAGAAGCTGGGGGAGATCATTCGGAAACTCTCTGTTACGCAGATAACTCGGCCACATGGAAGTTCAAGAGAAGATTATAGGATGGTAAGTACCGAAGTTACCTTACCTATAGGTTAGAAAGATGAGAAAAGGCGGAGGGAGGGTGTTTACCTCATTGTTCTAGGCCGTCGAGTGGTCACAATGGGCGGTGGCTGTAAACCAACTTTGTTGTGGCTGGAGACAAGGTGGAATGAGAAACTTCCAAGGTTCCTTGGAACTGGGGGAACCTACACCACTATCGGAGGGCTGTGCTGGGCTTAGCGGGCAGGCGGGGTTAGGCCGTAGATAAAATAAAGTGTACAAACGGCGGACAGCCTGACCCCTCCTCCTCCCCTTTTCACCTCATCACCTCATCACACTACTCATCCGCGCCTACATATAACAACTCGATGAGCCGCGACCCACGATCCCGACCAGAGAAATAGGCAACTCGAGGGAGTAAATATCGGACGGATGGAAAATTCCTCAACAGACGACAACTCATCAATCCTCCATCACATAGGGTGGTAGCATAAGTGCCTAAGGTGTACCTATGGACCACGGCTCACTCCCCCTTCCCCTCATAGATTCGTGCAAGGCTCGCAGACTGCCTAGGGAGCAATGATATCCGATCCTAGTCAAGCTTACCAGAGTTTCTTTCGATCAAAAGTTTTGTTTCGCATTACACTGCACATCATCGTCGAATCTGCGATTGATAGGCCAACCCTTTCCTGCCCTGGTTCACAGCCATCCTTGGTGACCTTTTATCGGCCAAGGCAAGGGTGGTTAGTGGAACGTCATGTTCCTGGTATACCGTTAGCTTGTTGAAGTTTCAAACCTTTACAATAAATCTTTCTAATATTGTTTCGTTTCGTTGTCCTTGTTCGTCTAAGTTGCGCGTGTTTTTCTACTTGACCAATAACCCCTTATTTCCATGTAAAATATCATTACTGCTCTAGAACAGGATTAGGACAATCGCGCTCGAATTCACATCTCCAGGTCTTTGTATATCTCTCTTGCCAATGAAATTAATTGCATCGTCCCTACATAGGGTGGGCGCGAGGAAAAGGATTCCATTACTACAAAGCTTTCGGGTGTTACTAACAACTAGTCACACACGAAATACTCTCAACCAATCGAGCGAATCGGCGAACACATTACATGGCATGACATTTGAATCTATTCAGATGCGAACTATGATCCATTTCATCATGACAACCGATGTCCGCCTAGTACTAACTACGGCCCCCAGGATACCCCGTCAATATCCAGTCCGTGTGTGGCTGGATTCCATTTTCGACTTAACGCGCCTCGTTTTTCCCCTTAAATCTATATAGAATTTGCCACTCCGACGTGTGAACCGGAACATCGGTGTAGTATAGTTAATAGAAGCTCCACACACTTCGAATTTCGCCAAACATCTAGTTATCTCGTTTCGATAATACAATCCTTCGACAGAGTGTCTGACTCGAAACCTTTTTCTACTTCTACATGTTGACGTGGCATACACCCTTTTCATATATACTGCCTGTGTTTGATCATGGCCATGATCATGGCTGCCATGAATATAAATATAATCGAAGACCTCTCTCTCGTGGAAGAGCAAGAGGCAGATAAGCACCTGCATCAGCAACATATTCTACGCCCTCTCCAATACTCTTGTCGCTGGCCTAGACATCTACATTACTTGCGCACTTCTACACACACCTGCCCACACGACACACGCACCGAGAGATACGCACACAGCATAAGCGCACCTTATATTGAAACGAAGTTGATTCTACCTTCGGATTTCCCATCATCCTATTTCTATCAGATTATTATTTACCTATACCGACACATTCCGTCTCATCGACATACAATTCCACCATCATGGCGGACCGTACATCGTCTTCCTATTATACGAAGTCAAGGTAATAACTCGTCCACCCCTCTAGTAGTAACTCCCTCACTGACCTCTTTAGTTCCTCGTCTTACCCATCGACCAGCCAATCCTCCGACAGAAAATACAGAATCAACACTTACACTAGCTCGACTGACCCAGCGGAACGATTTCATGCCACTGGAAAGTCAAGCGGCAAGTCGGAGGCATCTATGTCACAATACCTCGCCTCATGGGATACCCAGTACAAGACTGCTTCATCTTCCAGGCGTTGAGGGTTAAACCTGAATGCGAACAACGAGTATGGCGAAGAGAACATGTACGATATTGTATGATTAAATAGATAGCGATCATGGAATAGAGGAAAATCTGTTTGGTTTGCAGTCACTTTCATCAGGTGTCGTCCCTTGTGGCTGAAGCGAATCGGCCATTCCACAGCTTCCCCGCTGGTTCACAAGATGTTTATGCACAATAATGGGCGATTGCCGACTGGCTTTACCCTCAGGCTTAGAATCCTTTACAGCTCCTGCAACGACGGAAGGAAGAGCCATACAGGCCATCCTACGGTACCCAAGCGGCCAAGTGATGGCCAGGCATCCGCATAATGTTCCCAGTTGTTAGTCCCGGGAGAAGCAACCTGAAGCTACCTCCTATTATTTTAACAGTATTACATTGGGCACCTACACCCACATCTCCACCCAGACCTGCCAGATCCAGCGTGGTGTGCCGCGCGGGTCCTGCAAGATATCGCTCATATGCAGCCCACAGATCTCCCCAGCCTGCTGGGACATAGCGCATCATCAAGCCTAACTCCGAGGCTATAGCGCCTGTTATACCCTAAACGTATGACGCGGCACAATTGGATACCGCTTAACACAACCACCACCACAGATTTGCACTTTGAAGTTACATACACCGGTCATGTGTCATCGAATTCGCGCAAGGCCCCATGTTCCCCTGGTCAAGGACAACTTGACGTGGCATACGAGTCGCTTCAAAAAGGTAAATTGTCGATTAAAAGGGTGTGGCAGTGGCTTTAACTGGCACTTGAAAGTCCACAAATCGCCAATTACTCATAATCATACGAGGCCACAACCACGATTCTTAACACACATCATCTTTCCGTATATAGTTAATGCAATATAAAACTATCATTACATAGATGTGATGTACTGTGTAAACACCCAGATATACAAGACGTATGCAAATCTATATCGGTGCTAATGCAGAGGAAGATACGGTTGTCAAGGGTGGTATTCAGGAAGACTGACACCCTCTACAGGTAGGAGCATGGTTTTCATTGGTACGACAATACGACTCGGTCTATAATAAGAATTACTGCATCTTCTATTGCATGATAATATTATGCTGTCTCAGAAAGTATAGATCTTGCATCCGCGTCTAACTGTTGAGGGTGCATAACATTTAATATGGGTATACTGCCCTAGCTGTTAAGTCTCTAAACGGCTTCAAGCTCAAGGTACCTCATGTATTAAAACTAGGCACCTAACGACGCCTAAGCCTCGAACCGCTATCAATCTACCTCGAGGGTAGCTGAGACGGCTTTACCTCAAAGTCACCACCGCCCATGGCATCAATAGCATCGCCAATAGCCGCAATCACGTCTACAACCTCCTTAGGAAGCGGCCCTTTAACAACGTCACGCAGATTCTGCGCCAACTGCTCAGTCTTCGTAGCGCCCAAGATGATCCCGTCGCTCTCCGTAAGAGCGGAGTGGTAGGCCAGCCACCGCAGCGCCGCCTCGGAGGGCTTGATGCCGAGCGGCTCGATGACCTCGAGCAGCTTCCGCACGGCATCGTGGAACTCGGGCCGGTCGTACCAGCGCGCGAAGTGCGCCCCGTACGCGCTGCGCAGACGCGTGCCCTCGGCGGTGCCCTGCGTCAGCTTGCCGGTAAGAAAACCGCCGCCTAGCGGGGAGTAGGCGATGAATGCCATGTTGTGCTTCCGAAGGAACGGGATCAGTTCCTTCTCCGGCCCGCGGCAGATCAGGTTGTATTGGCCCTGGTACACCGAGGGCTTGACATAGCCCTTCTTCTCGCAGATGTCTATGAACGACTCCAGCACGTCAAGGGGGAAGTTAGAAACCCCGATCTATAATTGTTGGTCAGCGGACGTAAGTGGTCTATTATCCGACAATTGCACTAGCCTTCTCGCAATATCCCTTCTGGTATTGCTCATTGAGCACCTCGGCCTGCTCCTCTAGTGGAGTGACTCCGTCCGTGGTATGGGCGTAGAGGATACTAATCTTCTCCGTGCCGAGGCTCTTCAAACTGTTCGCGACACTCTTCCGCACCGCTTCCCTACTAAGCGTGCTGTCGCTATTCTGCCCGGGGAACAGCACTTTGGTGTTAATAGTGAAGCCCTTTGCATGCGCTTTCGCAAGCCCGAGCATTTTCTCGGAGCCGCCATGGTTATCTGCCGGGTACCGAGCGGCAGTGTCGATTTGGGACACGCCGTTGTCGCGCAAGACGTCGAGGAACTGCGAGACGTTGGTCTCGTTCTGCAGCGCCGGCACGTCGGACGATCCGAAGGTTGACGTCCCGAAGAAGATGATGGGATGTGGCTGCGCCATCGTGAAACCCGGGTAACAAAATTGAGCCGCCTGATTTAATAGTGTGTACCTAGGTAATTAATGTGGTAGTCCTACTATCTAGCAATATAGTGACCAATCTTCAACATATGTGACGTATTGGGCGACAAAGTGCTACCTCTTATAAACGGCTAAGCATTGTTTTCTCTCTGCTGTATTACTTGGGACAATACCTCGCGCATCCTCGCTATTCTTGTACCGCCGAGTTGAACCGAGGCCGTCTTCGGGTGCCGACGACGCGAAGAAAGGGCGCGAAAGACGCATGGGCTGGTGTTTCTGACGTAGAATGCGGCTTAGAGCGCGGCGCGATCGGCGTGATTGGACACGCAACGCCGCTCGCATAGTACTCGGTATACCGAAGACATCATAATGGGCTTGGCTCATTGTGATGATGTTGTCGTTGTCGATATGACCTGATTACCTTATTGAACATGCAGTGCACTGATCTCAATCGAACTAGACTAAGCTGTCCCGAATGAACGTTGAGCTCAAAGCTTCAATGCATCCATAGAATCTCTCGCAGGGGAGCTTCGATTTCCTGAGGGGCGAGCCCCTGCTTCGTAGATCTAAGGGTCCCCCCTTTCTGAATAAAGGGCCTATACAACCAACGACATGATACCTTCCATGATGACAATGCAATAGGTTACTGTTGCTTGATTATAGCAATCATTGAATTGTTAAGAGGATAGGAATGAAGGACTATATTACCTGAACTTCATTCATCTATCAACTCACCTCGCGCTTGCTCTAGTCAATATCCGATCAAGTTATTTCCTAACTGACATATCTCATAAACCTTAAAATGGAGTTCAGGGCTATCGATCAAGCTCTATGGACTGTATACTTCGTTTGGTGACGCCCTAGGAAAGAAGGACGCGGAGATCGACATGGAATGGCGTATGGATATGGGCGCGCTCGCCTACTGCGACTACGAAGCTACTACTTACCCTGTATACACATAGATCTCATACCCAGATCTAATCATATGCGCAAGCCTCAGATATCATACAAGTCCATAACCTCTATCAACGTCTTGATATAAATAGCACGCATCGTCCTATTCTGAGACCACTCGTCTACCACTTACCTATCCAGCACCCACCGGGTTCCAAAAGCGACCACCATGAGGCCTTCCGCGATCCTCCGACGCTTCGCGGCTGCCCTCGGGACTGCCCAAGTATTCAGCAAGGAAACCTCCGAGAAGGACGAGTTCGATCTGCGTGTGAAGAGGACCGAGAACGAGACACTACTGCAACCCAACCCGAAGCTCGACTTCGATCTCGACAGCACCAACTACACAGTGTGGGACAACACCGACAACCTCGACACACAGTACCTGATCCCGGTATCGCACTCGGCGTGCACGCACATGGAGCTAGACCCGGAGGAGATCCGGGCGTCGATCCATGTTCTCATCGACTGGAGCGCCAGCGACCCGGGGCGGCACAAGGTCAAGCCCAAGTCGCAGGCAGTGGCGACGATCGGCGGGGCGGGCGCGTACCTGTGCAACTGCAAGTTCTGGTGGTACGACGCGGCGCCGGCCGACGAGATGTGGGAGTTCTACGTCCGCCTGGCGCGCATGTGCGGCGATGGCCAGAGCGGCTGGCTCTTCAGCGAGAAGTGGGACAAGGGCTACGCCGTCGCCTCGAGCCAGTACATCGACGACATGAAGCCTCCCGAGAACTTGTGCCCTCCCTATTGTTGCGGTAGGGATTAGTCCTTGATTATACGGTTGGATGGGCTTGATTACTGATCTACGTGTTACTAGTGCAATGAAATACAGACGATTGAAAAGGGGGAAAAGGGGAGGTAGGGGGGTTGAGTGATACTGAGAATGGCTTGAATCATAGGCGCCCTTAGGGCTCTGAGGTACACTTAATTATTGAACTTGTATCACTTACCTCCTGTTAGATAGGCGGTGACCCTGGCTATTTTAGAATAGGAGTGTCGCCTGATGCTCAATATGGGGGTTACATTCTATCTGTTTATACTATCGAAGCAGGCACGGTACGCAGCCATTACGGACGATCCTGTAAAGCAATGAGCCATGAACACCAAGCACCAGGTATAGGTAAGTTAGAGTGGACAACTTACCGTCGCATTCAAATATTATAAGATCATTACGCCCAATGCGGAGGTAGAAATAGACCAAAGTTCTTTCGCATTTGAAAGCCCGAGTAACTTCGAGTAGTGATAAGCACCGCCTTTTCATTCGAGTATGGCGCGTATGATGATATGAGTGGCATGGCACAATGAACCTGAACTCTGCCGCCGCAATGCAAATCCCGCCATATGATACAGTCCCAGTCCGAAACCCATGGTAAAACATCGCCTCTAATGAACACCATATCGCGCAGTATGCTACGCTAGAAAAGAAAATATGCTCCAAGAGAGCTCGATGGAAAAGAAACTTCACTCAGCTAAACCGTCCAGCACAATACCCGTCTCCTTTTGAAGAACTTCATTCAATGTCGTGCCATCTCTTAGGTAAATCCACTTGCCCTTGGCAGTGTCCTGCTTGTCTCCTTCACCCTCGCCCACGATCACGTAATCGTACCGCTTCGGTCCGGATACTGGCGACGAAAGCCAGATCTGCTTATTTGGTGGTTGTTTGTTTATGACGTATATACCAACGTTAGGAACCTTTACGGTCATAACACCAGACTAAGAATAGATAACCTGATTAGTATCGTAGTATATCGAGATGGGAAGTAGCTAGGCTTACACTGAACTCGACGTCAACGTCTCCGCTCTCATCTTGCAATTCCTCATACTTGCCAAGTACTGTATCGAGGTATTCGTCAGCAAGCTCGTGGTACTCGGCGTCTGTGATGGACGCAGCATTGATCCGTGGCGATTCTTGGTTCGAGAGACGCATGCTGGTGGAGAAGAGGCGTGTCGGAATAGTTCGGCGAGGGATGGTATGGGCTGGCAAGGAGAGCATGGATCTCCGAGAGCTGTAGGTAGCGGCGTGGCGTGCTGCAGCGGCAAGGCTGGTGGCGGTCCATCGACCAAGCCTTGCAAGGTTCGCGCGTGTCATGGTGATATTTTAGGATCGTCGCTACTGTCGCTGAGGTTTGTAAAGTGTGATTATGGTTGATCGAATATGCCGGTGATGGCTAAACGCGGCAACAAGGCGCATCGACGAGGATTTATGTTCTAGTTCCTAGAATGTTCGATGCCTCTAACTGTGAGTCGCTACATATGAAGGGGGTGTAGAGAGTGAAACTTGTCTCTTGTCAAGTTGGTTGTTGTTATTTCGGCGAAGGATAGCCAGGAACATCGGACGAAAAACCCGATATCACGGAATTGGAAGCTTCGGCGCGATAAGGCATGCCCAGATGGATCCCGAAAGAGGTAGCTTCCACCCCGCCTGCTCACCAATATTGCAGAGGCCTAGTCCCTGCAGCCATGCGGTGTTAGCGCCCTGCAAATGGCCCAAGCTCCCTATGAGCTCATCATCCCTGCTCGTCTCTTCCTTTGCCCCTCTACCCCTGACCCCCTATTGAGTTCGCAACAGATGTATCCATATCTGCTATTGGGACGTAGATACCTAGATCATGCCGCTCAGTATCCCCATTGACTCGGTTATAATACACCAATGTCTTGATATAGTTGTCACGTAGTGATGCCGTAGTAGAAGGTTGATAGCTGGCCAAGGTTTTGCTATTAATGGCAATTATTGACTAATCTGATAGTGTACGAATTGTTAGCTGTTATACTGGTACACTTTATTATGTAAATCGTTGCCAGTTAAATGGGTAGGTCACGTAGCTCTACGA
The DNA here is from genome assembly GCA_022578875.1 of Hypoxylon crocopeplum. Lineage (NCBI taxonomy): Eukaryota > Fungi > Ascomycota > Sordariomycetes > Xylariales > Hypoxylaceae > Hypoxylon > Hypoxylon crocopeplum. The sequence continues at coordinate 1,662,135 of MU399555.1, forward strand.
CGAAATATTTATCGCATGAACCCTAAACAAGAATATAATAAAGCACATGGGTCTGATGGGCTAGACATTGAGTAGCTCATTCGTAGAAAGAAAATATGCCTTAATATTAGTTACAAGTCACATCTTTTATCCTAGGTATACAGGAAAAGAAAGACAATAAATGCCTTGGAAATTAGTAAGGGTTCTTATCTAATCTCTATCTTTGAGGAAGTTTTACAATGTAAGGCCTGAGTTGCTATATGTGACAAAAAGCTCCTAACTCTTTTATTTATATGCCACTTCAAATCTCAATATGAACTATATCTTGATGCCATTTGCGGTGCTACCGAAGTGGCAGCTTCTGAGCTTCATTGAGGATATAAGTGATACAACATTCACCATGTCTATGAAGTATTCAGAGTAGAGTATGAGAGACGATTATTTACAAGATCCGTGAGTCGAATGAGGCTTTAAACCTGTGCCAGCAACTCGACTTATAGAAACCAAGAGTGAACCCTTATAGAACACCAAGCTTGGCATAGACCACAATAGCAATCTCGGTTCCATAGCTCCATGATCCGTGGGGGGCGCCTTGGCTCTTACTAATGAAAGTATAACTATAGGTCTTTAACGTATGAAGAGCAAGATCTGAGTGGATGCGGAACAGAGGGAGGTCCACTGTTGCCCACCGTCGTTTGTTGAAAGGAGGGGGCCGTTCGTCTCTCATAGGCGACAGAACCATAAAATTCCCCGGAGCTCCCGTACATCGGGAGCGTATCATATGCCGATCGACATCTCAAGGTAAAATGCCTACCTGCCAATTGGACGAATGAGGATCTGATAACAACATCGTGTACACCTAGGTAGACAGATGATGCCGATGTTTTCGCCTCGACGTTGATACGATCTACACCTCTTTCATCACAACCAGATAAGAGAATGTCCGATCAGCCTTGTTGTAATAGACCTACCAATCGTTAAGTGACACAAGCCACGAGGGCCCACCACCGTAGCAATCATGCAATATGTTTTGCGACAACGGAACGGCAAGAATCGGCGATGAGATGCAGGAGGAGAAGTTAATATCTCTACGGACATCGTTAAATTCGCATGTGGTTAGTATGACGACACTACCCGAATCTACCCCGCTCACGATGAGTATAAGAAGTCGACGTAGACCTAGAGGAAACAAGTCTTCCCTCTCTTCCTTCTACATCCACTCGACTGTGATTGACTGGAACTACATTGTTTGCACAAGCAACCGTACGCATCGTATTCAAGACTAGCCACATGTTTATTCTTAGCTAAGAAACTGATACTGACTGTTGACTTGACCAGGACCGATACTCGGTACGCGTCAAGATGACGACCCCTCCAATGGAGGACATGGCCCTTGATGGGTTATCCAGCAGGACTTCAAATGACTGCACTTGATCAAACCCCTCATCATTAGGTAAAAGATCTGAGATGAGCCATGAGCCGGTGTTCGAGTCTCTGCGTCCCGCCTTGAAGTGTATCCAATCACACTCATCTGGAACTCGTGGTTCTAGATGTTGTGTATAGGAATGCATGGACGGGTGGGAGCAAACGCAGAGCTCGTTCTGAGATTATACGGCCGATAACTTGATCTGGATAATACCAGCGAAAGGATCATGCTCTCGACGTCCCCCTTTCCCCCTGTGAGCAGCAACTAACAACTACCAGAAAGAACTTACTTGATCAATATTCAAAATGGCACCATCTGCAACTCTAGAAGTCGTTGAGCCCATTGCCCTCCCTCATAAGGGTGGTATTCCTGTCGGCAATGGCAAAACCCATGCCAATGGAGGCGTTGAGGTTGCCGATGGCAAGTGGAAAGACTTCTCTTTCCACTCCATTCGGGAGTCGCAGGTCGCACGCGCCATGGCTCGCCGATACTTCAACGACCTTGACACCTATGCCGAGTCTGACATCGTCATCGTTGGTGCGGGCTCCTGTGGTCTGAGCACTGCTTACACTCTCGCCAAGGCCCGTCCTGATTTGAAGATTGCAATCATCGAGGCTAGCGTCTCTCCTGGTTTGTCTCACTGTTGTGCTTAACCTAATAACCAAGCTAATCTCGAGTGTAGGTGGTGGTGCCTGGCTCGGAGGCCAGCTGTTTAGCGCTATGGTGATGCGAAAGCCTGCCGACGAGTTCTTGACCGACCTCGGAGTACCTTTCGAGGACGAGGGGCCCTACGTCGTCGTCAAGCACGCCGCCCTCTTCACTTCGACTCTGCTGTCGAAAGTACTGGCCTTCCCTAACATCAAGCTCTTCAATGCTACCTCTGTCGAGGATCTCATTACCCGCCGTGACGAGTCCGGCAATCTCCGAATTGCTGGTGTTGTCACCAACTGGACTCTCGTCGCCATGCACCACGACGACCAGTCTTGCATGGACCCCAGCACTATCAACGCGCCTGTCATTATTAGTACCACTGGCCATGATGGCCCGTTCGGCGCCTTTAGCGTCAAGCGACTAGTGAGCATGCAGGTTCTCGAGAAGCTCGGCGGTATGCGCGGTTTGGACATGAACACCGCCGAGGACGCCATTGTCAAGGGTACCCGAGAGATCGTGCCCGGCTTGATCGTGGGTGGTATGGAGCTTAGCGAGGTCGATGGAGCCAACCGTATGGGCCCAACCTTCGGGTAAGTGTTATATGGATCCTATAATATGGTAGAAGAAGCCAGAAGCTAACTTTTGTGAAGTGCTATGGCCTTGTCCGGTGTGAAAGCTGCCGAAGAAGCGTTGAAGGTTTTCGACCAGCGCCAGAAGGAGAACGCCATCTAGAGTTGAGGCCAACTTTAGGGTGATGCATTAGAAGAGGTTTACACAACTCGACTAATCGTATCGATGGTCTATCGATTTGGAGCATTCATGATCCTTTTGGGGGATGAGTATGAGCGTGAACGACCCAGCTACATTCATTAAGATACGCGTTAGTGTCCTTAGCCATATAGGAGTAACCAACAATCCTTCATCAATTCAAGCTCGAATAATTCCTTGAAATTCTATGCATGGGGCTTGTGGTTATATATGACCTTTGTATCCGAGTTCGAACCCATATGTGTGATCCGAAATTATGTTGACTTCTGCTCTGAGTGTAGTTGCAAGTCAAGTTGAAGATTTCAAGATGCAACTAAGGTACCTACGCGTATTAGTAAGGCCTTTCTTTCACTGGACCACTCGGACGCGGCGGAACTACTTCGGAAAAGGACTGTCGACCCACTAAACCTTCCTACAAAAAGGCCTTAGACTCGGAAATCTTTTCTCTACTGATGCACGACTTCGAAAATTCTCTACCTACACCTATAGGTACCCATACATACTGGAAGATGATGTGCAGCAATGCGCCTTCTGCTTATTCGGCATGGCGAGTCCATTGATAATGTAGCTGGCCTCTAGTATGCATACCTTCCCCTTCACAGTCGTGCGATAACTAATCTTTTCTAAGTGCAGGGTCTCGCAATTCACCTTTAACAAATCATGGCGTCCTCCAAATCAAGCGTTTAGGTGCGCATCTCGTCAAGCGTCATGAGATCTTAGGCCCAGTCAAGCATGTGTTTACCTCAACCCTCCAGAGAGCCTATCAGACCGCCGAAGCTATCGTCGAAGCCCACGGTCCTTCGAGTAGAGATGCACTAGACACCCAGACAGCTCTAAAGGTTTGTCGACTGCCTGAACTAGCAGAGAAGGACTACGGGTCATTTGAGGGCAAGAAATATGGCATAAAGATTCCAGGGACTGCCAGCGGCCTAGTCCAGTCCGACGTGGAAACACATGATTCCATGAAGGCTAGGATCAACCGGTTCTTGGATTTTCACCTAACCCCAATTATTGATAAGCATATGTCCGACAAGGTCACTGTCATGGTAGTGGCACATGGTATCATTCTTGGCGTTCTCCTCAAATCGTTGCTTGAGCGATTCCCTCCGAGGCTATCCCTTTCTACTCCCCAAAGCAGTAGCCGAGAAAGCCCGGCAGAGTTTGCAGCGTGGAGCAACACCGGCGTGCTTCAGGCCAGGCTGGAATCGAACGAGGCTGTTTCTCTCATAAGCACGGCTGTCACTGACGCGGTCCCTGCCAGTTCCCGTGAGAGGCTACCATGTCTGACCATTGAGTTTACAAACAATCTCGACCACCTTCAAGGTCTGAAAAAGACTCGAGGTGGTATTGGCAGCGCTAAGTTTGATTCACGACAGCGGACTATGGATTCATTCTTCAATCCCTCTAAAAAGCGGAAGCTTGAAGACGCGACAGGCTCGTAGCTTACTAACGAGTCTGCATACTGCAATCCGGTAATATCGAATCCACTGAGGATTACATGCTCATGGTACGTTCCTGTCAATTTCACTACTGCCCCCTTTCTATGATGAAAAAGCATAATTCACAGACCTGTTCTGAATTCAATGTGGAATCGCTTATGTCCAACCGCTATCTGATATTTATCAACTTTATGCTCTCTATCTGCATTCTGTCTGGAGGCCTCTGCTGACTTTACACCTCCCATCTAGGTGTACATTTTAAGGACGCGCGTAAAAAAAAAAACCCCCCATGTATATAATCCAGCTTCGCACTAGAAAGCAAGGCGAGCAGCTTCATTAAGAGGCATGTATCTCCCCTAGTGACGTCTTTCCCAATAACTTAGATATGCGGCTACTCATCTTCCTCTTCTGAGGATGCATCCTCGGGAAACCATCCATATTCCGAGAAGTCTACCATAAGCTCCCCAAGCGCACCAGTAGTAACTGTAACACCTTCCGCTCGTAGCGCGGCTGCTTGATTTCGAGCACCCGAAGGTTGGGATCTAGGTATCGGTCAGCCTTCCTATTATCCTCGTAGAATTATATATGATGCACCTAGGTGATATTATTCCCTTAGCATTGATAACTCTCTGCCAGGGGACGTTCTCATGGTTGAAGTAGGAGTCCGTATCCTGGGGGAGATGCTTGAGACAGATGCCGACTTGACGTGGTCGTTGAGCTATGCGTTCAATTAGCAGATATTTTCTATTGATAGTTAAACGACAATTGATCAAAGCAACGCACGAGTTCCAAGTAGCTTCGCGATATGCCCGTAGCTCGTTACCTTGCCGTATGGGACCTGCTGTACCATGGCGCAGACTCCGAGGAAGAATGCTTGAGCTTCGTCAGACCTTGCCATCTTACAAGCTATTTGCTAAATGCTCCCATGCAGTTGGTAGGATATCACTCGGAGCGTGCAAGATGCTGGATCACATAAGATCTTGAAGTGTACAGTAATTGTCAACATTTTAGGGGGTTTATGAAGCTGGGTCTGACGAGGCATGGGTTCAATACAAGGGCGTCATGCACGTGCCAGGCAATCTGGGACAGTGTAATACTGTGTAAATTCAAGCTTGAAAATGTCTTGGTTCCTCGGCAACACAAGATCCCCCTAAAATCAACCTATTCATACATATTACATCGATAGATGAGAAACAACCCTATCATTAAACCGTGCCGAGCTGATCCCAACGACAGAAGCCTATGTCCTCTGCCGACTTGTTCTAAAAGCTCTGTTCATCCTCCGAAGTCCGCTGATCACCAAGCCAATGATCTAAGTTGACTGTCACTTTAGTAGTAATAATGACAGCTCTTACAATCGGTTCTTCCTCAAAGTCCTCGTCGCCGCCCTGTCGTACTCGCGCTTTTTCGCATGCTTGGCCGCAACGCGACCGATCTCCATAGTGTTCTGGGACGTTTCGTGGGCAAACATAGACCTTCTCTATTGCCCACGATGTCGAGACGTCGACTTTGGTATCCCCTGTAGAAGCCCTGTTGAGATGATCCAAGGAACAGGCGGTGACCTTATTGATGATGTCTACCGATCTCGTGACACAGACGACGTCCAAGTATTTCTTCTTTTTGATCCAGCTTTCGAGCTCGCGGATGCCAAAATATCGAGCTTCGTTTAGGAGAGACAAGTATTTGGCATGGTCGAATGACAACGTGCTAGAGTCGAAAAACACGGGGAAATTGCCACTTCGAAGATAACTCAGGATATGCTCGAAGATCGATGGGTCGCTATCGACGAAGTATGACCCGTCCTCCTCGGCATCATCCCACCTATCCGAGAGGCGAGCCGCAAAATACTCGCTCTCGCCGACTAAAGTGGCGCGAAGTGTAGTGAACCGGCGCTCACCAACCTGTAAAGTCACCCGTTCGCTACAATCCACAGTAATATCGTGGATTGTACCAGTCTCTGAAGACGGACTATTGTTGCTAGGAACCTCAACATCACTAGGATCCATTTTATCAACGATGACGACGATGACCAACGTGAGGGGCTTAGAATACCTAGGTAAGTAGAAGGCTAACAAAATAGGAGATAGGTATTATATCAAGACTGCTGGGATCTCAGTTTTGACTTGTACTCTATTCGAGACATGCCTGTCAAGGAGCATTGCAAACCAGTCTCGAGAAATCACAGATTTATAATGTTATAGCGCTGCTTATTAAACTACTGAAATGGAAGAGAAAAAAAACAGCAATCAATATCGGAAGTTTCCAGAATAATTTCCAGAGCTAGAGGCGGGTATATGCATATCTACCTACCTACCTGGTAGCTAATAGTATCGATGGCACGGAGGCTCTTCATCGTGAGCAATACATAAGTCGTCTCATGCTACTGGAGGTTTCTTTACATCAAGTAAATCTATAATAGGCACACCCCACTCTCGTGTTTACTTTCAATTCGTCGACGGCGGACCACGAATGCATGGTAATACGGAAACGGGCCGGACCCCGAGCCGAAGCTGTATGGGGGAAATGCTCTCACACTAATCGAAACTTGTTTCGGCTACAAACGCAAGCGACTCACACTCCAAGCAGCATAGAATCAGTCCACTTCTTGATAGAGTTGAAAATTGGAGTCAGGAGGTGCGTGGTGACAGCTGATATGACCTAAAGACAACAGCTTTTCAAAAATACATTTTCCACACACGGCATCTCCATGCCGAGTATACGGGGAGAAGCATGTACATACCTAAGGAGCATACATACCTACCAAGTACCTAGGTAGGTACCCTACACACTTTCAAATTTACGCTTGTTGATTCTCCGTTTGCGTCTGTCTAGTTTGTCCTCCTACGAATCATGATTTGCCGAGTAACGACAGGCGAGAGTTCAGAGCCAAACCACAGTACAAGTCACCAAGACATTGGATTAATAGATGACTAAAATACATCGCAACTGAGTCCGGACGGTACTATGTGGCTTAAGTTACATACTATGAAGGTCGTACAGAGACTGTTGCTATGCAGCTTGAGCACGGTCCTTGGAGTGCTTCTCAAATTCTACCTTTGGCACACGTGCATTTGGTCGAGTCCCTGCCAGGCATTCCGGGCGTTTGATTGTCCTACCCACCATCTACCTAGGTAGCCCAACGACCTCGTCAGCAGTTGCGGAGTGGAGGCAATGGAAAGCGGTCTTTGGCGGGGAGACACGATGTATCCTATGTAGAACAAGTATAAAAGGCATATTTGTTAGGAGGTAGGTACCTAGGTATATACACGAATTGAATATGGTCCCTATAGGTGGGTTTAATTATCGCTTCAATACATGTATGGGCTCTTCTCTAGTTCTATCCAACCTTTTGTGAAATGGTACATTGAAAGGGGCTCGTATTAGTCCTTACCGTATGCCATGCATTAAAACGCCACCTCACCCGTCTTGACTGGAGAGGTGATACCTGCCTTTTCCAACTCACTCAACAAGCTAGCAAGCATCCAGTCCTAGAAGGAATGTCAGTATGCGTGAACAAGGCGAGATTTGATCAAACTTACGCAACCTCTACCAGCGCCAATGCCGATGGAAACAGGAAGAGTCTCGTTAACTTCGGTAAGTCTACTAAGGTATTCGACTTGTCCAATCGGGACATAGTAGTCTGGTAATCCGGCATAGACTGCTGCGTGAGAAATCTGCCAGTTGACCTGAACATTTGGCGTGGACAGGTAGGTGTCACGATATGTGGGAGCACCCTTCGCGCCAGCCGGATAGACATAGATAGCTTCAGAGCACGTTTCGGCATCAGCAGGGTTAATGGTTTCGCTCCACCATTTCGTGAAGTTAGCCAGGATGCCCAAAGACTCCTCATATCGAGGCTCAGTCACGTTGTTGTTTCCGTAATTGAACGACGCGCGTGCCTTTGGGCCAATTTTCGGAACCTCATCTTTGCCAGTGTAGACTTTCCAGTCAGCATAGAATGGTATCTGCAAGAGGTGGACTTGCTCCCACCAGGCAACTGCAAGGTAAGACTAGATGATATTAGGCATTGTCTGGTAGGGGTGCAAGCCGAGATAGACACTTACCATGTTAGTATATACAAGCAGCTCTTGATCCACTGGGCCACTTTCGAGCCATGCAGACGATGGCTCTAGCTCGGTTACTGTGGCTTGCAAGAAGTCCACGAGTTTGTCAATGAATACATCATATAAATCCTGAGCTGCGGTCACTGCAGCAGGGAAACCGCCAGTTGTAGCATTGGTGACCTTGTAGACCTTTTTGGGGAAGGCGGAGTAGGTCTTGTATGTCTCCATGCCGTACCAAGCCTGTAGAAAGTGTTGATGTGTTTCAGCACTTCGGGTGAAGACGCCCAAGGTATCTAATGTCGAGGAACAAGGAACAAGACCGTCGGTGGTAATTCCGCCCTTGCTTTGGCGGCCAGCGAACACGCCATTATACGCAGCGGGGACTAAGCGCTTTTATTAGTCCATTTGACATAGTGCTGAAACTCCATCTCAATACATACATCTCATGCTTCCGGACGTATCAGTTCCAATTGCAGCATCAAGCCAGTCATATGATGCGATAGACACAGCACTACCAGCGGAAGAAGAGGAACAGTACTGCCAACCATCGCCACGAGGGTTGAATGGAGCAAGGACCTCAACCCTAAGTGGTTGTTAGCTCTATTCCTCACTATAAAAGAGATCGATGTGTCTCACCAGTCGGCTGTTGGGTTCTCGCCGTTGGCAAATTGAGATGTCTTCACCTTACCAACTATAACTGCACCCAACTCCACAAGCCGTTGAACAGACGGGGCGGATTCGTTCCGAGCTGGATATAGCTTGTAGTATTCACGAGATGCTGCACCGGTCTTGAGACCTTTGACGTGGTAGATATCCTTGACGACGATTCTGACGCCGGACAAAGGTTTGGCATCGGAGGCAGCGGAATAATAAAGCCTCGAAGGTACTGGAACAGCAGCCTCTGCCTGAGCCGAGTATGAAGATGCAGACACCTCTGAAAATCCATCTTCCGATGTCTGGATCAGGCCGACAGTGAAAGCGCTCTGCGGATCATCATACAGTCGATAGGCCTTGTATACCGATCCCTTTGGAGACAAAAAGTATGGTCCAGGAGCCAGTCTAGCAGTAGCATGGTATTTACTTGACAGTAAATAGTTACCGCTATAATTGCCGGTCATAGTGAGACGGCATGATGGGGATTGGATATACACGACTAATTCGTCAACGTGGTTCGTAGAAGACACACGTGGGGGTTAATTACGGCTGGCGAAGTAGTCTGAATAGACGTCATCATGGGCAGCATAATCTGCGAGCTTCGACTTGATATACTCTGTCGAGACGTTGGACTCCTGCGTCGAAACCACCACGAACGGAGTCAAGACGGATGAGGCGCCGTCGCACTTCAGGCCACTAATCTTGGCCTATGACTAGGTTATTAGATCACGTCGAGTGTCAAGATTGGATCTATTCTTACAGTCTCGATGTGAGGGACGTAGTAGCGAATTCCATTGGAGGCGGTGACAGTCGTCTCCGTGAAAGCGGCAACGGCTTTGGCGACGAGCCCGGCCAGGAAGAAGTTGAACGCCTTCATTGTGGTGGTAGCGAGCGTATGATGTTCCGTCGCGGCACAAACAGGGTTGCAAAACTTGCCTAATTGGGCATTTGCAACATAATATATGTCGCTGCCATTACGAACTTTTCGACGAGCACGACTCGTGAAATTAATGACATTGCTAGTTCGCGCCGAGGATCGAACGACAAGGAAGACGCGCAAGTGGACTATTCACCCAGCTAGCGATCGCTGGAGATAACAAAAACTCCATTCTCTCATATCTACGCGCAAGCAAGGCGCCGACAAACCATCGGCCAAGAGCTTAGTTGAAGATAGGCATATCCGGGACGGCCTAACAGCCGAGCTTAGTCTGGTTCTGGAGACAGGCATCCACAGATCGTACCTGTGAAATTAACTGAAATTGGCCAGAGAGGTCCCAGAGATAAGGAACGTTTACTAGGGGTAGGCTCGGCGATTCCCCAGACTGCCCACAGTCCGCATTGACGAGCTTGAGGCTGTAATTATGCAAGTCGACGCGGGAAGCACCGCCCACGTGGGAAACCTGCAGGGCGGGGAATGTAAACGCATCTTCCTTCGTATTCGTGCCCTATCTATGATGGTCTGCCCTCGGCGTACTTTTCGACTACTATGACAGGGCCCATAACTCGCCTCTTGGTCTGAGGTTTTGATCGATAAGAGCCAAACTCGGAAAGTCTACGGGCCCGCGGGCTTGCCCGTTGGGTCGACTACTCCATGGCTGTTTTATTACCTGTGGGGCATGGAGAAGACAGACAGGCAACCCTCGTCCATAATGCGCATTTTCTGCCAGGAACGACCGCTCCAAGCCCGAGAGCCGCTTGCCGCCCGTGGCACGGGTACCGTAGCGCTGGATCCCGATCGCTATGGACCCACTAGGCCGTACTCATCCGAATTTACCTAGCTTTTGTCTTCGCCATCGTACCTACCTCCCTGTGTTCAAGAGAGAAGACTGATTACCTAGGTATAAGTCGACTATAGATGTTATCATAGCTAAGCCGCAAGTTAAACTTATAGGATACACAAGGTTGGGCACATCATTTGTCGACTATGTCAGGCAGAGAGAAAATTATTGGACGCTCTCTGCTTGGCTTTGGACAATGACAACCACAGAAGAACGGTTCGTGGTTCTGTGAACCCATCTTCACTTTTCCTACTAGCGCTTGCATACTGACTATGTGCTTCGGTATGGTACCTAGGTACATACATGTATAGGCAGCCTTCACTACCATAGGTATCTGCTCGCCTAGTAGCGTGTTGGCGACAGTTATCCGATTTCGGTGATGCGATAGTGGGGACCTCATGTCAAAGCATACTCTTTAAGATAAGAGACGGTGCAGGACCAAGGAAAGGGGGTAGCTAATACAGAAGCAATCCTCAGTCACCGGTCGCCTCGTGAAATAACAGTTTAGAAGCTAACACTATAGAAAGCAATATACAGAATGGCTCTTGCTTCAGTCCCAGATCAGTGAGTTACACATGGCACGCAAGATCATGAGGCATGCTAATGCCACAGTAGATCCCAGCTGATAAGCCGTGACGAGCTAGTCTCTCTGGCATCTGATGCCAGTATCACCATCCCAGAGGATGAGGTTGAAGACTTTCGCGTCTTGGTCAGTGCCGTTGACCAAGCGGCGCAACACATGTTGAAGTTTGAGGGTAAGTTATCAGTTGTAGCAATGTCGCACTGATCTTTCTCAAATGGTCTGGACAGATTATATGCCTACGGTGGATTTCGACTTGTATCCTCGGACCGACATTCATATTCCTGATGATACAGATATGGGCGGCTGGGCTACTAAGGTTCGTTCAATGTGAACGGAGTCTGTTGGTTATGCCTCTTATTTCTCACTCATTTCAGGCTACGGTAAGGTGCACAAAACCAACGTCAGACCTATTAAAGGGCCGCACGGTAGCTCTCAAGGACAATATTGCTCTTGCAGGGGTCCGATGTACGAATGGTACGGGGGCTATGGACTGGACACCAACCATAGATGCCACCATCACCACCCGAATCCTAGATGCTGGGGCCGTCATTACTGGCAAAGCGGCTTGTGAAAATGGATGTTTTGGGGCCATCTCCGATACTTCAGTCACAGGTCCCGTTCACAATCCCTATGCACCCGGTTATAGCTGCGGCGGATCGAGCAGCGGTAGTGGCCGGCTTGTTGCTAATGGACAGGTCGACATGGCTCTCGGCTGCGATCAAGGGGGTTCAATACGCCTACCAGCAGCGCATTGCGGTTTGATTGGATTGAAACCTACCTGGGGGCTGGTACCATACACAGGAATTATAAGTCTTGAGGCTACCATCGACCATGTAGGGCCCATGACAAAAACTACACGGGATTGCGCTCTACTGATGGATGTCACTGCTGGCTACGATGGGATCGATGACCGTGTGCCGCCGATGGTGACGCCGGGGTATATCAAATTTACAGAGGGGATCGATCAAATACTGGCGACGGATCTACCCCTGAAGGGCAAGCGGATCGGGATCCTCAAAGAGGGGTTCATCTCGGACAAGATGGATGCCCGGGTCGAGAAGTTAGTCAAATCTGCAGCTGAAAGCCTGCGTATGCACGGCGCCGAAGTGGAGGAGTGCTCCATCCCTTTGCACAGCGTGTCGGCAAACGCATGGATGTGCGCGCTGCCGATCGCTGGGACGAGGCAAGGACTACTTGCCGACATGACCGGGCGCAAACAGCTGTACATGACAGACCGCGTGGAAAAGGCTGGTCGTTTGATGAGCCAGGCTGCATTCGACGCTTTCGGGGCTGGTGGCCAGAATGTTTATCTGAGGGGTCTCTTCCTGGAGAAGAAGTATGGGCCTGTATTGCATGCCCGTGCCACAAACCTCATGAGGAAACTAACAGTAAGTCAGCCCCTATTCGCACTTCGTCTCCCGTTCTGTCGGCAACTCACAGTTGATTCATTAGGACGACTACAACAAGGCATTTGAGAAGTATGACGTACTTGTTATGCCTACGCTGCCTACCTTAGCCCCGACGCTCAATGAGGGCAAAGTCAAGCCATTAGCAAGATTATCCCGAACCCTTGGCTGCACTTTGAACACGGCCCCTTTTGACTTCTCAGGACATCCCGCACTCTCCGTCCCCGTAGGCTTCTCAAGCCCTCTAGACAACCCTTCCGTAAAGCTACCAGTCGGAATGCAGCTTGTTGGGAGACATTATGAAGACCTACTATGCTTGCAAGTGGCTGCAGTGTGGGAACAGGCAACCAACTGGCAGGACATATATCTATCATAGCCAGAGTTCAATAACAGTCGAAGATCACATGAAAGGTCTATATTCAAGAATATCTATGATCTATCAATTTATTCGATGAGGCATTATCCACCTTTACCAACCTTACCAACGGATTGCTTCATCCTACCAAAACGTGGTACCTTATGGTGTATCACCAAAAGAAGCCCACCAAAGGTTACAAGGATGAAAATTGTTGAAATAGTGCAGAACCATCCAATACCAATACCATTGATTGCAGGCAATGCCAGAGAGGTTCCTGCTGCAGCGAAGATATACCTGATCAGAAAGTTTCCTCCTAGAACCTCTGTCGATCGACTAGGCATGACATCTACGAGATTATCAAAAATTTGTTCTTATAATTCGGATCGTCGAAGCACCGACAATATTGACTTACCTAGACAGTATGTGTTGAGGGCCGGAAAGATCATGAGCTGAGTAAACCCCTGAATGAACATAATGATGACAAGAAGCGGAATGCCGCCTCGGTTATACTCGAGACACCAACCGTATATCAGCATGCACACTGGAGTCCCGAGACCCATCCAAGGTACAACCGCCCTTAGCCTGTCTTCCGGTCTTCTCTCGCCGTCTCGTCTCAGGATCCACTTCTTAACTGTACGATCAGCATACCTACCTCCGAAGAAAGTGGCGAGGAGGTAGCCGGAGCCAGGGGCAAGATAGAATAAGCCGGATTGAAGTGGTGTAGTAAAATGTAGCCGCGGGTTGATGACGTAGACGATTGGCGTGAAGAACCCGTACATGTTCCACAACAGCGAGGAAGATGCCAATGCTACGAGTAACAGATCTATCTTGCTAAAGAGCACAAGTAGTCGCAAGGGGTTGAGCGCTGCCAAGGTTCCGCCTATTCTCTTGTCTTTTGGCATAGAGTCCCATCCTCTCTGGTGAGCTGTCTCGGGAATGAACCCGATTGCGAGGGCTGAGGCAAGGCCTGACATGGCGGTTTGAAACCAATAGATATTCCGCCAGCTGCTGTAAGTTACAATCACACCACCAATCAGAGGCCCTAGGCGTTGGTGATATTGTATATTAGCATGTTCTACCGCCATTGGAGGATAGGGTTGAATTCTCAATACCTAACGCAGGACCTATCAAAGTCCCGCTCATGATCCACGCCAAGGCGGTCGCCCTCTCTGTCTTGGATATTGGTGAGTTTCCCGCATCGCTACAAATTTACGCCGTTATTCGCTCACCGGTTTGTAAAGATCGCCTATTACCGCCGGTCCACAAACCAGAAGCCCCGTCCCACTGAAGCCACTTAGTGCCCGAAAGGTGAAGAAGGCGGCTAGATTTGGCGAAAGAGCACAGCCAAGAGAGAACAGGAAGAAGGAAACAACACTGCTGAGCAAGACGACTTTTCGGCCGCCGAGGGAGCTGATCACCCCCCATACAAAAGCGGATATCCCCATGGCCCCGGTGTAGAGCCCATTGCTGATGTTGATGATACTTCCAGTTGTGTGGAAAGATTTCGCGATCTCGGGAACTGCTGTCAAAGAGCCCGTCGTGGCAATTGGCGCAAGAATGCCGCAGAGCACCAAGACGACACATATGAGAACCTTCCGGCGGTTGGCAAAGCGATCATAAATAGACTCGTCGCTGTCGTCGAAAGGTCTCTGTTCCGCAACCTCGACATCTGTGTCGCCGCTCGGAACATCGAGTTGCGGATCCCGGGTTTTGTCGGCGTCGACAACGGCGGTATTGTGTAACTCTTTAGCTATCATCTTCTTATAGCGATTTCTCTTTTCTTATGGGTAATTCGATCTCCGTGTATTCAACCAAGACGGCTAGTAATATAGTATAGCATGCGTAGAATACTCATACATTTAGATACTACCTATACATTACGATCCATACTTGGCACGGGGGCCTGTCCAAGCCCAACATCTGTAGCAACTCCGTATGGAAAACGCTGAAAGGGGCATTGCAGCCGATCATCGGAACATCTGATGTTGAAGACAGATGAGGAAAATCGGGTTCATTACCACGTATCCCAACTAACATTAGCTCAAGCGACTATCGGCACAGAAAGCAATATACGAAGCGGCGTCGGACACATGTTCTTGCTCGGCTACGTCCTATGCCTCCTTTTGGGACAAGCGGCGTTCCGTCGGCAAACAGCCGCTTATCTCGCGTATTTCCCGTCTTATCTCTAGGAAGTCGTCGTCCTTCCGCGCCGTCTTCCGGATCCACTCCGATACTCAATATATTCTCCGGAACAGACTTTGTAATTTCTGAAAAGTATGGCATATGAGCTTGTATATTGACTTTGTTGACAAACTGACCTTCTCAAGGGTGATGAGGAAGCTTAATTATATACACGCTCCATACCGGGATACCAAGCACTATACCCGATAGTAACAGCCCCTTGACCACTCATTGCAACAGTAGTATCTCATATCCTTGCAGGGGTGCTCAAAACAGAACCAGCTTATTCTCAGACCAATATATCACTATTGAACCTGGTTTGTATCACTTAGCCAGTATTGGTTTGGTACAATATCGCAGCAATACCATCGACAGGCTTATTAGCCACACATACCGTAGATAGCTACTAGGAAGCAGGTTGCGCCCAGCGATTTAGGGCCATTCAAGGTAGATAAGGTCACTAGGAATAGATAAGGTAGATACCAGGCGTCCCGACAGCCGCAGGTACTTATGAAGCTCGAATTATACCATATATACCTGGCTAGATTGCAGGAGAAGAGACATGTCAAGAGGAACAGAGTGGTCAACTTGACACTCACAGCACCTTGCTTAACTCTCTGCTACAACTAGGCGCTTCAACATGGTCGATTTTAGCAGATTGGCAATTGCCAAACGCCATGTGCGTACCCCAGAAGAGCGTGAATTGGTTAGGAAGCTCGATATCTACCTGATGACATTTGGGTGCCTCTCTCAAGGTTCGGCTGTCTTCTCATGTCTACCTTACGTATAGTCGCCTGCTTAATCTAGAACTAACGACGTTTTGTAGTTATTAAATGTGAGTGGTTGTGTTTCACCGAGCCACCATTAAACAAAACTCTGACAGGCTTGCGGTGAAGACCTTGACCAAACCAATATCAGCAATGCCTATGTTTCAGGCATGCAGGAGGATCTCCAGCTATATGGTAACGAGCTGAACTAGTAAGTATACATGCTAGAAATCTCTGAAAGAAGTTTCAAGGACCTAATCGATAGGCACGGTTAGCTTCACGATGTATTTTAGTATTGCGTACTGCATCATGCTCGTACCATCGCAGGTTATCCTCACCTATGTCCGCCCGAGCTACTGGCTATGCGGCTTAGAAATCGCCTGGGGAGTAATCACCGGTCTGATAGCGATCGTTCATAATGCAAAACAAGTATACGCGCTCCGATTCTTCCTCGGCTTGTTCGAGTCAAGCGCTTGGCCGGGAATGATGACGCTCCTCAGTATGTCCAACACGTTTTCTTTCTGATTCTACCCCTTAAAACAATGCTTACTGACATACCTTGAAGTGCATTGGTATACCCCTAGCGAGATTGCAAAGAGGATGGGAATTTACTGGTAAGCACTCACTGTGCACTGCTTCTCTCTCTCTCTCTCTCTCTCTGATCTGTCATGTCTGACAATGTTGTATTATTAGCTCCTGCCAGGCGTTCGGCTCTATGCTTTCAGGCGCCCTAGCCGTTGCTATCATGAATACTCTCGATGGCAGAAACGGAATTGCCGGCTGGAGATGGCTCTTTATTATCAACTGTGTCATGACTATCACCCTCGGCCTTTTCGGATTCTTCATTCTCCCTGACGTTCCCAACAACCCCAACCCCCGTGCATTCTGGTTCAAGAAGCATTATGCTCGTCTGGCCATGGAGCGCCTCGAACGACACGGGAAGGTAGCGCCCAAGAAGATTACCCTTGCCAGCGTAAAGTATGTTGTTCAGATCAACCTGAAAGTTTTATTTCTCAAGAGATGACGCCTCGCTAACTGTCTCTCATAGGCGAACTGCTCAGTCGTGGGTTCCATATTTCATTGTCATCCTGTACGTAGCGGGATGCCTTGCATCGTACGGTATTTGGTATTTTGCCGTTTTCCTCAAGGCCCTGAAGAACCCGGATGGAACTCGTATTTGGAGCACGTCTCAAATCAATGCTATACCAATTGGAGGAAGCGCTGTCACTGCTGCTAGTGGTACGTATATGTGCGAGTCGTTTGAAATAGTAGATGATGCTAACGTTTAGTTAGAATGGATTCTTGCATTCATATCGGATGCCTTCCAGACTCGATGGACTTTGCTTGTTGCTCAAGGTAAAACACCACTTCAATGTCTTTAAGATGATACAGTGCGCTTCTGGTACTGATTTCTGAGTAGCCGTGATTGGGTTGGTTGGATGCGCCTACATGACCGTCTGGACGAACCATCCAGC
Source organism: Hypoxylon crocopeplum (assembly GCA_022578875.1). NCBI lineage: Eukaryota > Fungi > Ascomycota > Sordariomycetes > Xylariales > Hypoxylaceae > Hypoxylon > Hypoxylon crocopeplum. The sequence continues at coordinate 1,679,664 of MU399555.1, forward strand.
CACAACCCCATTGGGAGGAGCTTATGCGAGCTACTTCCTTGTGTATATCACTATTGGCACAGCACCCATAATGATGGCATGGCTCTCAGACCTGTACGTGCACTTAATATTACTCAACAACCGACTTAACCTGCCTAAGTCATCAACTTACAAGTCACTTCAGTATACCACAAGATCCTGAGTCTACCACCCTCATCGTCGCCTTGTGTGTTGCTATCTACTACGCTATCACATCATGGTCCCAAGTCCTCATCTGGCCGGCGTCGCAGGCTCCTTATTGTGAGTCCCTCGTCATCACCAAGCCAGCACCCGTGCTAGACTAACGAAATCGCAGATACGCTGGGATGGAGCTCCTCAATTGGGATCTGGGCGCTTGTCATTGTCATGACCCTTGGTCTGGTTTACATTGATAGGAAAATACTCAGGTGAGACTTTACCCAGAGCTTGATGTCAGCTCGACTCGGATATTAGAGACTAACTTGGAAGCCTAGGCCCCAAAGAGAAATTTTCATGGCCACGACTATTGAAGCTATGGATAAGGTTGTTGATACCTTCGATCAACCCACAGCTGATGATAACAAGACACCACATACCGCTACTCTCAGTGCTTAAGCATACGATATTATATAGACGAGAATACAGGATTGGAGGAATTAACGACATAATTACGATATTTTACGAGAATTACCAATATACGATTCAAGCATTGGTCTAATAGTATCTACCTTAGACCTATCTGATCACATAATCCGCAAGTGAACTAGTACACGAAGGTAGTTGATAGGGTCATTGGAGAGGTATATAATCTCAATAGGAGGTCTTACCATGTACATCAGCCGGAGCTTACAGCCAGCTCGGCTTAGTGAGCCCGTATCTGAAGACAGAATTTGATTTTGGTGAGTTTGAGTTTCGTCTCAGAGTACCCAATCATTAGAGACATAGACATAGATCTATATGTCCTTATTAATTGCTATTGCTGTTGCATGAAATCGAATCGTGATCATGCCTTAGTGTAGTGCAACTATAACAGACGGTTAGCTATACCCTGATAAGATGCCAATGCCAATGCTACTCCGCATCCGATGTCACATTCCTCTTTAGAATTCGCCGTTCGGACTACTATCATGCCCGGCCTCTGATAGACCACAGAACATGTCCATAACAGAGCTTGACGTCAATTGAGTACTCCGGTTCCGAGTTGCAGACTGAGTAGGGGTGAGAATAAGCTACAATGAGGGCTGTTCATGTCGCCCTTGTATTAGCATGCTGCGGCCTCTCCAAAGGTTTACTCGAAGTCTTCCAGGCCGCACCACCGCCTCGGTCCACTTTGGAGGAGCCAGCATGTCGCCAATTGTTGTTCGAACATGACTACGGCAACAGTTACGAAGCCCCGTACGTCGGGGCTTACTCGCCGCCCAGCGGCTGCAATTTCACGACGGCCATCTTCAATCTGAGCGTTATCTCAAGTGGGCGACAGTACGATAGACTCGCGACGCTATGGCTCGGCGACGTCGAGGTCTGGAGGACTTCCACCGCCATGCCGACCCAGTCGGGCATCCACTGGTCGTTCCAGAAGGATATGACCATATGGCACCGGCTGTTGATGCAGGACCAGAAGATCATCTTCGACCTCGGTAACCTCATTGACGGGGACCGGTACACTGGCTTCTTCAACGTCACTATGGAGGCGCTGTACTACGATGATGAGTACAAGGCAGGTTTCCACCCGGCAGACGGTATCTACGCGATCTCTACGCTCTCGTCGCCAAGTAACACCACTTCGCTATTCTCGCTGCCGGGTGACAGCGGCTCGGTCAATATAATTCTACCGAGGAATGTTAGGAACGCTGTCGTTTCGGTTATGGCTTCCGGGAACGGCGCCGAGGAGTTCTGGTTCACGAACGTGCCGACAGAGTACGTCAACACGTTTCCGGGTAACGAGGGCTGGCTGTACCCATACAGCCCGTTCCGCGAAGTACAGCTGCTCATCGATGGCCAGCTCGCGGGCGTATCATGGCCATTTCCTATCCTTTTTACGGGTGGGGTGGATCCGGGCGCATGGCGACCGATCATCGGTATCGACGCCTTCGAACTGCCATCATCCGAGATCGACATTACTCCTTGGCTGGGACTGTTGACTGATGGACAAGAGCATACTTTCCAACTGAGGGTCGTGAGCTTTGATACTTTTGCAGAAGGCATAGGTCCCGTAGGTGAGAATTGGTGGGTATCAGGGTCCATCTTTGTCTGGCTCGACGACGCGGTCGAACAGATGGTTAGCCAGAACTTCAGCAGCGAAGTGACGGCACCATTCTTCGATTTCCGTCCGGTTGTTGGTACTGCGATTGCCGGGAACGGAAGCGCGACGAATACTTCGTTTTACTTCTCCTTGACTGCAAGCCGAAACATTACGATATCCTCAACAATCATAAGTGGAAACAGCACTCGTCAAGCAGCCTGGACACAGAGCCTCACGTTCTCCAACATTCAGAACATGACAGACCTAGCCTTCAACCAATCGCTTGCCATGGTTACATCAGGCAGCTACTCCGACTCAGCCTCTGACGTTATTTCTCACTACACCTATCCCTTAAATCTCTTCAGTGCATATGACGTGGCTTTCTCTGGAGCCACCACGAACCCGGGATCTGTCTTGTGCTTGGCCGACCGAAGTAAATTGATAGACGGTATTTCTACTCTTTCTTTCTTGACAGGAACATCGGTAGAGACGGCGAGTTTAAAAACGAGACAGAATGTCACGTCGAACTACCATTGGAACCGGACAATAGTAGAAGGCACACCGGGCTTAGACACGATGGACGGTGAGGTCTGGCTCTCATATTCAGGCTCCGCGGCAAGTGAAGGTGGTGTCATAGCATACCACCGGTACGCAAAGGAGAAGAATGACAGCGTATTAATAGACGAAGAGGGTTGGGAGCAGATGCCAGTTCCTAGTACAGTACCACTTCCGGTTGTAGAAGGGGAGCCGGAAGTCTAGCTACCTGGTACTTACCGATGTGTATTAGAAAGGGGCAACATTTTATATATACCGCAACAATCAGAAGTCACTATCCAAAGTAAATCCATCTTGCTTCTCATCCAAAATTCTGGTGCTCGTAGCCGAGACAATGACTTTATCATACATCGATCGCCTTCCACAAGCGATGCATTAGGGGCACATCGCTTGCCAAGAAATCGATAGCGACGTCTGATAAGTTGATAATACGTCATGGCCCACAGCTATACCCAGGGGAGGGACTCTGAGATGCGCTCACGAGCCTCACGTAATCACTATCTTACCACCATTCTCCTATACATTCAATATGCAGAATCACAGCTTGCAAGGCTCTACTATAATACTCCGAGAGCCCTGCTCTATTCTGGCTCACCAAGGGGCAACTTAATGGCAATACTAGCCTAACCTCAAAAGTTGGAAACTTGATCCCCATACATACACTGCAAGACTACAAAATAAGTAGTAAACATGCCTACCTGTCCGGCCGACCTGGACTGTTTTGCATCGAAATTCGATGCTGACCCAGATATTGTGAGTATTTGACTTCCTAAATATTGCTTTAGTCAAGCTGATCAATGAAATTTAGGCTGGAATTGGGGTATGCATGTCTGATAAATCCCCCATGCTCTACTATTTACCATACTATAGGTTATCGTTGCTTTCCTAGTATCTGCCTGGACCTGTTTATTTGTTATTACTATCGAGTACTTCTCGATGCGCTCAGACGAAATCCGTGTGCATTTTACTCCGCTGGATGACCTCTTGACGAGAGCTATCAAGCAGTTGACAAGACGCTTAAGGAAACCATGGGCCCTTCAGTCGATTCAGCCAGCCGTCCTGCTGGTCAGCGACCAGCAATTAATCACTGGCATCGCCATCATGAGCGTGGGCTATATTCAACACTGTACCATTCCCCAATATCACTTTTACATAGTCTATTGGCTTGGATTCGTCTCGTGCCAAGTCTATAACGCGTCCCTGATCGCTCTCCGTGCATACGTTGATAAACGTCCGGAAATGAAGTTATGGAGAGCGGTTATGATGACCGTCCTCTTCACCATGGTCTTTCTCAACACATTCGTCGTAGACCACGACGATTTCCTCACAGGCGACGATGAATATACGTATTACGGAGCCTCTACCCAATGCGTGTGGGACAACCTGACTGGCGCATCTCATTACACGTATTTTTCGGCCGACCTAGTCCTTACCTTGGCTCTATTAGTATGGGCCTACCTTGATAGCATCTGGTACTTGTACCCCGACGTTTTCCGGTGCCTTACGTGGCTTGTCAACATCCTCCAGTTAATATCGTCAGGCCTCTCAAGGCTGTATGACTGGATCAATACTCGGACATTGGAGCCCAAGCAAATATTTGCCGAACTACGACAAGTCGACACGCGGACCCAGTCCAGAGTAATGTCTATCGCTGTTGTCTGCCGCATATTACAATCTGGCCTACTATCGGTCGTGATCCGATCTTCGTTCTGGATATTATTCATTCCAACCCTCACCATTTTAGAGCTACTCAGGTCACAAATTATCAACCTTTGGAGGATATACTCGGTAGTACTCTCAGCGACGCTCAGCCTTGTAGACACCAGAAACGGGGCGAGGGATGAAGAAGCCATCAATGGTGATGAAAACGAGTGGGGCTTCGGTCAATTACTCCCTGTACTCCTTTTAATGCTTCCGATAATGTCAATCTTAGAGACGTACCAAGGTTAGTATCTACCTACCTATCTCATATCAAGTAACATAGAAGGGAGATAGGGCGTCTACTGACTCTGAACAGAAGCTCGAGGGAATGGAGACCATAATGAAGGGGAAGGGAAATCACAGGGCTTCATTTTGCAGCCCTTGGGTTCAAACATCGTCCATAGTGAGCCTGCCACACTACCTTCTCATAGCTCCTTTCAGCCAGAGGAGGAGGATACTACTTTACCAGGCAATGGAAGTTATCGTCAGCAACGGCAGGACACAGAAGCACGAATTGGGCTCCTAGACAGCGCTGTGGCGGATAACGAGTCAGCAACGACTGCAACCGAAGAGAAATTGAGTCTTCGGCGTAGGACTTACGAGTCTAGATTATTTAAGGCGTGGATCACGTTCTGCGCTGTGGCCGTCTTCGGGGCAAGCACTTATGGTGCGACCTTAGGATTTACAGTCTAAATGCCTAACATTGAAGATCTATCTAGTGCTTATGAGATATGACATTTTGGTTAGGTATCAGATGGAAATACAGCTAATTATAATCCCTGACCATCATTAGACAAAGTGGGCGCAATGGAGTGCTATAAAAACTTACTATAAATCCATATCTTCCTTTCCAAGAACTGCGCGAAGTGGCTGAATCGCCCGCCAAGACCACGTTAGGGGTGCTCCCACCAACAAGGCCTCAGGGGCGCAGCATCAACAAGCGCACACTGGTCAGGTACGTCGGGCTGAACAACGGAGAGCCCCTCAAATCCCAAACGGGGAGGAGGCGTTCACCGCACCGTCTGGTTGGGTGAACCGCAAGGCTCAATTTCAGTATCTTATGATTGATATAATTCGGCAGGGCGACCCCGAACCCCTCTTCTGGTTCGTCTCATCATCTCATCTCAACCCATCACAACCATTGACAATTAGCCATAATCTCTACTTGATAAACAACCAGCCTATCAAGAAACTACACCAACAGCTAAACCGCAAAACACATGGACAACATCCTAGAATCCCGAATCCCCAAAGGCGGTGGCGTCGGCAAAGGCTTCAAGAGCGGCGGCTACGGGGGCATCAGCGGAGGCGGCGGCACACTACCGCTCTGGGCCAAGCTCGTCATAATCTTCAGCATACTATGGCTGTGCATATACGTCGGGCTTTTCATCCACTTCATGCGGAAAGGTAACACCTCATCTCTTCCATCTTCCATCTTCCCGACCCCTCTGTCTCATGTACCTGTGCCCGTACCGAACAAATAAACTAACGAACTCACCAGCGCCAGAGCACTACTACAGCAAGAAAGCCACCGAGCGCCCTCGAACATGCGTAGCTCTGGTCGGCCGCCCGGCGTGGAAGGCGTTCAAGTACGCGACGCTGATCCAGGCCGTGATCTGGGCGGTCCGGAAGGCGGGCGCGTGCTGCGCGACGGGCCGAAGAGGAGGAGAAGGTACGAAGAAGGTGGGCGGCACGTTCTACAGGAAAGTCGCGGACGAGGAGAGGGGGGTCAGGAGTGAGCCCGAACCCATTGGCATACCCGTTGCCAAATTCCGTCGCGAGTCTCCGGTGTCTCCCATATCCCCTACGTCAAACTGCGATTCATATGGTCGCTGAGGAGGATTGCTTCTGATGAAAAGGTTAACATGGAGCGTATGGTCGAATAAACCCCAGGGAGAAGGGGATATAGAGTGAACGTTGAGTTTTTTAGGAGTAGGTTATTAACGAGATACCCATTTTCAAGGCAACGTGTAGTTATTCACGACAACAATTAAATACAGAACTATACATTAATCATCGGCCCTGTCAACCTGCTAGGCCTTATGAGTCCTCCCCCCCTCGAGTCTCGCACCTCCGCTGAATCTCATTTTAGCAAACTTCCAAGAGTCCCGCCCACGCGACGCCTATACAAGTGAGGTATCTCTCGTATCAAAACAAAGAATCATTGACCTTATGTCTCAGCGTGTTCTGTGGTATTCTAGACCTAAGTTCAGGACTGATTAGCTAAGTAGTTCGCGGCCTAGAATATGAAAATTAAATTAGTGCTCCCCGGAATAGACAAGGTGAAATCAACTTACCCGCTCGAGATTGTAATCATACTTCTCTAGAGCGTTCACTGCATCCGTCCTCGAGTAACCCATGCCGGTCAGATTTTTCACGATAGGGTCGTCGTGCTTCCCTTCGTCGCTCAATGCTCTGCCCACAGTGCTTGGTCTCCCCGAGCTATGGCTTTGGACAGGGCTCTTGTTGTCCTCCCCACTATTTTTTGTAGTTGTGTCGCTCGGTGAGTCCAAGCTGGCAAACAGAGCTTCCCAGTCTTGGTTATCCGGTGCCGTTGGAGCGTTCGTGTTGTTAGTTGTTGGAGCGGCACTAGCTGTAGCAGCCGAGGTAGAGGAGACCGTGCCGAAGTCATAGCTGCTATCCCTTCCGAATGCGTTTGAAACATTGGTCGATTCGCTCTTGGGTTGGCTCGGTGGCGGGCTGCTGTCGAAGACGGGGTTGAAATCATCTAAATTAGATCTCGATAGGTTGGCGAATTCATCATCTGCCGACCCCTCTTTCGCATCCTCGAGGTCTGCGAAGTCGTCATCTAGGTCATCGAAAGCACCCTTTGGCGCAATAGGAGTTGCATTCGTCACCGTGGTCGGCGTAGGGACGAAAGAATCCACGGATTTCGATGGGGAGGCCTTCGGCGGCTCAGGAAACGCCGACAGATCACTTGCGTTGATGTTAGTATAACATTCTGGGATAAATATGGCAAGAATTAGAAGTCATACTTGGATGGCTGGGATGTGTACAATGCAGGTGCTGGGCCCTCGGGGCCTTCAGGAGTGGCAGCACTGGATTTTGAGGCCGCTGGAGATGCTGGGGCATCCTTGGATTCAGTCCTTCTGTTGGCGGGTGATGCGGGTGCAAAGTCGTCATCAAACCGATTTTCCTCGCTGGCAGAGTCTGACTCGTCATCGCGTTCCAGCTCAGAGATAGGAGGGAATTCCGAATCGAAGGTCGAGAATGCATTAGATGTCTCCTTGATCGACTTGTCCTGAGGCTTATTTGAAGTGCCTGACATGCTTGCAAAGGCTGAGTCAAAATCTACCTTCGCATTGCCAGAATCCTTCAGGTTCCCGAACAGGTCGCTGTCTCTGTTGCTAGCGAATGGGGTGGTTGGAGCAGGGGCAGTCGGAGTATCGTCAGGGAATGAACCAGGGATGGGCCCCTCGGTTTGTCTCTCTTCACTTGGGGCACTATGCCACTTCTGGTTGGTATCCGAGGTAGATGCTAAACTCTGGCCGGTAGACGTTGATTCTATCGGAACAGGAGTGGAAGCAGAAGCCGAAGGGGTTGCAGTACTGTCACCAGCTCTGCTGACAGGAGGTGAGACCTGACGTGAAGGTGACAGCGTCTCAGACGCTTCACTAAATGGCGCGAAGCTCGGACTAGGCTGCCTTGACTCAGTTGACGCTGAGGGGTCGGCTGTCAAACCACCTGTCTGGCGACTAACTCCTCCTGGGGTAGAGCTGCTCGGAGTGGCAAAGGATCCAATACTGGCCGTCGAGGCGCCGGTGTCCTGATGCTTAAACGAAGTTATCGGAGGTGACGAAGGAGTCTCATTCCCAAAATCACCAAAAATATCGTTGAACGACTTTTCTCCGTACGGTTTGACAGGGGGGGAAGTGAAGGCACCCATTATGTCGGTACTTCCCGTGCGTCTGAAGAACGGATTGTTCGCACTGGTGGTTGACGGTGCTGGACTGCTGACTTGAGCCGAGGCGGCAACTGGCGAGCTGGCGCGGATCTGGCGTGCTAGCTCCTCATTGCTCTTGGTCAGATCCTCAACTTCAGTCTTGAGCCTGTCTCGTTCGCCTTCAGCCGTAGAGAGTTGCTTTTTATTGATAGCGACCATCCCCTTTTGCTGCCGGGCTTCTAATTTCAGCTTTTCGATCTGCGGCTTCAGCTGAGCGATCTCGGTATTGACAGAACTGATACGTTGTTTGAGACTCGAGTTCTCTTGTTGATCGGCCTGGAGGGCTTGAGCGACTTGCTGGTGTTGATTCTGTAAGTCTTTGTACGTGCCATCGATCATGATCATTTCATTGGTTAGCTTCTTGGTATCGTCGCGTACGTTCCTGAGTTGTTCTTCTAGAGTCCGAACGTCTTGAGCTTCTTTCTCATATAAGGCACGCAGTTGAGACAGGCGCTGTTCGAAGTTTCTTTTCTGCTCGCTGGCCTGGTTGATCTCATTCTGCGTGGAATTGCGCTGTCCCTGAACCTGTTGCATCTGTTTTGATAGAGACCCAACCTGGTTGGACAAGTTGGCTAACTCGGCCGTCTCGTTCGTGAGCTTCTTACTAATTTCCGGGTCGTTATCTCCGAGGAGATCTTCCATAGCAGAAACAGATGGCGGTGGAGGTCCCCTTTGAGCTTGAGCAGAACTACCAGAGCCTCCGGTATCATGAGATGTCAAGGTTTTGCCAAAGGAAGAAGCCGGAACAAACGGCTTGAAAGTATTACCGGTGGGGGAAGTTCGAATAGGTGAGGCTGGCGGGCCACTGGCAAAGGGGTCCCTTGTTGCTGAGCCTCCTGTTGACAAGGGGACCTGAGGTGGAGCGGGGGTAGGTGAAGCGTCGAGACCAAATAGATCGTCAATGGCAGACTTCGGCTGGGGCGGTGGCGGCGGCGAGGAGGGAGCTGGAACATCAAACGGCGACGGGCCCGGAGGAGCTCGGGGTTGGTTTCGTAGGGACGGAGGAATAAGGCTTGGCGGAAGAGACGTGGGTAGCGGAATGTCTCGTCTGCTGCGCTGTTGGCGAATAAGATACATGGCAACTGCAAACATGTCCCTATTAAGTCGGCCTTCCGAGTTGATATCTGCTAGATCCCAGATCTGGGCTAAAGCGTCCTCGGGCAAGCCAGATTGACTCAGGAACGGGACGGCTTCCTCCCCAGTAATGAAGCCCTTGTTCGTCTTGTCAAGGTCGGCATAGAACTGATCAAATCTTATCTTGTCGGCGGGTGTAACTAGCCAGTCACTTCCTGTGGCTTGAGGGGCTACCCCTGTAGGCTGGGGACCTATCGGCGGTCTTCCGAGGGGACTGCTTGTTCGCACTTGTGCCTGCCCGCTCAACTGTCGTGGTATAGCAGAAATGGGCGGACCAGTAGCTGTGGGACTCTGCCTTGGTGCCGAAGTGCGCCTCGTAGCGGCTTCATAGAGGGCGGCAGGCAGAATATTTGGCAGGCCTCTCAAAGAACCAGACTTCATAGAAGTAAGCAGATGCATCGCAATGACAAACTCGGTCAACACGAGCGCGCCTCTCTGTTCCGTATCGGCGAGCTGCCATATGCGCCCTAGAACTTCGTTGGGCAGCCCCGACTTCTCGAATATGCTCTTCGCTTGGTCACCGGGGAGTATGCCGCCACTCTGCAGACTCTGCCTCTCGAACAATCCGGCATACTGGGCAACTTTCTCAGGTGTCAGCGGTGGTATTCGTATAGGGCCGCTGCCAGATCCCTGGGCCTGCAGCGGTGGGTGAGCCGGCGGTACGCTGGCGTTGATGTTGATCCCGTCGAACCGGGGAAGAGGACCTGGTTGAACGGCTAATTCAGGGGTCGGTTCGCGTCCGGCTTGAGCATGGCCGATAAGTCGTAAGACAAGTACGAAGCCAGTAGGCATCAAAAAACCGCGATTCTCTTGATCCGCTATCTGCCAGATCTGCCAATATCGATGAGTCGTCAGCATCACTCCATCTCATACGCTGCCCTTCTACATCTAAAGGATTCTGAGACCTACCTCACCGAGGATGCGCGAATCTAGTCGTGTCTTCTCGAAGAACTTGACGGCTACCTCGCCCGTAACGACGCCAACACCATCGGAGTCTGCCTGTCGGAAGAGTTGGCCGTATACTCGCTTTTCTTCGGGGGTGAGGTTGAGGGACGCCGCGGCTGCGCAGGAATTGTTAGCTTGCATACGTATAGCCGAGTGAGTGCTCGATGGTAAATAGATGATCTCTAGTGATGGAACTTGAATAGAGGTTCTCAGCTTACCGGCGTCGACGCTGGATTCAGCAGACATTATGGCGCAGCCGAGCTCACCAGGCTTCGATTTTAAGACAGAGCTCGGCGGCGAAGAGACCGGGGCGTTTCGGATGCACAAAAAGTCTCAATTGACAATGTATTGAGACGGATAGGAGACGGTCAAGTATCCGTGAAACTAGAAGCTAGAGCTATAATACAGCTTCGGCTATAAAGCGCCGTCTAGGATTTGGCCGTGTATGGCGAAAAGGGAAGGATGGGCAAGCGGGAGATGTTTTGATGTTGGCGTCTCCAACTTCGGTTTTCGCAGGAGGCTGGAGTTTACATTTACAATGTAGGTCTTAGGTACCTAGTATTCTGTATTCCCGTACAGGGTAACCCCTACCTCTCTACCGTTCGTCTGCGCCCAGGTCTCCAGCCAGCCTACGTAGGCGGGGGCCACTTTAACGCTTAGCTTCAGAGGAAGCTCCGGGCTCCCGGGTACACTGCAGTACTGCTGCCTGTCGCCCAAGCTCTGACAGCATCAGGGTACCCCTTTAAACCTGCATGTACCTACATGTATTATTAAGCTTCTTAGTTCTATTATTCAAGGCCAAGATGATCATCGATACCTTATACCTTCATATTTTGAACATCTACAAGAAAAGCCTGAAGCTGTCAAGTCCTTGAATATTCTTCTATCTTCCTCCGCATTCCCCCATTCGAGATCAACTCGGTATATTATAGGTGCATTCTATCTATTCAGATTCTAATACGCAAGCAGCGAGACCCTTAATGAGTCAATCTGGCTTAGAGTCGCCCTCCTCTCGTCACGCGTTCTGTAGCATCCAAATTTGGAATCGTCATTTTTACGGGACAGGTAGGTATGCATGTCGCTGCGAGCTGCAATCGAGAACGACGCCATAATTGGCTGAAGGCTGGTTCAACCGCGGGTAGCGTTAAAGACCGTCGTCGAGTAGAGTGGGATTTCCTACTCTGTAGTCTCTCTGTAGTCTAACTATTGGTCAAGAGTCTGTCACACTGCATAGATATCGTCAAGCGACACGAAAACGAAGACGCAGAAATCATGAGAAGTCGCAAAACGTCTTGGTATCGAAAATACTAGGGAGAATACCCGAGCGAACTCGTGCTATTAAAAGTCTTTAGGACGCATGTACAAAGTGTATACTAATCTTGCTCCTAGGCTCTGCCACTGTCAAATTAAAAAGCCCCCTGGTGCCTCTCCACTAGTCCCGACGCACAAGTCCAAGCTTTCTCTGCCACTTAAGCACGACTGACACTGACACATCTTCCACGCCTCTGGCAAAGACAGGGTGCTGTCGCGGCAGGCCTGGGTTGGATGCGACATTAGGAGGGAAATATTAAACGCCCTTAGCCGTGACACGTAGCGTGAGCAACCTCAAACTTAGTACTCAGCCTCGACGTCTCCCTCGGCCTCCAGGGAGTCGGTGGCAACCTCCTCGTAGTCGCGCTCCAGCGCAGCCAGGTCCTCGCGAGCCTCCGAGAATTCACCTTCCTCCATACCCTCACCAACGTACCAATGGACGAAAGCGCGCTTGGAGTACATGAGATCGAACTTGGTCGACAGCGCAGACCAGGCCTCGGCAATAGCCGTTGTATTGGAAAGCATGCAGACAGCACGGTTGACCTTGGCCAAATCGCCGTTGGGAACGAACTGAGGAGGCTGGAAGCAGATACCCAGCTTGAATCCGGTTGGGCACCAGTCGACGAATTGGATGGTGCGCTTGGTCTTGAGCGTAGCCACAGCCGCGTGAGCGTCCTTGGGAACAACGTCACCACGGTACAGTAGGCAGGTGGCCATGTACTTGCCGTGACGGGGGTCGCACTTCACCATCTGATTGTAGGGCTCGAAGCAGGACATGGTCATCTCCTGAACCGAGTTGGCCTCGTGAGCAGCCTTGGCGGCCGAGATGACAGGCGCGTAGGCGACGAGAGGGAAGTGGATACGAGGATACGGTACCAGATTGGTCTGGAACTCGTTCAGATCGACGTTGAGAGATCCATCGAATCGAAGAGACGCGGTGATAGAAGAAACAACTAGATCATGTTAGCTATCGATAAGCCGTTTACCACCAGAGCTCTTCCATACCTTGAGCGATCAAGCGGTTTAGGTTCTCGTAGTTGGGGCGCTCCAGGCCGAGGTTTCGGCGGCAGATGTCGTAAATGGCCTCGTTGTCGACCATGAAGGAGCAGTCGGAGTGCTCAAGCGTGGTGTGTGTGGTAAGGATGGAGTTATACGGCTCGACGACAGAGGTAGCAGTTTGAGGAGCAGGGTAAACGCAGAACTCCAGCTTGCTCTTCTTGCCATAGTCGACGGACAGGCGCTCCATCAACAAGGCACCGAAACCAGAACCAGTACCACCACCGAAAGAGTGGAAGACCAAGAAGCCCTGAAGACCAGCACAGCTATCGGCGACGCGTCGAACTCGGTCCAAGACCTGATCGATGAGCTCCTTGCCCACGGTGTAATGGCCACGGGCGTAGTTGTTGGACGCATCCTCCTTGCCAGTAATCATCTGCTCGGGGTGGAACAGGCTGCGGTAGGTACCAGTGCGGACCTCGTCGACGACGTTGGGTTCGAGATCGCAGTAAATAGTGCGAGGCACATACTTGCCCTGACCTGTTGAACTCGAAACGTTAGGTCACTGATCACCAGCCATTATAACGAAATAAATCATGCGTACCAGTCTCGGAGAAGAAAGTGCTGAATCCCTGATCGGGATCCGCGAGCTTGCGCTCTTCAGTCAGGTATCCATCGGGCTACACGGCGGGCACGTTAGCAAAGGTCTATAGTCAAAGAATTCTAAGGGCACATACCTGGATGCCGTGTTCAAGGCAGTAGAGCTATCAAGGAACCAAGTTAGTTTCTACCTGAGACATTCCCGTAGCAAGGGATATCGAGCTTCGCAGTTCTCTATATGTATGCGATGCCGATAGCCCACATGGAGACGAATACATACCTCCCAGCAAGAGTTGGCGATCTGGCAACCCGCCTGGCCGACTGTGAGCAGAAGATAGTTAGTACGGTCGTGTCCTCAGAATTTTGAGCGTTGAAGCCGTTGGCGGTATGAGCGGTGGATTATGCGGTGAAGGAAAACGCGTGCTTCGGGGGGAACAGAAACATACCGTTGATGCTAATGATCTCGCGCATCTTGAAGGATGATACAAAGCAAGATCTGGGTTAATAGAGAACGAGACAAGAGGAATCGGGAGCAGACAGGTTAGAATGGGACCCGTTGCAGGAAGTGTTGCGTGAATGAAATGTAGGTGGGATTGGGAAATCGAGTCAAAAGGAGATTCTGTTGATGCTTTTAGACCGGTCGTTTTCACCCAAGTACATAAACTAAAAGTCAAAGTGGGGGACGGGTTAAAAATTCACCCCTGGTTGGGTAAGAGGGCAGGAGGGTTGATGGGTTTGTTGATATGAGGTTGCCTAGATTGGACTCGGGAAAGCACACAGACCACGTCAGAAAATGCAGGGGCACAGGGGAACGGCGGCGTGTTACCTAGTTCGCGGGTGACCAACCGAGCTTAGCTTAATAGTTGGCAGCGACGCTGCGTTGTGCCAATTGCCCAATCCCTTTTGAGGTACCATTGTAGAGAATCCGATTTTCATTAATAATTCCGATAAGGCTTGGGTGTCCACATATGTGTATGATATTCATTCAATCCAAACACTTCCTACTTCGTATAGCTTCTGAATTACTAGATGGCCATAATGTTCATCAATCTCATTCCTATATTCCTTCTAGCTGCTGTCGTGTGTGCAAACACCGAAAAAGCTATATTCCTTGGACCACCAACGGTCAACATCCCCTTCGCACATCCGACCCTCGACGACTTACACGTCGATATCCTCACACCTTCCAATTGGACGATACGAACACATCTTGAAGCCAAATTCCCCAACATCTCGTCCCCCCACGGTAAAGCTACTTGGCTCATCCTAGATGACCTTGCTGAAGGACAGCGTTACGAAGTGAGAGTATGCTGGGCTGCAACTGTGAGTGAAGCTTCCAAGGGGTCATGGTTTAGCATGTTTAGTTTAAGAAATGCTCATTAGTTTCCAGCAACCTACAGCATTTAAAATCAACACTTACGAGCTACAGACCGTCTTTGAAACTCCAGAACTGATATCCGAGTTGTCGGAGTACTCTTGGTCCCGTCAGTCTCATGAATCTCAATCTAGATTTGCCGGGACTGTTCAAACTTCAACTGAGCGAGAAGCGTCTGTCCTCTTTCTCCAGATACTAACAGCAGCGGATTACTACACAATGGATAAGACCTTGATGAGGGATGTTCCACCTGTTTTCGTGGATATCATTCTGGACCCCTTCGTCCTAAACGTGCTACCACGTTCACTGTTGCCAACAGTGATGTACATTGTCGTCGTAGCCGTCGCATCCTGGTTCATCGCACGACACATCTCAATCTGGATTCGTAATGCGGCGGGTGAAGAAGCCCACGAGAAGAAGATTCAGTGAAGTGGCAACGAAGTTTCGGGCGCCGCCTCGTCAATATTTGTCTTCTAAATCCAAACGAGAGCATCACCCACTCCCTGCTATCATAACTCGTAATTCACGTTCGTCAACCCGTCCGCCGCAGCCCCCCGATAAGCCTATGGTCACCGCATCGTCTCCATCTCGTCCATAAATCAATCTACGCCTCAAGACTGCTGCAAGTCGATGCTAGTCGATTTCATGGATGTAGCTGTGATGCTGCGAAGTGAGAGAATAATGAACTCCATGGTCTATTATATGCCTAAAATCTCAGAGAATATCAATGAGAGTTGACAGATTTGTCCTGCTACCAATTACCGGGATATCCCCCGGGCTGACCATGATGAGGGTGCGTCCCTGAAGGGACTGGCGGCCCAGCATTAGCATAGGAAGGTTGTCCCGAGTAGCCATGAGGGCCGGTTGATGGCGGCGGCATATTGTATGAGGGGTTACTATACGTGGAGGGTGGTGGCGGATACTGCTGATGGGCATTGTATTGAGGTTGACTTGGGGGCGGCGACGCATATTGCGGTTGTTGTGCTAGATGCCGTGTTAGCAAGATATAGGCAACAACTAAAAGAGAATTGACCACACACAATAACCATGTGTCTGAGGAGCTGGGCTGTGTCCATAGCTAGCTTGCTGCGTCGAAGGTGTAGCCCCGCCGTAGGGAGGATTCTGATGTTGCTGACCGGTAGGGGAGCCGTTGTAGGAAGGGTTCTGGTGGCTTCCTGGTTGGCCGGGAGGCGGTGGATAGGAAGTTGCGCCGTGCTGGCCGGGCGGGGGTGGGTATTGTGGCGTCCCGTGTTGAGCGGGAGGGGCGTTGTATGAAGGTGAACTCTGCTGATGGGGAGGCGGAGAGCTGTATGATGGCGTCGAAGCATTCGGCGGTTGGTAGGACGTCGGCGGAGCTTGGCCATTATATCCGCCTGCTTGACCCGCATTCGAATAGCCGTAACTTTGGCCCTTCAGGATATGTTAGTTAGAAGATCCCTTCTAGGTTATTGCTAGAAGACAGCATACTGGTTGATTCCCATGACTCCCTCCAAACATACTCGCTACACCTCCCATGACAGAGCCAGCTAAGCCTCCAGAGTGTTGAGACTGGTGAGGCTGCCCGCCATGATAAGTCTGTGGCTGCTGAGGTTTGCTTTGGCCAGACGAGAATAAATTCGAGGCCAGTTGACCAACAAGCTGGCTAGGAATGCCTCCGCCGCCATGCCCACCAGACGAACTTCCGTGACCACTACCGTGACTTCCCCCAAGACCTCCGATCAATTGACCTGCGAGGCCTCCAATGCCACCCGAGCCGTGACCGCCGCCGCCCTGAGGCTTTCCGTGACTGCCTGAGATCTGGCTGAGTAACGAATTGGTCGCAAAACTCTGCAATTGAGATACCATATCAGCGTCTTGGCTCTAGGTTATTAGAATTGTCAAAAAATGTTGTAGACTTACACCAAATCCCCTCTCGCTAGACGGTCCGTCAGGCGGTAAGATGGGTTCCATCCGGCCATCGGGATGCTTGACGGTCTGTGTGCCATCAGGGTGCGTGATGAGTTCTTGTCGGCCAGGAATTCCGTATGGGTGTTCATTTACTTGGGCGGGTGTGTTTCCTGGTGCAGCTTGTGTTGGGGTTTCCCATTGGGAGACACCCGTCGAGAGCTGGACGTAGTAATATTTCTTGCTCGCGCCATCCCATTGCGCTATCCAACCCGGCGGGAGTTGCGGTGGTTCGTACGTAGGACCCTCGTTGGGAGAGGCGGGGCCAGCCATGGCGACTGTGTGAGGTGGGAGGGGTCTTATCTCCTTTCCTCTATGGCTACCTATGAAGGTAGATAGACGAGATGGAAAACAGCCGACTTGATCAAACAGAAAACTTGTATGGGTTAGAAAGGGAAGGAGTCTCGGAAAATAAAAGATGGAGTGATCCCTAGTTCGAAGAGTGTGTGTCGGTCGATATTTAAAGAGGCACGTACGAAGGCGGTATGACTTGGTTGTTGTGGCGGTCGAATTTAGAAAAGGTGAAAGAGAGGGCTATCGAAGGTCACAGATGAATGAAAGGAGAATATCCTAGGATAACCATGACATATCCAGCTAGGTCAAGGCCCTGCAAAGCCACCCTACATACCTACCTACCTAGACCTAAGATGCCAGTCAGATCAACTCTAGTGTAAGATATGCCGTGGCCCGTCCCAGGTTCCTGTCAGTGCCAAAAGTGCCAAAGCAAAGTGCTCCAGTGTAAATAAGCTGCCTACACGCAACTTTCATGCACCTGAACAGTCCAAGTTGGGTAATGTTTGGAGGGGTTGTTCAGCCGTCATACCTCCTAATCCTTGCTATGCCACACGAATGACGAGCAGCGTTCCATCAGCCACAGTGGCGGTTCTAAAGGCATCCTGGAAGTGACGGGTCCACGCCATCCTCGTGTCTTCACAACCCGAAAGCAGATGATAATCATGTATTTCTATCTCTCTACATTCCACAACACTCGACAGCTATTTGATGTGATACGGTACAATTTCTAGGATCATTATCAAATCATCTTACCGGTACAGCCGTGAGCGAGGTAGTATATATGTTTTGTTATTAGTAAGTGGTACTATGTAAGTAAACTCAGCGGATAACAGCAGTTCAACTTTGCCCTGACCATGTCTGACGGGATACAAATCAAACGTGGCTGAATCCTATCTATGCACTCCCTCGTTGGCTGCCTCCTGATTGTTCGACCAATCAACCACCATAGATTCACGTAAATGATTCATGTCGACCGCTTATCGAAGACGGATATTGCCGTAAAGAAAAGACAGTACAAGAAAGGAAGTTCTACGAATTTGGTAGACTGGGTATATCTTCGAAAAGCTTGATCACGGTGATATACGACAAATTCAAGCTTCATAGAGGTTATCAGTAATTTCTGCCGATCCGTTTTACGAATATTACTTGTTGTAACGATATGTATAAAGTAAACTCTTTAGCGGTAGCATTTATCGCCAAAAGGAATGGGTGGGTCTAGTTCCCTTAAACTACACCTGATGTATGTACTATCTCCTACCTACAGTCTGGACAAACACATCAAAGCAGAATGAATGCAACATGTTGATATTAAACTATCTTCTCTGCGGCTATGGAAGTTTAAGATAATCCGATCTTACTCAATACTTCATAACTTCAACTCAAACTATCATACGCATCCTCACCACAGACAGTAGTTACGTGGGTGAACTACGAAGGAACATAGGGGAGTAGATATCACCCGAAACAAAGTAACGATCGATCCGACCATTCTTCAAGCAGGTTTCCAAAGAACCAGTCCATAACGATGGATTCTCAAGGTATTCCCGTCGATGGCGTAGTAGGAGACGTAGACCGCCAACCACGCTTCGCGCAGTTGCGTCAGTTCATCTCCGGCAGCTCCCTCACCATCGAGGAATATCGCTACATCAAAGTTCTTCTTTCAGGCGTCAACATAGACATCATCAGCGAGCTTCCTATAGAGATCGTGGTACAAGTTGCAAAATGGCTAGATCTGCACCATTTTATTAACTGTCTCGCCGTATCTAGACGATGGCGTGACAAGTTCCTTTCCGGCCCTGTCATGGACGCACTTATGAGCAAGTTCTGCCCTTCGTTTGCGCAAATACCCAAGAACACCCTGGCAACTACCTCAGAAGGATGCCTCCAGGTCCTTCATAAAATAGGACGAGCACAGTGGGCAGATTTTCGATCGAGGTTTCAGAAACCATTCAAATGGGAATACGAATCGTATTTTCAACTCGACGCGGCATATCACGGCACACATGAGAACACGGCGACTATTTATTCCCAGCTCGGTCACCCTTCCACCGACCCTGAACCAGACAGATTCGCGTTCATGACTACCTTGTACTCAAACGGCAAGATAGCATGGCTTGCTAAACCTTACACCGTGGTAGTCGACTGCATATGGTCACGAACGCGGAAGATTTTCAAGCTATCGACAGGTCAACTCATCGGTCCCCTTTTCAATCTCCTAGCACTCGGTGACAGACTTGTAGTTGGCTCCGTGGATCGTACCGTGTAAGTATTTCCGTACTCGGGCACATTTTCGAGTTATTTCTAACGTAATTCACTAGAGTCGCATGGGATCATGTTGCGAACATTTTCCGAGAGAAGAAATTGCCTGGATCCGTTAAACGTGTCACTACCGAAGGATATAGAGTTGCCATCGTTCTCTACAGCGGAGATGTCTTCTTGTGGGAATTCAGCGGCGGAATCTCGACACTCGCAACAGCCCCTATAATGGAACATCATGACTTTGATTCCGACACTTTCAAATCCTGGAAGTCCAACCTCTGTGTTATCTTCCATCCAAGTTGTAGCAGAACATTGTTTCTAGCTTCTGGTCACACTAGCCACGTCGACTTTATAAGGGTTCTCAAGCGGGTGGTTTATGAATTCAAGGACCTCAACCACGTGAAGACTTTTGAATTTGAAAGCTCGCCGCATATCCACAACATAACAGAGCCCAGGAGTGTCGAGGTTGAAATCCGAAAAGTCCTACCTTACCGCCGCGATATCATCGGCTTCTACGAAGACTATGAGGCTTTCATACCTCCTGATCCGAGGATCTTGTTTTGTTACGAGACGTTTGTCGAATTCGATATATACGACCGGAAATTTACCGCGAGAGTTGACGAGGAATTCGATCATGCCATATTTGGTTGGCCTTGCACGTCAGAAGGAGGAGACTTGGACTTTTTCGTTAGATTTGCTCGGGACGGCCTTTTCATTTGTAGCTACCTACCCGACTTCGACTTTAAAGTTGGCGAATAGCAATAATCTCAACTATCTACCTACCTAGGTAGGTATGCAGGTAGATCAGACATTCCCCCATCCTAATATCGTACTGATCTTAACACAAATATATTAGATCCGCTCCCTGCTACGACACGCAAACTCCCTGAGGGGACGAGGAAGCCAGAAAAGTAGAACGTCTTGACCGTTACGAAGCTACTGAACCAAATGCCTAAGACGCCGCATGGGGAAGGAGAAGCGGCTAGTTGTTCTACCTTGATCCTATTATTCATAGGCGGCAAGGGCAACGACTCCATCTAACAGAATAGACGAATGTTCAGACTCGAAGTTACTATAAGGAGGCCACCTTGAGCCGTGCCCAGAGAGGGTATACTTTTGTAGATGGTCTCTCTCAGAAAAGACGATTTGTAAGGACGTGATTGTTACGATCCTTGTACTACCGCAAACAGAATCACCAGATACTCTAAGCCTCTCATATTCATAGCCAATGACCTAATTTAGTTAACTCGGGTTACGCATAGCAGATTATTAAACAGGAGAGTAAGGATTCAGCAGACCGCTTGTGAGGTACATGTTTGAACCCGAAGAAGGGCACGCCGCAGTCCGAGGGTGATACGAGTACGATCACGCGAATTAACGGAAACATGTGCGAGGTCATTTCCAGCTCGGGAACCTTGCTAACCTCTACCCATCTGAAGGATGTGCCGTCGGATGGCCTCAAGGCGCTAAAAACGATCGTGACCGCTCGAGGTTGTTGACCGCGGCAGGGCAGATTTGTATAGGAACCAGAGATAAAGCTGGCTTCCGTCAAGGTCCGTACTACAGATTACCTATAAGGCAACTCAAATCCGAGAGAGCCGGGTTCCTTGCTCATCTAAATAGCCTTGTCTACTATGGCCATATGATGAGTAGTAACGTCCATATGTAGAAGTTGTATAGTAATACGTGAAGCGGAAAGAAGGAAGGGTTAGGTATCGTTAACAGTCCCCTGTTACCCCGCAAGGACAACCTAACACCCGCTAGAATGACCTAATTCTGCAGGCTTTCGGGCCTGTCACTTGGCCCCACCCCCACAACTCTCCAAGAGCGGAGCTTTCCTGGGGTAATGTGATGCCGTCATTGGGTCAAACTCGAGATGGCGCCCGATTGATCAACCTTCATCTTTACTCCAACTACCACACTTCAGCCATTGTGGATAGCTACCTGCCAATTCCAACCGCTGAGGGATTCAGCCAACCATGGATCGTCCACACCGGCTTGATGGCCTACTGGCGTATGGTCTGCTACCAGCGGCATGATCTACCATTGGTGCTTCTCTCATGTTGCCTGGACGCTTACCTAGTTCATCAGGCTTTTGCAATCTGGAAGTAATCGTTCGGACATGGCGTATAGCAACCGTGCCTCGGCTACTGCCTGGGCCAGGAACAGAGAATACTGGTATATTTCACATGCTAGGTGAGAATGTTCTCATACGCGCCTCGAGACATGGCATTCCAGTCCTGTTTTATGCATGGCCAAGCTCATATCAACCGGGAAATACCCCAAGGAGGTAAACTTACCCCGTGGGGAGAGGAAGAACTAAGAGATTCTTTCCAGATTAGATTTCTAGAAGGCCGGGTTCTCAAGATCTCCTCTGGAGCAACTGCGGAATTGGGTAAGTTATGCGCGTTCTGACCAGTCACTTGTTCCAATACGATTTGTGTCTCTCCGGTCGTAATGGTCAGCCGGACAGAATACTACGAACAAGCGTCCTACCTCGTTGTGAAGTCGACTTGAGATGTTATTGTCTCAGTTCAGCTCAGCCCTTTACAGGGAATATATATAGGATCATCATATCCCCCCTCGTATTAGATGAAGGATGAGACAGTTTTCAAATAATCTCCTCCTCCCCAACTCGCAATATTCGTCAACGAAGGGGACCCTCTGTGGCCAGACTTCCTTTCTATCTTCCTATCCTCTGTTAAGTTGTCTGGGCCGGGCCTCAAGGACACCATGTTATACAACGTCCTTGCTCCGTTAGTATCAGTCGCCGCGTTTGCAAGTTTTGTCGCTGCTCTTCCAACACCAACTCAAACGGTAGAGAAACGGGCCACGGCCTCTGTGGTCATACCACAAGGTACAATTGTCGGCTCTGTTTTCAATGGAGTCGAGAATTTCGGAGGCATTCCATTTGCCCAGGCCCCAGTTGGGAGCCTGCGCCTGAAGCCGCCACAGAGGCTCAACTCTTCTCTCGGCACGTTCGACGCCACCGGACTCGGCCCCTCTTGCCCTCAGATGTTCTTCTCGACGGAAGGGGACCTCATCACGTCTGTTCTAGGCAATTTGATCAACACGCCACTCTTTCAGACAGTTACAGGACAAACAGAGGACTGTCTAACTATGAGAGTCCAACGACCGGCAGATACTGCATCGAATGCGAAACTACCTGTTCTCTTCTGGATATTCGGGGGAGGCTTCGAACTTGGTAGTCCCCAGATGTACGACGCATCGTCTCTGGTCTCTAATGGCGTGGACCAGGACAAGCCGTTCATTTTTGTGTCAGTGAACTACCGAGTAGGGGGGTTCGGATTCTTAGCCGGCAAAGAGATCCTCGCAGACGGCGCGTCAAATTTAGGTCTCTTGGACCAGCGAATGGGTCTCGAATGGGTACAGGATAATATTGCAGCATTTGGAGGGGATCCAGAGAAGGTGACCATCTGGGGAGAATCGGCCGGTGCTATTTCCGTGTTTGACCAAATGGCCCTTTATGGCGGCGACAACACTTATAACGGCAAGAAGCTGTTCCGTGCGGCTATCATGAATAGTGGGAGCGTGGTTCCCGCTGACACTGTGGATTGTGCCCGAGCCCAAGACGTCTATGACGCCGTTGTTAGAGAAGCCGGATGCGCTGGCGCCACTGATACACTCGAATGTCTTCGCGGCGCCGATTACGACACGTTTCTCGACGCTGCCAATAGTGTACCTGGTATCCTAAGCTATACGTCTGTTTCGCTGTCATATCTTCCACGGCCGGACGGTGTTGTGCTAACCCAAAGCCCCGACGTTCTTGCTCTCAACGGCCTATACGCTGCTGTGCCGATGATTATTGGGGATCAAGAAGACGAAGGAACGCTTTTCAGCTTATTCCAGCCCAACATCACTAGTACGGATAAACTCGTCGATTATGTTTGGAAAGTATTCTTTCCTGCTCTCGAACGGGAACTCGTCGAAGGTCTTGTCGATACTTATGACTCTTCTATCACCGCTGGGAGCCCCTTCAATACCGGTATATTTAATAATGTGTATCCGGAGTTCAAGCGTCTCGCAGCGATCCTCGGTGACATGGTGTTCACTATTACCCGCAGAATATTCCTCGAGTCGGCCCTAGCCACGAACCCAGACGTGCCCTCATGGTCGTACTTGGCATCCTACGACTATGGGACCCCCATCCTAGGCACTTTCCACGGTTCAGACATACTGCAAGTATTCTATGGCATCTTGCCTAATTACGCCAGCAAGTCCATTCAGAGCTATTACATCTCGTTCGTGCATACTATGGACCCCAACGACGGGACTAGTTCAGACTTCCCGAACTGGCCGCAGTGGAAGGAAAACAAAGAGTTAATGCAGTTTTGGAACGATGAGAGTAATCTGCTAGCGGACAACTTCAGGAGTGATACCCAGGAGTTCATGACAGTTCATGCTTCTGACTTCCTGATTTGATGCATTCGAATCTGAGGCGTTTGGCGTTGACCGGCTAGGTATATACGCGCTTTGGAAGACTGGATGACTAGTGCGGCACGAGAGCTACTATTATAAGTATACGAGACCAATCATGGCTCGGAAGCAAGTGAGGTTGGGTAAAAACTTAATGGTAGGGAGCGAATAATGGCTTAATATATTACTACATATAATACGCACATATATAAGATGCAGTATAACTAGCATCTAGAGCTGACGATATATATATCAGTCATCTAACTAATCCTAAAGCTAAATCTCAATGCGCATAATAAAGGAAGATAAGACACGCGATATAACTTGGTTTATCTCATCAAGTGGGTATCTTGAATGTCGACGCTCAAACAGCAGACGCTTCTCGCTGTCGTGGTCCTCTCGCAAATGAGATGTGCCTAAACCGCGTTGCCCCATCTCCGCCCTCACCCTCGACCTCTCGCTCCGAGTCCGTTGCAAGCTTCTCCCTATCCCTACTCACAGCAGTAGAGACTCGGCCCCAAGTCGGCCCCGGCCTCGACAACCCAGGGCTAAACCCGGGATCAGAGGGGATTGGAGTCCGGCTCCGGGACCTCGCGAGATGAGCGTCTACGCCTGGTGCAGCGTCCCTTGGTTTGGGGTGGTTCCCTAGGATCGTGCTGTTGCTTGTACTTCCAGCACCGCTGCGGCTGAGTAGGCCGCTGAAGAAGTCCTGCGAGAAAGTGGTCTCGAGGTCCCGGGGCCGGCCGTCGGTAGTCCAGTAGCGCTCGTTACTGAGGTCGGTGCTTAGGTGGCGACGGAAATACCGATCCTGGTTAACCCACCAGGCGCGCCAGCCGGCGACGATAAACAGCGTCAGCGGGATTGTGAAGGCCCAGTAGATCCAGAATGACGGCATGACGACGGGATGGGGCCAGCCGTCAGGTGCGTCCTCCGATATGGCTGGGTCGCCTGCGGTTCCCGTCTCCCAGTTGAACATGGCTACGCCGAATAGCGTGCCGATGTACTCTCCGGGGAGAAACAGAGCGGTGATCACGGCTAGCGCCTTCATAGACGAACTGTCGCGCGTCGATGCCACGGCCATGCGCGCGTTGAGATTGTTGTCCTCCTGCGCCATCTTGGAGTAGATGATGTCGATTTGCGCCCGGCACCGCAGCTCCGACATGCGGCGATCCGTCTCCAGCGAGGTGCAGAGACGCCATGTGCAGTCCAAGTACTGCCGTATCTCGTGCCAGTGGGCAGTCAGGTCATCATCTAGCTCCGCCTCTTCCCCCTTGATCTGTCCTTTCGCGACAGCCTCGGCTCTCAACTCTTTCACGCGCACGTCTAGCTCGTCTCCGGCTTGGATAATCAGCTTCAGGGCACGCTCCATCCACCGCAGCGTGTCGAGCAACTGGATAGCTCCCTTGAGCACGTCGTGGGCTTCCTTCATCAAGTGGATGGTCTGCGGCGGCACGTAGTCGGGGTCGTAATAGCTAGCAACCTCCGGGCTAGGTGCGGGCGCGGCGTTGTTGCTAAAGTCGTAGCTGCGCCGCCCGCTTCCAATTTTCCCCTCGACCATGTCCTTGATGTTTGACGACAGACGCTTTAGAGGCTGGAATGAATAGTGCCTTCCTCTCTGATGATTGTTCTGCCTCCAGGCCTCCGCGTTAGCACGTCCTGTGGTGCCCGTTACGGCGTCAACGTGTGCCTCGAGTTCCAGCACCTCGGCGTTGTTGGCCTGCACTGCTTCTTCGGTGCGAAATAGCTGCACCTGCAGCAAGACTACGGGCAGTACGAGCGGGTGGGACCACCGCGCCCTGCAAGAGTCTAGGCGGCGCTCGTATTCGTCCAGCGCATCCTCGTCGTGCCAGCGAGTGTCGAACGACCGCCGTATAAGAGCCGTTGCCGTCCTCGTCCGCAGCTTGTACGCCATCGAGAGGAAGTCGTACGGTGGTTGTGGACTAGATGAAAAGCTTAGAATCAAGTCTCCATACGTGTTAGTATGGTTACTATCAAGGAAAAGAGAAGAGGTTGAGCAGAACGTGTTCTCGCCTGATCGTCCTAACTAATACGAGTATTCACTCACACACTGTTTCTCTTCTCGAGTCCCAGAACAAGGATTCGAGGGTTACCCGCTGTAGAGTTGGTAGCGTGCCGGAATGTAAACCTAGGGATTCATAGTCCTCCACGGTGAGGTGTAATCCGTCAGGGGAGTTCGGGCTGGTGTCATATGGATCTCCCCGACGAACGCGTCGATGGGCAATGCTATGTATTTTAGATTCCATTTAGCCTCTATTTTCGCCTTTGGGTCAGGCTCAGAGCAGCGCCCTCGCTACTTGGAATTATGGAGATAAACAAGCGTTAGATATACTCACACTTGCCGCATCCTTCCCTGGAGCATGTGTTTTCCCTTCGGAGCAGCAGTGAAATTCCCCTGCGAGAAACCAAGTCAACCAACATTCACTCTTTCAATCCTCGAACAACAGGATCTATATTTCGGCTTGACAGGGGGCAAAATAGCTAGCTCGACTCCCTCCACAATATCAATGCAAACATCGCCGTTGTCATGGATAATCGTTTCTCACCTCGTCGTTCAAACCATGCCCATTCCGGACGGCGTCCCGAAACATTCGAAGCCCTTCCTCGTCCTTGGACATGATGCTCGGCGAGCGAATCTCACCGTCAGGCTCGCTGGGCGCAAAGACGGCATATTCGTGATACGAAACCCGGCTTTCGTCGCCGGTGGGCGACAATGCTCCCCGGACGAGCTCGCGCAGGTCGAAGTTGAAGAGGTTCAGCTCGTCAAGACGATGCTGCTGCTGCTTCTTCCCCTGCCTCTGCGCAGCCGAGGAGATCGCGCCCGCACTGGGGACTAGACTGCCGCGGCGCGTGCTGGGCGCCGTGCGGCGGCCTTCGTTCCGGTTGCTCGGAGGCCCAGATACGGCGGCGGCCTGGTGCCGCGCCTCGCTAAGAGCAATGTCCAGCTCGTCGAGGTTGTAGTCCGTGTTCATCATCGCGTCCCGCAGTCTCCTGTGTACAGTGCGTGAGTCATTCCAGCGTGGTTCTCAAGACATGCCAAGGCAAAATAACACAAATATGAACAAGAGCAAGTAACAAACGACCTAAGACGCCTCGAATCTCTAGTCGTGCTTTCAAGAACTAAGTTAGAACGTTACCTACCCAGATGGCATGTTCTGATTCTTTTTGACTTGATGCCCAATGTCTGCGCCCCTCTACACTAGACTAGGGCAACATAGTCGCCGCCAAGAATTTTGGGGGCTGTGTAGGTTATCCTAGAGGTCACGATGTGGAGTTATGGTCCAGTTTTCCCTTCGTAACCCCAACCACCGGCTGATCGATCGGCCTTGTGAAGGAGTTCAGGGGTAGTCCAGTATATGTGGAAGTACGATCATATTTCATCATCTAGAGGTTGTACAACATGATATATCACAATGGCTTCGAAGTTCAGCTTGACAACTTGAGTAGGAATCACCTGGAAGAAGCCAAGCTTAAAGGAATCCCCAGGTTATGGATACGCCAATCTGCTAAGCATCCCAGCACTATGCTCCGCCCCTTAGCGAAATACTAAAAGCGGAGTTTCTTCATCAAACTCAAGCAACTTCAAGTTCTTTATGACGATATAGTATGCCCTATCACATCTCAACTTCTGCTGTCAGATTAAGTGGCGATCTAAAGAACTGGTCAAGCGGGAGGTAGACTGCAAATATCATACCGCTAACATTAGGCTTAGATTTCATCCGTACTCTTAAGATTTCATCCGTACTCTTAAGATATCTCCAGGCATCGAAGTACAGCCCCAGCGAAGGGTAGTCGTTGACTTTCTTCTCCTTCTGCTAGTCCGTGAGTAAGTCGTCGTCTGTCTGCTTGCGGTTGTGGGGTTACAGCTTCATCTTGCAGTCCGTGTTGACCAGGAAACGCTCCGCAGACTAATTCCCCTTTACCACGAACAATTTGAGGTCGTGAGCGAGAGCGAGGAATCAAACGTGTCCGAGTCATCTTCAAACGTCCGGCAGTCTCCAGTGAGGAAGAATGAGAAGCGTTTGGCTATATGCTGCTCAATCACGTGCTCAGCTACAGAAAAATGGCCAGTATATGGTCTTGATGTAGTCCAGCAGTCTATCCGATGATGACCCACTACATCTCGTAGTCCATGAGAAGTCAAGACTATGTTACTAACAGAGAGGGTAGCGTCCTCATTATGTACCTAGGCAGTAATGGGTATCTATATTCATAAATTGGCTCGGTATTTCTTCAATCGGATGTGAAACAGAGCCACAATATTATCGCTACTTTCAAAATCAAAGAAATCGCCCATATCCAACGTACAAGCACATTCAGGCCTCTACCGAGACAGTAGCAACATCCACCTGATAACCTTTGAACTGTCTTGCGGGGACTTTCCTGTCGAACAGGATATCCAACTCTTCATATGTCCTGCCCATCGTCTCAGGGATGCGAAAGTAGGACCAGATCAGGCAGAGGACACCCAGTCCACCGAAGAAATATCCAAGCTTGCCCTGCATGTTGGCCTCCGCGGGGTTGATCATATACGGAATCGCGACTGTCATCGCAATGCCAACAACTGCCTGTGCCGCCGTCGCCACTGCTATGGTCTTGGATCGGACACGTGTCGCGGAGCATTCTCCTAGAATCACAAAGGTGATGGGTCCGATCGACAAGTCATACGCCCCATTCCATATCAGCATGAGCGAGCTTTCGGCCCAGGCAACACCCGATGGTCGGCCCGGGATGCTGTCCAGGATGCCGATAATAAACATCAGGACGATCAGCACAAACAAGCCGATGTTGAATATACGCCTTCGGCCGAACCGAGCGATGAGAAACCACGATATGACGGTACAGACCCAACCGACCGCTAGAATTCAAGTCATCATCAGTACTGCATTCCTTAATTCTAGTAGTACAGCTCTAGGTGAGATGTTCGCTTGTAACTAACCTAAGAAGCCGATGCCCATGTAGAATGCGCTCTGAGTTGGTAGCCCTGCCTGCTCGAAGAAGTAAGTTCCGTAATTGATCAAGTAAATACCACTCAGGACCTGCGTGGTATACACGCCAGTAGATATCTCAGTCCGTCGCAAGTTGACGCCCTTTATAGTATCCATATAAGTGCTGCCTGCCTCTATCTCCAGTTCGAGTCTGTCTGTCTCGGTGATGACAGCAAGCGTTGCGTCGACGTTTACCTTCGAAGACGACAGCCGTCGCAAGGCATCCCTTGCATCTTCCATCCTGCCTTTGCGCACCAACCACCAGGGAGACTCTGGAATGAAGAATATGCCGGGGATGATGATTAGAACCCAGAACCACTGGAGAGCGAACGGAATGCTGTAGGCCCAGTGGTTCTCTAACGGGGCCGTCCCGGCGGTGATTCCGTTCCCTAGCAGTTGCCCGGTCACGAAGCAGAGATTGGTGTAGCTCGTTAGATATCCGCGGAGCGCCATTGGACACACCTCGGATGCGTACGTCGGTCCAATGACGACGAAGCATCCCAGTACAAGTCCACCTAATAGTTCGCCCACAAGTAAGACCTGCAGCGAACGCGCGAAGAATTGAATGAAGACAAGACCGGCGGTTAGGACAATGCAGCCGAAAAAGGTCCACTTGCGGCCGAAAAGTTCCAATGGATAGGCAGAGAACAGTGCGCCGAGGACCTGTCCCAAAGGATTACCTAGTGACAAACCCGTCTGCCACGATGCTGGGATAACGTACTAATAGTGAGAGATTCGGTTGTTAGTTTCCTGTCCTATCTTTATGCAGTATACTAGAAAGTAGCAACAGGTAAATACACACTTCACCGTCTAGCTCGAAGCCGAAGTCCTTTTGGAACTGGGGCATCGCGAACATGTTCCCGATGATCTGGGGATCAAAGGCCAACATGATAACACCTATCGACACGAAAGCCGACCAGCCAACAGCCTTGGGATATAGCTTCGCGGCCTCCCAGAAAGTGAGGGCATGTTCGTGTTGAATTGCCTCGGCGAGCGCCACGTCGGCGTCGCCAGACTTAGATAGAGCATCACTATGCGCCGCCATTGTTACGGTCCTATCGAGGTCTGTTACACCAGATGCATCCGAAGAGTTGGTGTTCCCTCGGGAGTCATTAGCGAAAGTGCCATAGTGGTGGGATCGCGTGTCCATTTTATTCTATCTGTTCCCTTATCATTTAACCCATGCATGTCTCTGTGCTATGTTACGCAGAATGGATATGCTCGTTATCCGGAATGGCCAGGAATTGCAGGCTGATCCGGTAGAATGTCTCGCCCTCATAGGTCAGTGACAAAGGAGGGGGAATCAGGGGTCTGGGGAAGTATGTGCCACCAAAGATCTGCAACGTTGGATAGGATGACAGGGTTTAGTCAGTCTGGAGTCGTAGCACACAGCCAACATTACCCTTTCCACGTGAAGTTAGGGTTACCATCTGTCGAATTTGGGTTGCCAACCGAAACTCTTTTCGAAGGTCAAATATCTACCAATTCCAAGTCATAAATACCTATATATCTATTACCATCACTTGGTCACAGCACTCTGTCGAAGTAACTTAACATCTGAATAACTACCTAAGAAAAGCAGAGCGTTCCCTATATCACCCAGTCTCGATATTTGTATATCCTAGGTAAGCAATGGAGTAAAAGTTATTAACATCTCGGTTCTCTAGGTCAATCTGCGCCTTGTCCTTCACCCCGATGCCAGCTCGGGCCAGCATAGTACCATCTAAAGAGTTGCCTCGAAGTCTGTAAGCGAGAATCCTGATGATGCTTTCTGGATAAACTTCCAAACCCATTCGCAAGGCATTCTTCCTATCGAACCAGCTCTTCCCAAACGCCAAAATAAAATCCATCGGCACCTCTTTCCTCAACACCTATCCCTCATCCATCACATCAATCGTCAGGCTCGGATCCGCATCGTGCCAATCTCGCGAGAGTCGCCTCGAGATCAGCAGGTTTTGCTTTCAAGATTCTGTGACTCAATATGCCGCGCCATCTCGAAAGTTCTTCTCCCGTCGTATCCCAGTTATTTCGGGGGATGTACCCTCGAAGCTGAAACCTCCGGCCGGTTGGCTCGTGATAAATATTGACGCCGGAAGTCTCTACGATCGAGAGCTTCCGAAGGCCAGGGAAACAAGGGACGTCATAGAAGGTCCACAGGACGCTCCTGAATCTCAATGGCTTGTCCGGGTGCTCCAGCGCCACATGACGCACCTCGGCCGCTTGCTTCCAGTCTCTCATAGGGAAGAGGCGGTAGAATTTCGGGCTCATGAAAAGGACATCCTCGTCCGGGTCGTACTCTCGCGACGCGCCGAAGCATGCACCGCTGTTGTCCTCCCGATGCGCTACAGTTTTACGTGCCACTTCGCGGGACTCACTGCACGCGTGGAAGATGGGGGATAGCCCGCAGTTCACAAGCAGAAGCGGTAGCTTGTCTCGGTCCTTTTCTGCGCTTGAATCTTCAATCTTGATACCGTTCTCGTCGTCATCTTTGAACCGAGGGATGCACAGTCCTGGCTCGATCTCTTGCAGTGCGGCCTCCCAGATCATCATTCGGATCTCTGGCGGGAACTGTTTGAATTGAGGGAACGATGATGAGGGGTTGTCCATGGTTATCCGCTCAATCCGCCCAGGTCGTTGACCTGACTCGAGAATACCGCCGATATCTGCCTAGATGAAGTTCAATAGACACCCGGCACATGCTTGAGATTTGCGCGGCATGTACTAGGAATGATCACACTGTAAGAGAACGGGCTAGTGTTCGTAAGAATAATACTCGCTCAACGAAAGGACGATTGAAGATAGGTTAGACTGACTCATTAAGTGCTGACCTCGTCACAACAATTCAGCCAATGAGTTGGGACAGTCGGCCCTCCCCGCACCTAGATACTTGTCATGTGCGTGTATCGAGAGGACCGAAGCCTTCCGCGCCACGATCAGCACTTTATCTCTCATCGACCAATCCGACATAATCGTCAATACGGCATCCACTAATAATTGCTTTTTCTTCATAGTCTATAGACTCTTTGTCGTATTGACGAACAAATACGAGACAATGAGCGATCCGAAGACCGGCAAAAGGGGTGAGAACTAGCTAGGTAAGTTCAATAATGGTAGGTCGCTCATTTACGACGACATCGGAAAGTACCTGCCTATCTCCTATGGTAAGCCTCAATATATCATTGATTTAGCATCAAATATAAGAGGCCCGTGGTTGATGCAGATCTAAATACTCTTACAATCCTTGGGTGCCCACATAAATCATACACAATTCGCCTTGTTTAGTGTATTATTAGATGCATGGCGATGTTACCCATTCATCCTCGACCTTCAACGGTGAGGCCTTCTCGAATCCAAACTCACCCCAGACCAGGGATCTCAGGGTCGATAAGTTCGGATACTAGTTACTAGAATGCGTATCTATCCAGGCCAGCGACTGCGATTGATGCTTGGGTTATTTACGAGTAAAATTTCCCTTCTGCCGTTAACCCATCAGTACAATTTCCAGTCAATACCTAGGTAGTCAATCCGCTTCGAGATTTGCGCCATAGATGGCGATATATACTCTCGAATGCACGACATCAAATTGGACGATCCGGTTGGTTATCGGGGTCAAAAACACGATGGAATAGGAAGGTCTTGCGAGCTAGACTCTCGGGGAGCGGGGAAGTGATCGGATCTTTCTTTTACAGCCGAATTGTATAACACGGAGGGAGGATGGATATATAAAGATAAGGGGACCTCACTTCCATGCCAACCGTGGTCTTATCTCCATCTCCAATCGTCACACTCGCCTCCCCTCCCCGGTAAATATGAAAGGCATCATCCCAAGCTCGATCCTAGCCTTGGCTGCTCTCGCGTCGGCGGGACCGGTCGCCGAGCGCCAGACCCCTGAGTACGTGGGACCAGAGAACGGCACCCTGGTGATCATCGGCGGCAACGCGCAGGACGACGCCATCTACCAGCGCATCATCGACCTGGCGGGCGGGCCCGACTCGCCCATCGTGACGGTGCCGACGGCCGAGGGCAGCGACACATATGACGACGACGCCGCGGCCGCGGGCACGTTCCGGCGGCTAGGCGCCACGAACGTCACGGTGCTGCACACGTACGACCCGCGCGTGGCCGACACGGAGGAGTTTGCAGCACCCCTGCGCGCGGCTCGCGGCATCTTCTTCGGCGGCGGGCGCCAGTGGCGATTAGTGGACGCGTACGCCGGCACGCTGACGGAACGCCTGTTTCACGAGGTGCTAGGACGAGGCGGGGTGGTGAGCGGTAGCTCGGCCGGGGCATCGATCCAGGGCAGCTTCCTGGCGCGCGGCGACACGGCGACGAACCAGATACTAGTGGGGGACCACCAGGTCGGCTTCGGCTTCATCAAGAACACGGCCATCGACCAGCACGTGCTGGTGCGCGGCCGCCAGTTCGACATGTTCGACATCCTCAAGGTCCGCCCCGAGCTGCTCGGCATTGCTATCGACGAGAACACGGCGCTTATCGTGTCCAAGAACGACGCGGAAGTGTTTCGCGGCACTTACGTGATTATCTACGACGGGGGTTTCTACTCGAGGGAGGGGAGCGAACAGAAGAATCTGCCGGATAGCTCATCCATCTTCTATTTCCTGAGGAATGGCGATAAGTACGACTTGGGCAAGCGGCAGGTGGTGGTCTAAATAACTTATTAATGAGCTGAGATTCAAAATGGTGTTATATGTCCCCTTTGTGGCAACAATGGTGGCTTCGTTGATATATCAATAAATTTGGTAATAGTCCATGCTATTTACTGTTAATTTCATCGAGCGATCAAGAACACTAGGGGTCTTTTTGCTGCTGTATATGGACCTCCATGGTCGTATATCGGTGTGCTTCCTACCTAGGTGGTCATGAAAGTGAACATAGTTCTAGCTCCGAGAGCATGCTAAGCATCCTACCACCGCAGGATGAGATGAAGAGAGATAGGTGATGACTGGGCCGGGGATTCAAGCCTCTATTCCGATATAATGCTTTCTCGGGCATCAATGCTGACAGTTTTAGGGTCTAGAACTTCGACCGCGTTCTCAGGATCCTAATTTAGACGAATAACATCACGAAACAGGGATGTAATATTTTTGTATTAGTGATAGACATGGCCATAGGGCGAAACTCAAGGCTGCCGCCCATAACTACTCGAGATTTAGCTTAATGATGACCAATCGGACGGATATCCTGATATCTGACACGACCTCACCTTCAGCAGCTGACCTTTACTAAGCGGTTCTCATCGGGGATTGTCGATTAGTTGACATGACAAGGGTTTAAATCCATATTTTCTGTCAGTTATTTCGTATCCGATCTGCCGGCTTCCCTCATTCTAACATCACACGACGAGGGTTATCGACCATTCAAGCAAATGCCGCTCAGCTCGGTACCCTCCGTCTCTACCGTATCTGCAATGATGTCACTGGCAAACAACGTGTGGAATTACTTTACATATAAGACATCTCTCAATTCGTAGAATCCTTTCTTGATTATTGTAGCTAATCGATTATGCTCAAATTGAGTACTGAAAGTCGGATCACAACAAAGAAATCTTAAGAACTTACACATTCCGCTCCCGGTCGGATGGCATATTTGGGTTATCTAATCTTTATTGAATGAGAGACGGATATTCTATCAAATCTTGTTCACGTTCCACTATGATGGCTCTTGGAAAGGGATTGAACGATAGCTGTCGAGTCAAGGGAGGACGTCCCATAAAGACCTCCGAATGTATAGCGGGAACACCTCACTTTAGTGTCTTCGGCTCTCTGCCACCCGAGCTTCGGGATATGATATGGGACTTTGCTCTTCCAGATGATATCCCCGAGTTGTACATGAGACCACCGCAACCGACTTCGACGTCAAAGGCGCCAGGGGAATCCGCCCCCTTAACTGTCTGCACTGGTTTCCCAGCCCTCATGCATGCATGCCGAGAAGCGCGGGAACTAGCCACGTCGCGCATCCGACTACGCTACTCGCTGCCGGCACAATGCGAGATCCCATACCGGGCTTTGCGTCCCGAGCTGGACATCGTGCAGATCAGCTATTCCGGCGTCGCGGCGCTGCTCTGGCTGCCCGACTTCTGGAAGGGCGGCATAGCGACGCAGCTGCAGCACGTGGCCGTCGAGGCCAACACGCTGACGAGCTATATGCAAGCCCAGCTTGCGGATTCCCTTCAGTATCTGAGAAATCTACGGACGCTGCATGTCATCTTCATGTCGACGACGGCACCCCTACAAATCGGCGAGGAGTTGATACCGAGGCACCCGAGCGGACGGTGTACGCTCCTACCGTTTACGCGGGAGAGGCCGAAGTTTCTGAGCGGTTCGACGAAGCAGAAAAGTCCCGAGTGGGATCTCGATTTCCTCTATGACCATCTGCAGGAGTTGGTAAGGACGCGCCTGTCTATGTGGGGAGACGACGTCAAGATCGCTGCTTGGGACTATGAGAAGCAGACTTTGAAATTGCAAATCGTGGCCCAGGTGATGGTTCATTATCAACCATTCGCCGGTAGCTCATGTTGGGTTGAAATTGGGGATGCGTGACATTACGGAGATCAAGGCGTTTCGTGCTGGTTGGATGAGGGACGTAGATATAGAATTGACATATGATTCTACTACTACTTCTAGGATTACAGAATGACTATCTCTACTATAAAGGTATACCTTAGATTAGGTAGCGACACAATGGGACTGTTTGATACTCATTCATCTATGTGTTCATTGATCAACCTAACCCAAACGTGAGGCTTTCGTTTCATTAGGTAAGAAAGGAGTAACCCTAGCGCTCCGCCAACTCGCCCCTGAGTCTACCCCGATATGTCTGTCTATTTCCCACTCCTTTACCAACATAACCAGGCAAAATTCGCTAAAAGGCAGACAGAAGAGATCGAGCTTATACATAGTAGTTAGAAACAGCAATCTCATCCTAATATCATAGGAATGCTTACTCTCTTTGGCCGTTTAGGGCCTTAGCTCAGGGGGAAGGTAAAAAACCCAATACATAAACAAAAGCCGCTGGAATCCATAACACGAAAGCGATATAGCTGTAGACGAAATATACCACGGCGAGCACAAGCACCTGGACAAGGAAGAAAGCTCTCCACTCGCTAGACTCAGCCACGAGCGGCCACATAGACAAGCCTATCGACAGTTTGCTCATCATCCTGGCCAAGTTCAAGGCAATCCACGCGAGATAGCTTTCCCCGACCTGTCCCCGATAGACAGTATCTAGCACAAAGAAGGCAACACTACCCACGGTGAGGATCTAGAGTGAGATTTGTATAAGTATCTTTCCTTCTCAAATGTATAGTAGTGGTGTCGGTTCTGCTTACCGTTGTGAATGTGAAGTATATGATGTTCTTGAAGGTGCTACGGTCCTTTATTCTCCTTTGCGCGCGGTACAGGCCGACACACGCGAAAATGGCAGTGAGGTTTATCATTGCCGACATCGCAATGAGGACAATCCCTTGAGTTGCTGGCGTTGTATCACTTCCAGGCATCGTGATAGGTTGGTAGTCGAAGAGAAAGTGGCTGTTGGTTCTGGTATATTGCCGTAGATATGGTTTGATTCTTGAAGGTATAATTGACAGTCTCGCTCTACGGTGATTCTGTGGGATGGATTACATGTAGGGCGGTTCGTACATGTACCTATGTTTATATCAAGCTTGCGAAGATGTGTCCTGCCATATGTAAACACTCGAGAGCTGAGGAAAGCGTATTGCTATCGTTCACTACGCACAGATGGCTACTACCGGACTTGAACTTAAACCAGGCACGAGGGCGTAACTTATTACCATAAATATGAAGCTAGAGAAAGAAACTCTACCGCCAGCGGCTTCGAGACGAGCCGTAGAGGAGCTCGGCTCAATGTTGTTAAACTCCATAGTGAACAGCGCGCCCCTTATTTATATTACTTCATGAATTAAATCAGTAAACTATCTCTGACCACGTCAATCTCACCATTCATATCAGACGGCAATAACACCAATTGATCGAAGACAAAGACAACACGATCTAATTCATGGTAAAAGAAAGCCTTCTAAGAGATGAGCATATGGTAGACAATTCGTACAGTGTAAAACTAATCACTATCAGGTAGTTAGATCTCGCGGATACATCTCCAACACACCGCCTCCGAGAGAATACCAGGAGTACGACCTCACATCGATTGTGATAACCTAGAGGCATCGGACCCTCCAGTTCCTAAATTGAGCACTTCGCTACTAACTTAAACATCTGTTAGGGGACTTCTCAATTGAGTTGATTGAACAATTTTATTACGCTGGCTACCTCCTAGGTCATTAAGATATGTACGAAACTTATAAGTAAAACTAATACACATTTTCCAACCCGTCGATCTTCATCAACTTCGTCCCCCATAAGTACCTAATTTAGATATGCAAGTAAAACCCACAACCCCTAAAACCTCGCCTCAACCTTCTTCTCCGTATCCTGCAGCGCCCAAGCGCTAGACTTAAGGCGACTAAGCACACTCCGACACTGCTCAGCCGTGAATCCCTTCGCCTCAACAGCAGGATTATACCCGAGCCCATTCATCCGGCCCACCGCCGTAGAGTCCAGCTTCGGCGCCACCCCACGGTCCGGACGACAGTACACAGTAACGACAGCAGCACCGCCCAAGCCCAGGTTATGCTGCAGCGCAAAGCGCGTCTGCGGAACAGCACGGTTAGCAGCCCAGCCGCGCAAATGCCAGACAAGCTCAGCGCACTGCGCGATACCCGTAGCCCCCAAGGGATGGCCCTTAGAGATCAGGCCGCCGGACGGGTTGACGACGGTCCTGCCGCCGTACGTGATGTCGCCGGCGCGCACCATCTCGTGGGCTTTCCCGGGCGGGCACAGGCCCAGGGCGTCGAGCGTGACGAGTTCGTTGGCCGAGAAGCAGTCGTGCAGCTCGACGACCTGGACGTCGGCCGCCGCCACCCCGGCCTCTGCTAGCGCGGTCTGCGCCGCGTGCTGGCTCATCTCGAAGCCGATCAGGTCGATGGCGCTGCGCGAGAACAGGCTGGGCGAGTCTGTCGCTAGGCACTGTCCCGCGATCAGGATGGCTTGGTCCTTGAGGTGCGGCCGGGCGTCGAGGAAGTCCTGCGACACTAAAACGGCTGCGGCGCCGCCGTCGGAGGTTGGGCAGCATTGTAGTTTGGTGAGGGGCTCGTGGATCATGGGGGCTTTCATGATCTGCTCTAAGGTGTAGACGTCTTGGAATTGGGAGTAGGGGTTATTGACGGAGTGCTCGTGGTTGATTCTGCCGATCTCTGCGAAATCCTCGAGCTTGGCGCCGTATCTATGATATACGATTAGTGATAAGTCTTTAAATAACATGCTTATTTATCTATGAAAGGGAGAACCGGAGTTTGCCTACTTCTCCATGTATTCCCGTCCAGCATTACCGAACATCTGCGCGGCACCCGGAGCGTTGGTGTACCCATTGGTCTCCAACATCATCTGGGTAGAGGTGCCGATGG
Organism: Hypoxylon crocopeplum; assembly: GCA_022578875.1. Lineage (NCBI taxonomy): Eukaryota > Fungi > Ascomycota > Sordariomycetes > Xylariales > Hypoxylaceae > Hypoxylon > Hypoxylon crocopeplum. Next base: position 1,717,923 of record MU399555.1, read on the forward strand.
GGTTCTCCCTGTCGTTAAAAAAGCTCTGGAGGCTGCCGCGCATCATCTTCTCGAAGCCAACGACTAGAATGCAGTCGGCACCGCCATAGGCAATGGTGTTCCGCGCCATGGACAGGCCGGTGGACCCCGTGGAGCAATTGTTATTTACGTTGAGGATGGGGATCTGGGTCATGCCGAACTGGTAGAAGACGCGCTGACCACATGTTGAGTCGCCGAAGCAGTAGCAAGCGATGCCCTGCTCGACATCATCGTAGTTGATGTGCGCATCGAGCATAGCTTTGACGCCAGCTTCGAAGCCAAGCTCCGTGTAGTCGACCTTGCCGCGTGGCTTGATGAACTTGGTCATGCCCACGCCTAGCACGTACACGGGCTGCTTCTGTTTGGCCGGCATCTTGAATTCGGCTCGGAACTGACTTCAGGCTCTTAATATTCAAGTGTAAGTGGTCTTATATGAGACCTCTAATTGGCGTTGAGATGTCTCTCTACCTAGGTACCTTGGTCAGTCTAAGAGGTAACAGATCGCTGTTTAACTAGTTTGTAACTTGTCAGATATACTCAAGACACGTTGAAAGCAGTTGAACAACACCGCGGCAAGTCGAACATAAATATCAAAGCTAGACTACGCCGCATGATCCGATTCTCCTCCCTCGATATGTATATGTACAATACAACAAGGGTGTGGAGAGGTGGGGATTGGTGGATAGACGAACAATGAAGCTCCCTCTCCACGCGGGGCCTAGGTTGTACCGCTACAGGAGCCGAGGCAATACCCGAACTAGTATAGTCCAAGTTACATTGAGTCTTCGATGTCTCATTGTACCTTATGTCATCTCGAATAGGTTTATAAGTCAATATACCTTTTCAACTTTCAACTTTTAACATGCCAACTACTACAGCATACACTCAAAATCCCCTCGTATGAGTCTAAGATCTAATAATAATATATACAATGCAATGTGAAATAGATACGTTTATCCATTACCATAATAATCATACAGTTGATCGAGCATGTGTACCCTCGTCATCCATGGCAATACCCAAATAGGTCCGTTAGAAGTCAGAGTATTAAAGCGTATAATCGCCAGCCATATCGACACCGTCTCTGCTCTCAATAAATACGGGTTCATGGATGTTGCCCATGTCTGTTGACATGGTGCGAATTAGCACCATATGCCTAGTCCGCTCCTTTCTTCTGAAGACACGAATTCTGGTAATGCTAGTATAAATGGCTGTATCTGTGGCGATAACCATCTTGCGGGAATAGGCACTTGTTTCCTAATCTTGCGCAGGGCGAATGTTGAAATCCGAATTGCCCAGGAGGTACCCATGTTCTCATTGTCCTGACCAGAACATATGCCATGATTCTGTGCTGTAATTCGCGAAGGCAATCCCGACAAGGTTCTCGGGAGGTATAGGTCTACCGCTGAAATTATGTGTCAAAGTCGGGATCTAGTTCTGGACGAACTCGTGGACGGCTCGAGTCGTGAGGGCATTCTCGGACTGGGGGTCGCAGCGGCTCGATTGGTAGACGTCTCAAAACTTCAGTTCACCCAACCACGTAGTGAACCGAGCCTGCCGGCGTTTGGAACGTCAAGGACGGTAAAACGTGTGAAGACATACACGTCTCGATTTCACGGCAGACTAGACTGAGGCGTCGTATTCCAAAACTCCATATCCCACATGGTGGAAAAGTCATCCGGTACCTGAACAATTAGACGTGTTTCCTCCTAAGTAGGTCGTGAAGAGAAACGTACAGTATTTGGGGTATCCGGCGTCGCGTAAGGCTGCATGTGGTTCATGAAGCCCGAATTCGTCTGCATTGTATTCATCGGCACCGATGCTGGCGACGGCATAATCTGTTCCGGAAAGGTCAGTAATGTGTCAGGAGTAAGAGCGTGTCCAAGAGGCTTTCTCACCGGCATCGAAGCAATGTTCTCCTTGTTTGCGTGTATCGCTTGCAGGCCCGCGTCTAGAATTGCCTGCATGCCGCTCTTGATGGCATCTCGCTTCTGCTCTGGCGTTCCGCCCTGCGATGTGTTGAACACGACCGTAAGCGAGACCACATCCCGCAAGTCCGTCCCAATCTCCCTTATTCTCTTGAGTAGAGTGTCTAACACTTTTTGTACGGCACTCTTCAGCCGTGGTAAAGATAGCAGGATTGAACTCTCGGATGCGATGGTGCATGGCTCCTCAATAGACTCTGATTTGACGTTTGAATTCAGATTCGACGACCCTAGGGACTCGGAACCGCTGGTAGCTTGTTTCAAGTAATAGCAGACACTAAAGGCGGCTTGGAGAATCTCTTGCTTGAGGACAAGTTGATGCATGTGCCAAATGTGATGATATTCGGGAGAGGATGGGTCTAATTCATCCAAGTAGGAGAGTAAGATCATCGAAGACCTCAGATATCCCGTCACGATTTGCTGGGGGGCGTCTTGACTGCTCAAGGCAAAGGGTCGGTATAATGCTAATAGGGGGCGACGACAGTGCATGTCTAAGACAACCCGTGTCAAATATTGCCGGCGGACTTCTTTCATATCTTTCGGGTGTGACGGCGGAACGATGTATCTTGCATCTTCGAAGACTCGTTCTAGTTCGTTGCCAAGCTCTAGAACTTGTTGGTAGTCCTGAAGACTGTCGGTACGGTTGATTAAATCGACGACCTTGAAACGCATGGCCAAAGTGCTGGCGGCAAACACCTGGATGCGCGAATCGGTATGTTGGTCAATCGGCTTCGAAGGAGGGAGCTGCTCTATATTAGGGTGAATATCGTCATCGTTGAGGTTTCTAGGAGGTAAGCAGGTGAAATCGCCTTCCCGAATACAACAAGGGAGGTTACACTGCATGGACATGTGTACGTCGAGTTCCAATATCGTGTACCATAGCTTTCTTCTCTGTTCGGCCCAGAAAGGTGGTATCTTCTGCGCAAACTCAGAAGGGTCACGATGTAAACCCATGGTCATGGCCATTCGCACGATGAGACCGAGATGGGTCCAGGATTCCTGGTTTTGGGGGTTGATCATTCTCTGAGCCATGAGCTGGAGGATCTCGGCTTGCAGTGTGCCGAATTCGACCAGTTGCTTGCCCCGAAGACCGTCAAGCCAGGTCCTCACAAGAGAGCTAGCCGTCGGGATGTGTATTCCTTCCCGATCATGATACTGCCCCTTGCCAGCTCCGAGGTACCGATATCCAACACACAATATCGACAGGAGTTGAGGTAGGAATGCGTAGGATTGAGTGTTACCCTCCCAGTATCGGTTATACTGCCGCATGAACGAGGGTATGTGCAGAACGCGATAGATGGTCTCAGATGCACCTATGTAGACGTTGAGGAGCGTGTCGCAAACAGCTTTGTTCGGTAGAACATCTGCCATTCGTTTCTGGATCGGTGTCATGGAGTCCACAAATACAGAAATAGGGGCAGCGACTTTGCGATGTTCATCTTGGAGAGCTTTGTGGATCTTCTGGATATTTAGGAACATATCTCTAATATCGCTAGACTTGTTCCTACTAAACATGAAGTCCCTCGCTTCGTCAAACTACAATTCGGTCAGTTAAGCCATCTAACACTATGTTAAGGGATGATAACACAGGGTACAACCTACGAGGTTGACTAGGACGCGCGTGCTGCTTTGTCCGAAGAACCGAGTTCGCAACCCTCCCTTCACCGTGAGGCCGCGAATTGTCAGCGACGACGCGGCAGGCCGTTGCGCCGGGGTGCTGCTAGATTCTGCAATAGACGACTTTCTGGCAAGCATTTGTCGTTCTAGTCGCTCAAGCCTGGTTGCGTGGTCCTCGAGCACAGCGGCATAATTGATAGTGCTCGGACCGGACTCTTGGCTCGTCGCAGCCCGATTGCGCTTCACCGTTCTTTCGGGCGTCTCGACATCTGAGCCGTCGCTCAGGCTCACCACGTCACCTTCCGCTGCATAACGACATGCGCGTTGCGCTTTCTGGCATTGAGAACACGGCGATATCCTATCGCACTTCAATTTCCGTTTCCGACACTCTAGACAACTCTTGACCGGGCGGGGGCGCTTGACACTCCGCGAAGACGCCACGAAGCTGTAGATGGGGCTGTTAGTGCTGCTATGGACCGGCGCCGGTGACTTCCCGTTGTCCATTGGTCTCGGATTTGCAGCTACCTAGGGTTCAGCAGCAGCTTGCGTGAAACAACTGGACGGTAAGCGAACCCGAGATTCATGGAGGTTGAGCGAGGCCGAGCCGGACCATCACCAAGGCGGCCAATACGTCCAGATACTGACAAACAGAACATCTGACTGCCTACTATTAGCGCTTCCTTCGCTTCGCTTCGACCGTAGGTATGTACCCCCCCAGCTGACGAGGTGCAGAAAATAAGGAATAATACGAGGGGAGAAACCAAAATAAATTGACCGGTTCAAAGGATCCAATGGAGCTAGGACTAACTCATGGTCAAGTTCCCCATCTATCTAGGCCGTGTCGGGTGTTGAAACTTGGAAAGGTAGGTCGCTATGGATTCGATCCTGTCAGGGATTTTTCATGTCAACGGCAGTCAAGTCATTTTCTATACATGTACGGATCCGTAGCGCCCAGGTTTATGTATAAGTACATTCCTAGGTAGGACAAGTCTAGAACTTCATCCGAGCCCATTATAAGCCAACCACGTGATTGGATCCTAGTCTGACTAGCCTCCTTTTACATTCTGCCAAGACTTATTCAGACTTCGAGAGCCCCGAAACCCTGGTCGTTTCTTCTGTCTTTGCCCGGCAGTCCCGCTAAGACTCGGCCGATTCGGGCGTAGTTCAACATGTGCAGCGAAGCTCTGGAGGCGCCAAGGCTCATCATCATTTCCGAGAGGATGGGTCATCTGGTTGATTTGGTCATCATCACGGCCCTACGTTGTTTCATCTTTCTTTGGGACGATAAATTAATGAGGTTACAATATGTTCTAGCTGAGCTGTCCCCCGAAATACATGCACAGATGTTCATAACCGCAACAAGTATGTCGACCGTTATCTGTGCGATCTCACCCAGTCTAACCCATAAATCGCACGTGTCTACCAGGATGGACAGGACCATTTCAATAGACGAAAGGCAAAAGGGTTATATTGATAACATGGGGGGCGCACGCTACCTTAACATCCAAACTGGATACATAATACAGCTAAAGCCCGTACGGCATGCCTTATCAGGACTGAAACAGAAGACGAGTTGCGACGGAGGGTATACTTCACGAGATATTCGTCACCATAAATCTTGGCCGACTGAGCTAACTGATGTCCTCGGCATCTGGACTGCCTCGTACTCTCATCCTGTAGCATCTGGTAACATATATTCCTACTTCTTGGTCGAGCGCGCCTCACTATTGAACCCCGAATAGCCTAGCGCCGACGCGACATTGACAATAGCCTGCTTACATAGTACCATTCAACTGCGTCATATAAGCGAACCGATATCAAATACATCATAATGCCGGGGTGGCCTTTGGCATTGCTGGTGAAGCCGCCTTTGCCGCGACCACGAGCGTAGTCGGCACAACAGCAGCGGGAGCCACTGGTGATGCGACTGCTGCTTTAGCATTCGCTGCGACAGTGTAGGCGTAGACGCCAGTGGCAGTGGCCGTGATAGGAGCCGGCTTCGTTTGGCTGACCGGGAGCGCGCCACTATACAAGGCCGGCTAAGAGATGTCAGCTTTGACACGCAATTGCACAACACTATCAGGTCTGACCTACACCGGGAATCACGTATGCCGTCGGGTGAGAGAACAGGTCGAACTTGATACCGGGGTCGGCAGCCTTGTAAAACTCTGTCGCGGGAATGCCAGAAGGGTTAGCGGTGCCCTTGCTGTCAATCGCCAGGTTGTAGCAGAACGGGTAGCTCTGGGCGCCGTTGGCGTTACCAGCAGCGTGAAGGGCGATGATCTCGTGTCGCAGCACGTAATTCCCCGGTGCGATATCCTCGGGTATCCGAATCAGCCAACTATTATTGTTGTTGTTGAGCACGTTGGCCGCCCATAAGTCGCTTGCCTTGTCGACCCAGCCGGACTCGCCGATCTTGAAGAACTTGAGCTTGGTCTTGTCGGCGGTTTCCTTCAAATCGGTCAGTTCTCTGTCAAGATGCTCTCACAAACTCAAGTCGTTATGTAGAGATGGGCCAACGTACGCAAGCTCCGTCGCATTTCGCGAGGTAGTCCAGAACGGGTCCCTTGTGCGAGGCTGGCCACGGCGTCCACTGAACCTCGATCACGTCGCCTCCCTTCACGGGAGCAGCCGCACCCGCCGGCTTGGCACCGAGGTGACACACCATATCTGGGGTGTTGAATTTGTCGGGGGAGATGAAGGTGTTTCTAGATGGGTCAAAGATCAGTCAAGTTCAGGTTTCACGCCTATGATGAACGCAATGGTAACGACGAAACTCACTGTAGGTCATCAGGGACGGACCAGCCCACTACCGTGGGAGGTGGGCTTTTCCACTGGTAGCTCGGATTGTAGCCATCGTAGCTATATTCAAGCGTCAGTCACATGAAATCGCGTGCGTTCTCTCTGTTCTCTTACAAGGTGCTATCTATGACGATCGCACTAGCGATGCCATGAGCTTGTACGCCGACGGCTGAGAGGAGAGCGGGAATGATGATAGAGGGCAAGAAGCTAGAAAGCGCCATTGTGATAAGGATCGTCAGAGCACGACGGATGATCTACACTATGCGGTTGTAAGATAGTCATGCATGCATCGCTTTATCATCAGGGGTTATAAATATCTGGGGTTTAAAGAGCAGTTAAACACCACGGCGTGACTCGGGCGAAGCTTCTGGAGAGCTCACATGGTAGAGTGTCCTTCATAAAAGGAGTCCAATCATATGAGTACGTTCGTGCCTCCGTCGCCCGGTTTTCGACTCTAGAACCCGCATCACGATCCAACATCGAGGCATCTCGGCCCAATCATAACTCAACGCCCATACTAGCAAGCTGTTTTCTCGCAGCAGAAACCCTACATCCATACGACATTCCTCCCAGAGTCCGGGACCTCTCTGCCCGAAGTCACAACTGGTGTTAACCCCGTGAGGATCAACTGTGGGAAAACTGGTATCGGGAAGGGCTATTATTGGACATCGTCTTGGTCAAGCTTTCCGTCAAGCCGGCGGCTATATTCAACTGAACAGGGAGAAGGACCAGGCGAAAGTCTAGGGTCAGAGAATTTGCTCGTTCTAAACATAAGATAAGGCAGATATTCCAAATGCTAACGCCCACCGGTTTACATACATATCATATCAACCTTCTTTTCTATTTGTAGATGTCTCAAAACACATGGGCTTACCTCGGTTGTTATGAGGTGGTGCTGCATACTACCTACTACAACACTACCTCCTCACGAAGGCAGAACAAAAATAGGTGATATGACTGACTACTTGCAGCGAAACATGCAGCCAGAACCATCCGACGTCACCGTGCTTGAGCTTTATCACTTGCAGTTCCCCGGATTTGACGGGCACTCCTCTACCTTTGGAGGTTTCCACGATAGGCAACTCGCAACCTTTAGTAAACATACCTTCACTACTGCCGGTTATTTATTTTATATCGTACCCATAGTAAACTAGACTGTAACAATCGAGAAAAAAAAGGACTCTTCTCATTGATTACATACGAATTAGTTATTATTAGTCATTTGTGGCCTATATATCCTTCTCACACTATGAGGCAATTAAAAGAGAGAAAAGAAGAAGATGCACATGGAAACAATCTTAAGGTAAGAGCAGAGTTACGACGCCATGAATAAAAATTCAAAAGGAAAGAATTAGGTAGTAAAGAACCCAAAAAGCAAAAGAAATGTACTCTCGATCGGGGAATCGAACCCCGGCCACCTGCGTTCTTGCCTTATGATGACAAGCAGGTATCCTGACCACTAGACCAATCGAGATGAACTAACGCCCTGAGGACGCCGATTTCGTAGTGTGGTGCTGATGGAATGCGTTGCCCGTAAAACAGCTTGTAAGGGAAACAGCAGGAGGGCGGACTGTTTTTCCCAAATGGCGCAATTTGGTTGGTTGGTTGGTGATGAGACATCCGTGCGCTAAGATATGCAGCTATGGTGGCCTCTACGGCCGCTTAGTCCGGTGGACGGAGGTCTAGCATCCATCAGTGGACCGTACAGTTACCATGTACACGAGAGCCCGACAGCAGAAACTCAGCAGTAACTCTTGCGCAAAGGTGCAATTATGTGACTTTGACACGTATATAATAGCAGTAGTCGTTGGGTATGGTTACCTTAAGTACCTACCTACGGAGGCAGTTAAAGAAGAAAAGACACAACACGATTCACTACACTGTATTATCAGAGGCGTGTTTAATAGATGTACTGTTAGCGCAATCGCGTATCTAGCACCGGTCTATGCTGGGCAAGCTATAAGCGTAGAGGCTTGGCTCCGTGATTCTCATGCTCAGGTCCCTGATGATCATTCATTATTCATGAAAACAGACGGAATAAAATGTTGCAACGCATAGACGATAAAGCACCGACCGGCCCATGCCTCGCTCTCCCCTCGTTAAAGAAAAGCCATCGCCTTAGCAAGATAATGTCCCGAGCATCCCCGTTTCAAGTCGTCGTGACTCAATCGACAGCCGTTTATTCCACAACCTCGATACTTCGAGACTCGCCGTCAGCGAAGCCCGAGGTGACCTTCTTGCCCGTCTTCTTGATCGTCTTCAGGACGGTTTCGTAGTCAAGGCCCGGCTTGGCGACAACGACGGCCTCCTGCTTCTCGAGGGAGACATCGTAGCTCTGAACTCCTATTTGAATCATATAATAATTAGCATAAGGCCCCGTTGATCTATCAAGTCGTGTTCGAAGGACCGGAAAAGAGGAACGGGGCGTCGATTGCTAAGGTAGGGAGAGTGTTGAAGGGGAAGAACAATCTCACCTTCTAGCTTGCCGAGGACTCGGTTAACGGCACCAGAGCAGCCGCCGCAGCTCATGGTGACGTTGAACTTGTAGGTGTGCTCCTGGTCAGCCATTGTGAAAGTGTTGGTTTCTGATTTGCGATTTGCGAAAATGAGGGGTGCCGGTATCGATCCGCAGTATTAATTTGGCGGGGTAGTAGAAGTGAAGTGGGATTGTGAACCGTTGGTTGCAATGAAGATTGACTTCGCTGTATACAATAGATGTAAGTGCGAAGGAGGCGGGAAGGGGACAACTATGAGATTAAATATGTCTCTCAGGGATGGTCGCACGGCCGGCAGTCACGAAGTTTTGTATTAATAATGCCTGCTTAGGTAGGTACGGTAGGTAAGTCGTGATCGAGACAGCGAGTGCCTTCTAGGAATTAATAACTCTAGGTCCTACCTGTACCTTACACAGGTACCTAAATACCTAAATAGGTACCCCTCCTAGGTATCGTCACCCCGCCTTCCGAGCATCTTCCTACGCACAAAGAACTCATACAACCTGTATAACACAGTGTGGCGCATTGTCACATTAGGTATTATACTGTAGATTACGGCCATAACCTCTACTATCGGTGTACATCTGATAACTCACCTTACTTTTCGCGTGCTACGTCCAACAAAGAGCGCAAGCCTCATGAAACTTGAGCAAGTTTCCTATTCAACCCCCTTTTCCCACATATGAAACTCGCCTTGACTGCCGCAGGTCTCGGTTGCTCAAACTCGCTCGTTAATAATGAACTAACAGTTAATAAATTAAATCTCGGAGCCATAGGCGGATAGCAACAATTGACGTCTGTATCCGGCATGAAGCGTTGCGCATGTAAAATGCAAAGGTCACATCGAACAATGCCCAAAGTTGGACACCGATCCTACATAGTCAGATAGTTTGCAACCATCGATTCATGATCTACATACGTCTTCCTAGTCCTCGCATGGCTTCCCTGCAGGAACCACCGCAACGGGTGGTAAACTGAGATAGCTTAGCTTTGCCTAGATACTTATGAGGTACACAATGCAGACTTTGCCTGCCAGTCCTTGCTACCAGTCCTTGCTACCAGTCCTTGCTACGAGATCCTTGCTATGAGATCCTTGCGACGAGATCCATTGATGAGAGTGACGAAATGTGCCTACTATTTATAGCGGCCCTAGTGGAGGCGTGTCGTCGTCTGGTACGTTGGCCTCATTCGGGACTATTAGGCATCCCGTCGTCCGCGCCATCGTCATCATTGGAGTCATCTGTACGTAGTAGAGGGGGCAGCTCGTTATCAGCCGAGTCTTCTTCGTGCCACCCTCCTGGCATGCCACCGGTGATGATGTCGTCGCCGGGCAAATCGTAAACAGCGCCGCGCACGTTGATCAGATCCCTCACGGTTTGGAAGAAAGAAGCTATGCCACGAATAGGGTGTCCGTTTCCAGCTTCCTCCATCTCGGCGTCATCGTCGTTGTCGCCGTCTTCATCGTCGATGTCATCGATATCATCATCACTATCCTCAGAACCTCGTTCCGCCACCTCCATTGCTTGGATGATCTCTTCTCGGATTTCCATCGGGGCACCCGTCCGAATCAACTCGCGCAATATTCCAACAAGTCTGTGGTGATCGCGTCGAGCCCAACGGGGAGCCAAGCCTTCAACGCTAGGTGGACGCTCCCACGGTATCTTCTGCGTGTCGTACGAGAAGACGTTCTCATGGAAAGGAGGCGGGAGTGGGTCAAATTCCCAGTTCACTGCCGAGTCTATCAATTCGCGTGGTACTGATCCTATCAACGACGGAATCTCTAGCAAGTAAACGAATCGAGCGAAGTTGGCCGTGACAGGAGGAGGGGGAGGGAATGTTGTCATCTTCTTCGCCTCGTTCGCGGCTTCCTTGAGGAGGGTTATGGCATGTACATTATCCCATAGCGCCTTTGTCTGGTGAACGTAGACGTGTGTGTGAAGCTCCTCTTGTTGGTTTCGTGGCTGCGTGCCCCATATGGACCCGGAAACGTCAAGGTTGAGTGACTTGAAGAGATGGCTATAAAGCCAAGGCAAACGTTCCATGCCATCGACCAACAACGCCTTGGCACCAGCCGTGTCGTTCTGCTGAAGCTTAGCTAAAACGAGCGTCTGCTTGATGTAATCTTGAGCATCTTGGACGGCTAGGTCCAGATCTAGGATCTGCGAATTACATAGATCCATGAACCACTCTGACTCGTGCGCTTGAATCGCGAGCGGGTGGATAAAGTGAATGATCCCGTAATGATCGGCATGCTCTACGCTGAGTAGTAGCTTGGACCATTCTAGCGCGGTTCTGTAGGTGCCCCTCATGATCAAGTTCTTGAGATGGTGATATCCAGCCAGCAGAAACTGACGGTTCTCCGGTCTCTTGAACGAAAGTCTCGCTTGCCCTCGTTCTAGTTTCTGTCGAAAAGCTGACAGTGAGACCCGGCCAAAGGAAAAGAGGGCTCGTTCGCAAAGGTCGGCAGCGAGTGCCCAGTTTTGCTCATGCTTGGCGATTCGGCTGGCCTGGGTGAGGCCGGAAATCATATATGGGTGATGACGCACATATTGCACCATTGCAATAGGGTCATACTGCGAGGCGACGTGATGGAACATCATTTCCAGATTCTGGTATTCCAATTCGTGTGCGAAACGGAACTCGATGGTACCAGGCGTATGGACCACTCCCTCTTCCTTAACTTGTTCCATCGTCAGGCCGTGCGGAGAAGAGACTGGCCAGGTCTCCTTTCCAGACACAAAGGGATTTCGTCGTAGTGCCACTTCTGGTAAGGATTTGCCCGGCTCTCCCCTGAGGAAGGTCTCCATGTCGAGTTCTTGTGCTCGCTGCATCGTGGGGGGTCGTCGACGTCGTCCAGGGCGCACCTGTTCTTGCTCCTCCTCCATCTGAGCAGCGGTCATGGCTTCTCGACCGAAAAGGTTGCGCATCTCATTAATAACCTTGAGATGGTACAAGTTAATGCTCAAGAGGTTGCAGACTCGCTCGTAAGGCTTGGCTGGGTCATCGTCGCTACCGATTCCTTCGCCAGACTTTTTGGAACGCTCGAGTTCCATGAGAGCTTGGTCGATTTCATCCGGTCCGCTCTGCAGAGCGGCTTCACCCTTGACGGGGGCAGCCTGTTGCCTCTTTGTCTTCTTCTTGTTCTTCTTACTCTTCTTGGATGAGCTTTTGGGGGTATCGGCGGCTCGATCAGGTTCGACAAAAGGTTCTTCGGCAGCCCCAACTAGCTCATCTCCCTCGTTGTCGTGGCCATCGCGATCGCCCTGTTCCTGTTCCTCTTCATTCTCAAGAGCTGCAAATCCTGAGAATCGACTTGCTGTTAGCTTCTTGACGGGGGTTTCATCCTCGCCGGATTCCGCAGTTTCGGTCGGGGCGTGCGCCAGGAGCTCTTCACGCTCCTTCTGCTTTTGGAGCTTTCTCAGCTGTCTGCTCGACATCTTGTATGCTTAGGACAAGTTCCGAATGTAGTCCTAAGAATAGATGCGCAGTGCGGTATGATAAGGCTGGGAATGTCGAGGGGTGAAAGGAGTTGTTAAAGTTGTTAAAAGGAAACTCGGTGCTTTGATTGACTGATAGCGATAGTGGCGATCAGCGGGGCAACGAATTGATGACGTAAAATTCGCTGGAGGAGAAAAAAGGTACGAAGTATGGTTGTATATATGTATGGAGAAATTCTAAGCTTGGGCCTGCGGCGACTAAGATATTAAATACCCCTCACAGTGTATCGCACTTTCCGAATTGCGTATGTTTGTACCTTCCATCTGTAAATGTATGTACCATCTGTACCGTACCTACATGTAGGTACATAGATACATAGATACATATGTACATATATGTAGATGTGCCCGTCAAACCATTCCTTTCCATACGACTACTAGTTGCCAGCTGATTTCTCCTCCTCAACACCCTTAATAACAGCTGTCAAGGCCTAAGGCATACCAAAACCACTAAGGCTAACGCCGCTTAGGTAAGGCCTAGGTAATATGGGGCACTGTAAAATAACACTATATTCGCTTAAGCGCCTTTGACTTTAGCAGCTGGACTTTAACAGCCGGGCAAACAGCTGGCAGGAATCTCTTTCTCAGCTGGCAGCTAGTAGGCGTGGCACATCCGTACATGTAACTAAAACTCCAGGTCCTGGCTCTCACACAAATAACTCAACCTTTACATACCTATTCCAGAGCAAGCTACCCGAGGCTTCAACGTTTCCTTACTTATATACCTTAGGTGCTTGCCTTATGTAGGCACGTTGCTAAAAGGCAATCACTAAGGATTTAGACAACATGTACAGTTAGTCTTGCTGTTTATTCTATTCTTCATTATATTCCCTCTAGTCCTGCTCTATGGCTCTATAATTCTATATCCACACGTCATTTCTAATCGACTCATCAAATCGCCTCGCGAGACAGACCCAATCAAAGTATTGAGCCATACATATGCACACTCTGTACAATATATCAAAAAGTATCAGCATCTTCTAGTTTCCGCCTGGGTTTATACGACAGGTATGACCGCCGAGTGTTAGTTTTCTGACCGACTTGAGATCAGCATTCCGCGGTTCCCATAAGGTGCCCGACCTCAATAACTTCCTCTTTAACTTTAGCGACACTGGTAGTTGCGCCAAGAGCCTATGTCACTCGTTAGCCATCAGCTGAGCCAGATCAGAGAACCATTTAAGAGGGCATACTCTCTGGATATGACCGTAAATACCAAACTGGACAGCCGTCATGCCGCCTACCATAACCAGTCTCGGACCGATGCCGGTGTAGCTTCCACGCAGGCCAAGCTGAGTGATGATGTTGAAGATCCGTCGAGCGGTGCCTTCACCAGGAAGGCCCTTCTCCTTGTTGATCTTGCTCAGCACCGTATCCGCGGGCTGCGACACAATTGCAGCTGCCATGCCAGCAATTAGTCCACAGCCGAGATTCACGCCCGAAAGCGTTATGTTCGATGCTGTTTCCTTGTCGACCAAGGTGTACGCTACTTCGATAGCCTTTTCATACACCACGAAAGTCGCCATTGTGTACGGAACCCTGAGCTGAGGTCAATCACCTGTGATACGGTCCGAACAAGACATAACTCGGCTCGCAGTCATTAACTTACTGTTTCAATACTATCGGCGTGAATCCAGAGTAAAGGCCGGCCATTCCCTCGTGCCTGGCCATCTTGCCGAGCGCTGTGAGCATGCCTGGAGCGAACGAAGGTTGCGATACTAGCCGAATACGGGCAGCCTCGAACGGGCAGAGCAGGATGTCGCCAAGGAATTCGGCCGCTGCGGAAGAGGCAAGGTATACGGCATTTCGATTCTCCGCTGCCTTCTCCGGACCCAGCCAGTCATTCGTCCTCCTCTTAAAGAACTCGTAACCACCAAATTTGAAAGCTCCCTGCAGAAAGTATCCCGTTACCGTTGGGCCTAATCCGGTTAGGAGCGCCGCAGCACCGTCGCCTGCGACGACCTGGCGAACACCGCCAGCTAAGCCTCGGTTGTATTTGGCCGGCTCGAGTTGGACTCTGGTCTTGACGCTGAAAACGCATTAGCTTTTTCAGCGCTGTGGACCAGGTATATCCTCCTCGTGAGGATCATGGCAAGAAAAGGCTACGAGATCATGACGGCTGGCTTACACATCGACTGGAGTCAGTATGGCATGGGTGAAGGAGCAGCAGATGGCTCCGGAAAAGGCGTATCTCGCAATCTCCGACAACTTCATCCCTGGCTTGGCTAGCACGGGAGAAACACTGGCGACGCTGTTTGCGACGTATTCTACAGCTTTACTGTTGTCGCGAACACTTGGGATGGCTGGGGATGCTGATTTAGGCGGAAGAAGACTGTGGCATGGTTGGCATAAGCGTCGACCTCGTTTGCTAGGATGATGATGGTTACTGCATGTTTGCTAAAATTGAAATCACCTTCTGATGCTGAAAGCGCTGATCCCTAGGCGTCCCAAGATGGAGTCGGCCATGCCTTTCCTCGAATCTGGGTCCACCTCCTTCGCGACCTCCCTCACCGCCTCCAGAACCCTGAGATGCTCCTTCTTGAGTTCCTCGAACGAATTGTCTAGCTGGATGTGCCATGGGTATAGGACGAAAACTTGGAAACCGAGCGCGGAAGAGGCGACGGCGAAGTTTGTTATAGATATTAGACGTGTGATGATCATTTTGACGACGTCGGTTATGTTCTATTTTTTTCTTCTTCTAGTAGGGTTCGTCTACGTGGGAGAAGGTTAGAACTGACAAGTGAGTAGGAACAGGATGCGACATACAATAAAGTCTATAGGCGAGAAGGTCGCAACAAAGAGCGTAATGCGCTACTGGGCGCGTGAGATATAAAGCAGAAAAGGCTCCGATTCTAGTACTTTACAAGCGACACTGTCTCGATGATATGGAGATGAGGTGGAAGAAGCAAAGGAAAAACGAGATGAAAAAGCAGAAAAGGGACAAATAACCACGGTCCACCACACCACGCCACACCAGACATAAGCGCGAGGAAAACTCGTGACAGTTAAGTCAAAGGGTCGTGGTTCCGGACCCCTGCTGGAACTTGACGAGCCTTCGCTTCGTGGAGGTTTTTCCCGACATCGATCCCCCTTCCACCTCGGTCAAATTCTATCTACGAGAACAGACCCGACTTCGGCATCAAAGGTCCGAATGTGACTCGTGGATTGATTGCGATACTCTCCCTGAGAAGACGTTTCGTCTGGATCGGGAAGCTCTGGCACCAATAGGCAACGAAGAAAAGGTAAAGAAGCCATTTTTAGGGGGTTTTAGGCTGCCAAAGTGGTCTGACGGGTTGAACAAGTCACGCCACGTTCTGGAATCCGCCCCGGTTTAAAAGAAAGCTTGTTTCGCGTCTATTACTTGTAATTGGTAATTTACTGCTTTCTTCGACGTGCAGCACGGTATTGAGTTGCGAGGCAGGCACTTGGCGAACATGTGCAAGTGGGCCACGCCATGAAGCAGGCGTGGGTTGGGTTTGCAGAGGATTTGTCGGGAAGGAAAGGAAGAGTTTATTACCAAATCATCCACAATTTTACCACTTTCACCACGAGGTCGAGGGTCTAGACGAAATAGTGGATCGGGCCAAGTAATACCACCGGAGATCCACAAACTGCCGTGTCCGCCCCGACTTATTTTCGGCTCGAGCCCGGCTCTCAATCTAGACCGGACGGAAGGCCCAGTCAGGAAGTTGCCAGTCAGGCTAAATTGCCAAGATTTTAAGTGTCAGTCACCTGGCTGAATTATTCAACCGAACAGGTAGGTTTCACTCGCGGCATCGAGAAGCCTCGTTCCTTCGAGACTCGAAACTTTCGACTCGAGACTCTGCTATCCAGACTACCGCGGCAACTCCGAGCGAGCGAGCCATCGAGACTACATAGAGTCAACGCGACGTCGGTCGTCACTGTTGCGGCGCGAACGACGTCACGGACAACGACGTCGAGATGTAACTATTATTACAACGAAACCCCCATGAGTCGTTCCAGAGACAGAATTGACTAACCCGGACCAGGCGGAAGGACTTCTTTAGTAATAGAAAAGGCTGGGTTGGATCAACAGTCAGCAACACGTCGCCACCGAGGGCATTCCTTAGCGTCTTACCACCTGAAATTTCAAAACACACCGGGAGAAATTCTCAAATAGTTTCTAGTTCGTTAATCTCGTTCCCTTCGGTAACAGAAGTAGAAAAGAACCATGTCTGCTAGGAATAGCATCATAACGGCTCTAGATTCATAGCCGCCCATCGGTACGTATTCAGACTGGAATCAATGCGCATTGAAAGGAGAAAAATTTTCCGTCAGAATCACGGGAGAAATACGAGCGGATGGAATCATGAATTTGGATATGGATATCTAGTTCTCATACTAGGGGAGTACAGGACTGTTACTTGGCTGCGGTCTCGTCGCGCTTCTGTCTAGATGGAGTAGTAACCAACAGACAGTTTGGACCCTCTTCATTTCCAATGAAGCGCCTAGCAGCAAGGGATCGCCTATGCCGTTGCAAGTCCATTCGCCAGAAATGTATGTCGCTAAAAACATTGTTGCTAGCAGCGCTATATCTATGAGTCTATATACAGTCTAGTTAGAGATCTTTAGTTTCATCTTTGACAAACACCAATTGATTTCCATCAAACAATCAACGCTCTACGAAGCAGTTCGCTCCTTTGCCTATCGGCAAGAGAAACTTGTGCATTCGTGCCTGCGCTTCATAGCCAGAAACGGACATCGAATTAACTACCCGTTTCAACAACATAAGCCGTCCGAGACTCCACCCGCTCCGGAACAGATGTAGTCGGCTGCACCGGCGACTCGCGTGCCACAGCCCGGAGGTTAACTAGTTGCCTGCCTTGCTTCGTGCAGGAGAGGCGGGCCCGCGTCGCTGCCCCATCTCTCTCCACTTCCCGATTCGTGTCTTAGATGGATTCCGAGTGGCTCTTCGCCAGACGCGGGTCCGCCAAGGTCTCCACGATGGGAAGAAGCGGTCTAGAAGCAAGGGCGTGAAGAGAGCGCGATCTGGGGAGCGGCTCTATCCCCCCAGATTATGCATAACGACAAGAGACCCCTTGGCTTCGATAGTAGTTAGAAGATATATGATGTTCATTTAGCTAACGCCTTTACTCTATCGTTCTGGACATCGTGCTCGCGTCTATGAGGCAAACACTCGTACCATACGTCTATCATTGGAGCTCTTTGTTTGTTCCTAGTAGTAACCCCCAAGTCAAACAGCGATAGGGATATTCGAATACGTAGTCTATATCTACCTAAAATCTGCTCTTCTGTTGAATATTCTTAACAGTCACTGGTCATGCATGGTCTTCTTTTCAAGCACCGATGTGTATATGTGCACTATCTTTAAATGCACCTTCGCAAGGATAATACATCATAATCACCTCCCTGGAGTCCATAGAAGACTCGCAAGTAACTTCCAGGCAAACTTTCTCAAGGGAAATACGTAGAGTATATCGTAGAGTAGTCATATGGCCTATGCGAGGAATCATGGACACCATAACTAATAGGTTTCCTTCGAAAAACTGGCATAACTTACCTATGAACTTCATGGAGGAGACATAGGTTTACCAACCTGACGAGATGCAATAGCGGTACTAGATAGACATATAAGAAGCAGTACAATTGTTAGGAGATATCAATCATAGTATACCTAGCTCACCAGGTATCTAGGCTACCGTACTTGTGTATGAACAGTCGCCCCCGTCTGAGTAAACGACTAGTCTATCATACGGTATATCGAAGTACCTGTTCTACAATATATGATTGCTCTTTACCATTGAAGCCTAATAGAGAGCATCTGTAAGATATACGACAACGTATGCCATAAGCGCCCTGTGAATATTAGGCATTCTTCTATGAATAGTCTGTTTCCCCTAATGATTCAACGTTTCTCAAAGTTCGACGTGGATCAGGTATCATTTTGAGATAGCCAACAAGATGTTCTTCTCAGCGTTGCGAAGAGAGAGACCAAACCACGGGTGATATTTCAAAGGATGAACCATGGAAGCGATGGAGTTACTGTTGATACACGTCCCAGAGAATTGATAAGTATTTCCTATATTACATGCCGACCTGATTAAAAACTCCCCTTCGCACGATGAAGCTAGACTAATCGAGCGCTTCTCACCCAAGAAGTGGAAGACAAACCACACACGCAGGGAGTAGAACTTGGGGTCTCACTCTCGTTAGTTGATGACTGCATCAAGAACTCACGTACGTAGGCTAGATTTCAGTAACCGAACTAATGTCGATCTATGTTTGCTGAAGCAATGGGGCCATGATATTGAAATGGTACAGGGGCTTGATTAAAGGACAAGCATATTATGACGATTGATGACAAGTGAGCTATCGTAGTGATCTATCCTTACAATAGAGGAGGCATGTGTAACCTACGAAGCACCTCTTCTAGAGACTATCTGCAATAAAGGTTCTTAAAGAAGCCACAGCTCAAGTCACAAAGCTCACCATTCGGGCGCAATGTTATAATGCCATGTGCGCCTATTTCCTGTAACGGCGACTCATCATTATCGACGAGTTTATTGCCAATAAAGCCGTGTATATCGAATGTAACCTGCCTTAGAACGTTTGTACCAGTCTCGTTAGCCAGTTCGTGGAACCATGCCCATACTCGTAAGCGTTGGTAACGTCTTAATAATGAACCGACATCCAATACCCACTGAAGATGGGCTCTTATCTATCCCACTGGCAAGCAATTAATAAAATTTTATCAGATGCAAATATGGGGAAGGAAAAACGCCGAGACAAGCCTCGGGCAGCTGTCATACGGCTTTCTCAGCAGGAACCCGAGACAAGCGCAACCATGACAAGACAAGTTGGTTCGCGAACCCAGACCGAAGAAATCGACAAGTCGTCTACACAAGGAAGCCGGACTCGCATGATTTCCAGGTCAAGGGGCATGACCATTGGATCTCCTCAACTGATGATATCATCAGCCTCGAATACCCCAGCTGAAGTTCCTAAAACTGAGACCGTTGAGAAATTTTCGACGATGTAGGCCGCCGGCGAGGATCCCGCTGATGAGCCTGAGAACAGGGACCAAACAAAGGAATGGCATGGCCACCGAGGATGATCCTAGATCAGCTCAGAAAGTGTAGTCGCACAAGACAACACGTGGCTCGAAATGGGATGAACAATCAAGCGTCGGCCTCTTGCCAAGTCGGGCCCACGATTTCCCATCTTTTTCCCTCCAGCGAAAAGGGCCAAGCGGCCAACCCCGGAAAATCCGACGGTACGGCTCAGAGCCCGTGGAGACAGGTTGCTGCAGGGACGCTGCGAGAGACTACGTTGCAACGTGGGCAGCGAAAGCAAGATGCGCATGCGTTAGGTACCGCACGCGCATGAGAAAACCGTCATAGGTGATCCAATCGGTCGGGATCTCGGCGGGCGATTCGGGAGAGGGAGGGAGGGGAGCGCGAGCGCGTGGTATCATCGCGTCCCCCCGTTTTGGCATTTATTACGCGCAGTTACACGTGGACTCGTATCCGGGTCTACGGGGTGACTTTTTGGCGGTCGTTTGGAAAAAATTTTCCCTTAAGCTCGTCAGGGAAATATTTCAATTTCCTCCAACCACCCCTTGCCGCTTTTTGCATCCTGCGACAATATGTGCCTGCCTAGTCGGGTAGCACATGGGAGGGGGCCAAGAGAGATGGAGTGTGAGCAAATCCCTCACAGATGACCGTGTCGGGGACGATTACCCGTCTTTCCTATGAATCGTAGTAATACCTAGGTAAAATTACCTAGGCTGCTCTCATTTGTGCGTGAAGAAATTCTTTCCCGGCTGTATATTGCCTTGGTGGCGCGGTCATCTCTCGGCACGGCGCGCGTCACACGTGGTGGGTGATGACCGTCAGATGATACAGTGAAGGAACCGAATACTATTGGATGTGGGATAACATCAAGGGGTTGTCTGGATCTGCCTGTCATTGAGCTGTCGCGAGATGGTCGGAGAAACTCAGCCTGATGAGAAGAGCTGAACGATAATACGCAATAAGTAAATATCAATATCGCTCGTCTAGAATCCTGGGAGATGCGACGAATGAGCGGTATGTCACCAAAATTATTTTTCCTCTGGTGTTGGAAAGTCCACCGTGGCGTCGGAACCTCACGAGACCGAGATGCTGTATGGATGGTGGTCATCTCTCGTTAGTGAGGATCGATCCATCTGAAGTTCTGGATGGCGGAGAGAGCTCTAGGCCCCCCACGCGGAATGAGGACGGTGACCAAAAAGGGTAAATTGGCCTTCTCGTCAGACGGGTCTATTTCTGGAACCTGCGGGTTCTGGATGAGCAATCAGATTACACAAGACAAGATAGACAGCTTGTGCGATGTTGATCCGCGAGACGGGATTTACGTGTAGGAAACGACATGTAATAATGCAATTTTTTTGATACGGCATGGCATCAATGACGCGCAACCTTGAACGGTCAGGGTTCTTGAAATGTCCCGGCCTAGAACTACTGCAGGGGAGAATGGGCCGTCGAGCGGGAAGGTTGCAGTGCCGTGTACGGAGACGCATACTTGTGCAATATTGATGCATTGTACCTAATGTAGACGCAAGCCACTCGGTTGCAACGTACCGTACCGTGTGCCTGCATTGAAACCTCTCTCGACGAGGGTTGAGACGATCAACCGAATGGAATGCGATGAAGCGTGTTTCTAGCGCATTGTACTTTTGCAGACTCGGCGGTATTCTAGACAATTGCGTATTTGCTAGACATACGAAGGCCAGTGTAAGTTGAGATCTCGGTTGGCAGAGGTGCAGCGGCATCAATGAGAATCTCATAAGACTGTCGGTTTTTTGTTTTTGAAATGATACGAAGAAAGAAAAACATGAGTGAAAGTGAAAAATGAAAATAGAACCTTGAATACAATAATGCCGACCCCTGGCCTGCGTACCGTCAATAGGGCGGTCGCTCCCGAAACGGGTCCACTTCTCAACGTCATTTCCTCTTAGATGATTGGCTGACCCAGCGGAACGGTCACTGGGAGCATTTTCAGGTCGTAACCTCCTTTAAGCTTGCATTAGCCTCGCAGCTCATTGTGCCTGGGGCAGATGTAGTGACAGGTCGGTAATGTTTCTAAAATAAAATAAAAATTTACTAAGAGGACCCCTATTAGGTAAAGAGGGAAGCTCGAGTGAGGTTATCACGAGAGATCATTTTACTTTTCACAGTAGCATCAACTTTAGGGCCTGTTGGCTCAGACAGCTCTAAGTCTAGAGAGAAAAAAAAGAGATCTCACCTGAAATGGGGCAATGTAAGGTTGTACGCGACCCGACAGTTCGGGAGAGGGAGGGGTGCGTGTGTGTGATCTAGAGATCTGATTGATGGGAACTTGTTGAGCCTGTGATCACATTCCCAATATCTTGTCTCCCTCCACTCGTTGATTCCTTAATTAATCCCATCGAAACGAAAGAAGCCCAGAAGTGGTTGTTTGTATGGACGGGGATCGTCGGGGAAAATGATAAAACAACAAAAACCCCTACAGGTATGCTTGAGCTGCACCCTCCCAGTTCAAGGGGCGAATCGCATCACGGCAGTGGCTTGGTGATGGGACGCACAATAGATCTTGCATGGTCGCTAGACGAGATAAGACCTGGACGCAAGGTCGCCCGCATCGTATATGTCAAGGGCTAACAAGGGGTATTAAAAAGAAATATTCCGATTAATGAGATCTCAGTACCGTATGACATATTTCCGCCTTACTAGGTCTGAGGCTATTGGCCTTAATCTGACACCAGGCAAGATAAAGTAAAGAGATATTCATGTTACAAGAGACCTGTCATAATGATCTATCCCGAGGTTGGTAGTTCATAAGACAGAGTCCACATGTGTTTCTCGCAAAGTCGATTATTAATTGTAACCGACATATCACAAACGTAGTCACTAAAGTCTGAAGAAGAAAGTTAAAGAATCTGATCCATCATTCCGAAAAGATTCATGCCGGCGCTGTGTAGCTATCATGTCTCTGTGTGTACTGTACAGTCTAATAAACATGGGGGTATCTATCAACCTGGTTCCAGCCCAGCGCGCGCCCAATGACATGGCTTAATAACCCTCAAACAGAACAAATGTGTGTAATGTGCCCGAAGCATCCCTTAGGTGCTGCCCAATACACTGTACAAGTTTCCGAGAAGACCAATTCCAAACCCCATCAGAATACAAGCTCGATACCTCGGGTCACCGGATCCCTACGGAGGACTGGTGACTGAGGCGAGCAAACACAAAGGAAAGGTGTGAAGGAAAACCAGAAGTCTATATGCAAAGCCACTCTTTTTCCATCTCGATCCCAAACTTTTGTAATCCATCCTGAATCCTTTTTTTGAAAATTACCCTCAAATCAACCATGCGCTGCTTTGACCAGTGACTCCGAATAGAAAATTATTAAAATTGGATATTTGCGAAGCAGGTAGTTGAGAAATGTTTCGTCGGCGGGGTCTCGGGACAATGCGTTCTAAGACTCAAGGGATAGATCTAGGTAGTTTCCGGATGATGCATGACAGGCGCACTGTTATGACGGTCCGAGCCACCCACATTGCAGCGCCGACCGAGGGATAAGTGATTGTCCCGAGGCGCATATGCTGCTGGGTGGTCCATCTTCTAATCGAGTTCGGCGAGTCGGGTATGATGCAAATTTGCTGGAAAAGAGACAATGATACCCGACGATGAAACCCCGAATAAGTCCGAAAAGCCCATGGGAACCCAAATCCGATCTAAATGTAACGCCGTGGTTGAAGACAGGTAATATTTCAAA
This sequence comes from Hypoxylon crocopeplum, assembly GCA_022578875.1. NCBI lineage: Eukaryota > Fungi > Ascomycota > Sordariomycetes > Xylariales > Hypoxylaceae > Hypoxylon > Hypoxylon crocopeplum. Next base: position 1,741,113 of record MU399555.1, read on the forward strand.
AGATGTCGCATATGAAACCATGCTGATGCTCCTCTCCCTTGTCGGCTGGGGAACCAGAGTGGCGACGAGCCGAGGGTGTGCCGGATCGGAATGTAGTGTATTAAAAAGGAGGTATCGGAATGCGCCGGCCGTAGCTGAGAGTGTAAGGCGCACAAAAGATGGTGTACAGGTCGAAGCGGAAATATTGATTAGAAATGGTCGTAATAGGGAATCGCGCGCTCAGATTATCGCGCAAGCTCGGTGTTGCTACTAGACGATCGCTGCGAACTTGAGGTCGCGACGACTGACGGCATGAGCGATGAGCTGGAGAGGCAGCCGTTTAATTGTAGATGAATTTGTAGTCGCAATAAAATCCCAGAGCGAGACTTATCGAGGCTTGGGCCTTGGTGGAGGCTTGGGGACACCAGTCGTGTCGTATGCGCCGCGTCCCATGTTGGCCATCTTGATCTCTCTGTCAATCATGACGAAAATGTCTGGGAGACTGCGAAGTCGTAGGATGCTGTCGGGAAGAAATTGAATGTCAGCGCATGCTCTTGCAACAACAATGGACGCATATTTATATACGAGCAGGGGGGGAAAGAAATGTAGTATTGCTGTATAAGCCATCATCGTCACCGTGGCTCGCGATAGGTCGCATTGCCAAGTTGCGCAGTCAGAGGCAACAGAAAATAGAAACGGGCGGAAGCTATGGGATACTGCGTCTGACTCACATTTTAAGCGTCGTTGCGCAACGTGGACAGGCCGAAGGCACAGGAAATAGAAGAAGCAGATGCGGCAAGCGGATTGGTGAGAGTGCGATGCAGCGAGCGCTGGGGTTGTGGCCGAATGACGGCAACTTCAAGGTCGTCTAAGTAGCAAGTAGAGGTACGTCTCTCGAATGGGTGGCTCGCAATTAATATCTGAGGTCAGCACCGAAGCATCAACGGGATGACGGCAGGATTTATATATTGGTATGTTGTTCCCAATATAGCCAGGCCAGTGTCGGTAGGATTATGAAAGCTGAAGCAGGCGGTAGCTTGTGAAGCTGAGACAAGTAGAGAAGTCTGCGCGGAAGCCTGGTCCTTTGTGCGGATTCCTTTGTCTGAAAGCAGAGTCGCGCAAGTCTCGGCAGGTTGATGTATATAGGAATTTGTCTTGCGTATATACGCCAGAAAGCAAAGCAGAGCAGAGCTAAGTCGGGCGAGGCGGGTATGTCAGGTACGATATGCAGGTGGTTGAGTTGCAGCAGCGCAGGGTGTGGATCGATAGATCGCTGGAACAAGTTGTACGGACGTAGGTGTTCGCAGATTTTATGTAGGTACCAGGAACCAGGCGTATGGAGGTAAGTGATTCCTTTTATGCGACGGACGCTTCAGGACCGGAAGTGAAAGAAAGCGGAAGGATGAGCGTCAGAGAGAATGTGAGTGAGAGGGATGAGTCTATTAATTGTACAACGAAAGAACTTTAGATGGTTAGGGGAATTAACATCTCAAGAAATTGTAGGAACGTGGGAAGAAGGTCATTTCATCTTATACGTAGCCCGTTCCTACCGGACCTTACCTGTGCTGAGTGTGTAAGCCCAGGTACCGTACCTATTTTTTTTTTTATTTTTTTTAATTCCAAGAGCAAGGGTCGAAAATGTGGTTCATTTACCAGCTCCCAAACTTGCAACCAGACAGGGGTTGGAATGGTGCACGATACCTTTTGTACTTACATGTAGGTACTCACGGACGGGTTACCCAGCCGCGTGCTTGTACAGGGGGGTGTGAATGAGTGTAGGTACAAGTAACATTTCATATGTACTAGGTACGGTACCTACATTCATATACGGCCTGGGATTCCCGGCTAGTCACTGGCAATGATACTTGTAGTAATTAAGGCTGTTTCCCTAGCTGTTCAATGTTCCCCTTTCCCACCTGTCAAAGGCAATTACTCCGTTAGGCTTAGGCTTTGGGTCTTTTATTTGGACTATGCCGAGTTTGAAACATGGCGACGTTCTCATCGAAGGTCTGGTAGCCAAGTGGACCGAGCCAGCACATACATAAGAGACCAACTCAATAACTTCTGTATGTAGACTTTGCAGGTTTCTTAGGCCCATCTACATGATGTGTTTAGCATTCTTTGGATACGGTGTGATCCTGCCAGCCGGTGAAGGAGAGTTGATTGGTCCTACACCTCTGCAAGCATTGGGTACCTACGGTATCGAGACGCAGCATCATGGAGCCAAACCAGACCAGACCAGACCAGACCACACGCACATACATACACTGACACTGATACTGATGGAAGAGAATGAACAGCAATGCAATGCAGGACTGGGGGCTGCGTCCCAAATTCTTGTAAAGAGTAGGATAGTAGTCTAGGATAGGATTATTTGCCCACCAGGGGTTATTGTTCAAGGGAGATCCTCTTATCGGTTGGGGTGGCCGCTCCACTTCCGGTAATATCCCCCTTACACTAAACAGGGCTTAACCTGGCTCGTCTTTCGAATCTTTCTCGAATGCCTCTTTGCTTTTAGCACTAGGAATCGACCCGGCCGCAAGTCTGGGGTCTGCTTGAAACTTGGCGGGCACTTGAGCCGCGATGGGAAACAATAACTCTTCTTCCGTGTCAAGCTTGTGTAGGTAAGTACTGTACGTACCTAACATACATGGTAAGGTGAGCTTCTCCCAAGCGAGATGTCATGTCTCGTGTCTGAGAGCCTCTTGTTTGTTTCCTTTGTTTGAGAGCACTGCGGTTCCCCTATATGTAATATCTCACATTTGTGTGTACGTCTAGGACCCTTCTTCTGCAGTGTGACGCAACCCTACGTACTATAGTAGTAATCTAACCCAACCTGAGAGCTTCTGTGTTAGGTAAGCTATGTATGTATAGTACAGTACGTATCGTCGTCTATTCAGACCACCTTGTATGTACCTACTTGATGTTATCCACAGTAGCCTAAAGACAACGGAGGACTTGTGCGTTTTGACGGATCGTGAGCTCCATAAGCGGGTCGGCGGAACTAGGGGAAGACGGAACGAACAATAATTTGATAAAAAGGCATCGGAATTAAGGGGGGGAACACGAGCCACGACGCCGCGCCTCGCTGACAGCGATCGAGCCACAGGAATTGGATAGTTGGAGTGTGCTACAAGTTGTTTGATTTCCTTGTTTTCGTCCCGTGTGTCTGGTGCCGTTGATGTGGGAGGTTTTTCGAAAAGAAAAAGAAGAAAATAATCATACACGATCCATACTGTAGGCCAGCCCGACCAACCGACCGACTAGTACGAACTAGGCGACAGGAGCTCTGATGATGGCTTTTGCGCATAATTACTTTTCGATTTGTTAAAGCCTGAGGCCAACGAACAAGGCTTGTGACAAATAGCCAGGCCATAGCTAAATATAGCAAATGTGTGCTCCCTCATCAATCCGTTAACCAACGTGCGAGTGATGTTGGAATCTAGCCAGTACTGTAGACTTGAGATTCAATGCTCTCCTCTCAATTTTGTGGCGGTACAGTACTTCGTACGAACGCGTCCAATTGAGGCTATGAATAGTGACTCTTAAGTCATTATGGCGTATCAAGCAAACGACAAGTCCGCGCAGAGACTAGTCTGGTTATGAACACTTTCTTTTCCCCCTTTTTCATTATTATTAAGATGTTCCTTTTTTTGGTTCTTGAAAATGAAACTCCTTATTCCCAAGCAGGCTTCATAAGAAGCAATCAAATTTCGTAGAGGCTCTGTAGTCATCAGTATTGCGTACGCAATCCCAGGGCTATGGATCCAGATTCGTTGAACCGAGATTCGTTTATCGTGGGGATACTCGACAAGTCCAAGACAATATTTTTCGAGGATCCATTGCGCAAGCTCGTCGCGTAGCCTTGCACAAAAGCTACCGCAGCACGAGTACGGGTGATGCCGCTTGCACAGCACGAAAACGTGTTACCGAAAATCCAACAAGTAAGAAATTTTCTTACGACGGCGATGTGGCTGATGGTCATTCAACATTACCTGCAGTCTTTTCCTGCCGTCCTCCCTCAGCGGAATACTTTTATGCCGTCAGCTAATCAGACAGAGAAGAGCCACTCGGCGGCTTGGGGGTTACGTTGGTAATGCCGACGCAGCGTTGCTCTCTAGCTGATGGTCGCATTTGTACAGTACTTGGTCGTAGAAGTCCGATGACATGCGCCTCTTCGCGTCTGAATCATCAATGACGATATAGTAGTATGTCAGCGAGCATCTATAGGCGCTTATCGACGAGCTGCAGTCATGGGCTCGGCACCCTCAATAGGCAACCCCCACGATATATTTTGTGGAATGACTCAAAAAAGGATCAACGTTGATCGCACTATTAGGACCTGTTTCAGTCCCTAAGCGATTGGGGAGTGCAGCATAAGTCTGAAGTAGGCGAACCACCCGCACACCAATTGGCTAGAAAAGGAAGGTCTCATGCAACCACTTCCATGGGCTTCTGACTTCAGCACGGAAGTGGTCCCGTACTTCGTCCGATACTGCGGCTAGGAAACGGGAACAACCTAGCGCGCTACAGTTCGGCCCTCTGCCCTTAGGTGACAGGTCACCAGTGACCGGTCGAAACGTTCCGACAGGGGCGGTGCGACATTTCTAAGTTCACTCGTAGCAGGATCCATGGGTAACAAACATGTCGGGTGGGTGAACACAGTCAGGGCACGATCTTTCGTAGTCTATCAAAACCAAACCAAGAGACCGGCGGCTCCTTTTGGAAATGGCACCCGAGGAGCAACAACGTCTATTGAGGCTGAAGAATCGGGACTATCCACCCCCGGGGAAATGCAGCAGTCGAGTGCCATCACACAAGACTGCATGGCCTTGTCATACCCCAGAGTTTCAGCCGAGATGCTGATGTGCCTCGTAGGTCGATGACGAGTTCTGTCCCGTCGCGTCGCGGATGTCGAGGGCATCAACTAACTTACCGAGGCTTCGAGGCTGAAGGCCGGTCCGATTGGCATCAGCACCAGCGTCAGGTGTCGCCAACCCGAAGGTCATGTCTATGTACTGGCGATGTGCTTGGCTCTGTGAGTTGGGCACTAAGCGTAAGTCGACCAACTACGGTGATGTTTGGGTGTGGCAGGAGAGAAGATAAATCAACTCGACAAACATCTCTTCGCAACCACGTCTCGTCTCCCGAAACATCCTCAATATAACGGCTTACGTAGGCCCACGTTTGTTCGCTTGGTGGGTGCGACACGAGATGTTGAGTATCAGGTACCTCATCAGCAGAAGCTTGGAGACCGAGCGAGCCATTTTCGTGGGTTATGTAGCAACGAGGACATAAGAAGCGATTTGAGCTGTCGCGTGTGACCTAAAGGTGCCAGCTGTTTTTGGCATTGGGCCTACACAGTAATGACAAAGAGATGAAGACAGGCTGGAGGCTTCATCTAATTTCAAGTAAATCCAAATCGTCGGGCGGCGACCTGCATAAAACCACATAATACGTACATATCGATAGCTACTCGTGCCTTACCGGCAAGTAGGATCCAGCAGTCTGGGTTGCATAGTTGGGGAGTACTGTATTCAGCGGGTACGCATCTTGATTTCTAGCATCGTGATTTTATTTGGGCTTGCAGGACAGGGCAATTAAGCAAGTAAAGTTAGGGGCTGAAAGAGGGGCGCATAAAGAACGGGATGGGTTCTTCTATTAAGACTTCTAGAAGGAAATTGATGGAGAACAATTTATGGGACTCGATAAAGCCGGTACGTCCCCTGTATTACGTACCTTACGTGCCCTGTCTGCCTTCATGTTGGAACCTTCCTACCTCAATACATCTACACCCAAGTAATACAGTAAGTTGCACTAGCAGCTTTAACTTGAAGACCGTCATCATGTCTCCACAAACCCATAACAGACGTTAACCGCAGTAGGAAATACATGTACCAAATCTTACCATATTCGATAACAGTCAAGCACTTAAGCATGGCCACAAGCCGGCAATAAGTCTACTTCTAGACCATTGACTATTTCACCCACCGAGTCTGCATTCGCTAAGACGACGTCGATCTCCTTCGTCTCGCCAGCCATGCTTGAAACGGCAAGTGCCCAAACATTTGTGTATTCTGCTTACATACATCTCTTAGCATTAGCACCTCATGTTGACCCCCAATCTCATAGAATGGAACGAACAAAGATACCCACGCCGATGAGTAGGGATTGTTACTAATCGGGCAAGTGTTTCAGCAGCTCTCTAGCGTTGTACGGGGCTCGCACGCGAAGATTTTTTTCCCTTCTATTCAGCTCAAGGTTATGTACCTAGGATCCTTTCTCGTTTATGTTCATCTAAATGTTCTCGGCTTAAAGGAGACACAAGTACAACATACGTCAAGGCGTGGCCATGGGAATGACATTGCTCGATCAGAAACGCCGACATAATGCCATCATTTCAGGGGGCCGTCAGCAGCAGCAGTACATATGCGTACCTCATACTACGCAGTACAGGGCGTACTCGATACAACACTCGACCGCGGCTTGGCCCACCGAAGAATCAAGACTGCCACATGGCTCTCCACTCATTTTCACTGTTCCTGCATTAGCCAGCCAGCCATGAAGGCCGCCCAATTAATTGTACGTGGGAGAGTACCCAGGTACATTGCTTGGCATGAAAGAGTCCCAAACCAAATTCATTGCGATTTTGGCCCTTGTGGCTCCTAGGCGAGAAGTCGCATCATCGAGCTTCAGAACGACCCATGGCCATCGTCTCTCGTCATCGTGAGTTTTTGCTGGTTTGGGTACTGTATGGCATGATAGCTACCGGCAGCACGTACGAGTGGTCATAATTTTCGAAATTTGCTCCAATGCCAACAAATTAAATTCGGTTGTCATCGTGGCATGAATCCTCAGGCTCACAGCCGTCGCCGATACGATGGTCCATACAATGGTCTCGCAAATCCTAGGTTACATTGGACTCCTTCTAGGGCGCCGCCTCGATAATCCTACCGAATGGATGGTGAAAAGACCGCCTTTCGATTTTCCTTGGCGGTTAGCTGGAGGAACAACCGAATGTTGATATGTGCATTGGTTGGCTCCCGCAGATATTCGCAGTTAGCATGAGGCCTCACATCCCGTGCTGTAAGTAATCGATACAAGGCGCAGCGCTCTATTATCATGTGACTCTCCTGACCGATCGTTCAATGAGGGCACAGCATCCCCTTTTCTAGTCGATGATCTCAAACTCATCCTCAGCCAATGATGCTCTCAAGGGATTGAAAAGAGAATTAATACGTCACTCCGCGCTTTAACTTGTCAGCTTGACGCCAGCATTGTCACATATCAAGCAATAGGAACCACGAAAACTTCTTGTCAGTTCTCAGTCCCAAGGGTTCCAAGGCTCTACTATGTGCCTCTCTTCACGCCAGCCCCATTGCCAAATTGAAAATCTGAACTCTTGGCTCCAATGCGGCATCCACACGAGACCCACGCTCACCACGGCACCCAAAAATATCCATACCCGACAACGCGGCGCTCCCTAGAAGGGCGTCTACGTAGTATATAGCTACATTATCGTCAGATTCTTAATATTCCCAAGCTAACGGGACCGTCTCCCGATCCCTACTAGTTGTGCATACATACTCTAGTAGGTCTAGCTTGATCTATCATCGGGGCTGATCTCTATACAAACTACTCCTACTGCCTGTACCCCTAAGTAGTTGAATAAATGCCATGTATATCAATTATACCTAGACAGTCTAAGATCGGTGGGAAATGTGAGGCATGGATGCTTCTTTCGTAGCAAGACTCTTCTCTACTGGAACACGGCAACCTGTCTAGGCTAGCCAAGCTATGATAGATCATTCAGCTCGACAATGTTGGACCGGATTCTCGAGATCCGCATGGTAAAGGCCATGTCACCGGAGCTTGAGCGGTTCTCGAAGATCAGTTGCGGGAGCCTACCCAGCGCCTATGCGACTAGGGCGTTTAATAACTCCGCCACCAAATACGGCATGTATCATCCAAAGCGAGGTCTGGACTCCTCCGGCGAATACTGTACGAGATATGTATTTAGAAATATATCACCTCCACCGTCCCGAGGATCTGATTCACTGGGGAGCTGAGCCGCCGGTTCAACGAGACAGTACATCGCCTTCAAATACTATCGCTAGGCTCCGGCTTTGAAATGCTGGTTGATCATACACTTCTCTCAAGAGAGAGCATGAATAATCGAGTTCGCCTAACCCTCTCAACAAAATACTGATACAGCGCATCACTAGTGGTAACCTTTAAGGACACTCAGGGCCGAGGTCAATCCCTTGTAGAGCACATTGCTGATCTTTCTTGCTTTGCCATCCCAGCGCCATGGGCCGTCTGCTGCCCTAAATGAGGTAGACGATGTGGAGCAGCAAGAGACGGCACGCATCCGAAATAGCATCATGTTTACAATGTCACGTTTCGAGACCCACGGGGCCTAGCAAAATGGTTAGTAGACCCACTAGATCATTTCAAAAGCCGTGTTCTAAGATATGGACATCCTAAAAAGCATCGATCGATATGTTCGCCAGTAGATACACCAGATGCAGCTACCAGCTTTTGTTCCTCGATGGTTTCAGTCCACCTTCGAGTACGCAGTATAGTTAGCTGACGCCAAAGTCAACAGCCATCGTTCGCTATAATCCGCTTACAGCTCGCAAACGAACTTGTCACATCGGGGATTATTGGTCCCCGGCAGTTAAAAACGTCTATCTCGGGATTTGGGGAACCTGTCATGTTCCATTTGGGAAAAGATCAGGCATACCCTTGTCCGGGCTGCTCGATGAAGCCTCGTGGTACCGGGGAAGCTTTCCGTCACGGCGGTTTAGCCCCAGATTGACGTGCTCGTCAAATTACGAAGGGAACAGGAAGAAAATTTTTACCTAGGCAAGTTGTGCTTTGACGGACAGGGTCATTGCAAAACTCACTCAAACTCCCAGCACTTTCGATTTCGGCAAGGCTCTCGCCGGAAGCCTTGTTGAGACCTCGATGAACGAACTAGCCGCCGGATGATCAGAGGCCTGTCGGCTAGGTACCGTAGGACTCGGGACGCAATCTGTAGGAACACACGAACGAAGGGATACCCTGCTATTTGAGATTGTTATCACTTCGTGGATTTATATCTACAGTTTCTTATTTACTTGGCGCATGTGTGATACCAACCACAAGCATACGAACCCTTCGATTGAGAAGTACACGATGTCGCGAGCATTAGTACTCCTTTATGTTTACCTGTGCGTCTGCGTTACCTCGACCTGGGATTCGTGGCACCGTGAATATCACAGGGCCGATTGAATCTCGTGGGTCTTGGTAACTTGGTCTATTAGGAAGAGGAGAAGAATCTAGAATACAGTGTGTAGCAAAGTATATACTGTGCGAAAAGCTTAATGGTGCTTGTCACGTGGGATCCACATACCTTGGTACATATTCAATTGCGAAAATAAGGCTGGTAGCGTCTTTATGGCAACTTCGTGGCGTTCTCGATCCTTCTTAGCGGACCCTCACATATCCACAGATCAGTTTGATCTCCTCGATTGAGTCAACTCTGGGGCAAATTACCAAGTAAAGCGTTTACCTAGGGCCAGTCGCTTCGCCAACCGGAATATGTCTAGGAGTCATGACTCATTTGGTTGGGACGGATAGGGGTCAGTAAGTGTCATGTCAACCCTCATTAAAAGATTTACATTCCTTCCTAAAGGAGTCTACAGCACCAAATTTCGGAAGCTCTCCGACCTTGTCCCGTTGCGCCGTGCCCGTCCCTTCACACGGGTTGTCAGCTCGGCCCTATTTCTAGGCCTCGCAAGCCCATAAGTGAAATCATAAGAGTTCGATTGCCTGGTCAACTAACGTTTTATTACGCACTCACAACCTGGTTCGATACATGAGCTTTCGGCGAATTTTCTGCGCCTGTTTCGCCTGTGCACCTCGACAGGTAACAGATGACCTACCTGTTGAATCCGTATCAGTAGTCCCTCAGGAATCAGGACGACAGGATGATTGCATCTCGAAATCATTCCTTTGCAAACTTTTCCAACATGGATTGCGATAAACCTGCATATGGCGGCATCCTTTCGCAATCAACATTGCCTGCTCACTACCTAAGTGGGCAACATTGTAGTTTGGGAGGTGAATGGTTCAAATTTGCTGCAGAGACCCAAGTTTGTTCCCACGTGGTATCGTGGCAGCAGGGGTTGTTTGCCTGAAACGGACATCGTTGGATTCGGATAAAGACCTCCTCGCCGAACCGCCAAGTTCCTAACCCCGACATAACCGACATGTTACCCTAGGATCGAGCTTCACTGGTGTTGAAACTTCTCAGCCTTGAGGGCCCTATATCATCATCTATGATATCTGCTTGAAAGCGAGCCACTCGATATCTTGGGGGCCAAGAGTAAAACCAGGAACGTGCAGAAGTCGGAGAGGCATAGTAGCCCAAATGACACTTGGAGTGCAGCATAACCCGACCATGCAGCATCGAGACAATATCTCTGACCAATTCGAGCCCAATCAACCTCATGTAGGTTTAATGTTAGGCATTACATATCTATGTTTGATTCTGCATATGTCTAGACCATGGCGGTCTGTCTCCAAGCCTCCCATCGTGCAACCTTGACGCCGGATATCAGGAGAAAATTCTTCGACCGATTGGCCTCCATGTGCATTCAGGTGATCCTTATGGGATGACTCTATTTTCGAGGGGGGCGAGTATATTACGACTCATTGTCATTGGTAGCCTCATCAATATGGCTCATTCCGTATCTTGACGTTCGGAAATAGTAGCAGTGACGTACGCAGTTCATGTTGTATTAGATGCAGTCTCGCAGGTGTAGATGCAGCTAAGCCACCACTTCGACAGTGGACTTACACGTACAGGTACTTCCTCCAAGGTTCCACCAATATTAAGCCACAGTTGCAGCCTCGCCCCACCCTAAATTACAGCTGCTGCCCAGCGGCGGAAAGCAACGTCAACCCTCCCCCACCATCTCTCTCTCACTCCAACATCCAACGTCCACCAACCCTAAGCTCAAGAAAGAGCCTCGATCCCTACGATATACGATTTGAAATCACATGTACACGTAGCAGGGCAAGGGCGGCAAAAGCTATCTGACTTCAGGCATCAAGTACAGTCGGAATATCTCGGTCTCTCCGTCAGTTGGGCAGCCTTGTCTGCTCCCCCTGAACCGCGAACATGTCCATCATCCAACAGCACACCTCGGCCTCGCTCAGCGATGCATGGCGAACCATCAATATCGACGCTCTAGACCCGGACTCGTCGCAAAACTTTGATACTTCCACCTTACACCCACCACTACCCGAAATTAGCGAAGCCGAGGTCCGGCAGCTGAATGCTCAAGTACGGCAGCTGCTTAGAGGGGGTGATTCCGAGGGGGCCTTGAGAGGCTGCCTCGAGAGTGCCGTGTACAATGGTAGTGACGGTGCCAAGGTATGTTCGTTGTCTTGGGCTGTTATGTTCGAGAAATGAGTGAGGAGGTCTGGAACAGGAGGAATCGAGGTGCTGACGACGTGGCATTGGTATAGGATGCGCACATGCAGACCGTGGTCGAGGTTCTGCAGTCGATCAAGGCTAGCGATATGACGCCGATGCTGCAACGAATCTACGGCTCGGAGGGCGGGAGCGAACTGTTAGATGTGCTGATGAAGTACCTGTATGTCTCCCTCCTGTCACATCAACCAAGGTTATCGACAGAGATCTGACACGATAAACAGATACAAAGGTATGTCAGGGGGGCCCTCATCAAGCGGAGGACCAAGGACGCCGGCGCGGAACTTGACGCCGCAGGCTACTGGATTCAGCCAGGTCGGTTCCAGACCGGGTGTCGCGAATGAATCTACGGGTACAGCAATGAGTGTACTGTTAAGCTGGCACGAGAAGGTGGTGGACGTCGCGGGTTTAGGAAGCATAGAACGATGCATGACAGATTGGCGTAAAGTCTAGAGTCGGAATCGCTATCAAGTATAGGACCACGAATATATTCTAATTTCACCATTCCTCCCCTTTTTTCTCTCCCCCTTTTTCTTTGCTGCTCCTTCTCTTATTAGTTACCTATCCAAGATCTGTTGGTATTTGGCGCCTTGAACGTGAGTTCCGCGTACACGAAGGCATGTACGCGTCGCGCCGAGGTGTCGCCGTTTACATATCGCGGGTATATACAGGTATCTAAGGTGGCAATTATATGTACCTCACACCCGCCATACGCCTCTCGTCGCCTACCTCAATGTTCAACTTACCTACCTACACACTTAGCACCTAAGTACTATATAAGTATTCAGCATACATCTACATATGTAGGTACCTACCTACATCCCATCAGGTCTCCAGTAGATGATCTCAGTTATTGTGTTTTCAGACATGCAAAGGTTGGAAGGAACGCTGCCGCCGAATCTCTTCACACTTTCTGCGCCATATTCCTTTCTCATCCCTTAATAAATCCGCCGACTTTCTTTCCTCAGTTTCCCCGTCTTCCTTCAGTTTTCGGATAACCAACTCGCGACTTGACTCTCGAGTAGTTTCTGAAATCGATTACATCCATTGCAAGCACATATCTACGGGAGTATCTGTTCATTCTTACCCTGTCGTAGTTCCTAGACTGGCGAACTAACCTCGTCGACACCTTCATAGATCCTAAGTTTTCATAGACACAATGCCGTTCAATTGTAGATCGTGTAATCATGACTTCACGACTAGCCGGGCAAGGCAGCAAAGTGTTTTGTTTGCGGAAAACTAGGGTCTTGGTCCACGAAACACCCCATTAGAGAGCGAAAAGCAAAACGTGCAAATTGGCGACGATATATACAAGAGCAAGGATACGAAGAGACAGATGATGAATTCGAAGCATTCCTACTCGACTATGAAGGAATCGATGTTGATTATCAGAATGCCGAAGATGACGATGGAAATGACTACGACATATGGTTTTCGCAGCGGGATGATGGAAACGATTTATGTGACGAACCCAATGACCCTTCTTCCTCCATCTAGTACCTTACCAGTTGTGGCAACGTGGATGGCGACTATGTTGCGTCCATTTCTCTTCCGACGCAGCATTCAGGGCCCATTTGCGAGAATGGCATTTTGATTTTGGCGATTCGAGTGACGAGTCCCTTACCAAGACCGAGAGTGAGAGAGGCTTCTGTGCCGTGCTCCCATCATAATGAGAAAGGGATGGCGGATTAGAGAAGTAGTATTACATTAGGTAGTAATGACACGATATTGAGAATTGCTTTTATTACTATTTCTTCTCTAGAACATCTTTCAAACTAATATCTCCGCTGCCTCGAGGTAGCGGCTTGGCCTGGTCTTTTGACTCTTTCCACCCAATCATGTAGATCATCCGGAAGGTTGCCGGTATAGTACCATCCTCGTTCCCGTGGAGTTCGCGGTAGATGGCATCGTTGGCTAAGAGCACGTCCCGCTGAATTCCGCCCATCTCGCGGCCGAGAACCGCACTGCTCTCGCCCATGGCTTGGATATCCTGCATGAGCGCGAATGTGTCTGGGAAGTCGACGATAATGTCGTCTACGTCTACCGTCAGCATCTTAAAGCCGGCCCGTTGTAGTAGGCCGCCGACGTCTCGGACATCGGCTAGTGGCGAGACATGCGGCGAGATGCCGCCCCGCCGCTCTTGCTCAGCAAGCTGCAGCGATGTGCGCAGCTCGAATAGCGTGTCCCCGCCGAACATGGCGCCCATGAAGGCACAGTCGGGCTTCAGGATGTTATTGATCTGGGCCAGGGCTCCTGGCAGATCGTTGATCCAGTGCATACTCAGCGAACTTAGTACGAGATCGAAGGTGTTGGCCTCGAACGGCAAAGTCTCCTCATCCGTTAGGACTTGCCGCGTCATGTTGATCTGGCTATTGAAAGGCAGATCGGTGTCTCGGTATAGCATGGTCTCAGACGAGTCGACGGCGAGGAGATGCCCTACGCGCGTCGCGATCGGGTCGGAGACGGGCTGGTTTGGGATATCGTCCGGGTTCTCGCGCGTTAGAGCCCGAGCGATGTTGCAGGAGTTTGCGCCGAGATCGAGGACTTTGGGATAGCTGCGTGTGATGTCCTGTTTTATTTCCTTAGTATTGCCCGCCTGCCCGGGGGATAGGGGAAAGAGGACGCACCAACAGTCTGTCGCAGAGTCGGATAGCCACTTCATCTTTCAGATAGTCTGCCACCCGACTGCTCTCGACATTAGCGGCGGCGCGCTCCTTTTGCAGCCATTTGGTGCGACGGTTGAAGACCTGGTGGATGGGAGGCGCCGCAGCTTGGAAGGCATAGGACCGCCGTGTAGTCCAGCTTGTTACTGCTGTTACCCTTGATATCCGTGACACTGGGAGCAGTATGGACCTATGAAGGCTGCAATTCATTATCCTAAATCATTAATTGGACGCTCTTCACATCATGAACGCTCAAACTGAGGAGCTCGAAGGCTGGTGTTTAATGATTGGTTGTGACGTCGAAGAATACATAGCTAATTCCTATTGATAAGATAACACAAGCCACACCTGGAACTGACGGGCAGGGATATCTGAGGCGCACATCATGTGGCCCCACAAACTGTGACATTAAGGTCCGACTAATAGAAGGTGCTCCTCTTTCGACGCTCGGGGTTTAAACTACAAGGGCCTACTACCATTCATTTACACCATTTGTTCCATATGTGTCCCTGACACCCTTCAATGTCGTGCCACCAACTGCCAAATTCTAGCATTTGACAAAAAACTCGATCCTGAAAATCATCAATCGCCTAGCGAACCCGACCGGACCTCGACAAACCGCCCGTGTTTTCCCCTTCCTTGTTCCCAACCCCTGTCCGCCGTTGCCCTGGTCACTTTCGACCATGTTCATAGACTGACCTAGTCTATCATGAGAGCCGCATTCTCGAGCGTGCTTCTTCTCGATATTGGACCGACGTATTCGGATTAAGGATCATCGTATATAAGTTAGTGTCGTGTGCCGCTGTCGCTTACATCGGCGGATGCGACGGGAATAGTGGGAGTTGTGTAAGAATAGGGGGAACTTCGTTGCGACTACATCATGGCTTCGTCCGCGGCTGCCGGCTTCCTCGGCCGGTCAAGTAGCAGTAATTCGAACATGCGAGGCCTTGTCCAATTCATCGCCGACCTGAGGAATGCCAGAGCTAGAGACTTGGAGGAGAAGAGGATCAACAAGGAGCTCGCAAACATCCGGTTGGTGGAAACGACCCTCAAATTGCCATTGAAGATAACGATGCTAACCTGTAGTTCCTACATTGTAGACAGAAGTTTAAGGGTATGCTATAATCCGAACCGAGGCGAACAATAGGCCCTTACGCGACGTTGGAGTGTCGATGAACTCCTGGCTAACAGTCTATAGATGGTAATCTGAGCGGCTACCACAAAAAGAAATACGTGTGCAAAGTACGACGAAGACACCTACCCCCACGAGATACAAGCGAAGCTAATACGAGATGTAGTTGTTGTATATTTACATACTAGGTTGGAACGTCGATTTTGGGCACCTCGAGGCTGTCAACCTCATCTCGGCCAACAAGTACTCCGAGAAGCAGATTGGATATCTTGCCATGACCCTCTTTTTGCACGAGAAGCACGAGCTATTGCACTTGGTTGTCAATAGCATACGTAAGGACCTCCTCGACCACAACGAGCTCTTCAACTGCTTGGCTCTACATGCGATCGCGAATGTAGGAGGTCGGGAGATGGGAGAAGCATTGAGTGGCGAAGTCCACAGGCTCCTGATATCACCGTATGTCTAATATTCGATTCTCTGGTGACGCCATAGCATCTAACAGCGAGCGCAGGACCTCGAAAGCGTTTGTCAAGAAGAAGGCCGCCCTCACCCTTCTCCGTCTATATCGCAAACACCCTGACATAATCCAGCCACAATGGGCAGAACGGATAATATCTCTCATGGACGACTTCGACTTGGGTGTGGCTCTCTCCGTTACGTCTTTGGTCATGGCGGTTGCGCAGGACAACTTAGAGCAATACAAGGGTGCCTACGTCAAAGCTGCGTCGCGGTTGAAGCGACTGCTGATAGACGGAGACTATACTGCTGACTACCTGTACTACAAAGTCCCGTGTCCTTGGATCCAGGTCAAGCTGTTGCGGCTGCTCCAATATTTCCCACCTTCAGGTACGAATCGTGACAGAAATAGGGGTTCTATGGTCTAGAGACTAACGATTAAATAGATGATAGCCATGTCCGAGAGATGATTCGCGAGTCGTTGCAGAAAATCCTGAATTTAGCAATGGAGACGAACAAGAACGTGCAGCAGAATAATGCACAAAATGCCGTTCTATTTGAGGCTATCAACCTCATCATTCATCTAGATACCGAGCACGCGTTGATGAAGCAGATATCCACCCGTCTAGGTCGTTTCATAACGTCTAGGGAGACGAATGTCCGGTATCTAGGTCTAGAGGCCATGACGCATCTAGCGGCACGAGCTGAGAATATCGATCCTATCAAGCAGCATCAGGAAGTGATCCTTGGGTCTTTGAAAGACCGTGACATTAGCGTCCGCAGAAAAGGCCTCGATTTGCTATATAGTATGTGCGATTCGACCAATTCTGTACCGATCGTCTCCGAGCTGCTGCATTATCTGCAGAACGCCGACTTTGCGATTCGAGAAGAGATGGCTTTAAAGATTGCCATCTTGACGGAGAAATATGCCACCGACATCCAATGGTATATCAATGTTTCGCTTCGCCTGGTAGCTATTGCCGGTGACCATCTCAGCGACGAAGTCTGGCAACGAGTCATCCAGATTGTAACCAACAACGAGGAACTGCAGGTCTATGCCGCACACAATACCTTGCAGCACGTCAAACAAGATCATTGCCACGAAACACTAGTGAAAATTGGAGCTTACATCCTTGGGGAGTTTGGACACTTGATCGCTGAAGAGAAAGGTTGTAGTCCTATCGAACAATTCATGGCCTTGTCGAGAAAACTTCCTGCTTGCTCCTCGAGTACTCGCGCCATGATTCTGTCGTCATTCATTAAGTTCGTCAACCTGTTTCCGGAGATCAAACCGCAGCTCCTACATGTTTTTGAAGTGTATAGTCATACGTTGGATCCCGAATTGCAGCAACGAGCTTATGAGTACTTGACACTTGCAAGCCTCCCGACGGATGACCTTCTTCGAACCGTTTGCGATGAGATGCCGCCGTTCCCGGAACGACAGTCCGCGCTTCTGTCGAGACTTCACCAGAAGCACGCTGGTACCAGTGATAAGCGGACTTGGGTGGTCGGAGGCAAGGATGCAAATAATGATGCGACTGAGCTGAATATGGCCAAGAATCCCAGCCTCAGGAGAACGTTTAGTTCTAATGGTCCGGTGAACGGCAATAGTTTAACCAATGGCACAACGAACGGTGCGAACGGTCATTCTAACGAGCTTGCTGGTCTCGACATGAATGCGGGCCCGATTCCCGAAAAGCTGCTCAAGGCACCAAACCTAGCCAGTGCTGCCCATCTGTCTCCCGGTTGGGAGCCGGGGTACACTAAGCTGTTGCTCAAGGCTGATGGCATACTCTTCGAAGATGGGCAGCTTCAAATCGGAGTCCGCTCCGAATACAGAGGGCAGATGGCATGTCTTATTTTATACTTTACGAATAAGACCCCGGCCACGGTGAGCTCTTTTACAACGACTCTCGACCTCGACGAGAGCGAGAAAGAAAACCTTACGTGGGACGTCAAGGCTTTACCTGACAGCTCTATTATGCAAGGTAGCCAATCACGACAAATCATCATGTTCGAGGCGAAGAAAGTGTTCACCAAGAGCCCTACCATCAGGATAAGTTACCTCGCGGGTGCTTTACAGGCGCTTACTTTGATGCTCCCGCTCACAGCCCATAAGTTCATGGACCCTGCAGATCTCACAGCAGATGACTTCTTCAGGAGGTGGAAGCAAATCGGAGGTGCGCCACGTGAGGCTCAACAGATCATCGCCCTTGCTAGTGGCAAATCTGGTTCCCGAGAGATTACAGAACACTTCGTTCGCAAGGCTATCAAAGGGTTCCGTTGGGGAATACTGGAAGGCGTCGACCCAAATAGCAAGAATTTCGTGGGAGCCAGCGTGCTTCATACCTCGGAAGGAGGCAAGTTTGGCTGTCTAATGAGACTGGAGCCAAACTATACTTCACAGGTGAGACTGATGGAAAGCCTCCGCTGACAATGGCAAACGCTAACAAAGTAATAGATGGTACGACTTACAATACGCGCCACCGACGAAAGTGTACCTGCCGTACTACTGAAGCTTATGGATGAGAGGATATCAAAGGGGGTCTCGACATCGCCAGAAGTGCGCGAGGCTCCAACACATGAAGAGATATCGGATACTTTCAGTAATATCATGGTGAAGTAAGACAGTAGCAGAAGAGGAAGACCATAGGGTTGTAATGCTTGGAAGGAACTCGAGGAGAGTAACGTTGCTTTGGGAAGTCCAGTTGAGCAAGTCTGCGGTATTGTGCATTTGCAGCCCGAGCAAAAAAAGGAGTTCGTAGGTAGCATGTGATCGAAGCATGTCACAATTCAGATGGCTGTGTTATTAGAAGTAAATGGAACTACCCCTATATGATGATGGATAACCTTTGTAAGTAGCTGTGTTCACTTGTACCGTTTTCACAAGGTTGAATTATTATTACATGTATGTATGTACCTACCTCAGGTACCTAGGTACAATATGTTGTTGAAGTTGTCTGTATTATCACGGTACATATATAGGGGAAGAGCTACCCATGATACCTCCTTCCCGTACATGTAGTTCCCGGCTATCCTCACGGTACCAAGAGACATCCACGACAACGCCGTGCAAGCAAACAGAGAAAATGGTTGCCATAACGCCGGCTTTAAAAGCTGGCCTCTATATATTGCATAGCAGTTCACCTGGCGACCTCTCAGTTCACAATGTTTTCTACCTACCCGGCAGCCCAATTCGACTGACTCTATTTTTCATTCACTCTCACCTATAAAAAAAAAACGCGAGTGAATTTCTAGAACTCTACCTACGCACCTTTACCGTCGCTTGGGTTTTCTTTCGTACATTTTCATCAACACAGGATTGTCTTCCCTTTCCTATTTTCTGTCTGACTATCCAATGCGCGACATCCCCCAATCACCACCAAGTTCATACCACCCTCGTGACTTGGAAGACTGGCAACGAGACGTACCTCAATCCCTTCTGTTCCCACATTCACTCAATCCGACAGCCCCTGGCCGACAGGTGCTCCTGAGGAACCAACAAGTGCTCCTCGCTGCCCCCACGCCGCCACCGACCATCTCGCCGCTGAGCGAGGACGTCGAAACAGGGATGGAGCAAGTTCCTGCTAGCAGCAGCAGCATGCTTGCTAGAGTCCAACGACGACTGAAGGATGCATGGACAAGTATGTATTTCCTCTCTTCCTTTCCAGTTACTGTGCTATGTAACGATGAAGAGAGATACTAACAGGTATTCCCCATCATAGGCATCCAGCAGAGGGCTTTCCCTCCGCAATACCGATACGCGGGGCTGGTGTTCACGTTCGTCATCATGATCGCCGGCAGTGCTATCGCCTGTGAGTTCAAAACCCTGTTCCAAGATAATGAAACGTCCTCAAGAGCTAGAGCTAACGTCTGGTTTGTTTTGAAGTCGGCTGGTATAGCTTAATGACCGAGACGGACATCGACCAGCAGTCAACTAGCAGCTTGATGTCAAGCCCTAAGACCACACATCCCGCGGAATCCAGCACCGAAGTCCCCAGTACCTCTGCTATGGTCACGATCGACTTGTCGGCCGTTCCTTTCGGGTATTTTGAGACGACCACGACTCAAGGTTAGTTTGTTCCGTGCCTGCTACCGCCTTCCGTTGCTGACCAGCTGCTCTTAGCTACGGCATCGGCAGCTACTCTAGCAGCCTCCACCGCACCAGCAGGACCGTGCGAAGTCGAAGTCGACTTGGATCCGCACCACCTCGCGTCCCTCGACTGCGAGAGTGTGGCGGAGACAAAGACGGTCAAGCAGATTGACACCACGGTGGTGGTCATCCAGACAGTCTACCCTCCGCCCCATTCGAGTTCGGCTGCAGACTTCTCGATTTCGTCGGACACGACTATGCCTGTGACATCTTCCGTGGTCTCTTCCGCCGCCTCTGATCCTGCCACCTTGATGGCCTTATCCGTAGTCTCTTCTACCGCCGCCCCTACAACCTTCTCGACTACCTCTACCCCATCTCTTACGACTACGGCTACGACTACGGCTATGGCTATGACTTCCGACGACCTCCTGTACTGTCCCTACTCCAAGTATCCGGACGTCTGGACTCTCTGCGACGATTCAATTGTACCTTGGGTCGCTGCACCCATCAGCCCTCCCACCCAGTCGCCAGCAGCGCGCCGAATGTGGAACCCCTTTTCCGCAGTGCGAGCGGGCCTGGCGTCCCTGTGGAATGCGGTCAGCACCTCGGAATGGGTGAGAGCGGTGCTGCATATACGCCAGCCGGATGCGGAGTGCAACTGCAGATGCCACGACTTGCAGCGTAGGATGCGAGCCTCGTTGAACACGTTGAGCTTGCACGAGCTGTTCTTCATCCGCCCCCAGAATCGCATCCAGGGGCATCCCGGCATTCTGGATGTTGAGTTCAGAGCTGCGATGCATAACTTTTCGCGTGCTGCGATGACGGCTAGGATGCATGCTCTCGAGGATGCTTTTCGATGAACAGTCATACCTATGATGAGATTACGTTCCTATATTATCGATTTCGTATGGTATGCTGAACGGAATCGACTGTAGTTGTATGGGGCGGCGTCTGGAACTGGTTGGAGGGTTGTGTACATGCATTCTTGCTTGCATGAAATAAGATAGAAGCACTTTGAATGCTGAGAAGTGTATAGTCAGTTTGAAATCAACTGTTTTAAGGTACTCGTCACTTTGACCTTTGAATGGGATGAAACTATCGTGTGATAGGAGCCCACTGATGAAAACGTGCTGCGATGGATGTGAATCATGGTACATATGCTCGTCATATCTAGTGACCAATCGCCGTCATTACCGCTCTACCACTGTTCTATTCCAGTAACTATCACTTTACTTACCTCTCACTTGGAATGATAACTACAGAATTGCTGAAAGCGAAGAAAGGAGAGGCATGTAAGATACTGGTACATAGATCCCTACCTCCTAAACCGGAACAAGCCGAGACTTGGAGTCTAGAATCGGCCTGTGTCGGAGCCCCGAATATCTTTTCCTTCTAATTATCCCGGAACCAATGACGGGTCTCTGTCCCACCACGCCCGCTACGGGATATTATCCTCTCGATGGCGTCAGAGGCTAAGGGTCCGATCTACTACCTATCTCCTAAGCACTACTTGGCGCCCATAGCGGACTTTCCTATCTTTGCTAGACCCTATCACTGGGCGAGCTGTACCTACTAATAAGTAATAAGTCCAGGTACATCGACAGATTAGATCCAAGGGTCTTTTCTATATTAATAATCCTATACTATACCGCAAGCAGGAAAGCTTCGCGTTCCCGCCCGCTCACTCACTCCGAATCGGTGTGTACAAAAGGTAAGACACGCAGGAGATCTGATAGAGACGTAGTACAAACACGGTAGATACCTTTTTTTCTTTTTGTAACATTCCAAGCTGATATCTATTCGTCCGTCTGTCTGTCCATCTCTCCCTTCTCCGCGCTTCCCCTCTTCTCACTTCCTTCGCCCACTTTCTCCCCTCTCCGTAATCCCACTACTCCCGAGGGAAGACCAATAAACACACAATGGCGAGTAACGGTGTTAAGAATGGTGATGTCGAGGACGGGTGGTATGACCCGACTAAGATATGGACGACGCTGCTGACGAACCGGGGCTACTTCGGCGGGCTACTGGTCCTGCATCACTCGCTGCGCCGCCACCGGAGCAAGTACCGCCTCGTCGTGATGGTGACGCGCGCCGTCGAGGAGGACACCGAGTACATGGAGGCCTTCGCCGCCGCCGGCATCCCGACCATCGTCGTCGACAAGATCGAGCCCGCGCCCCGCGATGGGAAGATCAACAAGGGGACCTGGGAGAAGCTTGCGCCGTGGTCCTTTACGCAGTACGAGGTATGCTTATTCTCCTAACTGAACTGGAACTACCTTACGCACCTAAAGATACGGGGGTAGGTAGGTATGGTTGAATTACCGAGATTGACTGACATCTGTGACGGTGGTGTAGCGTGTCGTCCTCCTCGACAGCGACCAGATCATCCTGCAGAACATCGACGACATGATGAGCGTCGACATCCCCGAGGGCTGGATCGCGAGCACCCACGCCTGCACGTGCAACCCGCGCAAGCTGCCGCACTACAGCAAGGACTGGGTGCCGGCCAACTGCGCCTTCACGGCCGCGAACCAGGCCACGGGCGAGCCGGCGCCCATTACCCCCGAGAGCCCCCGGAACCACCACCTTCTTAATAGTGGCACCGTCATCGTGCAGCCGTCCGAGCCGCAGTTCGACGCCCTCATGCACGCCATGAACACCCACCCCGACGTCCCCAACATGCTCTTCTTCGACCAGGACTTGCTGGCTATTGTTTACAAGGACCGCTGGAAGCCCCTGCCTTACCACTACAACGCCCTCAAGCCCATGCGCGATTGCCATGCTGCGCTCTGGCGCGATGATCATGTCAAGATCTTGCATTATATCTTGAATAAGCCCTGGAAGAGCCGCGCTTACGATGCTAATGATACTATCGAGTCTACGCATAAACTGTGGTGGGACGAGTTTGCCCTGGTCGAGAAGGAGTGGACTGAGAGTGCTGATGCGAAGAAGAGGGAGTTGTGGCGGAGTGTTGTTGTTCCTGTTGTTGCGCAGGAGTGAATCGTGTAGGTCTTCCTTGGGATTCTTGGGGTTTGATGGGGATGTCGAGTCCAGGGGGGGAATGATGTGGGCATGGTGTTAAGGGCCAGGGGCAGGGACGAAGTCATGGTTTTGGCATCTACATATGATATTTGATATCTAGGGCATAATGGATATATCCAGCTTTGTTTGGACTTGTAGTGCGATGGGTTAGGTAGCATAGCACGCGGCACGCCAACTAGGTAGGGCGGTTCGATACGAGCATCATGAAGAGAGCTGGTGACGGATGTGATTGTCTGTGCCTTTCAATTTTGAATGCCTTTTAGAGCCCCTAAAAACCTTGACCTCGTTCTATGAAGGGGACCGACAAGAGTATATCTACTCTTAATGTGCTACAGCGCCGAAGTGCCAGGGAACCTTGATATCACCCCTATATCTTCACCGCGGGCTATTCCCTAATCTTAGCCTCGCCCTTGGGCGGCCGCGCCCCGAAGATGGTGCTGCCGATGCGGACCTCGCCGCTGCCCATGGCGACAGCGCCTTCGAAGTCCTCGCTCATGCCCATGCTCAGCTCAAGCTTCCTCTCCAGCCCCAGCTCGTTAGTGACTAGGTCCCGCTGCTCGCGCAGGCACAGGAAGTCCTCGTTTTCGTTCTCGGCCGTGGTGGCTACGCTACGCGCAATGGCGCCGATGGTCATCAGGCCTAGCAGGTGCAGGTTGGGCGCCGCCTCGACTAGTCGGCATAGAGCGACTGTGGGGGCGCCTGGCGCGCACCCGGACTTGGAGGACTCGCCTGAGGTGTTGACCTGCACGTGGATGTTGATCTGTTCGGGGGTGGGCTGGGGAGAGGCGGACGCTGAGAAGGATGAGAGGAATTCGCCCCGGTGCTTGTCTAGTAGTTGTGCCTTCTTCTCCGTGTCTATGCTCGAGACGCACCATAGGTTCGGGATCTTGGCTAGGTTCTTGCAGTGTCCTAGTAGTTGAGTTAGCATGATAGTGGTTTCATAGAGTGAGAGAAGCGCTTCCGCTGGATAGGTAGGTGATGAGTGGAGGGTTCGTTGACGATCCCAGAATAAACATCCTCTGGTTAATGGTCTCGTCCCCTTTAGGAGAGAAGAAGGGTCATCAAGGCTAGCTTAGCTAAGGAGATATCTTGCTGGCTATGTTGGTCCCTAAGACGACGAGGACAAGGAATGAAAGAAAATGCACTCCTTACCGGACTGTAGGCCACCGATGAAATGCCACTGTATGCTACGCGGAAGCAGCTCGGCCTTCTGGCTTAGCTCTTGGGCATAGTTCTCGCCGAAGTGCAGCTGCGGTGGTGATGCCTGCTGCACCAGCGCCAGGATGTCGTTGGCCGGCTTCAGCTTTGAGACGGCGACCAAACGGACCTAGGGCATATGAACATACTTAGCTAATGGTCGAGCAGTCATGATCGGTAGTAGTTCTCTATGACATCTCTATCAATGAGCGAATAGAAAGGAGAGATGTATGCCCAGATTCGCTAAAGTACCGAGACCAGGGAACAGGGTAAACCGGCGAAGAGAGACAGGTGACTTACATCCCGGCCATTAGCAACGGCAGCGATACGCTCGCGTACGGTCTTGATCTGCGATACTAGAGCGGCGGCTCTCTGCGGATCGAATTTCATGTCTATATCCGTCATTGTAGAGCCATAGGTCTACTTTATGAATTTAAGGCCGAATGGTATTTAGAAGTGAGAGGCGTGGTGTTAGTTTTGATCATGCGACTCATTCATTCAAAGCTCCGTTCGCCAGGAAAGAAATTATAGGTAAGATTCGGTGACGGTCTAATACAGTATATACACTGTAAGCTATACATGGCAGTTGGGATCTAAAATGCTTTCATCATGGACAATAGCAACATAGGTATATCAAGGAGTTAGATGCTGTGATGAGAATGAATTATGAGCATATTCCATCTCTTAGGGACATGATTCATAGACAATGGATTCATTGGCAGAGACTTTGGTAAGGTAATAGAGGTGACAATACGAAGTAGTTAAAATGTGATGGGTCTTATTGACGGGATATTTCGCACATGGTTGAGTAGGAACCTAGGTACCTCCATGTAGGTACCGGAGAAACGCTAGGGAGAGATTAAAGGCGCTAGCTACGGTTAGATATCGATAAGCTTATCGTCTAGAATTTTGAATTATTAGTCCAATGTTCCAATGTTTCAATGACGCGCCTTGCAACACACCATTCTTATTATACCATTACAAGTTACACTTCGAATACTATGGCAGACCCTTTATTAACATCCCTATGCACCATTTGCCATATCCAAACACCCAAATATAAGTGCCCCCGATGCGGAACTCGGACGTGTTCTTTAACGTGCGTGTCGAAGCATAAGAAATGGTCGTCATGCAACGGCGAGCGCGATCCGACTGTCTACATACCGCGAGAGAAGCTTAAGACGGACGCCGGTATCGATCACGACTACAACTTCTTAACTAAGATCGAGAGATCCGTGGAGCGAGCTGAGAAGATTCTCAGGGAAGAGAAGGAAATACTACCACAAGAAGACGCTACGTCGCGACCTCCGCCAAATAAACGAGCACGCCTCCACAAGGGTCGGAGTAGGGGAAGGGTCACTTTCGAAGAGAGTTCGCGAAAATGGGATAGAAATTCAATACAGCGCATGCGACAGCTTGGAATCAAGGCTTCGTCTGTTCCCTACGGCATGACTCGGGCAAAAGAGAATAGGTCAAGCTGGAATAAGCGCACGCGAACAATGAATTGGCAGATCGAATGGCTCGAATGGAAAGCCTTTGGCTCCCCTGAGGAACACAACTCGAAGCCCTCAAGAATGTTGCACAAGATCCTAGATGAAGTACCACTATACGTTGGCTTTGCGGAGAGCCTAGAGTATCATCGTCAACGGCAGCTAGGCGACCAAGAGCGTGCGCAAGAGAAGAAGCAAAAGTCTATGGAAGAAAAGAGAGTATTTGTCGGAGGTGGCCAGGATGTCGCCACAACAGCTTGGGGCGGTCAAGAATATGTCATACAGGACATGAGAACAGCTGCGTGGAACAAGACGGGTTCAACGTCACCCACGATCGAGGAACTAAAGGATAGATATCGATTCCTCTTTCTCAAACCGAAAACACCTTCAAGGGAACAGCAAAAGCTCATACCATTGCGACCAACCGAGAACCTGGCTACTGTCCTTCCCGGACTCGATATTGTGGAATTCCCGACCATCTGTGTACTTCCAGCTGGCTCTACGGCTATCCCTGACGGATACGTCGTAGAGAGTAGGCCTGGGAAATCTAAGAAGAGAAAATGTTCTGGACTTGTTGAATATTCAAGTGAGGAGGAGGGCGAAGCTGTAAAGGAAGAATCAGATGAACGGGAGGAAGATAATAATACCACAAGTAGCTCAGGGTCGGACTCTTCTGACATGTCCGACTAGTTAATATACAGCTCCCCCCTTGCCATATCTTTAGATGAAGTGAATTGACTCGTCTGAAATTGTTGTGAGTCAGCCAGCTGGTGTTGTGATTGTCCTACCGCCCTAAGCTTTGGTCTAAAAGCGTCGTGAATGCAAGATGGGGCAATCTAGTACATACCTATGGCGAAGGAAGCAGATACGGCAAATGGGTGTTCTATCCGAACTCAACTCATGGGTTCCATACCATCACCTTCACATTCGCAAACAGAAATGGGATACGTACCGCACTGTAAAACCTCGTAGTATACCCAGGTACCTAGGTACATATATATATCTAAGTAAATTAAATGTTAGGGCAGTGGATTTGGAGATGACAAGGTTCTGCGCGTGACTACGGTGCAGAAAGACCGGCGACCTTCGTACCTGCCTGTTTGCACCAATTCACTGTGGCTTAGCGCCTGTCACAACCACCGACCCCAAGACCTGCAGCTGGCAAGAACCTGGTAGACTTTTAAAAACGAGGCTGGTGCGAACGCTAGCTGATTTTTCTACTTAACTGCACCGGCGGAAATTCAGCCTTTCTTCCCTCCTCTCAATCCTACATCAACCAACAACCCACAACTTGTATTTCTTCACAACAGTTTTCTACTCTCGCAATAATTCCTCTTTCTCTGCGATATTCACTGCATTCACATATTCTACTGCGCGCCTCGCGCATATTATTCTGACATCATGTCTGAATTCCTCGGGTACGTATCTCGGTGTCGTTGATTGCAATTGGTGTCAGCACTCGAACGAATTGATCCGCTAACACGATCTCGCGCAGTTCTCGGATTTCTCTTATCTCCAAGAGCGATATCCGGTACGCGTCTCCCCATGTTCCAGAGCCGCATTGAGCTCTTCCTCTAACTCTTACTAGCTATTCAGGCCTATTGCACGAGATCAACTCCGAAGAATCGACCGTCTCTCTCGAGAACGTCAGGTCCTTCGGCACCGAGGGACGCAAGGAGAACCCGGATGAGGAGATAGCACCTTCTGACCAGGTTTACGAGTACATCGTCTTCCGAGGCAGTGATGTGAAGGACCTGCGCATCGAGCAGGCTGCTCCCCCGAAGGAGAATCAGCCTCCTAAGGTCCCGGACGACCCTGCTATTGTCGGGGTAAGTCACTATTCGCTCTCACAATTTTGCTATGCCATGTCCAATGTCTATGACGAAACATTTCGGATGTAAACCAGTATTTAACTGAATTGCGCAAACAACACCATGTTGATATTTCCGTTGCCTTCCTTCTGATCCACTATGGACTTCACGTTTATCAATAACTTCAAACCCTATTGTTGTGAAGCTTCAATGCTAATAAGCACCAATTTCTAGGCTCGTACCCGACCTCCCCCTCCTGCTGGCCCTATGCCGTCCGGCCCAGGTAACCAAGCACCTGGAGCTCCAGGCTACGGCCAAAGCCCCTACCAGCCCGCCCCGTTCTACCCACCTCCTGGCCAATGGGGACGTGGCGGATCTGTTCCTCCAGGCTTTCATGGTATGCCGTATATCCCCCATCCCGACTGGTTTCCTCCCGGCCAAGGTTTTCCTCGAGGTCCTCAAGGTGGTCCTGGAGGTCCTGGAGGTCCTGGAGGTCCTGGGGGTTCTGGTGGTCCTAGTGGTCCTGGTGGTCCTGGTCCGTGGAACAGCTTCGGATACCCACCAGGCCCTGGTCCTCAAGGATACCCGGGTGCGCCCAGCCAGGGCATGAGAGGAACGCCGCAGCAAGACATGAAACCGGCTCCTATCGGTGCTGGAGTCGATAAACAAAGACTGGTTGGTATCCCCGCGGTTGAGTTGCCTACGGAGCCTAAGTCTCTTGGACAGCAGCCTATTCAGCCTGTCCCGACTAATGCCGCACCCACCCCTCCCGTCGAGTCGAAACCCACCGCAGCAGAAGTCAAAGCCACTGCCGACTCGCTCTCAACAAATGCAGCCCAAATCAAGGCTGGTGAGAAGAAGGCCGTTCCAACAGGCCCTAAGAACAACCGAGTCACTCCTGCTGTGCCTATGCCATCCGCAATCGCTCAGAGAGCCGGACCACAAGTCACTGCCGCAACTGCTTCGATCAGACCTGCGGGAGGGCAGGCCAACGGACCGGCAAGCGCAGCTTCTATACGTGACGCCACTCAAGCTGCGAAAGCCGCTGTTGCTGTCGCAATGGCCAAGCTCGACAACCCTCGTGCTGCGGATAGTAAGCCATTGAACGGTAATGGAATGGACAATCTGGCCAAGAAGGTCCAGGAGATGCGAATGAGCGCTACTCGTGGAGGTGGTAGAGGACGCGGCAGCCGAGGAGGTCGTCCCGGCGGTCCAAGCAAGGTCGATGTACCTGCTACTGATTTCGACTTCGCGGCCGGAAATGCCAAGTTCAACAAGCAAAATCTAGTGAAAGAGGCCATCGCTAGCTCACCCCTTACCGAAGCTTCTAGTGGCCTTGCTTCCGAACCTACCCCGGCTGATGAAGCTGCTGTACCTGTTGCTTACAGCAAGACTAAGTCATTCTTTGACAACATTTCTAGTGAGGCTAAGGAACGAGCCGAGAATGGTGGCCAGAAACCTGGTGGACGCGAATGGCGTGGCGAGGAACAGCGCAAGAACATGGAGACCTTTGGTCAAGGTAGCGTTGATGGTGGCTACCGCGGCGGCTACCGTGGCCGAGGTCGTGGACGTGGCAATTCTCGCGGCCGCGGATTCGGTCCTCGTGGAAGAGGCAACGGATTCCGCCAGCAGGCAGCTCAATGATTTGCCTCATTGGCACACATCGGGAAGGATCCGCACCGTTGCCAGAATACCCTTCCGATCACGACTTTTCATGGATGACGAAACCTGACATCATTTCACGGTGTATTAATAAGTCAGTTGCATGATCCCGGTTTTTTTTTTCGCGCTTAGGGACTTTCAGTGGATAAGCAAGCAGTTTTGCAATGCTTCAGAGCTCGACAGGTATGATTTCAGTTGAGGCTCGAGCTTAGGCGTAAGGTCGGTTTGATAAGGGAAGGGTGTTATTCTGGCATTAGCATCATGAGCACGATCATGCGCAACTTTGAGACGAAAAGGAGAAGGCCTTGGTTCCGGCTCGAACGGAAAGGGGCAAGATGTAAGAGACGTGAATACCCATGGCTCTTTTGTGTACCGCGCTTGAGAAAAAGCAAAGACGATCCTCATGGCACGCGGCTAGGAAAAGCTTGGTAAAGGAGGACTTGATGTTCACAGATGACTAGGCTCTTCACGTCTGTACATAGGCTAGAACCCATCGGCTAATCGAACAACATCAAGTCTATCTATCTCTTGCCTCCATTGTGACTTGAAATAAAGCTAAGTTTGACCGTAGAGAGAATGTTCTAAAGTGTACAGACGTACTGTTTCTAACCCCCTTCACCATAATGACCTTATACTTTGGGGTAAACGTCCCTAAGTTAATCAATCAGTATACATGTATGAATCGAGTCTAATCATACTGGTGTATCATCATTAAAAAGGGGGAATAAAGAGGTTGGAGAAACTCACGTCCGCCGCACCAGCGGCATCTGCTCCCGCACCCGCTCCCACTCGCCGAGGTCGATGTCGACGACGCCCAGCTGGCCTACGGCCCCGTCCTCGGCGTCCTGCCCGCCCTCCCGCACCCCCTTCAGCGACAGCACGACCCGCCCCCACGGGTCGACTACCATGCTCCGCCCGTAGCTGACGCGCGGGGATAGCGCCGGGTTGTGCCGCCCTACCTGCGCCGCCGCGACTACCCACGACTGCGTCTCGACCGCGCGCGCTCGCAGGAGCACTTCCCAATGCGCTAGGCCTGTTGGGACGGTGAAGGCGCTGGGGTAGAGCAGGATTTGGGCTGGGGAGAAGGGTTTCTTTGCTGATGAAGGGGAAGAAGGGGAAATGGAGGGAGTAGGGGAGGAAGTGGTTAGGTGCAGCGCTGCTTCCGGGAATCGCAGGTCGAAGCAGATCAGACTCCCTAGACGCCCGACGGGCGAGTCGAAGGGCGGCGTGAAGGATGCCCCGGCTTGTGTTGTTGCGGATTCGCGAAGCGAGGCCTTTGGGTAGTCGAATAGATGTAGTTTGTCGTAGGATTCGGTGGCGTGCAGTGTGCCGTCGGCGCGGATGTACAGGGTGCGGTTGTATAGCTTGATCTTGGTCTCTGCCTCCTCTCCTTTTTGTACTGAAGCGATGGAGTCCGCGTCCTCGGACTGCGGGATCGAGGACACGACTGGGTTGCTGGTCGTGCCGGACGCCGCTTTGACGGCCACCGGCACGTGGATCCCGACGTGTACCGCTAGCTGGTGCTTTGCGGCTGCGGAACGAAGACCTGCTACGAAGGGTGATGTGGCGACGGGTTTGGCAAGGGATATGGACTCTTGGCCGGATGTTCCGATGTAGTCTGATGCTTCGGGTAGGAAGAGGACCTAGGGGGTTGGTGGGTTAGTTCGGTATGTAGAGACGCATGGAGGCTGGTTAGGATAGACGGGTAGAGGGCTGAGTATGGGCATATCTTATATATGTGTGTATATATAGATATAGTCCAGCCCAGGCGAAACAAATCTCCTTTCCTGTCGTTCATGTATTCTCAGTTTCGATTCTCCTAGCCCGTTATCTCTCAAGTCTCTCCCAATTCGTCATAAGGGATTTCTAATGTACATCCAGATGATCAAAGATGATGCTCCATAATCCGGATTACCAAAGAGTAGAACAGCGAAGAGATATACTCATTGTCCCTAACGTACCTTAGCACCAGCAGCTGCAGCTTGGCCCACGAGCTTGACACACTGCTCGAGGTTGTGCGCCATTGAGTTCGACGAGCATATCTGACCTATCGCCTATATTTCATTTCACAGCTGAATCAGCTACTGTGTAAGAAGTTTCCATTTCGCTCTCTCCTATATTTCCCGTTTCCTCAACATAATATGGATTCAAGGTGTTCTTCGTCTTACCGCTTTGGCCATCGTTACGAAGAACTATGATTAAGCGTCGTGGAGTAGAAAGGCGCACGTGGCTTCGGGATATATCTGTAGATGACGATAATATAAATAACCCGATGATTTAAAACAAGGATCATAAAGTGTGTTTTACAACTGTGTGTCGCGTGGACGTGGCCAAGCAAAGGGAGCCCGGAGAATAAATGGATCAAGCCATTCGGGAGTTTCTTGACGCCATTATCAAAGCGGTCGGAGACATCTTCGAACTATCTCCACTTTCGCCCGACGTCGCGCGAAGGGATCCGAAACCGAATCTACACCGGTACGTCACAAGCATCACTTAGCAAATAGATAGTTGTACATTTCACTGGAAAACTGCGATTGATTATTCGTATTTTACTAGCCATTCTTGCGGTGTTCTAGCTCTACGTAGAAACGCAACCGTTGCTCACTTCCTGGTCCTAGCTGATAGCCACGCAGCCGACACGAATTATCAACACGCCTGAATCTGGCCCTGTAGGCTCATCCATCTGAAGACAAAAACCCGAGGACGTCTCTCGTACCTCTCTGGCCGTCCTCCTTTCTGCATAAAGGCACTCGAAGGTGAAAAAATTCAGGATGCAAATACCAACCGACCCTCCGTAATGCCCTGCCATGCCAACGCCTGGCTGAACGTAGAAAAAATGTATAGTTGAATACAACGCGAGGAGTCATCGAGGGGTACTTCCTCCTCCGAATGCAATAAACCGCGTGTCATGGCTATATCGTTAGACCAATGAATTCTATATCAAGCAGAATTTCGAAGGCGCATGCCATTGTGCATCGCCAATTCTCTTAATAGCCTGCTCAAGCTTACGATGTATTGTCCACCGAAGCCTTGCCGGACTTGTCGGATTTGTCTAGAAAGTCGTATGCTTGCTGCAGGGTTTTCTGGCTGAAACCGCGCTCTTCAAGGACGACTATCCAATCGCGTAGTTGGATATTCCTCCCCTTGTCGGAATCCTCGCGGAACTGTCCCAGGTGCGTAACGCCGGATTTCGTAAGAGGACCGCGAGAGGTTCTATGACTAGCGGCCGCCGTGGAACCCGGCATGTGTGGTGCACCGGCAGCTTGAGGCCGTGGTGTACTAGCGCCACTACCGGGACCGCCCGAGTTCGTCATCCACGAGTATTTCTTCTTCTTCCCGCCCGCAAAGAGACCCAACGTCGCGTTAACCGTGGTACTGCTAGCCTCTGCTAGTTTGGCTGCCTTCTTGCTCTCCTTTTTCGTAGGAGCTTTGACTTCCGGTTGTTCTGGTGCTATAGATCCAGGAGTGCCCGGCGCCATTGATCCAGCTCGTGACGTGCCATCGGCAACCTCCTTGTCCTTCTCAGCGGCTTTCTCCGCTCTCTTTTGTCGCTTTCTAAGCCGTCCCTCTTCCGCGTCTCGCGCATCCTTTCCGAGGCTTGTCATAGCATCTACCAGCTGGTTGGCCGGGAAGGTGTCCGAAACTGGAGTAGGTAGTCCGTTACTAAGCTCGTCCGCCGAACCTAGAGATTCTTGTTAGTTATATGAACATACCCCAAAGATTCCGGGGTGAAAAGTCCATACGTTTGAGCGGGTTTGTGTGGGGGCTAACCGCGCTCTCCGCGCCCGTTCGTGGGTTTCCACCCTGGGTCCCGTTTGCTGTGGCCGGCAGTGGGGCGGCCGCGTCTACCCATTCCTGAGGTACCAAACCATGAGAGCTCATCTGTCGCATAGTTGCAATCCTATTTGCATCACCTATCAGTTCGCGCAAGTGCTGCTTCGTACTTATCGAAAGCAGCGCGATCTGGTCGACCAGGAGGGCGTCGGGTGGGATGAACGAGCCTAGAGTCTGAACGACGCCACCATCGGGTCCTTTCTGATAAAGGACTTGGATTTCGGGCTTGGGGAACTCTGAAGGATCTTGCATTCTTCCCATGTACCGACTCCCGTCCGATTTCAAATCCAAGTTCAAGGTTAGGCCGAACTTTTGCGAGGCGTCATGGAGGCGTTTATGTAGTACACCAGGTTCGAGAAGATTGCTAGATATTTCCAGACTTCTAGTCCGGGCAAGCTTCATAGCAGCCTCATTCCACGCTCGATCCGCATTCTCAACCGCAAGTTCCTCTTGTGTGCGCGCGTTGGTAGGCTGTGCGGGCTGGTTAGCTGGTCCAGCTCCGTACAAAGTCTCTCGTGGGCCAGGCGGATAATTGGGATATCCGCGGGAATCGAGATTGTTTAGTAGCTCTCTCTCCTCGTCTAGGTCGATACCAGTGCCTACAAGCATATCGTCCACCTCGTACGCAGCATCGGCCTTGTACGACGCAGACTTGGAGGTCTGTCTCGTCGCATCGTTAGAGAAGGATCCCGCCGGGTTGATGGCTGGAGGGCCCATGTTGGTGATGACTGGTGCCGACGTCGCTGAAGAAGCTGCAGGAATTGGCGCCAGCTTCGCGGCGGAGTAAGGCGCATGCGAAGTATTAGGCATCTGGGGTTGAGGCGACGGTAACGCAGGCGTCGATACGGCGGATGGCATAACGGGTGGCATCGTGAGAGTCATGCCGACGGACGCGGGTCGACCATTCGGTTGTTGATAGGGTGTGGAATAGTTGCTCGAAGGAGGCTGATTACTCATGTGATTCAGAGCGGGAGACGGTAGAGTAGTTGGAGTGGACGCCGGCGTGGTGGCTCTAGGGCTTCCAGCGTAGTTTGGATACGGCGAGGCCGGATTTGAAGAAGCGCCAGGAGACAGCTTAGTTCGCTTGTTCGGTGGGAGTTGGTAGGCAGTAGTGGGAGAGTGCTGAGGGGAGAACTGCCTCTGAGGTATCGGCGGCTGAGAATGGGACATTGCGACAAGAGACTATGTCGGCGCAGGTTCCCTAGGAGAAGGAAGTTGGTTGTTGAAG
This sequence comes from Hypoxylon crocopeplum, assembly GCA_022578875.1. Classification (NCBI taxonomy): domain Eukaryota; kingdom Fungi; phylum Ascomycota; class Sordariomycetes; order Xylariales; family Hypoxylaceae; genus Hypoxylon; species Hypoxylon crocopeplum. The sequence continues at coordinate 1,775,185 of MU399555.1, forward strand.
AGGTGTTCACGGTCTCTGGACCTGGGCAGGCACAGAGCCTGTCACACTTGCCCTGTACAAACCCATCCGACGATGCCAAGTATCGATTACGATGAAAGTACAGGACTTTGGAGGGTTTCGGAGTCGCGACGGTTCCGTGTTCGTGGATGGTGGATTGGTAATATCGGGTGCTCGAGGTTGAATGAGGAGGCGATCTTAGAGTTGAGCAGCAATAGAAAAGCTCCCCGTTCCCCCATTGGAAAGATTTCGTGTTGCACGCACGGACCCACTTGCTCCCTTTAACGTTGAACCCGTTAGGTACCTAAATACAGGTAACCGTACCTAAGGAGGTACCCAGGTACATAGGTACCTACCTAGCCTAACCTAAAAAGCAAGAGCGTTTGTCTTCGGATCAATTAGATCCCGGCTGATGAGCCTCAAAACGGTCCACCCAGAGACGCGGCGCGCTAAATTCAATTTAGGTATGTACCTACCCACATAGCGAATGCCGCTGCATGTAGCTTTATACAACACAACCACAACCACTTCTAACTTTCAATCCTCCATCTCCCTTTTCCGTCTCGAACTTATCTACGCGCTCCCCTAAAGTATAATTCAACGCGCAATAGCTCACGACATTACGCGAATTATTTGAACAATGCTTGCCACCTGAGATGTCTTCCACTGTGTAGTCAACCGCGACAAAATCCACTACACCAATCCACCATATTCCTTCACTCTGCCATCGTCTAGTCCCAGTGGGTGCCTTCGGTTAATGGTCATCGTCCAGCACAACTTCGACAACCCTCCTTGATCGAATTCCCGCGCAATCTAACCACTATGGCATCCAAGCGCAAGGCTTCGGCTATGACTTCGGTCGTTGATGAAGAACCAGTAGATCCGTCTGACGAATTGATGTTTCTTTGCTTGGGAGGTGGAAATGAAGTCGGTAGATCATGCCATATTATACAGTACAAGGGTAAAACTGTCATGGTATGTTGGCGCTGCCTTATTGTCCCCCAGTGTTCAGCCAGACTGACAATGCTCCCTGTGTAGCTTGATGCCGGTCAACACCCCGCCTACGATGGCCTTTCCGCTCTTCCCTTCTTTGACGACTTCGATTTAAGTACCGTCGACGTCCTACTAATCAGCCAGTAAGTTCCAACTTCCCATCCTCGTCATATAATATAGCTTTTAATAGTCGAGGGCTTCGTACCGGTTGGGGTGGAGGGTCACGTTCTCCCGCGTCCGTTGGCAGAAGCCATTACTCTTGTGTCTCACTGAGATGTTACCCCTGTGTGCTCGTGGGTGTTTGCAACTCTACTCTCATGTATTCAGCTATCAACAAATAAAAGACATTACTCCATCACCCAACCGGTCGCGCCCATTGATTGTCATGATGCGCATTACGATGAACCGAACCTCTCAGCCTTCCCGATCTCGGCCCTCATCTTCTATACATACTATAGAAAACATGCTAACATCGGTTAAGTTTCCACGTGGACCACGCTGCGTCTCTTCCTTACGTCCTAGCGAAGACCAACTTCAGGGGCAGGGTCTTTATGACACACCCGACTAAGGCTATCTACAAATGGCTTATCCAGGACAGCGTCCGAGTCGGCAATGCTTCGTCGAATCCTACTTCGCAGCCTGTATATACAGAGCAGGACCATCTAAACACCTTCCCTCAAATCGAGGCGATCGACTATCATACAACTCATACCATCTCTTCCATCCGGATTACCCCTTATCCTGCCGGCCATGTGTTAGGCGCTGCGATGTTTTTGATAGAGATCGCAGGACTGAACATTTTCTTCACTGGGGACTACTCTCGAGAGCAAGATCGCCACCTCGTCTCTGCCGAAGTACCTCGGGGCATCAAGATCGATGTCCTCATTACCGAGTCTACTTATGGAGTGTCCACCCACGTTCCCCGACTAGAGAGGGAGCAGGCATTGATGAAGTCGATCACGGGGATCCTCAACCGAGGTGGTCGCGTACTGATGCCCGTGTTTGCCCTAGGTAGAGCTCAAGAGTTGTTTCTGATTCTAGACGAGTACTGGGGAAAACACCCAGAGTACCAGAAAATACCAATATACTATGCTAGTAACCTAGCGCGAAAGTGTATGGTCGTATATCAGACGTACGTCGGAGCCATGAACGATAACATCAAGCGCTTATTCCGAGAGCGAATGGCCGAGGCTGAAGCTGCGAGGGACGGTGCAGGGAAGGGCGGACCGTGGGATCTCAAGTACATTAGATCCCTGAAAAACCTCGACAGATTTGACGACGTCGGCGGCTGCGTGATGCTCGCTAGCCCTGGTATGTTGCAAAGCGGCGTCAGCAGAGAGTTACTAGAGCGGTGGGCACCTAACGAGAAGAACGGAGTTATTATTACCGGTTACAGTGTCGAAGGCACTATGGCCAAGCACATCGTCCAGGAGCCAGACCAGATCCAAGCGGTCATGTCAAGGAATATCAACGCCGCGAGAAGGGCACCTGGTGCGGATGGCGAGAAGGTGATGATTCCCCGGAGGTGTAGCGTTGCCGAGTATTCATTTGCCGCACACGTGGATGGCCAAGAGAACAAGGAGTTCATCGAGGAAGTTGGGGCTCCTGTTGTGGTAAGTTGTTCCCTGGTGCTACGTAGAGCCTTGGTTCGCTAACTCAGACAGATCTTGGTGCATGGCGAACAACACAACATGATGCGATTGAAGTCCAAACTCCTCTCCTTAAATGCGGGAAAGACAGACAAGGTTAAGGTGTTCAGCCCCAGGAATTGCGAAGAACTACGAATTCCGTTTAAGACAGATAAGGTAGCCAAGGTCGTGGGCAAGTTAGCATCGATACCTCCTCCAAAACAGCTCCCGGCGCCTGACGACCGAAGCACCGAGCTAGTCGCAGGTGTCATAGTCCAGAATGACTTCAAGATGTCGCTGATGGATCCCGAGGACCTGCGGGAATATGCAGGCCTTACAACATCTACGATCGCATGTCGGCAACGGTTTGCGTTGAGCGCAGCAGGCATCGACCTTATAAAATGGGCTCTAGAGGGTACGTTTGGTAGTATTGAAGAACTGCCAGAAACAAAGAACCGCAAGAAGGGTTACGATAGCGACGAGACAGACGGGGACGGCAAAATGGCCGACGCTGACGAAGAAGTCGCACAGCTTGTTGCGGCATACCTAGTCATGGGCTGCGTCACGGTGCGGTATCGTAGCAATCGCGAGGTAGAACTCGAGTGGGAAGGAAACATGCTCAACGATGGCATTGCTGACGCTGTAATGGCGGTCCTATTATCGGTCGAGAGCACTCCTGCCGCCGTTAAGCGTAAGCCAACCCCCTCTTGTCAGCCTAACCAAAGTTCCTATTTTCTCACTAACATGTCTATCAGGATCGGCTAGCAAACATTCCCATTCCCACGGGCTGCCAGCCCGCAACTCGCACGCTAATCTGAAGCCAGCGGAGCGGCTGGAACGCCTGTTCCTCTTCCTAGAGGCGCAATTCGGCGCCGACGCCCTAACGCCCGTCGCTACACCTAAACTCCCCCCTTTAACTAAGGACAAGAAGCCTAAATCAGAGGATGATGACGATGCCGCCTCAGACGCTTCTATGGAGCTATCCGACGACGGCGAGGAGGAAGAACGGCTTCTAGAGCTACGGCAGAAGGCGGAGCTCGAGCGGCTACACATGATCGGAATCCCGGTCCCGGGCGTGAGCGTTAAGGTGGATAAGATGGTCGCTACGGTCTGGTTGGAGGACCTGGACGTGGAGTGCAGCCATAAGGCGTTCGGGGACAGGATTAAGGCTGTCGTCGAGCGGGCTGTCGAGGTCACAGCGCCTCTATGGGGCTGATTTCTTCCCCGGGAATAGAAGGATTCGGATAATAGCCGAAGTCACCCTTTGTACGATCTAAGAAGTTGGGCTGTATTTCCTACGGACTGGCGCGGAAAGGGAGGGGACTCATCTCGGTCACATCAGGTCTAAAAAGGGGTCATGGGAGAAGCGCGCGCGAAATTCTTGAGACCTTGTGCCCGAGACCACAGGGCTTATGTCTTAATCACGGCAATCCCCAGTCAGACTATAAAGGGCATGATTTGATAGCCCCGTATTACGGGTACCTAGATAAGTACATAGTCTACATCCATATGATGTTGGGGCTCAAAATACCCCCGACCATCCCGAGACTTGGATCCGTATATCACGGACTTAGCGAATGGAGCAAATGCCGAGGAATTCCTTGTGCCTTGTGATTTGCATGTCTTTGACACCGCCAACGAAAACGTCTAACCGAATACAACCATAGCCATTAAGTCTGGTTCTAACAGAAATTTGTGCTTTTTTATATGATATAATGCCTACCCAGATGCCTAAGGAATCCAGGCCTTCTTATCTGGTTGATATGCAGTTGTTCTAATCCTAAACAGAAAAAGTCATGCATACAAATCTCGCGCTTTGTTACCTCGAATTAGCCATAGGCTCATTACGAAGTAACAGGTACCCTTATGGAATTAAGGGGTCCTCGCCCCTTGCAGATGATAAAAGTCCGCCCCGTGGCTGTGCTGTGCTGCGGCTCAGCGGCCAATAAGTCAAACGCCAACCTTCACCAGGGTACCTACCTAGGTAGATAGGTACTTAAGTATTTCATCCAATCAGGATGAACCCTGTTAGCGAGCGACATAGCCCCCATTTGGAATCAGCCTTCTCATCGAGTTTCTTTGGTTGCTAGTATATGGCAAATATTGTCATCGAACTCCTGAATCAAAGAACATTTCTCTCTGACCATTGTTTTGCATCGCCACCTAAGGCAGAGAGTTAGGCTCGATCCTCATCGCCAGCCATGATAGTCATACTTCAAAGAGCATCTGATATCTTAGATACAGACGATGGAACAGGTAGTATATAAAAGTAACACCTCTCTGACAATATGTAAGTCTTAGGAAGGTTCAGAAGACACAAGAAATCCCAACGCCACAAAGCAGTGACTACCAAACGGTCGGGACATTCCACGTGTTTCATAGTTCCAAGTACCTCCACGCAGTCACGTTAGAGTTTGCCAATAACTCTACTAAGATTTGATTTGAAAGCCAATCCCGTTTGCATAAGTCGCCATGCCATTCCTTGGTTCAACAACAACTTCCACTCCATTAGGATTCGAAACGCCACATCTCTCTTCCTTCAAAACTCCCAGCTGCACAAACGAGTGTCGATACTCTGAATGCAGACATCAACATAGCTTCACAATGGGGAATAATAATCCGTTTGATGACGCCAATCTAGCTAGTCAGGCCTCTCAACTTCATCTAAGTCCTGATACCCCGTCTCGGACGTCTTCTACACAAAGCCGCTCACCCTCTGGCTTCTCCCTGCGAAGAACACTGAGTGGTCGTAGTCAGCACCGTCACGATGAGTCTGGGGAGCGCCAAAGCCGATCTTCAAGATTGAGCAACTTCTTTTCAGGATCACGTTCTCAACGACCGCAAAGTCCTCCTCCGCCCTATTCCCAAGTAGCAGGTGATTCCACCACAGCTTCAGGTGGTTCTGTCGCGGCTTCAAGTGAGTTCACCGTCCGTAACTAAGTCGCCCCTCGTTGACCGAATATTTCTAGGTGGGACGGTCCTCGACGACCAATATGCATTCCTCAAGGAGTTCAACACCATATTCCTGATTGACGACTCCCTGTCCATGAAGGCCGAGCGCCGGTGGGAGGAGACGCAGAAGGCCATCTCGGCCATTCTGCCTATCTGCATGGAGCATGATGAAGACGGTATCGACGTCTACTTCCTGAACCACCGGACCTCTGAGAAAGGAGACGACTCCCGGGGAGCTGTAGGGACGGGTTATCGTAATGTCAAGGATGTCCAGGTCGTCAAGAACATGTTCAAGTTTGTCAAGCCGAGCCTGGCCACCCCCACCGGCATGCGCCTCGACCACATCCTGCGCGCTTACCTCAAGAACTACGAGGCTCTGGTCCGCCGCACCGGCGACGTCTACTGTGTGCCTCCCATCAACATCATCGTCATCACGGATGGCCAGCCCACCGATGAGCCCGGTGAGATCATCGCTCAGGCCGCCCGCCGCCTCGACGAGATCCACGCCCCGCCCCACCAGATCGGCATCCAATTCTTCCAAGTCGGCCGCGACCCTAACGCCACCCTGGCCTTACAGGAACTTGACGACGAGCTATGCCGCAAGGAGAACATCCGTGATATGGTCGACACTGCGACCTTCAATGGAGCGAACAAGGCCGAACAACCCACGCTGACTGCCGACGGCATCCTCAAGGTAGTGCTCGGTGCCGTGAAGAGGAAGCTAGACCGTAAAGTACTCGTCCGCATCGACGGACCATCACGTTGAATGCCCGGTCCCCTTTTTTTTTTTTTTTCAATGGACTAAATGGACTAGACATTTCCTTCTATCTATTTCTCGATACCCATTTTGAACCGGCTCGGGGGTCTTAGGGGTGGAGGATGTACCATTAGCTATTCTCTCGTTGTATTACTAGATCTCCTCACCCTTTTCATAGCGGTGACTTGCAAGGGTGCTCACGCAAGTCGAGGAACAAGAGATTATGCACAGATACCTTAGACAATAATTATTAGGCTTAGCCCCTTAATTGACCATTTGTCTCTATACTCCTGACCTCTTGCTTGGCACCTTATATATGTAAATAAACCTGGATAATTCACATCTTCAATGCCTTCCCAGTCCTATAATCTACTAATGAGAGAGATCAGTTTACCACGGAGTTTACAATCAGTCCCCTAGTATAGGAAACCTATTAACTACTATTATTAGCACGTACGAGCACACAATTCATTTATTACGAGCAGGGGAAAGACAAGTCACGAAAGCATAAAGGTCAGAAAAGTCGTGTCAATAGCTTCATTCGTTCTGGCCATATAGACCGCGAAACTATCAACAACACCCTATGATTGAAGAGGAACCGGAAATGAAGAGTAGGGTAACAGGCGAAAAGGGGCGTCCTTGCCAACCAGACCAAAGACTACCACCAATCCTTGCCAACGTCGATCCCTAACTGCCCAACCGCCTCAAACTAACTTCCACCACTCGCAACCGCAAAAATGGCGGGCATGCTGCTTATAGCAACATCTCATTAAAAATAAGCAAAGGACAAGAATCGAAATCGGTGATGCTGGCCTATGGTGGGGTCCAGACTAAGCAGAGGAGCAAAAAGAGGCAGTAAAAGAAGACTCCTGCCCAGTATTTTCCACAAGGTTCAAAAAGGAGATGCTCGCCCGGTCGAGTAAGTAAGGGAAAGTGTCCCATTCTCTTTCGTCGTATCTTTCTGTTTTTCGTATCCTCGGGCCCTTTGTGACGATCCTGGCGATCGTTCCTAGACGAAAACTTTGTCGATGAAAAAAACAAAAAACCAAAGGAAAGAAACTGTTTAGCGAATGCCCGTGGCCCAGTATACCGAATACAAAACGGCATTGGCTCCAACAAAGGCTGGCCTCTTTTCGTATGACTAGACGGACTCCTTATACATGGGAGGTTCGCCTCTAGAGAGGAGGGGATGGAGGGAGATCGGGGGGGGGAGCGTGTCGGTAGGAGGCACTCTAGCTCGACGGCAAGCTGTCGAGTCTCGGGGGTCCCGTGCCAAGAGGACATAAGGTGGGCGATGAATCTACTTCATCACCAGGACCTGTGCCTTGCGCACACCGGTGCAGAGAAGGTTGCGCTCGTCGCGTTCATCGCGAACGGACAGAGAGGGCGAGATGACAAACGAGACTCGAGCACGGATGGACTCGAGATCCTCGGGGGAGTCAGCGATCTGGTCCCCGTTGAGAGAGTCCATGGTGCCGCGGGAGAACAGGTTACCGGTCTCGGGGAACGTGTAGTGAAGGGTGGTTCCGGAAACCCACACCTTCGAGCTGATGTCCATGGTCACGCCGACCATGACGCGGAGCGGCACAAGGGCCGCCTCGTCGCTCACCGAGACGGATCGCAGAGGGTGCAGGATCAGCGACAGCATGTGAGCATGACGCTCGATGGTCTCGGCCTTCCACGCCTCCATGCTAGGCTTGCCAAGTGCATGTTCGATAATCCTCGCATGCTCGTCAATAACACGCTGCCGGTCACGGACATTCGAGCGTTGAGCTGGGTGCGTGAACTCCTGGATCTTCTTCTGCAGAGCCGTGAGGTGATTGTCCAGGTCACGTTCGAAGCCGAGGAAGACGGTAGGCGCGATGATCTTCTTAAAAAGATAGTCGAGGGCCATGCGGACAATGATGTAAGGACGGTACTGCTCGAACTTAAGGAGGTACGACAGGTGCTTTTCTGCTTGACGCGGATTGCCATACGTCAGCTGGAGAAGATACGCCCACGTGGCGGGCTCCTTGACTGCGAGCATGTGGTCCAGGACCTTATGCTCCTCGCCTGGCTTCATGTGGTACTTTACCACATAACCTTTGGCGACCTCGATTAGGTGCTCGACGGAGTTGTAAACATCTTCGAGGTTCCAGCGAAGGTTCTTGCGAGTAATCGGCTCGGCCACTACCACCTGCTTCTGAGGAGCGGGAGTCGCCGGGTGGCGCTCAGAGCGACGCTCGGATTGTGGGATCACCGCCGGCCAGTTCGAAGGGCCGCCAGCGGTAGATGGAACTCGGCTTCCTGCACCAACTGCCATCGACTCCGTTGCGAGACGGGACTGGCTGGCTGAGGCTTGCATACCCGGATTCCAGGCAGGGGCCTCGGGGTTCGGCTTAAACGAAGCAGCGCGAGCCGCCTCTTCCTCCTTCTCCTTCTTCTTCCTTTCTGCAGCCTCTTCCTCCTCCTTCTCCTTCTTCTTCCTTTCCGCAGTGGCCTTGTTGCTGTGCCTGGACATCAGCATGTCAATTAGCTCTGCCTTGATCGCGGGGTCCAGGCTCTTCTTGTGGCCCGGAGTCTTCTTGTCCTTCTGGGCAGACGGTCCCTTGTTCTCCTGGGCAGACGGTCCCTTGTCCTTCTGGGTAGACGGTCCCTTGTTCCTCTGAGGAGATTCTGAGTCGGGCTTCCACTGAGACTTCGGGGGTGATGGGGAGTCAAAGTCCGCTCGTCGAATCGACTCGTCTGACGGTTCTTCGCCAGTCTTCGCTGCAAGTTCGGCATTTCGCTTTCGCAGAGCTTTGATCTCGCCTTCTAGCTCCTATGAGGAAATCGAGATTAGTTATCCAAGCAATTATCTATGCGTCCCTATCGTTGAGGCTTACCTGGAAACTCTTGTAGTGCTTGTCGTCCATCTCGGCCCATTCTTTCGCCATCTTCTTGTGATGGGCCTGGAAGCGCTTCGAGCTATCCGTAGTCGCTGCGTGCTCCCGCTCCAGCTTCTCCATACGAGCGTTGCGCTGTTCCAGATCGGCCTTGGCAGACCTCTCTTGGCTACGTACGCGAGAGAGCTCTTCTTGTAGCTTGTTAAGCTCGTCACGCAGGACCCTCTCGCCATGGACAGCATGCATAAATTTATCATTCTTAGCACGGGTCTCGCGGGCTGCCATGTCTCGCTCCATACGAAGGTTGGTAATGCATGAAGAAGCCAGCTGGCTGACCTCCTGGAGTATTTGATGGTGCCGGGCAGCAATGTCAGCGGCAAGCCCGGGAGACGACTGAACGATTCGCACACAGGCAAGGAGCCTGTTTTGGATAATGCGGCTGATCTCGAGAGACTCCTGTCACTTGTAGTTAGCGTCTGCATATCAAGCGGTTAGAAGCAGTACTAAGGACATGGAAGACTTACATCCGCTCCGTTGCGGGCTCTCGCACCAGCCGGCTGCCATCCCGAAGAGCCCGTCCGGGTATTGGACGGTGTGCTGGAGTAAGAACTCTGGTTCCTGGTCGAAGGACCGGGACCTGGGTTCGGATGCTGGGGAAACGCAACACCGCCACTATACTGGTAGGTGGTCGGGTAGATGGAACGGGGATAGGTTGGCTGGGTAGTGCTCGAACCAACAAGAGCAGGGAAGTTGTTAGAGGCGCTGAGGAGTCGTGCCTCCTCCTCAGCGTCAGACTCCTTCTGCTCTGCCAGAGATTCCTTACCCTTACCCTTACCCTCGGGGGCTTCGGTGGCCTCCTTGTTAGCCTGGCTAGGAGTGTGCAAAGCCGCACCGACGCGACTAGCTTTGATAGTCTCCGAACTGGAGTGAGAATAATTAGTCATTCTGATAGTGTATGTAAACACCAATGAGAAAATGGTAATTGTTGAATAATAAATTAGGAGAATTGGAAGCATTAGGTCTCCGATGTCCGTCGTATAATATATTGTTTGCCGATTGTCCAGGTACAGGTCCCGGTACACAGATGTTGGAAGGTTGAATGGGAGAGAAAGATGGGAGATGGGAGGTGAGGTGGGAGAAAATGGGAGATGGGAGGTGAGAGATGATGTGGGAGAAGAGGGAGTTGTTGTAGGGAGAAAAAAGAGTTGAGATGTTTGGAGGTAAAGTAGATAGTGGGAAAAGGATGAAAAGACTCCAGAAGGAGAGGGAAAGTAGAAAGGTATCAGAGGTCTCCCGAAAACCATTGGAGCCGGATGGTCGTCGTGGTACCGACGTAACTGCCCATTTTGTTGGCCAGAAGAGGTGGACCGTTAGTAGCAAACGTCCGGAAAAGGCAACAACTCCCTAGGAGGTAGGTACTCGGTCGCTGTTGGTGATCCTAAAGGTACATGATAGTACAGTGCTGTGCGGATAAGATAACCAAGCTGTACTGTGACCCGGCGAGTAGTTATTCCTAATTCATGTCGCGTACCTGCCACGACAAGTCTCCAGCAACTGCCACGACAACCAAGACAACCAAAGCCATCTCAAAGTCACGTGTGGCTGTAGACGTTGTCGTGGAGGCTGCTCTTAGTGGCTAGGGCCATGTTGAACGCCACGGATCCAAAAGGGGGTAAGCCAGTCCAGAAATTCCCAGGCTCTCATAATCCGAATAAAAAGGTTCCTTTCGAGATGTCGTTGAAAGGTAGCATGTGAACAGTCCAGTGTTGGACACACCTGAGGCATAGTCGAGACCAAGAAGACTTAGGAGACACAGGACGCTGCCCCAAGTCACAACAGGGAGTATAATGCCTTGTTGTTGACTCGGGCATAGAAACAAAAGACAGGAATGAATAAACTCAAGCAGGAATATCACTTACGTCTCAATATCGTCAAACGTGATACGATTCAGAGGTGCCTTCGAGAAGTCGGCCTGGGCTTGAGGATCGCCAAACCCAAAGTAGCTCCGTGAGAATTCAGCAATTGGGAACTCGCCATAAGGCGCTGCCGAATGCTGGTGGTATCGGCCCGTGGTGGCAGGGGGTACACCATAAGGTACAAGAGCTCCATCGTATTGAGTCTCGCCGTATGACATGCCATCTTCATGCATGATGCCGGTGGGGCCACCGAACTTGGCTCGAGTGCCGCGAGACATGGCTTCTGCCTTTCTAAAAGAAATGTAAGCTTAAACAGTTCTGTCCAAAGAATCTGCGGGTTAAGAGCAAATCATTTCAGATAAACTTGTAATGAATATAGATGAAAGTCAGGATACTCAACACATCTCTCATGGCCATGCTGCCACACAAAGAAGTATGCGTTATCCTGAGTACTGAAGGGATGAGGATTGCTTACCTGAGCTTGGTCGTAGTGAATGTTGTATGCTCTTTGTACTCTATATCAAGATTGTTGTTAGCTGTGCTGTTAGGAGAAAACGTGATTAATAGGAAAAGGGGTACAGTGCCTGACGTGTCTCTACTTTTAGGGGAGTAGTATCAACACTAAGGCAATAGTGTTCCTGTTGAGATACTATCTTCAAAGCACCTGCCTGGTAACATGATACCTTGACAGTACCCGCCTTGATAACATGGTATCTTCAAAGCACTCGCCTTGGCAACATGATATCGTGAAAGTACCCGCCTCAACAAGGTGGTATCTTGAAAGCACCCGCCTCAACAAGACTTTTTGCTCTCAACGACGATGATAGACAAAGCACTTACCTGGAAAGACGAGAGTTGTGAACTGCAACGTAAGCGTTGGTAGACGTATTCACTAGAGCAGAGAGGTAAGCAGATGTCAAGGATATATGATAAGGGATGTAGATGAAGGGGAATAAGTAGCCGCTTACCTGGTAGAATGGGGACAGTTGATGGTGTGCTGGATCGTTGATTAGCTCCGCTAGGGAGGATGGATATGTGTGAAGGGAGATGGGAAATGATGATGAACAAGAGGGGGAGGAGTTGACAGTAGCAAATGTGATGGATCTGTAGGCAGGCAGACGGGAGTAGATAGATCCGCCACTACTTGAAGGAGATAACTTACCAGAGATCAGCTGAAGGGCTGAGTATGTGCATGCGAAGGAAATGGAATCCTTCCTAGAGCAGTAAGATGAATGAGCAATGAATGATGGGCTGTAGATGGAAGATCTTGAAGAAGAGCTGTGCTGGCCAGAAGATGGTTGTGGTGAGAGGTGAAGAGTGAAGAAGTAAAGAGGAAGTGTGGGATTACAAAAAATCTTGGGAGCAGAGAGGGGCCAGGTATTTATAGTAGAAAAAGGCTGGGCTGATTAGAATGAAGACACGAGCAACGTCCCGGGGACGAGGATCAACTCAGGGTACATGATCGTAAGGCTAGGCTGATTAGAATACAAACACGAGTAACATCTAGGGGACGAGGATTAACTCAGGGTACATGATCGTAAAGCCGGGCTGATTAGGATACAAACACGAGCAACGTCCAGGGGACGAGGATCAGCTCAGGGTACACGATCGTGAGGCTGGGCTGATTAGGATACAAATGCGACCAACGTCCAGGGGACGAGGATCAGCTTAGAGTACATGGTCGCATAGACGTCAATGCCAACGTCAACAGCCAAACGAGGAGACTACCTAGGCACCTAGGCATCTTCTCGACCGCATTTATGGCGATTGCGACCGGCTGCCACACCATACATAGACAGCTCTCGCCTTATGGTAGGCCAGCCTCCTGCGGCTGCTTTTCGATGGTAGCCGGGACGAGTCGGACAGTGAGGGTGTCTATCCCGAAGAGGACGTCGCTTAATGCTGGGACGGAAACGGCCCGGGCTTCGGGGACAGTCCGGGTTACGTCGACCTCCGGTGCGGGTATGCCGGCACCACGGGAGCACGGAGGTGGGTCTAGGCCCGGTGGGTGGAGACAGCAAGAACAACCCCCTGTTAGGATGTGGGGTTCTAGGCAGCACCAGGTCTCCAAGCTCAGGGCTGAGAGCTTGTCGCTTAATCAAAAGAGGCTGGAAACCAGCTATCTAGGGGGCCGTTGCAATAGGATATTAAGATATCTAGCCTCCGGTAACCTGCGTGAGGTGTTAGCACCACGGTCGTGCTGGCGTTAGACTACTTAAGATGTAAGAACATACGAGAGGGTGATCCTCTAGAGGGCTTTCCCCACGATCGTACATAGAAGGATTAGAGAGATGTGGACGTGAGAAGTGAATAAAGGCACGGCCAGACTGGTTGTATTGGAGGTGTCAGCTAAAGAGAAGATAGAGACAACGATAGCGAGAACATGGACTCAGACAGCTGGACTGCATTTGGGCGGCAGGGGACATAGGGATGTACACGGTATGGGCCGTTCCGGGGTGGGATCTTGTAGAGACGGCTTCATTGATCGATTGGCGAGCTACTGTCTCCTGCTGCTGCTCATTGTACTGTAGCAATCATCAAAGAGATAGCGTGAAAAGCGCGAAACCAGTTGCTGGCACACATCAAATCAAGGTATATGATCTTTTATTGCGTGGCGTATGAGAAGATATAATGGCTGGAGCCTTAATGAGCTATTGATTCCTGCGAAATGCCAGTCGGCGAGATAGGGGTTGAGAGTTGTTCGACTCACAATTTTTCCTCTAGCTCGTAGTATTTGTTGACGTTCTAAGTGGTCAAGCTCGAACCTCAACTCGATTAAGGGTATCTTTCGAGGCCAAACTGGCTCTACTGGGAAACCCCTCGAAAAGCCTCCAGCCTGGTAAAGCTCTACACGGGAGGCAATATCTTTGGCTTGCCTTTGGAATCGTGTCCAAGGTTCAAAGTCGCGTGGACAGTCTGTACGGCAGTAAGATCCGTCTTGGTGCTTCAGACATCACACGTAATGGGCTTTGATCATTATTGAAGTGAGGTTACTATCAAGATATTAGTATATGATTTGCTACACACGGGGAGCTACTTGGCCTGGAAGTGGACGACGTACGGACATTGAAAGTTAATGTAATTGGACCGAAATACCTGTGCTGCCGCTATGATTTGAATTGATAGGTTGACTGATTGGTGTCGTCACTATATTCTTCGGAACTGAACCACCGGGACTCAGGGGATCAACGAGCGAAGCCACCGATGAGTATATCTGCGAGTGAAGAGAAAATAGGCAGAACAAATTAATGGTTGGGAACAGGACGAGAATACCCTCATATCCGTCTCTACGAAGTTCGACGAAAAAGAAGGAGGGGAAAGAATAAGAAAGTCGGCAGCAATAGACCGTGGCTTGACAAGGACAGAAATTGCTACGTGGTACCTACCTTAGGCACATACTTACCTAGAGGTATAAGGTATCCTAACGTCAAAGCAGGCGCCAACCAGTCGTACATATGTAGGCTGAAACCTAGTCGATCCATGTAGACACTGGGCACACGCAGTTGAGGAATTGATAAATACGAGTTGGGCTGGTGTCCTGCCTTACCAGTCTGGCTTTCTATATACCCCAATGTGGGATTCCATACTGCTCTGACACTAGTCAAACGTCAGAAGGGTGTTGACTCGGGAAAGGGTATACTAATATAAGGGGTATATCAAGTAACCCGAGACTCTTGTAGCAGTGGGTCGTAAAGGATTATGTATAAGCCAGCCTAAATGTGTTAATATTTGTAAGATGATGTTATGTCGAGACTTTAGAAGAAACGGAGGGTTTGGAGCGCTGGGGCGAGGACCTAGGAAAATCGATGCCCCTTAGAGGCTAACGAGAACTATTAGCTTCGGAGTCCTGATTCTGCTAATGCGATGATCTAGCTATTCTGACTACATAAAGTAGCTCTAGAAAAGCCATCGTGAGGAAACCCGAACTAGTAGTTTGGCGAGTATACCGTGTAATATTTGTTTGAATGGAAGGTAAGAGTCTCGACCACCAGAAGCCTTAATTGAGTACTATCTAGTACAAGGGAAGAACCCGTATGATTCAGAACGCGGATACCTGATGTATTGCAGTTCTATGGCTAACACTGGAGAATCTCTGAGAAGTCTCGCTTCTGGAGCTTCAGTATAAGCTGTTGTGATAGCGAGATCGAACGGCTGCGACGCGCGGGCGAAGATCTGTCGTATAAATGCCGTGGCATTTTAAACTGGCATCGGAATATATTGCTCTAGCAAAGCTTTTAGCCGAGATTTATATTCATCAAATAGCTGGATACATGCGAAGCGATATGAACTTGCAAGCCAGTACTATTGCCGTAGGGGACATATGCGCCGAATTATCAATGAATGAACTAGTGAGATGGTAGTAACGAATGATTCTCCGTTAGTGTTTCTCTCCTATACTGCCATATAGTACTCACGCTTAGTGTGTCCGAGCGATATTTAATCACCTTTGGACTCGGGTTGCGGACATACGATTTGACGTATACGTTAGGTGGAAATTAGATTTAAGGACCATGCAGGATAATAATCTGTTAATATGCGAGCTAATTATCGGCGAGAATACACGGTCTATCAGGGCGAGGGGGTGAGGCACATACAGTTAGTGGAGTCTATTACCAGACCTCGACGACAGTTGGCCTATATTTGGCTTAGAAAGTTATCGAATGAGCATCTTCCTATACTCGTGTGGTAGCGATTTCGACCCTTCATTCGATACCCTGAGCGTTCCATTACTAGGCAAGGCGAAGGGGTTGGTCCAGCATTTCATATGGTGCTGGCTAGTCTTGGAAAACTATACACGGGCGGAGCTGCATAGAATGTGAATAGGTGATTCAAACAGGAAGATTCATGACCCAAGCTACCTACATAGTAGTACGCAACGATTCAATGTGTGGGACGTATCGTTACCTATGAAGCACATGCAACTTATTAGTTCTGGCGTCTTTAATGATTAAACCGAGGGACAACCTATTCGGAGGACTGGGATGCAATAAGCAAAGCCGGAAATGCCACACGAAATCTACAGGTGGAGTCAGAGTTGACACAATCACCGTCTTCCAGGAGTTGCCATACCAAGATCACCGAGACAGGACAGAGCCATCAAGTCTAAAATCAGATGCTTTAGTACTACCAACGTCTAATTACCTAACTTGGTCCTATAGTCAGCAGGCCAACAAACGTTCTCCGATTCAACAGTCATGATCGGAAATGAAGTTTGGCTTGATACATATATCAGCAGAACGATGCTGACATTCGAGGACGCATTTCCTCCGAAACGGGTATGCTATTGCAGAATCAGCGTGAAGAAAGCATGTTGTTAACGACATGACTGGGGGAAGCGGCGGATATCTCCGTGAAGCCGTCGTCAAGTGTCGTTTTACCAAATTGATAAGCGAAAGAGGGAAAGTGCGGAGTCGAGCGGGTGTCCCTATGCAGGAAGGATAGGATTTGAGGCGGTACCTGGCCCGGAGTTAGAACAATCTCGAGCAACAAGTCGTAGTTGAGGCTTACAGCGAGAGTTCCTAGAACAGGAGAGGCCGGGCCAACAATTAGCATCTCAAATAGCCTTAGTACGAGAGAACAAACTGCTGTAGACGGCGTCCACAACAGGCGCAGCGCTGATCATGCGTCCACCGAAATAACGACCGTTCAAGCCTTTGATGGCGTTCTCGCCTCCCTGGACCTTGTCGAATTTCAGATATATATCGCCCTGAGAATTCGGTTCGAGCGCGATATGGACCACGTGGCCATATTTCTCTTCGGCTTCCTGTCGAACGTCATCCTCCAGTTCCTTAATCCAACTTTCACCTTCTTCTCTATAGTAACAAGTTAGTATCCAGTCAAAATTCGCAAAGGGGGTGGGTACGTACTCAGATGGGTCAAACATGTTGTGTAGAACAACGCAACGGCTAGCCATGTTCACATTGACAGGCAGCGGCTTGGTCTCTGTTTTAGGTTTGAGGATCTGTCTCTCATCACGACCTCCGTTGGAAGTATCGTCGGTTCGGGCGAGCTTTCTCATCAGCGCATCGCGGCTATAGTTGTTAAAATTTACACCTGCAACATCGGTGTCATCTAAAGCGCTAGCGCCAGTCGCTTTGTCGTTGTCACGACCTCCCGCCCGGTCGAATCCGGAGGCTTGAGGACCTCGTCCACCAGCACCGGAGAAGGCGGATCCCTGATATGGTTGGTTTTGGCCCTGGAACCTCTGTAGGATATTGGCAGTTGACTCAGGGGTAAACTTATCGTTGCCAAGACCAACGCGAATTGGACGACCAGCAAGGTCAAATCCATTCATCTTCTCGAGTGCTTCACGAGCCTGGTCAGCTTCACGGAACCTAGGCATATCTCAGTCAGTAATCTTGCTAGTTTGAATGATCGTTGATGATGACGTACTGTACAAACCCGTAGCCACGGCTGCGGCCGGTATCGTCTTTCTGGAGTTGGACAAACTCGAGCTCGCCGAAAGGCTCAAATACGTTTTGCAAATCTTGCTCGGTAATGCTAAAGTGTATGTTGCCTACATAGAGGCGATGGAAGGGAATCGAGTTTGCGTGAGAGCCAGAGCCCTCGGTGCTGCGGACTTGGCGATTCTTCTCAGCTTCGGTAAGCTGGACAATAACCGGGATACCTAGGAGTTTTTGACCTGTGAGCTGAAGAGCAGCAGTGACGGATTCTTCGTTTTTGAATTCAACGTAACCGACACTAGTCATAATTGTCAGTAACGAGAAGGCTAGGTAAGTAACTAGGGTTAGTAGAGCGCTCACCCTTTGGACCTTCCACTAATACGATCCTTGACGATTTGAGCCTCGGTGACAGGGCCGACCTTCTCAAAAAATTCCTTGAGCTCTTTGGTGCGAAGGCGAGCAGCTAGCTGCTGGACGAATACGGTACGGCGATCGCGCTCGTCTTCCGTCAGCTGAGGGGTCGCATCACGCTTTGGAGTACGTCCTCCTCGCTGTCTTTCTTCATCTCTGCCTCGATAGTAGGTGCGATCATCACGGCCGCGATCGCGATGTTCGTCCCTTGGACGGTAGCGACGAGGAGAGCGCGAGCGAGAGCGGTCTCGGCCGCGGCCGCCACTGCGATAGTAATCCCCATCACCTCCTCTGTGACGACGTGAGTGTCGGCGATCATCATCACGGCTCCGGCTTCTTCGCCTACTCTTGTGGCTACCTGTATCACTCCGGGGAGTTGCTTCTCTCTCATCAGCCCGATCACGTCGCCCACGCTCGCTGCTGCGATCGCGTCTTCGGCCGGGACTACGGTCTCGGTCTCTACGTTCACTTCGATCGGACTTCACGCGGTCATCGGTGTCCTTGGGTCGAGTCTCCTTGACGTCATTCTTGCTGCTGGCAGTCGCATCAAGTAAAGCCTCGACATCGAGGGTGGCCATCTTGAAATCTTGGGGTCAATCAGAACAAAGACCAGCAATACGGAATGCGGCGGTTTTTGGAAATGGATGAGGTCGCCCGAGGATTATTCCTGGCTGGCGAATAGTGTTGAATAGATGATAGTGGTATAGATAATGAGGTTACTCACGACTCGATAGTGCGATTGGACGGGGACAATGGTTGATGTCAAAGTTAAGAAGTGGAAATTGGGAGGGGTGGCAGGAGACGACGCAGGCAGAAAATGCTTGCTCGGGGGTTTCTCGGCAAAACCTTGCTTATGTAATAATACATATTCACGCGTTGGTGCCCCCTTCCTCGAGTCGATTGTTGGAAGTCGTCAGTGACTTTAATGGATGTACCTAGGAGACACGTTTTACATGTTGTCATCAGGAAGTGACTGCCTTCCAAGTTCATATGTATACCATGTAGGTACACATGGAAGGCACCCAACTTCTCTCAAAGTACCTAGGTACCCCTATTGTGATGCCCTGTAGCGACCAGTAGCGATCGGATCTTTATATTTGATGTTTCTTATAGGTAACTAAGAGGCGCGTTTTCATTTTATTAGATCGTCGTTACTAAATAAAGCAGAAGCAAGATGCCAAAGGTAGCATGAACGCGCATGATTAATTATATTACGGATCGAGTTCGAATTAAGCTGAGTATTTCCATAATTACCTGTCGTATGATTGAACGCCATACCCGCCGACCCTACTCTTAGAGTCTCAGTCCTTAGCCTAGTATTTACGTAATGTTTAATTAGGAATATGTATGGCCCCGCCTAGGAACGTGAAATAAGGCTCTGACCAAAGTTGCGACAATGGCCTACTTCGTCTTGACCACGGTTACCAATTCGGTGCCGAACACTCGATCCCAGAAGCGGCTAGTTACACCAAAGCCCAGTTCATAGTCAAGAAAATGGTGGGCGAGGTGGTACTTCTTCAGCTCCTTGTACCAGAGAGGGAGGTTCTGGTGGTGAAGGAAGTAATGCGTCAAATCGTAGCAGATATATCCAAAGATACCCCCGCAGAAGATGGCAGTACCCAGGTGCCAGTTCCAGTAGAACAGTGAATGTGCTAATTTCCAGAAGGGCGTTGCAAGCACCACGAAGAGGGTTGGCGGCATCACTAGACGGTATTTGTCCATGGGTAGGTAGTGGTGGACGCCGTGGAGCGCGAAGTGTAGTGTGAGCCCTACTCTGTTGTCTGGTAGATAGCTAAATAATCATGTCAATAAGGGGCTTGCAACCGATACACGATAGGACGTACTCGTCAAGGTGGAAAAGGCATCGATGGAGAATGTACTCCACAAGAGTCCATATGAACACCCCAAGCATCCAACTGGCAGCCAGCCGTAGCTTGGATTCGAACCCTTCCGAGGCCAAATAGGTACCGTACGCAACCGCAGGCAGCCAAAGAATAGGGATCAACCACCAAGGGGTCTTGGTAAGCGGCTCAAGGAAGTTCCCGAACAAAGGTGCAGAGGCACCTCCCTTGTAGTGTCTCGGTCGATGAACTTGGTCTAGATAGAACTTCTTGCTAAAGCCGCCGTACCATACTTGCAGGAAGAGCGGCTTGTTCAAGTCGAGGAACTTGTGCTGCTTATAATCCGTGTTGTAGTCTGTCTCCTTGCTCAGATCCTCCTCGCAAGACATACCGGTTCGGGGATGGACGTTGGGGTTGACCCTATCGTTGATCTGGGAGTCCGCGATCTTTTTCTGCACTTCTCCGTTGGGCGCGAGCTTCTCGGATACTAAGAATGCGACGTGCGACTCTTCTAAGATCTCGTACGCAGAGTCGGAATGCGCATGGGAGTCCTCGTCCTTGAGAATATTGGTGACATCCTTCCCGGCATATTCGAGAACCAGGTCAGCGCCACCTGGGTGAGACTCGACGAAATCGGTCACATCGTAGACGTGAGTACCGATGGTGACATAGCAAGACTTTTCCGAGTTATGCGACTCGACCTCAGCTTGAGTGAGGGTCGGCAGAGTTCGCCCAGGCATTGTCGCGGGAAGTTTGTTGGTCAAGTCTGGGAGGGGTACGCTAAATACGAGACGACAGGGAAACGTGGTAACTTATAAGATAGAACAACCTGTCATTAAAAGAAAGAAAATGGCAAAGAAGGGACGAAGGTGAGACTGAGGTTAAAGGTACATGTATTTGGAGGGAAATTGAATTAAACAATTCAGGAACCGGCGATATACCTAACAACGCATGGACAATTCTGAAATTTTTAGGGGGTCCAATCGGGTTGTTAGCTTCCAAGGTTCAGAAACTGCAGAGGAAATGAGCCTCGTCTGTCAGCGTTGTCCCGCAGACGCGATCGGGGCGCTGGACAGCCTGACAGTGGCGTTATCAATTATCGCTATCGTATGACACCCTGCCTACCGGCTCCATGGGACCCGCGAATTCAATTTAATTTAAACTCGGATCCTGCATGTGTACGTATGTACATCATCGCATTGTACCTCATACGCCGTGAATTTTTAACATTCGTTGCCACATACAGCCAATGAACATTTCTAGGGACCTAGGCATACGTATTGTTCGAATACAGGTACACGTACTCATCACATATGATTAATTTACCCTCGCTTCTCTCCCAATACCGTAGGTACCTGAATAATGTCTGGGTATCATTGGAGGTCCTATATCAATTATACTGCCTAGGTACCTGTTCCGCGGACACCGAAAACTCCTTGCTATGCACCACGCAACCATGCTATTCCACCCTTGTTTGTATGCAATATAATGCACTATGCCTAAACCAAGTCATGAATGCCACTATCCCCAACTTCACGAGCTAGGCTATGTCCCTAAGACCGTTCCTATCTGATCCGACTCCGGGCCCGAGACTTGTGACTCCTTTTATACAAAAGTATGCCACATGTGATGAATTATCACAGTCGCAAACTGGGCGCTACCATACGTTCGGCAAGGGATGCCGGTTCCGATCCCTGACCAAAGGTTCCACGCGAGGATGAGAGAAGCTATCACTTGCGCCAACCCTAGATTCGCCCACGATAGGGCAAAAATCGACGGCGGCTTCCCTCCCCTGATCAGAGCATCAACTTGTAGATCAGCGGCAAGTCGAACCGAGATAATTGAACTGGCGATGGCCGAAGGTAGAGCAAAGGCAGGGCCGTACTGCTCCTCCATACCCAGAGCCACAACCCAGACACAGAGGGCGCCAGCAAGCACGAGCAGTTCCATAAATCGTACTACGCGACGACTTCGTACATCTACTGTACCGTTGCTAAATTTGAAGAGAGGGTTTGTGGCTGCACGCCTAGAGCCTCGAAATCCTTCTTCATCCGGGCTAGGGCTGATACTGAAGGAGCTCGCAAACATGTTGGAGAGACTGTCTCTAGGGTCGTTGTTATCTTGCGGGGCGAAGAATTTGGGATCAGCGAACTTGATACCCGATAAACTGTCTTGAGTCGACGATCCCATATCGACAGGGCCTCTGCCGGTGTTCTGAAAGAAGTTCTCCTTCTTCTCCTTCGGGCTTTCTCTAATAATGGGACGCATGGGAGGATTGCGTAGCCTCTGTGCAGGAGTAATAGGCGCTGGGGGGACCTTATACCAGATTGGCCCAGCTTTAGGTTCTATGGGCGTATCGCTGAAGCGTGGGTTGGTGTTCTTCACCCTATACGGATTGTACGAGCTGAAAGCTCGATGTTGTGAAGCGGATGGGGTCCAATCCATTTCTTCTTCGTACTGGATAATCTGAGGTTGAGGCCGAGGCTGAGGCTTTTCGACCGCGACTGGGTCCGATACATGTAGAGAACTAAAGGTAGATTTGAAGAGCCCGTTCTCATGGGCCTTGTCATACGATCCATCGAACCCCCCGGCCGCGGTATTTGTTGGGTAGGCATTCGAGCCCTGGAGAGAGCGATGCGTAGATTCGGCATGTGACCCTGGAAGCGATTGGGAGATCTCATCCAGTATACTTCCAAGGTCATTCTGGTCTCGATGCGATTCTGATCTTGGCTGAGGCATCCGGGAGCTATCCATCTTCGATTGTTGTTGAAAGAGAGGTGTTGTGTCTGTACGAATAGACCTTCCCGACGCGTAATAGATGAAGACCATCAGAAGGGCTATGGCCAATTGTGCACCTAGCTGTGCCGATATTTGTAATCCTTTGGTGGCGCTGTATTGCGCCATCGAGAGACCAGCATATCGTATCAATAGTATAAGCAGTTGATATGTGTACCAATGCTTAAACCCGAGATAATGCGCCGTGAAGCCTCGAATCGTTTGTTTAAAGCGCGGGTTCCACGGAAGTGAACAGATACCGAGATTAATTGCCCAGTGCATGAGTTGGTCAGTGTGAAGAGGTAATCGGCCATCGACGAAATGTTGCGCGCCACTTAGGATCGCGGCAATCCATGAGTCCGTTCCGGTTGGGGTGTACTGTCTCATGTAAAGAGACCAAAATATGGCGATGTGCCATGAGAACTGAAGCACGAAACCAAGATACCAGCTCCATCTCCCTGCGTAGTCGAAAACGTCTAGGATTCCTCGTTTCTTCACTCCCCGTCGCTGTGATCGCGTACGATCCATCATTCGGCGTAGATGATCGGTTTGCGCGGTGTAGCTAGCCTCGCGCAGCTTCTTTTCTACGTTGGGCTCGCACTTCGCGCACATCTGGGGGTATCTTCTCTCGAGGTCCTTTCGAAGGTTCCAATATTTCTTCTCGCGAGCAACATGTTCAAGACTGTTCTGGTCGTCAGGCCACTCGAATTGCGCAAGGGAACTCGTGAGCATATGTTGATTCCTCAAACAGGTGTCGCAGAAGACCGATTTTTCAGCGTCAATTCCATCCGGTGATATCGATCGTGATGGGGAGCGAGGTGCTGATGGTCGGGGAATAGCGAACTGGACCTGACTGCGCTCGACAGATGATGTCGTGGGAGGATCGACGATACCTCCGTGCTACAGGTTGATTAGCTCTGCATATAGAAGTCGCAGTGCCGCCTGAATAAGGCCGGGAGGGCATAACATGCTTACCTCGTCCAGCCAGTTCGTGGCATCGCAGTTAGAGCAGACAAATGACTTCTGGCCTTCAAATCGTAATTTAGATCTTCTTAAGCAACAGAAGCAGCTTAAATACTTCCTCGACCGTAAGGCCGCCATCTTCGTAGAGCTTCGCCCAACAGAAAATCGCAAGAGCAGACAGTTGCAAGAGGGTATTTCGGTAATTGAAGAAGACGAGTAATTTGCTCTGACCGTAGATACTTGAAGCTTCAAAATAATTTGGTAGATGGTAAACTTTCTAAGTTGTACTGGATAATTCTCGGTCGAATGCTAGGTGGACCTTGCTGAGCGCGTTGTACCTAAGGGTTTGACGCGATAAGGTGCCAATCTGTCAGGTGTTACCAGCTGACGGGAGTGGATCCCAAAATAAAATCGATAGCAACGGCTACCTACCAAGTGACTGCGCTAATGACGCGAGCGACTACTAAAATAGATTGATCTACCCTTGCGGCGATCCGTATCTAACGCTAGTGTGAGGTACAGTCTAACAGTTTCTAGGTACATATGTACCGTTCACATTTCTTACATCCATCCATTCCAGAGTGCCTAATAAGGAAAGGACACGACCAAGCAACAACTTCTAGACATTGCCAGCCGTCTTCGGACAGTAATACTCTATGCTAGAGTAGGATAGAAACATCCATAAAAAGGTTAGTTAAATATTCTTCTAATATCTTCCTTCCCTCGCAACTTCAAGGTAATTTGTCGCGTACCTAGTCCGGGCAAGTCTATGTAGTCCAGGGTCGGGCCGAGAATCCCTGGAATTCCACGTGCGCCGCCGTTCCTGTCCCGGACAGCGCATATCATTTCATCCTCTGAGCTGTCTGACAGAGTATCAGAGCGCCTCCTCTTGAGAGATAGGTTATCTTCTTTGTCGCACCTTGTTTCCATCATGGGACTTTCAGGTGGCTTTCCTTCATACCATGGGGTAGAGCTGCTCTACTAGCAAGCGATACTTTGCTATTAAGGCTGCTATAGTACACTACGAACAAGTGTTTTTGTATAGGTTGCAAGCATTGCAAGCTTGGCAGGCTTGGATGTCATGATAGACACTTGAGATGGCCTGCTGTTGCCAGTGTCCCGCCAGCGCATCCTGTTGCAGAACTACAGCTGCATTTGTGTGCATATCTCCCATATATATTCTTATCTGTCGTGCTGGGTCTCTTTTGTGTATATGCTAACAGGTAATGGTAGTTCCAGCAAAGCCATATCTTAGCCGTTCGTTAACTCAGTACCTACATGGGTGAGGCTAGCCAAGTTCACCGAGATTTATCTTCGCCTATTTCGTTCTTGGTGTTCGTGGCTACACAGGAGGTATCGAACCACAGCTGGCGTCTTTTCTACCTACCCAGATCAAGAGGCTGAGGCTGCGTACAATAAAATACGAACCTCGCGGCTCGTGGGGCTCGTGTGGAACATTGAAGCAACGGGTAACCACCTCGACGGGCATACCCACGCCCATCCAGCCGCGATCTAGAAAATCGCAATATGGCTTCTTCACAGCCGCAGCTGGGCCAGGAAAACCCCCACGATGGCCACGATGCTCCCCTCACTGAATCATCCCCTCCTGGTACTCGCCTTCCTAGGACTTATGTCGGTCTAACTCCTTCACGAACTCCAACTCCAACGGTTGAGGAGCACCCTTCGCCCACGGTCGACGATTTCATCGCCCAACCCAACACAACTGCCTCGTTGGACCGAGAGCATAAGATGTGTATCGCTGACACGAATACCTATCGCGACATATATGTTGTCGGAGACGGCGACATTCGCACTGGTTTCAGTTTCTTTGCCCGACAGTGCTGGAAGATACTCTCTCATGGAATGATTCCGGTTTTCATCGCCATCGGTGTTTTCGTCTGTTCTATTTCCTGGTACCTGCTTGTCGTCGGTCTTCTCACCCTTGTTCCGGTATGTATAACTCTTGAAGTAAGACTATGTAACATGCTAACATTGGGGAAGTATCGACACTATGTTCTTGTCTCCAACCGTGGTGATCCCTTGAAGGCCTCGCCTCACAGAGAGCTATCGGATGTCCCTCATTACGTTCTAATTGTGTGTGGATCAGGTGGTCACACGCGTGAGATGCTTAAGATGATCGAGCGCAGCATTCGACCCGAGAGCCTTTCTCACCGACGATGGGCCATTGGCTACGATGACAAGTTGAGCTACGAGAAGGTCATGGAATTCGAACGTATCCTCGCAAAACGCTTCGTCGATCTAAACATGAACCCCGGCACCTTCGATATCAAGTACTTCCACCGCGGTCGTGCTGTGCATCAGAGCTGGTTGACTACTCCGTTCACTGCGTTGCATGGTTTCGTCGACATCACCGAGATGCTGATCACTGCACCTCACCGAAGCATCCCAGGCTTTATTTACCCTGCCGTGATCGTTAGCGATGGCCCTGGCTCTGGGTTTCTTGCCCTTTTAGCTGCTCATCTCCTGAAGCTCTTCGGCATCATCCCCGAGGATTACATGAGGGCCATCTTCATCGAGAGCTGGGCACGTGTCAATTCGCTGAGCCTCTCTGGCAAGCTGATACAGCTCTTCAAGTTGGCCGACGTGTTCATTGTCCAGTACCGTGACCTTGCCCGTCGCTTTGGACAGACTTACACCGGTAATATGGTCGTAATGCCGACTGCCCCTCACATTCGTCTCCCCCGTCACATCTATAGTCCGAAAGCTATTCGCAAATATCTAAGGGTATGTGATTAGTCTACTTCGCCATTTTACCATCTGTTCACCATGACTAACTATCGCAGTCACTTGAACAGCTAGAAGGAGACTCTCCTAATAAGCGCCCCTTGGACTAGGGGTTTCTTCATTCTGACTTTGCATTGCGTTGCATTTTGTGTCATTTCGGTTCATTGAAAACTAGGGACAGGTTTCAAATAGATCCAGTCATGAGTCCACATTGATTGGGCTCGAGTTTTCATCGTCATGCGAATAGAGGAGTAGCTAGTCATGGATGGAGATGAATGTTCATACCAACTGGGGCCGTGATGCATACTGGCCCTCTCCGCCAATGCAGGCTTACGGATAATCACAATAGAATTCTGTAACAAGCATTACAAGTGTCTTCTGATAGTTAGTTTGCCGTGATTCATAATACCTCGTGCTCCGATGACGTCCCGCACATTCTATACAGTGTCCAATATGTTATGGTCTGCTACGTCCCATCCCTACGAGCCTATATACCAGTCATGTTATCGAAAGCATTGGAGACCGACTTCTATATTGTATGCAAGTCCTAACGTCGCTTCTTGGATACGTCTCTCAAGTTCTTTTCTCTGAAAGATTTCGACATCGTAAAACTCACTGGTATCCTTTGTTCTCGGATATTATACAGTCAAGACAGGTAGACAACCATATTCATGCCGGATCTTCCTATATTATATATCGCAACGCCATTTCTAATTCGTCTCGGCAGCGACAACAGCTTGGGGTGGCATTTCCCAAGGACTGTACTGGCTTAAGCAACGCTGGGCGGTCTCCAAGTCTGGTTAGGAAGAGTAATGGGCCTGGTCACGCAACCCTGAGCTTCAGGGACTATGCTGAGGCTGTCATTCTAATCTAATTCCTACATAGAGGCGGTCAGAAATTCTCCTCGAAATCAGCGTAATACTTACCGTTACAGACCATGGCAATGAAGACTGCTTGGGATATTATACCGAGGACCACGCATATGAAACTAAAGGAACTCATAATCAACCGACGCTTACATACATGGGAAATATGCGTAATATAGGGGACATATTGCACCGGTTCTAATTCTCGTTCGCGATGAAGTCCCGACTGGCTTTCCTCAAGTATGTAGACGCCCTTATTGCTCTACTAAGTTCATGAGGCTAAAGTATCAATAGTCATAGCAAGGTCATAATCGTCTATAGATGTCTTTGCTTTCTATCGCTACTACTTCGCCTCCACTCTATCTAAGATATCAAACTAGCTCTTTGATGTCGACGATGCTGGTCTAAATCTAAGCTTAGGTTCACTTCTATCATTCCACCCCTATTGCATGAGACCATCGTTATGGCCTTAGGGCAACCTAAAAGGGAGCCTGCGATGCAAGCGGGTATTTATCTCTACATAGTCCTTCTCATTTTCCGCGGTTATAATGCCATGTCTAACGAAGAAGTCGATCATCACGGCAGCTGAGTCTGGCTTGAACTCTCTGTTCAAGAGAGCCTTTTGTACATCCTCGACAGTCATGGAATAAAATTCCTCGACCTCGTCATCGTTTGGCTTTGGGATAACTTCGCTAGGAAGTTCGAGGTCGTGCACGTATATGATGTCTGGAATAACCAGACCTTTCTCGCCGGGGAAGTCGGAGCCGGTTATACATATATACGTTAGCACGCCAACGGAGTGCACGCGCTCACGCACTAGGTTTTCAGGTAACGAAGCCTCCTCGTCTGCTTCGTGTATAATTGTATCGAGCGGGGTGGATCCATCTTTGATCCCGCCCGCTACAGTTGAGTCCAGCATTCCGGGGCTCGTGTACAGATGAGCTGCACGGCGACCTATCCAGAACTTAATAGTTCCCTCGCTCGTCTTTGTGTACGCTGTGATGTACGCTCCTCGGCTAGTGATTCCAAACAGTGCCGAAGCAAAGCGCTCCATGTGAGTTGGATATTTGGCGCTCACGATAGAAAATGGTTCGCTGTGCTTCCCGTCTATAATATGAAACAGATCTTTGTCGATGCAGATGTTGATTAGCTCCGAGAAAGCAGCGTTGACTTCTCCGGGAGTGTTCTGCCCCTTTGAAGAATCTAGTACCGTGACTTTTCGAGGTTTATCATGAGTAACGTGGAAGTGAGAAGTCCATGGCATCTTCTGGACTGTCTCTGGGAGTAGATACCCATGTGGTTGATCGTCATTGGGTAGAAACAACTGATAATATGCCTCCGCGGGTACGATATCGTATGGAAAGCTGGAAGCCATTAGATATCAGATAGCTATAGTTAATTATTATTCAATACTCACTTGTCACATGATTGGAGCAGTGAGAGGTATGTCCTCTCGCTGAGTTGGCTACCCGCCATAGTCCGGGTCCTGTCTTTGTCTGGGTGGCTTATAGCTTAGCTTCAACCACAACGGTAGGGAACTAGCTCGAACAATGTTTAAAGGAACAAAATATGAGGAGATGTATGTAGTTATTAAGCTTCTTACATGTCGTGAATTAGAACCTAGGGACCTGGTACGTGATTATGGGATGGAATTACCTAAGCCATGGCCGCGCCGCATTGATGCATTTAGAAGCCAATTAAGCGAATATGCAGGTACCCGCACCCTCCCTGCTTCCCTTGTATCAGATCGTCCCATCTCCTCTCATCAAATTACTGACACCCAATGGGTTTCATCTCATACTTACTCATAATTCAACAATGTAAACAACTCTCAAGAGAAAAAGGACATCCTGCTGAGATGCCTTCGTCAAAGGCAATGCTGGCTACGGCGCTGGCAAAGGCAAACACTGCTGTTCAACTCGACAATACCCATTCTTACTCCTTCGCCCAAAAATACTATGAAGAAAGCTGCGTTCTGCTATTACAGCTCGTCAATAGAGCTTCAAATGAAAAAGACAAAGAGAAGTTGAAAGCCATCGTAAGTTCCCAGACGATAGACCACATAACTTCTCACCAACACTATTCGTATAGCGCCAGACATATCTACGACGAATAGAGGAGTTGGGTCGTGTTAAGTCAGAGGAGTCCTAATTTAAGATACCCATTGTCGAGGAGAATCATGCATGAGAGAGTCGAAGGATGGGGATGTTGACATCCTACTTTTCTTACCCCGAGAGATATGAGGCGGGCAAGAGGCGGGTTGGTGGTATACGTCTGAGATTTGTACAGTTGTGCTACATCGAATATATGACAGGTTGCTGGGCCTATTTCTGTACGGGAACCTCCTCTGCAACTGGTTCGACGATCTCGTCTAAGTCGATATTATCGACATCAACATCCTCAGCCTCGAAGTTGGTATACGCGGCGTCCTGCTCGGTTTGAACGGCATCGATCTGCTTGCCAGCCCACTTCTTCCATTTCTCGAATTGTTCGTCCTCGAGCTGCATACCGACTTGTGAGAAGGACTTGCCGAAGTATGCGCCCACCATCTGGGCCTCTTCCTTGGCTATCCTCCGCTCGACTTCCTCCTCCTGCCGCAGCGCGTAGAACTCTCGCCGTACTATGTCGTATGCTTGCTCCTTCGTTATGTCCGGGACGTTGTGCATCATCCATAGCTGGCGCTGAACGACACTGTGAGAGTGCGGTTAGTTATGACCGGA
Source organism: Hypoxylon crocopeplum (assembly GCA_022578875.1). Taxonomy (NCBI): domain Eukaryota; kingdom Fungi; phylum Ascomycota; class Sordariomycetes; order Xylariales; family Hypoxylaceae; genus Hypoxylon; species Hypoxylon crocopeplum. The sequence goes on from MU399555.1 coordinate 1,805,017, forward strand.
ACCGATTTGGCACACGCGACTGCTAGAATGCTTACGATTCACCGCATAACGGCATGCCGGGTTGTATTAAGCCCTTAGACCAGTCATATCTCCGCGAATCTTTCCCATCCATCTCAATTATCATCCTCGGTCTTGCTAACTCCCAAGGGTGATCCTTATAAAAGGTAGTCCGTAGTTCGTCTTCTTCGTATACTAATGGTTGCGGTTGAAATAATCTGCTTGGTCTCCGCGTCTTCGGGTTCTGCTTCTTGTGCTGAGGAGGGAAAGGCCTTGTGAGGATTTCGGCGGGAGGTATCGATTCGACTACCTTGTACCATATCGGCTGCTGGACTTTGACTGTAGGGAATATTCGGTGGTTCATCAAGGTTGTCATCGTCTGGTACACCTTACCGGGTCTGATCTGTCTTTGACCGCCCATGGTGCATCACTAAGGACCGAACGGCCCCTATATACACAGAAGATGGCGAAACTTGGGCGATTGGCGCTGTGTTGGGAATTCGTCAAGTTCAATGTTCTGGTAGCTGTCGCATTGAATTACTTGAGAAAATCAATTCGAAGTTCCAGCACGGTCTAAGACTTGGGCGGACCCTAACAGGCTGGGACAATTGATTTTCCAGCACCGTCGTAGTGGTGGTACGGGCTAATGTGTATTTATCTGTATTGAGTACTAATTTTTCATGTAAATTTGGAGAGACCTCCAAGTACAGTACGAGTAAATGTACTTGCACAACACATTAGACCCTGCAGGAACTAATGACCCCTGCGCGTCCCTATCGATTCGCATTTTCCTATGTAACTCGAATCTAAATTTGCCCGCCTGTCGTCACCTTGAAAAGTTGGAATAACCATAAACCTCGAAAATCCCCACGCATCCGCCACACAAATGTCATCAAACCCATAGAGAAGGTGTCGTGACCGGACCAATATGCGGGACAGCTCATGAGAATCCTTACTCGAATTGACGGGTCGATTTCCGGCGCGATACTCTCCTGTCGGCGCTCGCCAGGCTTGAGCTTAACACATCCGTTGCATGGCGCAAGAGTACGTGATGAATATCGGGAAGTCAACTGTAACAGCTTATCGGCTACCATTAGCCGCAGCTGTACGATACGTCCCAAGAAGAAGAAGAATCATAAGGATTCTTACACCTTCACCTTCGCGAGATATATCAGCTCGACAGTAGCGGTCCCGTGTGGTCGGCCCTCCACTTCCACCTACTTCAACCCGAATTTCCGTTATGGTCGCAAATGGAGCCATGCAACGGCGAACGCCGTTAGTATTGCTTTGCCAACCCAAGAAACTAGGACGAAAGACGAGCTCCTCGATATCGTTGACCTATATGACGATACCTCCGTGGAAGAGCACCTTACGTTCCTGAAGGATCCTTACCTACGGAAATACGCCCCTGCAGATGGCCCAAATCTTGTGGTCTCTGACAGGAGAGAAGACGTTGGCCTCCAGTCTGTTAACCATAGGCAGAGGCTGGATCCCGAAGAATCCGAGACGGTTCGAAAGTTACGGGAGGCCGTGCTTATCAAGCTTAAGCGCCCTGCAATGATGGACTTAGACACCATCTACGATCTGTATCAATCGCTTCCGGAACCCCGTGCATCGCACATCACGGCCTATTTGAGGCATCAACTGTTCGCAGCCCTGGGAATGACGGAACGCAAGAATTCTAGATCCATGTTACGATATTTTTCTGTGGTGACAGACGTTAAGAACAGCGGCTATTCTCTAACTAGGATCGAATGGAATACCGCTATATCATTCGCTAGCCGATATGTTGGGAGATCGACAGAGATAGAAGTCGAGGCGGCACTTCATCTTTGGCGTGAAATGGAGCAAGTCGCTGGCGTCCGGGGTTCTGAGGTGACGTTCAATATCCTCTTTGACGTTGCATCAAAAGCTGGTAAATTAAGCCTTGCTGAGATGATCTATCAGGAAATGATCACTCGCGGCTTTCCATTTAATCGTTATCACCATGTCAGTCTGATTCACTACTTCGGCCTTAAACAGGATACCGGTGGAGTGAGAGCTGCCTACAAGGAAATGGTAGAGTCGGGCGAAGTAATCGATTCTATTGTGCTCAACTGTGTCATCTCTGGATTTCTAGCAGCTGGGGAAGAAGAGTCTGCTGAGAGAGTTTATGGGAAAATGAAAATATCAGTCCAAGGGACCAAGCAGATGCCGGATCGCAACTACACGACGCAGAAGGTTATAACCAAGGTACTCATGATGTTTGCAAGGATTGGAAGGAGACATCCCGATATGCGTCCTAATTTCCAGCGAACGGCCTTGATCTCCCCAGACCTGCAGACCTATCGCCTCCTCCTCGACCATTATGGACTGAAGCTGGGAAATCTCGCCAAGGTTGTGCAGTTTCTCGATGAAATGAAATTGTTCAATATCCCGGTTCACGGCGCAATCTTCCTTGCACTTTTCAAGGCATTCGGGAAACACGGGGGAGCCGGGTCGGACTGGTCAGCAAAAAGACTGGTCAGTGTATGGAACGCATTCTTAAATGCCCTCGATGCCAAATCGGACGGGCTATACATCAGCACCTGGATGGCCATGGCCATTCTGAGAGCTTTCTCAAGATGTTCGTCCCGAGGTCAGGTCTTGGATATATATGAATCTCTGAGATCAAGATGGGACCTAGATCCGACAAATTCACAATTCATGATGGATTTTTTGACAAAGCTTGTGCAGAAAGAGGGCCCTCGTGTACCATCTAGGAAACATACATATAGGAAGGGGTATGGGACTTTAAGGATGTACATTAACGGGTAGAGGTGGTAACCACGGATGAACGATACCAACTCTGTATATATATCCCTATAAATATATCTGCGTATACATACTCGGTCAATACCGTGATACCGTTCAAACAACGACTACTAGACAAGCTGCTATCCAAGTGAATACATAATAGACTGACGAACGAGGTTGTATTTAGAAAAGGACGAATCACGTATAGCACTAAATATAACGAGTTGGATTTCACAGACATATCCAACTCTCTCAATAATAATCTTATTGGATACACCTAAGTTGGTCTTGAGGGATAAGGTACTTAGGTAGTTAGATGCTATCTTGATGCTAAGAACTTATGTAGCTCAACCCCAGGGCAACATTAGCTTAGCATCACGTTTGGATAATGACATATGGATGAAGACAAACGAAACTTTGTTCGGTGATGGCCTTAGTGTCTATTGTCATCTATATGTACAACTTGCATCGTGCTCCTTCGCCGCCCCGCTTAGTTGAGGAAGTTCTACCTCGACCTGCTTTCATTCTCTCATTATAGACCAGCCGCAAGATGTTTAAGCCTTGGGCTTCTTGGTTTGCCACACTAGATTGCATATGTTAGTGCCTGGTGCTATCCAAGGTCAATGGAAAGAAGGAAGTCGAGGAAATGACGCACCGCAAATGCCGAAGGGGAGGAAGAAACCGGTGGCCGCGTAGCCCCAGAATCGAACGACGAAGAACCTGGTCTTAGGGTTGAAGGGCAGGTTCGAGTAGGGACCCTCGGGGTAGTGGTATGGCGAGGAGAGACGAGCGCGGGTTGCGTGGAAGGCCCGGCGGCTGATCAGGGAGGTGATGCGCGGAGCGGCGCGGACAGCAGGTTGGGCGAGCATCTAAACGTGTCAATTAGCTCGCTAAAGCATCATATGCGAAGTCTCGGTTCAAAAATACCTTGATGATAATGATTGTGTCGAAGTTGAGCGGAGAGGGTTTAGTTTTCTGTGCTTTGTAGAGCTTCGACCAAAAAGTTGGATTAATCGAACGATGATAGGTGCAGGTGAGGTAATCCGCCCCGGTACCTTTGATCCGGCGTCGGGTGATCCCCGGTCTTTAGCAACAGACAGCAGGTACATGCGTATGTACCTAGGTACTTATGTACGTACATGTATGTAGATCGCCGTTGCCCTGCAAGTGCAACAACTCTCTTCACCGCCCGTCTCTGTCCCACCCGATCGGTTTTCTGCCGTGACCCGTTTCTTTCCACCTCCAAAAAAAAGTTCACGGTCACTTAGGTGCATATGTACTCACCAGCTCTTCATAAAAGTTGACGCTGATTAGGTGTTTTGTTCATTCAAGCTCGACGTCAATCAACCCTTCGCTGTTTCTATCAGAGAAGATAGTTGATATCGCGCCACTGAATTGAAAGACCTTTCTCTTACTCCATCATCAATTCTACCGCCGAGACAGGTTCCCAGTCGCCAACATGGACGCCCTCTTCGACGTTTTCGAAGACCAACCGGCCAATAAGGTCAGGTCGGAACCTCAATCCTCCCCTGTCCCAAAACAGCACAAACCCAAGAAGAAGAGCAAGAAGCGAAAGGCTGATGGTGGTATGAAGAATGGGTCTAACACAGCTGCATCTGCCTCATCTGTTCCCCAGGTTGACATGGCCGACATTGCGCCTACGTCGCCAGAGGAAGATGATGCAGGACAGGCCGTATCCGAGAGCCAGGGAGACAGCAAGCGACGACGAAAGAATGTCGCCGAGCCGGTAATGACAGACACGTTCGAGACCGCGGAATCCAGAGAAGTTGCTGCAGCAGCTGGATTTGCCCCTACGAAAGACGAGGCGTCGCTAGTTCTGTCGCACAATATCCAACACCAAGTCGCACTTCCTCCAGATCTCGATTACGAGTATGTCCCACTATCCGAACACAAACCACCCGAGAATCCTGCTCGAACTTGGCCTTTCACACTCGATCCCTTCCAGCGCCTCTCGATCTCCTCTATTGAACGAGATGAGAGTGTCTTAGTGTCTGCGCATACGAGTGCTGGAAAGACTGTCGTGGCCGAATATGCCATCGCACATTGTCTCAAGCAGAACCAGCGGGTCATCTACACTAGTCCGATCAAGGCACTGAGCAACCAGAAATACCGAGAGTTCAATGAGGCTTTCGGTGATGTTGGTCTCATGACGGGCGATGTCACCATCAACCCCACTGCTAGTTGTCTCGTCATGACAACCGAAATCTTGCGATCCATGCTGTATCGGGGATCTGAGATCATGCGGGAGGTAGCCTGGGTCGTCTTCGACGAGATTCATTACATGCGCGACAAGTCGCGTGGCGTAGTATGGGAAGAGACCATTATCCTACTGCCGGACAAGGTCCGATACGTCTTCTTATCCGCTACGATTCCTAACGCCTTCCAGTTCGCCGAATGGATCGCCAAAATCCACCGACAGGCCTGCCATGTTGTCTACACAGATTTCAGGCCAACTCCTCTGCAAAACTACTTCTTTCCCGCTGGTGGATCAGGTATATTCTTAGTCGTTGACGAGAAGGGTGTTTTCCGAGAGCACAATTTCAACAAGACTATGCAACTGATCGAGGACCGCAAGGCGGCCGAAGCCAACGATATCGACGCCAAGCAAAAGGGCAAAGGGAAACACAAGAAGAACTTTAAGGGCAACAATGCTGATGCCCAAGCTGACATTCAGAAGATCGTCAAGATGATCATGAACAAAAACTTCAATCCTGTAATCGTCTTCAACTTCAGCAAGAGGGATTGCGAGATGATGGCCTTAACAACGTCGAAGTTCGCATTCAACGATGATAGTGAGAAAGCCATGGTGCGAAAGGTATTCACAAGTGCTATTGAATCTCTATCGGAGGAAGATCGCGAATTGCCGCAAATCCAAAACATCCTGCCACTCTTGGAGAAGGGAATTGGCGTTCACCATTCCGGTCTTCTACCAATCTTGAAGGAAACAATCGAGATCCTGTTCCAGGAAGGTCTGATCAAAGTCCTCTTCGCGACTGAAACCTTCTCCATCGGGTTGAACATGCCGGCAAAGACAGTTGTGTTCACAAAGGTCACCAAGTGGGATGGCATCTCGTCCCGACCCTTGACCCCGTCCGAGTACATCCAGATGTCCGGACGTGCAGGTCGTAGAGGTCTCGACGAACGTGGTATCGTCATCATGATGGTTGACGACAAGATGGAACCGGAAACGGCGAAAAACATCGTTGTCGGTCAACAGGATCGTCTCAATTCCGCTTTCTACCTGGGCTACAACATGGTTCTGAACTTACTTAGAATCGACGCCATCAATCCCGAATTCATGTTGGAGAACTGCTTCTTCCAGTTCCAGAACACCGCCAGTGTTGCTGGCCTAGAGCACGAGTTGATGAAGCTACAGAAATCCCGAGACGAAATGGTGATCCCGGATGAGGCGACCATCAAGGATTACTACGGGTTGCGGCAGCAGATTTCTCAGTACACCAAAGACATGTTGGCCGTCATCCAACACCCGAGCCATTGTATCGAATATCTCCAACCAGGAAGACTCGTGCAAATCGCCAACCCAAAGACGGGTAAGGACTTCGGCTGGGGTGTTGTCGTAGAAGTCACCAGACGCAAAGAACCAAAGTTTGGTGAGAAGGAGTATCCGCCTCAGGAGTCGTGTTTCATCGACGTTTTCCTTCGCCTCGACCCAAATTGTGATCCATTCGGACCGGCAAATCCCTCGGCCGTGATGCCAGAGGGAGCTCGAGCTAGCGATCCTAATCACGACAGCATCTTTGAAGCCATCCCTTGCATGCTGAGTTGCATCAAAGCCTTGAGTCAAATAAGAGTGTTCATGCCTAAGGATGTGAAAACCCGGGAGGATATCGAGTCTGTTCGGAAGCAGGTTCTCAAGTCGCTAAAGGAGGTCGAACGCCGCTTCCCTGATGGACTCCCTATCTTAGATCCCATCGAAAACATGAACATCACAGATGACTCGTTCAAGAAACTTCTCCGCAAAATCGAAGTTCTAGAGTCACGATTACTGGCTAATCCGCTTCACGGTTCGCCCATGTTGCCACCGTTATGGGAACAGTACTCAGCAAAGATTGCTCGTAACGACGAGATCAGAGCTCTCAAGAAGAAGATCGCTAAGGCCCATTCTATTGCGCAGCTGGATGAACTCAAGTCGAGGAAACGGGTGCTTCGCCGCCTTGGCTTCATCAACGAAGCCGAGGTAGTTGAGATGAAAGCCCGCGTGGCTTGTGAGATATCTTCAACGGAGGGTCATGAACTACTATTGTCTGAGCTACTCTTCAACCGATTCTTCAACGAGCTCTCCCCAGAACTATGCGCCGCTATTCTTAGCGTGTTCATTTTTGAAGAGAAGGTCGAAGCGCAAGCCCTGACCGAAGAGCTTATGAAACCGTTCTCCCAGGTTCAGGCTCAGGCTCGAATCATCGCCAAAGTCAGTCAAGAAAGCAAACTCGAAGTAAACGAGGAGGAGTATGTCCAGAGTCTTAAATGGCAGCTCATGGAGACTGTCTATGCGTGGGCGAATGGAAAGTCGTTTGCTGATGTCTGGTAAGTGCAATTCATAACACTGTTTAGTCTAGTCTAACAAAAGTCTCTAGCAAAATGACGAATGCGTACGAGGGCTCCTTGATTCGTCTATTCCGCCGTCTCGAGGAGCTTCTTCGCCAAATGGCGCAGGCAGGAAAAGTCATGGGCAGTGAGGAGTTGACGAACAAGTTTGAGGAGAGTCTGGCCAAGATCCGCCGCGATATCGTGGCTGCTCAATCCCTCTACTTGTAATGCACTCCGTGGTAACCGGCATCTTTTCTACTGTTTTAGTCTTCGGCACGTATTTTATAATAGGTGAGTGAACGGATGGGGGGTTATGTGGCCTTTTCGACTCAGACAACCATCAAAAGCAGGAGTTAGGTCCAGGAATTTCTCGCGCGGAAGATTAAAACTACCATAATTGTTGGAGTTCATGGAGGGGGATACCACTGATTTCAAGATCGATGACAGAGACGGGACCTGGCGGGTTTGAGTTGCCTTTCCTCTTTAGGAGGCGTAACTATCTCTCGAGGTCTTAGGTTTCTGTAGTGTGCTTTAGATAGAGAAAGTGGGCGTCGTTATTGTTGGCGATGTCCAACCCGCTTGCTTGCCTTCCGCTCCCTTTGCAGACGTGAATGTGTGTACGTGCTCTTGGGTTATAATTCTGCTAGATAATGACTTGCCCCTGATATCCCGATGCAACGCCGCCCAATGCATATACATACACCTTCCTAACCCAAATTGCCATGTTCTTTCCCTTCTTCTGGTATTTTACTTCTCACCAGATATGCTCCTGATAATCCCTATCAAGACACTAAACATGACGCCAACGCCAACCATAAACCTCCACCGCCCACTCGCCATGCCATCTTCCCGGACGAGCCACCCCGCGCTACCCAGCGGCCACATGAACCCCGTGATGACCCCCCGGATCATGACGTCGACCAAAGCTACCAGGCCGACCTCGTCGCTGTCGGTCCCGTTACCCCCGCCGCCGCTGCCGCCGAGCGGCATGGTGGTGGCGGGTACCGACGCGCCGTTGTCGTCGATCCACGCGTCCTCCATACGCCGGAAGCTGTCGGGCGACGGCAGCGTGTCGGGCGTGTACCGCGACGAGTGGATGCTGCGGAACTGCAGGCGCAGCTGGTTGACCTCGGCCGCCGTGAACCCCGTCGCCAGCAGGCGGTCGAAGCCCCGCGGCGCCGCCGACGTGCTGCGGACCGGCGTTCCAGGCGCGAGCGGCGTGCCCCCCGGGCCATTGGAGGAGGGAGATGTAGATGTGGAGGTTTGGGGGGGAGGAGGTGCTAGGAGGGCGGCTGCGGCTTCGGTTTCGAGCTCGGGTGTCGTTAGGCTGTCCCCGATCGAGCAGTTCACGTAGATCCGCTGTGTTGGGTCTGGCCGGCCGGGGATCGATTTTCCTTTGCCTCTGCCTCCGCTGTCGCTTGCTCTGCTTTTTGAGTCATAGTTATTGTTGCCGTACCCGCTGCCGAAGGGTGAGGATGAGGATGATGGGGGAGGAGGTGGAGGGGCGCGCAGGACGGAGCTGAGCACGGCGGCGTCGGGTAGGATCTTGCCCCCGTGGATGAAGCGCAGGCGCCGCTGGGAGTTGGGCTCGGACAGGCGCGCGCGGATTAGGTGCTTTAGCGACACGACGGTCGTTGACGCCGGACGCGGGATGTCTAGCTCCAGGTCTGGGATCGAGGCGCTGAAGCGGATGGTTAGGAGGAGCGGAGGGGGAGGAGGCGGTGCGATGGGTTGGATGGGCGGGTTGAGGTGCGGCGGGGTCGGTGTGGTGCTGCTCATCTTGTCGTGTGTCCTCGTCTATGAGGAGGCAGACGCATCGTTTATGAAGTGTTATAATAGAGAGGCAGGGAGGTTGGCTGCGATCCGATGTGTTGGGTCTACCTTATCCCTGCTACTGCTTCTTGAGCTGTAGGTAGGTACGCGCAGGGATGGACGACAGGGATCTTAGGGTCACTCCAGGGGTCTTGGGCATGTCTACGCCGAGCTTGTTCAGTGGGCTGTTTTAGCGGGCTTTAGCCATTTAGGTGCTCTGTAGTGGAAATGACGTGATAGCTTACCTCTGTAACTTCCCCGAACGGATTTGGAGTCCTCCCAATGACAACCCGCCGATTACGGAATGGTTCACTGTGACTCCTAACACGGGACGAATTTACAAAATTCAAGCGAAAAGGGCATGAAAATCCAATTCGTTGGATGACAAATTACCTAGCTTTTCCCCAGAGCAGCGGAGCAGCGGACCGGTTATAGATCTGGGTCATCTCAGATACCATTGGGCCCCGAGATATATACAGGCCGGTCCATCGCCTCATGCAGTGCTTATCCGGCCTGAAGTCCTGTTGTCCCAGACTGTTCAACACAGAGATATCCTGCCTTAGAAGCACTCACCGGAGATTTCTTATTGGGTGCCAAGGGTTTCATTCAACTATGGCAGCGCAACTCCCACCTAAGCTCAAGCCTGCGGCTCGAGTTGCAGGCCAGAGACAAGACGTGTGGTCTATCGTCAACGAGGCGGCAGCAGCCTCGCCGAAACAACCTATCGTTAACATGGGCCAAGGCTTCTTTGGCTACAATCCACCGCCGTTCATCATCAACGCTGCCAAGTCGGCTCTGGATCGGGTGGATTGTAACCAGTACAGTCCGACGAAGGGCAGGCCGCGGCTAAAGAAGGCCATCGCTGATGCCTATGCGCCCTTCTGGGGCCGGACTCTCAATCCGGAGACTGAGGTCACTATTACAACCGGGGCAAACGAGGGCATGCTAAGTGCCTTCATGGCTTTCATAGAGCCAGGCGACGAGGTCATCATCTTCGAGCCTTTCTTCGACCAGTAAGTCAGCTGACCTTATATCAAGCTAGTCTAGTTGCTGACAGTTATCCAGATACATTAGCAACATTGAGATGCCTGGTGGGAAGATCGTCTATGTTCCCATGCACCCGCCGAAAGATGGAGCAACGCGGACTTCTTCTGCTGGAGAGTGGACCATCGACTTCGACGAGCTCGAGAAGGCCATCACGCCCAAGACAAAGATGATTGTCCTCAATACACCTCGTAAGATATCCTATTCGAGGGTAGCGATATGGCACCAAAATAGCTAATCGTGGTCTGCAGACAACCCTGTCGGCAAGGTCTACTCGAAAGAAGAGTTGCAGAAAGTAGGAGACATCTGCGTGAAGAACGAGATCATCATCCTCTCTGATGAGGTGTACGATCGCCTCTTCTATGTACCCTTCACAAGAATCGCAACCCTCTCACCCGAGATTGAGAATTTGACAATTACCGTTGGCTCGGCTGGTAAAAACTTCTATGCCACAGGTTGGCGTGTAGGTGCGTCGAGAACTTCCACTTCCTATTTCCAGTAGTTCGCTAACAAGAGACAGGCTGGCTCATGGGCCCTGCCCGCCTAATTCAATACGTCTCCGCAGCACACACGCGAATCTGCTACTCGTCTGTCTCGCCGTTACAAGAAGCTTGCGCTGTTGGTATGTTTATACCATTTATCTAACTATGTAGGAACAAGAGACTAATAACTACTAGGCTTTGAGCAAGCCGAGGCTGAAGGGTTCTGGGACGAGACGGTTAGAGACATGAAAGGCAAGATGAAACGATTTAACGAAGTCTGGGATGAGCTTGGCCTGTCCTACTCCGACCCCGAGGGTGGCTACTTCGTCATGGTGAACATGAACAAGGTCAAACTGCCACAGGACTACCCGTTCCCGCCCCATGTAGCGAGCCGGCCACGGGACTTCAAGCTAGCATGGTTCATGATCCAGGAAGTAGGCGTCGCCGCCATTCCCCCGACGGAATTCTACACGGACTCAAACGCGCATATTGCCGAGGACTACATGCGTTTTGCTGTGTGTAAGGAGGACCACGTACTAGAGACGGCTAAGGAACGGCTTAGAGGTCTCAAGAAGTATATAGAGGGCTAGATAGGTTCGGTAGAGTCGTTAGATAAAACGGCGATGAATTCAAGATGTCCCAAACCCCTGTTTTTGTAAATCAGGGGTACATATAATACGCCCCAACGTGGTCTTGATAAGCCACGTTCAGGGGCAAAGAGACTTGAACGGTGGGCTATACACATTGAACTACTTTGCAATACGCTTGTTAATTGTTGAAATACAATCAATACTGATGTAATATATGATTGTGTGACGTGTATACGTGAATACACCCCCTATCCCCGAAAAACAAAATGATTTACAGAAGCCCATACACCACAGAAAATCTACAAAGAAAGTATCTCTACCACGCCTGTATCCATCTATGTCTTGGCAATCTGCAAACTCTGTGTGTGGCAGTAGTGCAGCAGCCCTTGCTTCCCAAGCTCGCCGCCAAAGCCGCTCAGCTTCCAGCCACCGAAGAACCCGGCGTGGTGCGGCCTCTCGAACTGATTGATCCAGACCGTCCCGGACTCTAGCTGCCGAGCAATCTTCTGCGCGCGGTCCAGGTCTGGCGTGTAGACGGATGCGCCGAGCCCGGCGTTGTCGAGATTTGCACGGGCAATGACGTCGTCTTCGTCCGTCCAAGACATGACTGGGACGATCGGAGCTATGGTCACGATTAGTTAGTTTCACACATATTCTCTCTCAAGCTATACTTTCCCCTTTTTTTTCTTTTCCCCATGACATGAATTAGGAGGTAGGTAGGAGGTTTTATCACTTACCAAACTGCTCCTCCCTAACAAGCAGCGCGTCCTCGGGCGGCTTCGAAACAATGGTCGGGGGAATCCAGAACCCCTTGCCGGAAGGCCGGACCTCGCCACCGGTCACGATCTTGTAGCCGTTCTTCTTACAGTCTTCGATGAAGCCGACGGCGCGCTCGAAGTTGACTTTGTTGGATAGCGGGCCGAACGACACGGACTGCTCGTCGTCGACGGCGAACTTTTTAGATTCTTCGACTAGCATGTCGAGGAAGCGATCGTACAGCGACTCGTGGACGTAAATCCTCTTCGACGCAACGCAGACCTGGCCTGCGTGGAACAGCGCGCCGATGGCGACCTGGGGCACGACCTTGTTGAGGTCAGCGTCGTCGCAGACGATACAGGCATTGTTGCCGGCGAGCTCGAGGATGACTTTCTTGAGGGTGGCGGCGCAGTTGCGCAGGATGCGCTGGCCGACGGCGATGGTGCCGGTGAAGCTGATGTGGTGGATGCCGCGGTGCAGGGTCATGAGCTCGCCGAGCTCGGCGCCGCCGTTGACGACCTGGAACACGCCCGGCGGCAGCACCGACTGCGCCAGCTCGCAGAACTTGAGCAGCGAGTACGGCGTGAACGGCGACGGCTTGATGATTACGCAGTTGCCCGTCGCTAGCGCTGAGACTACCTTTACGGTTGATAGGATTAGGGGGAAGTTCCATGGCGATATGGCTCCTAGAACCCCGATCGGCGCGTGTGTTGCGATGATCCGCACTGTTTCGTCTTCGTACTGCAGCTCGTCCTCGAGAGCCACCGTCCCTTGATATGTATGTTAGCTAGGATTCATAGTATAGGGGAGGGGGAACTACGTACTGTAATACTCAAAGTGCCAGGCAGATCTCTCGACGTCAAACTTAGACATCAACCTCGACTTGCCAGTTTCCCTCATCTGGACCTCAGTCAAGATGTCGACGTTCTCGAGAATGCAATTGGCCACATCATGGACAGCCTTCTGGCGCTCGGCCGTAGTGCTCTTCTTCCACGTCTTGAAGGCACGGGTCGCAGCCTCGACGGCATCGTCGAGGTCTTGAGAGGTCGCGATAGGGGCATCCCAGAGCGGCTCCTCGGTGCGAGGGTCGATTACCTGGTGATAGTCCTTGGAGGGGCGGGGCTTGCCGTCGATCACGTTGAAGAACTGGACGGCCGAGTAGCCATTCGAGCCGTTGGTCTCGAGGGAAGGCATATCAGCTTATAAATAGCAAGGCAGATAGAGTGTAGTAGCTGTACAAGGCTGGTTCTACTATAGTCCTTGTTGCCAAGTCCAGCGAAGCCACCCAACGAACATACAATATCGAACGACGACTTTATTTTTTTAACCAGGAAATAGAGCGACGCGCTTCAACTAAGAACTGCAAAGGGGGAAAAGTATCTATACTTTTGCCACGTGGGAGACGGTTTGGCAGACTGCCCATCTATCCGCATGGCCATTTTTGCCATAAATACTACCGGTAAGGGGTATAACGGGATGAGGGGTCAATTCACGTTTGGCAGAATTGCCGACATTCTAGTCCTGGTACCACTCTTCCATATGAGGGCAAGGGTCCGGGAAATCTCCAAAAGGCTTTCTTGGGAGACTCGATATGATGTCTAAGCATTTTGGAATTGGTGTTGGGGGAGATATCTCTCTGAGTGACCCGAGGATATAACGAAAGCGTGGAACGTGTATCGGTAGAAGATGAAGTGTCACGCTTGAGATTCAGCGGTTCATGACGAGATTCTATTATTATCCTAACTCGCATGTTAATAAGAATTCTTACAGACTTCCTCAAATATACATTAGTCAAGGTTGAGAATTCTTGTTGAAAGCCTATTAGTTCTCGAAGAAATTGTCAACAGTCCGGCGCCAACTCGATCTATAATAAGGGCCAGACCCTTGGTATGCGGAGCCACTCAAGTCATGTGGAGATAGGGGTACCTGTTATAGTTAAAAGTTGGAGAGAATAGGAGAATTGAGAATGCCTCGTATTAAGTAATTCTCTTAAAGGACGAGGGGTTATGACGTTGTAAATTTGTCATGAATTTCAGCATGCTCTATACAACTATGCCGAATTATAGGCGACGTTCTTCTTCAAATAGGGAAGAAAGGAGTCACGGAGTACGGAGCCAGCCGAGTCTTGGGATCGATCCCTCAGATAAGACTAACAGCGTCAGTGTTGATAAGCTATGTGGAGTCAGTGGGGAGAATTACCTGAGCTACCCCGCCGCTGACCGGCTTTAGCTTAGTCCCAAGCAAAGAAGGTGTCATATCCTTGTCTGTCTTCTTCTCTATATGCATAACTCAGAGGGTTACTGTTAACACTTCACATACCAGTAGAGCGGTAGAGTAAGCCCCAAGATTTACTGGTCTTCTGATTGGCCCATATGTGCTTTTATGTCATATGCATCGAATGGCGGCTCAGCTAGCACATCTCCGCCTGTCGATCGGGTCCCGGCGACTGAAGATACCTAGTCAAGAGTCAAGATAGACGCGGATTGCCACTCGACTAAGGTGTGAAAGTGCAGCACTTGGGAACACACACACGTTCCAAGTGACTGTATTATTTGATAATAATTATTTCTTTCCCTTCTATTTAATTGAGAACTTGAGAGAAGATACCCTATCTTCCCATACCAACCTTAGCGATTCGATCGAGTTCTGCTCATAGTCTAACGACCTACCTGCGATATACATGGAATCTTGACTTTACGATAGTAGAGCTGGAGCTGGAACTGGAGCTGAAAAGAGAGTTCTGATATCATGGCTCCCATTGCCATATCTCCCGAGAGGGATTCGGCCTTGCCAAGTGGAGGACTAGTGTTGAACACCGTATACGATGACACCATTCGCTTCTACCTCAACGGTACTCGAGTGGTACTAGATGAGATTGATCCCGAGGTCACCTTGCTTGAATATTTGAGGGGTATCGGCTTGACTGGAACTAAGCTGTAAGTCAGGACGGCACTTGGTTACCAAATTGAGCAGCACTAACAGATCCATTGTGTAGTGGTTGCGGAGAAGGCGGATGCGGTGCCTGCACAGTCGTAGTCAGCCAATACAACCCGACCACCAAGCAAATATACCATGCCAGCGTCAACGCCTGTCTAGCGCCCCTCGCCAGTGTAGACGGGAAGCACGTTATAACAATAGAGGGCATAGGAAACGTGAAGCGACCCCATCCGGCCCAGGAGCGTATAGCTAAGAGCAATGGAAGCCAATGTGGGTTCTGTACCCCGGGTATTGTCATGAGTCTGTATGCCCTGTTGAGGAATAACGAGAGTCCCACCGAACATGACATCGAAGAAGCTTTCGACGGAAACCTTTGTCGATGTACGGGCTATCGCCCTATCTTGGATGCCGCCCAGACCTTCAGTGTCAAGACTGCCTGTGGTAAGAGCACTGCCAATGGCGGTTCCGGTTGTTGCATGGAAAATGGCGGCGGCGCAGATGGAGGTTGCTGCAAGAGCAAAAGCCTCGATGATGGACAACCCATCAAGAAATTCACGCCGCCAGGCTTCATTGAATACAAGCCGGATACGGAGCTTATATTCCCACCGTCGCTAAAGAAGCATGTGTTCAGACCTCTTTCCTTTGGAAATAAGAGGAAGCGATGGTATCGCCCCGTTACACTGGAACAATTGTTAGAGGTCAAGAGTGTCTACCCCAATGCGAAGATAATCGGTGGGAGCACAGAGACTCAAATCGAGATCAAGTTCAAGGCTCTGCAGTATCCGGTCTCGGTATTTGTTGGGGATATCCCTGAGTTGCGACAGTACTCGTTCAAGGACGACCACCTCGAGATTGGCGGAAACATTGTGCTCACTGACCTTGAGAATATCTGCCAAGAGGCCATTAAGCATTATGGTGAAGCAAAAGGCCAGGTATTCCAAGCTGTTTACAAGCAGCTCAAGTACTTCGCCGGAAGACAGATCAGGAATGTCGGCACTCCAGCAGGAAATCTAGTTACAGCATCTCCCATCTCCGACTTGAATCCTGTGTTCATGGCAGCAGATTGCGTCTTAGTTGCCAAATCCCTGACCAAAGAGACTGAGATACCCATGGCGACGTTCTTTACGGGTTATCGCAGGACAGCTTTGGAACAAGATGCAATTCTTGCATCTATTCGTATACCTGTTACCCGCGAGAAAGGCGACTACTTCAGAGCCTACAAGCAAGCAAAGCGCAAGGATGACGATATCGCTATTGTTACTGGAGCTTTACATGTTAGACTGGACCAAAAGGGTGTCGTGGAGCACTGTAACTTAGCCTACGGTGGAATGGCCGCGTCCACGGTTGCGGCAAAGAAGGCCAACGAGTATCTCCGAGGCAAAATGTTCGCACATCCTGACACTCTGGAAGGTGCAATGAATGCGCTCGAGTCCGATTTTGACCTCGTCTTCAGTGTTCCGGGAGGCATGGCCTCGTATCGGAAGTCATTGGCACTCGGTTTCTTCTACCGATTCTATCACGATGTGTTATCAGGCATCAATGTTGAAAGCGAGCACGGTGATAGCCAGGCTGTTGAAGAGCTCGAAAGGGCACTGTCGTCTGGTTGGAAGGATCAAGACGCAACTTCTGAATACGTCAAGGGACCACTTGGAAAGGCTGCTAACCATGTGGCGGCTCTGAAGCAGACCACAGGGGAGGCGCAGTATACCGACGATATTCCACCGCTCAAGAACGAACTCCACGCATGTTTAGTGATGTCTTCGAGAGCACATGCAAAGATCAAATCAATTGACTTTACTGCTGCATTAGATATCCCCGGTGTTGTCGATGTTGTTGACAAGAGTGACCTACACAACCCCGAAGACAACAAATGGGGTGCGCCGAATTTCGACGACTTATTCTTTGCCGAAGATGAGGTTTTCACTGCTGGTCAACCGATAGCGCTCGTCTTAGCCACCTCCCAGGCAAGGGCAGCAGAGGGAGTCAGAGCAGTGCAGATCGAATATGAAGATCTCCCTGGAATCTTTACAATGGAAGAGGCAATTGAGAAAGAAAGTTTCCACAAATACTTCCGGTATATCAAGAAGGGCGACACGGAGGAGGCTTTTAAGAACTGTGACTATACCTTCACAGGCGTCACACGAATGGGTGGCCAGGAACATTTCTACCTCGAAACAAACGCATGCGTGGCTATCCCCAAACCCGAAGATGGCGAGATGGAGATCTGGACCAGCAGTCAAAACCCCAACGAAAGGTATGTTCCCATGTTGATATTCTACAGATTCAAGGACTGACCTTCGTCTAGTCAAGCGTATGCATCCAAGATCCTAGGCGTGCAATCAAACAAGGTAGTAGCTCGCGTGAAGCGCCTCGGAGGTGGCTTCGGTGGCAAGGAAACTAGATGTGTTCAACTCAGCACGATTTGCGCATTGGCTGCCCAGAAGACCAAGCGACCAGTCAGATGCATGCTCAACCGAGACGAAGATATGGCAATGTCTGGCCAGCGACACCCTTTCCTCGCCAAGTGGAAAGTGGGCGTCAACAAAGATGGCAAACTTCAAGCTCTCGACATGGACGTGTTCAACAACGCCGGCTGGTCTTTCGACCTAAGTGCTGCTGTGTGCGAACGAGCCATGACCCATAGCGATGGCTGCTACAAGATCCCAAATGTCCACATTCGCGGGCGTTTGTGCAAGACTAACACGATGTCAAACACGGCCTTCCGCGGCTTCGGTGGGCCTCAAGGCATGTTCTTCGCCGAGTCGTACATGTCTGAAGTTGCCGATCGCCTTGGTATACCGGTCGAGGAGTTCCGCGAGATCAATTTCTACGAGGCTAACGAGGAAACTCACTTCAACCAAGCCCTTCAGGATTGGCACGTACCTTTGATGTACAAACAAGTCCAGGAGGAGTCGGACTACGCCGCCCGCCGCAACGCCATCGAAAAGTTCAACGCAGAGCACAAATGGCGCAAACGAGGGCTGGCACTGATTCCTACCAAGTTCGGTATATCCTTTACCGCTCTTTGGTTCAACCAAGCTGGCGCCCTGGTACATGTCTACCACGACGGATCGGTCCTAGTCGCTCATGGCGGCACGGAGATGGGCCAAGGGCTCCATACCAAGATGATCACAATTGCCGCGCAAGCGCTCCAGGTGCCAATGGAAGACGTCCATATCTCAGAAACGTCCACTGTTGCCGTAGCGAACTCGTCTGCTACGGCCGCATCGGCGTCGTCCGATCTTAACGGCTATGCAATCTGGAATGCTTGCGAGCAAATCAACGCCCGACTTGCACCGTACAGGGAGAAGCTCGGCCCCAACGCTACCATGAAGGAGATTGCTCATGCGGCTTACTTCGACCGTGTGAATCTGAGCGCCAACGGATTTTACAAGACGCCGGAGATTGGCTACACTTGGGGTGAGAATGTCGGCAAGATGTTCTTCTATTTCACCCAAGGTGTCACAGCTGCCGAGGTCGAAGTCGACTGCCTGACTGGTACTTGGACGTGCTTGCGCGCCGACATCAAGATGGATGTTGGACGGTCAATTAATCCGTCAATCGACTACGGACAGATCGAGGGCGCATTCACCCAAGGTCTTGGCCTGTTCACCATGGAAGAGAGCTTGTGGCTGCGTAACGGGCCAATGGCTGGAAACCTATTCACCAAGGGGCCGGGCACGTACAAGATCCCCGGGTTCCGTGATATCCCCCAGGTCTTCAATGTCAGCCTACTGAAGGGCGTAACATGGGAGAACCTCCGCACCATCCAGCGCAGCAGGGGTGTCGGCGAACCGCCCTTATTCATGGGTAGTGCGGTCTTCTTCGCCATCCGCGACGCTCTCAAGGCCGCGCGTGCAGATTACGGAGTCAAGGCTAAGCTCCAGGGCGAAGGGGGCGAAGATGATGGGTTGCTAAGGCTAGAAAGCCCAGCTACGCCGGAGAGGATCAGACTTTCGTGTGTCGATCCCATAATGGAGCGTGCCAGAGTACTGCCTAAGGAAGGGGAGAAAAGCTTCTTCGTTGCTATCTAAGACTGGACGCATCGAATTTTCTGAAATTGGTATTTACGCGATGTGTACGATGGGATTATTGTAGCATTGATATCTTAAGACGTCTATCTGTCAGATTATATGCTCGATTCAAGCACCGTTTACCCAAAATGGAGTAGTGATCTATTTGACCTACATATGCAATCTATGTTACACCAGCAGCCCCTTTTAGATATTATCGTACTCCTATACCATCGTCAGTTACTACAGATTATACCACAATTTGAAGAGTTGTGCCCAGTTGCAGCGTATTATTAATGTCATAGAGCAAGACTCCCAGGTAGGTAGGTAGTTCTATGATGTGACCCACCTATGATTAACTGCCGATTTCAAACGAAAGATCGATCTGCTTCCATGACGTTTCGACGTCGCTACGTCCGACCCATTTTACCAGGTGTTATTATTATAAATAATTGTTACTGATTGTTACTAAACTCCGGGTTATAATAACTTCGAGGGAATATCCAACTTGGCGTTTTATCATTATAACTACCATACTTGAGCCTATATGAGTTCTTAAATTACACCCATCTAGAGTCTATCTAAGCACTCGCTCTGATCTGTATTGTCTCCATCTTAACATACACAGTCATAACTCTCAACATCAGCCAAGAGACTAAAAGTCCGCCGGTCAAGTCAAGATTCAAACAACAACCATGTCGACAATAGCCATAACAGGAGCCTCGGGCAAACTTGGCGGCGCCACGCTATCCGCACTGCTGGCGCACAACCTAGCGCCGGCCCCATCCATCGTGGCGCTGACGTCCTCGCAACCGACCTCGCCAACATGGACCGCGCTCGCGGCCAAGGGCGTGCAGGTCCGCCACGCCAGCTTCGAGGACCCGGCCTCGTTCGACGCTGCCCTACAAGGCGTCGACAAGCTGTTCCTCGTGTCCACGCCGCACATCGCCCTCGACTTCGGCGACGAGACTCAAGTCCCCGACGGCAAGGGCCGCGAGGGCCACCACCGCGTCGCCATCGACGCGGCTGTGCGCGCCGGCGTGCGGTATGTTTACTACTCGAGCCTGGCGTTCGCGTGGTCCTCGTCCAAAGGGGGGCCAGGCTTGGAAAGCAAAGCTGGTGTTATGCGCGCGCACTTGCGCACCGAAACGTACCTGACACGGCTTTCTAAGGAAGGCAAGCTCGCTGGCGTGGTGTTTGTCCGCGAGGGCTTGTATAACGAGTCCTGGCCGCTGTACCTCGGGTACTTCGACGCCCGGACCGATGACCGCGGCGAGGTGCGTGTCGCGGCTGATGGGAGGGTGTGCTGGACTTCCATCAAGGACCTGGGCATCGCGAGCGCGCTTGTGCTGGTTGCGCCTGGGGATGAGTATGCTGGGCGCACGTTTTATCTGTCGACTAGCCCGAAGGGCGCGCGTAGCTTGGCCGAGGTCGCGGCGCTGGTGGCGAAGGCGCGGGGGAGGGATGTCAGTGTGAAGATCGTTGGGAGTGAGGAGTATGAGAGGCATTACGTCGAGGACAGGCGCAGGGACAGGCCGGCTGTTAAGTGGTGGGCGAGCACGTATGCGGCGCTGGCGGATGGGGAGTGCCTTGTTGATGACCCGACGCTGGAGAGGCTGCTGGCGACTGTGGGGGTGAAGCCTACACCTATCGAGGAGACTATCTCTGCGATGGTTGAAAAGGCATAGATGGGTGCCTGGTTCAAAAGAGAAGATTGCATAGAGGGAGGGAGGGAGAGAGAGAGAGAGAGCGACTCTGGTACATTAAACGAGTGAGAGGCATGAGTAATTCAACTTGGGTCGCAGTTATTATAACACCCAAAGGGGTTGCTTTCTATCAAGCTGCTATCGGCACCGTTGCTATCCTCGAATCTATCTGACCAATGTCTCCCGCGTGTGGCTTAAGGCTCGAGATCTTTCCCCTTTATTACCTACTCCTTAGCCGGATCGTGCCCCCAATTCTTCAGACTCCGCGCGCTCTTGCTATTGGGGTCTTGCTTCGCCTTGTCTTCCTGTGCCAAGTGGCGCTTGCAGTACGCAACCACACGGCGCATATGATCGACATCGTCCTGATCGTACTTATCGGGATCTTTGTTAGGATTCTTCTTTAGGATCTTGATGATCTTACGGCCGCTTTCCTTTCTATGTTAGTCCGACCGTCACATTTACCTCGCGAACACTCTGGGTAGTATAATGGGGAGAGAGGGATAGATGTGTTGCCATACCTTTCGTGCCCAATCGTCTCCCCCGATCCATCACTTTTACTCCAGCCAGCCGATTCCGACGATCCCTCCTTGAGCCAACTCTCGAGGTCTGAGGCGGACATATTGACGAGCTCATTGAACTCCCTACGAAAAGCCCCTTGTTAGCTCAAGCCAAGAAACAATACTTCCTGGTGCTTTCTCCTTTTTAGCCTGGTTTAGGAGGGTTATACTCACTCAATGATAGTTTGCTCGTCTTTCACCATTTTGGCTGTACTAAATCTGCTGCCTGTCGACTTGGATAATCCCCTTGTCAGGATTGATGGAGGACCAACATAACGAATGTTTGTGCCGCCAGTAGTAGCAGAGAATATTCTCAGACCGTGGCGCAAAGCCGACCGGATCGAAGACGTCATGACTACCTAGGTAGGTACGCTTTTTGAACCGTCACACTACAATGCCTTTTTCTAAGGTCTTGAAGCTAGTTAGGAATGAAGGATGCATCGAACTCGGACAGTGTGCAATAACTATGTTATTCGCATCATACATTCTAAGTGTGTAGAGTTGTATGCCAAGAACTTATACTTCCAAAAAAGTCAAGTTACACAAATTAAGGAGCGGACATCAAGGAAACCAGCATTTCAGCGAACCATGACTGAATAATACGCTTCTGAGTGACGTAGCTGTAGTATAATTGTCGCAACATATCAGTAAATGTCTGTTTCTATAATTGATCTCTATTAACTGACGAAGCTTGGCATGATATAAGGTAAGCACCTGTTATGACGAGAGCAGTAACGGGAAGCCGAAGAAATAGCAGCCGAGCTAATATCCCTCCAAATGATAGGAATACATACCTAGGTAATCATCATGAATCCCACTTGAGACTAATCTGCCTCTTTTGGAGCTCTCGTTCTAGATCCCCACCGTCCTGATGATAATGTGCTAACGTGAGGGCATGGGCAACCCACCTCTTACTGAATTCATCTTCGTGGGCTCCGAAGAGGTCAACTCCGTGATTAAATGCCGTCGTTGTAAACCATTCGAGTTCTTGAGGCGGAATAGGTTTCTGGCTCTACGAGCTCGGTCAGTAAACCTGTCCCCCCATCCTCTTCAAAGGCCTAACTTACACCTGCAAATTGCTTCACGATATTACAAATATCCTCCATGACTTTCAGAGGCAGCTCGGGTTCTGAAGCAAGCGTAGCCTTCAGTAGGCATCGCAGATATTTCGCAAGCTTCTCATTGTCGAACTTTTCAAGTGAAAATATATAGTTAACAATCTTGCGCAGCGTGCTATAAAGAACTATAACCTCGGTTAGCTAATGTAAACACTCCTCTGGCTGTCAGTCATACTCTGTCCAGGTACTACAGACTGGGCCCGAAGGAGGCAATCAGCCATCGCCTGAAATGTCGGTAGATTGCGGCAAGTATCAGCCTTCAATAAGATCTCTGATAAGTCATCCTATGACTTTAGACAGATAGCCCCCTCGAAGTCGAAAACCAGAAGAGTTGAAAGCTTCGTTTGAAGATCATTCTTAGATACTTCATCCAGGGCACCAAGCCGCATTTCTAGCCCAGCATCAAAGCCTTTGACGTGGTTGCGCATCGTAAGATAGTCCTGGAGTTGCGTTTCGATATTATCTTCGGATCGAGCTAGGGCAAGGAGCGCCGTTGCCATTAAGAAATGGCAAAACATTGCACGTAACGAGAGGTCCTCGGCTGCTTCAGCGGGTATATCTTGGGGATAATGAGATATGATTGAAAGGCAACATTGGAATATGCGAGCGCTCTGCCTCAGCTGCCAGATATGCATATTCTTCAGGCCCAAGTTATAAGCGTTCTTACAGAACCAATTTAGTTCCTCTACGGTGAAGAGCTTCTTGCCCTGCTCGTCCCGCGGGTCCCTCTGTATGGAAGTTATGACTGGCTTACTTAGTATAAGCTGTAACTCGTGTATGAACATAGAAACTCACCACCTTCGAAGACTTGACAAATATCATCTACTAGCAACTCACAGTCAGCATCGCTCCGGCACTGGTCATTCATGAGCGACATCTCGAGGCGTATGACAACGCGGAGCAGAGCGGGCAAATGAATAACATCAGGGGAGCTGTATTCGGACTTTTGGATCAGATGCTGCAATGCCTCGATCGCGCAGGTTTTGTCTTCCGCTTCCTGCGCATCTACGCAACAGGCATAAAGGTATTGCGGGTCCTTTAACGAGACTTCGCTGATGTAGCCTAAGCACTCGGAAGCCATTTCTCGACTTCCACTCCTCAGAGCCAGTTTGTACCCTAAGTACAGGGTCATCGGCTCTCGCTTGGCTAATTCGCTCATAGAGTGGAAAATCTCTACAGCGTCATCTAGATTATTCCTTTGGAGGGCACAGACAAGTAATTTCCTATTCTGGTCAGCTAGTATCGCATATTCCATGATCCAGATAAGAGCTTACCTGGCGATCTTCGCCGCATTCGCCGGGCCAGAGTGACGAAGAGCTGGATGCATGGCCACGTGGCACCATTTCTCCGTAATGTCTAACTCTGCTTGGTTGAATGAGGCATCGACTCTCTTCCATATAAGCTAGGGATAATTAGCTCATGGTAAAAATAGACAGCATAGTCGTTAGCTGACTAACCGTTTGAACGGCAAGGACAGCGGCCGCTGGTAACGACCTTTCTAAATTGGCCTCGACGCTATCGAACATGGTTGCGAGACCCTGCATTGTTTCATGAGTTTCCCGATGCATTGTCGCCATCTGCGTGCGGAGGACGACTGCTCGTTCCACCCATGTGTCTTGCTGGTTGGGCAATATCCGCGAGGTTATGAATTCGTCGAGAACCGAGGAGGCGAGAGCCGGGCTCTTATCCTCCAGCTTGCGTATGTGGTGTATCGTAAGATTGAAACTTGATTCTGAAATATCAAGGCTTCTCATCATCCGTCGGAGGACGCTGGCATACGCATTGCTATCGAATACCTCGGCCGGGGAGCTGAGGAGGAGTTCTAACCTAAGTAAAAGAACTACCAACTTGTCACCGATCTCGGATTCGACGTAGCCTACATGATTTTCGGCCTTCTGAAAATCTTCGGTGGTCTCTGTATTCAGGTATGCACGAACGAGTGCCTGGGAGATTGCTAGTCTCAATTCGATTGCCTCTCTTGATAGTTGCTCGAGCTCTTGACTGTTGACGAATTCGAAGGCTCTCTCTAGCCATTTTGCCGCTATCGAGAAGTTCTTCTTCGCGGTCAGGTCTTTCCCAATCTCAAAGAACGAGTCGGCCAAATTCTCCGCCGAGACAGGATCTGTACTATGCTTGTAGTCTTGTACCTTTTCGTATACGTGATCAGCCACGTCAAGACGGTCTTCCTTCCAGGCCTTCTGAGACTGTAAGTAGCTGAAGAGGGGGGTGGATAGCAACATGCAACTTGCCAGTGTAATACGAAGTGCGAAATACTCAGTCTCCAGTCTTTTGCAGGCATCTGACTCCTCGTTTGGTAGCTTCGCTTGCAGGTCCTGCAACAGTCCGTTATATTCCGCGGCCTTCTGCAGGACCGTGAGCGCGAACTTGAGCTCACCATCCACTATGCAGGTGTAAGTCCCGCCGCCCTACAATGTTGGTGGGACGAGGATACAATATACCAATACAGGATCTACCGGTTCTAATTGCCAATTTTTCCAGGCGGAGTAGATCTCCCGGCGTATTATGATCACCCCATTGCGCCAGCGCCAGAATTAGAAACGAGAATACCCGGGCAAAGGTTAAGAGTCTGCTCCTCGCTGGCGAGAAACCGCCATCATCTTGACGTTTGATTTGTACACACAGGTTCCAGAGATCAGTGCCAACGCTGTCGAGCTGGGCGTGGCGGCGGGAGCCGGGTGACTTGAGGGAGTAGGACTTGGTAGCATTGATCTGACTCTCCAACTCGTCGGTTAGATTCTCTAGTGCTTGTTCGCCATTGTTACCCGGTAACTGTTTATGGAGTTGGTGACAGAAAGCTTTAAGAGTTAGTACATGCCCCAAAGCACTACGAAGACTTGTACGGACAGACGATGGACTTGATACGTTTGTCCCGGGTCGAATGATGCGAATCAGCAGACGCGTCCATAGCGATCGGCCGGGCTCCAAAGCGCCGGAGCTGGATTAGGAATCGATATATTCGTTATGTTGCAACGTAGATTCGCGTGGGCAGTTCTAGCCGCGATAGATATCACCTACGAAGGCTCCTGTGGCGTGGGGAGGGGGGGTATCATTGGAGACAGTAACGGTGGCTATGCCTCGTGGGCTAGGGTTAACGTCATCGAGAAAGAAGAACTGTAGGATTCCTTCGAATCGTGTTTTCTTTGCCTAAAAGTCTAAGATCAGGTACGAGACGGCGCGGAAGGCAGCGTTGTAGTCTATCTTCCGTCTAGGGAAGGCGTGACAGGAAACGTCAAACGTCAATATCACCTTCCAAACCTAGTGGATATCATTGCCCCTTCCTTCATTTCCTTCTTTCTCCGTTCTCCAAAGACAGTACAGCCACACTTGGAAGACATGACGTGGCTCCCCAGCTCTAATAAGCCGTATATTAGATATGCATCTATCGTACCTTAGGGGAGCCACCAATATCCAAGACCACACAACACCATGCTATCATTATAACGTATAGGATGTAGCGTTGAAATTATACCAACTCTAACACCGAGGAGGGGAAATATTGGAATGCAGACTAGTATATGCTGAATGGGACATGCCTACGAATGAGAAGGGTCATGCGGAAGGAAATTGCCAACGATAAGGCTGGGTCTGTACGTCGTAGCATGAACTGTTAGCATTCTCCCCATATCTGAGCGATATGATCAATGCCGCCAGAACTCTGCTACTCACATCTTGTGATCATCCCTGCGTATCATAAACGAAAAGCAACAATTGACGATCGGGTCGTTCGATCGGTCATCTGGGTTCTTCAGAGCACAGGCCGTTAGGAGCGTGTCGTGTGCCGCGTCGAAAGCGATAGTGCCAAATTCTTCCCAATACCGTACGAGCGACTCTTCTGTTAGGATCTCGTGCAGCGAGATTTTGCCCTGAGCATACGTCTCCATTAGCGAATCGCTAGATTGGTAGATCAGCAAAGGGGACATACGTCTCGTAGTCTCTCTACTGGAACATGGATGAGCTCGGCCATTTCCTTGTTACCCCTAAATATCTCCCCAGTCCGTCTCCAGCAGCAAGCTGGAACCGCCATGGCCGCAAATACACGGTCGTATTCCAGCAGCGTTCTCTCGAACCACATCTCTACATAGACCAGTTCGATGTCCGTAAGTCCCTGCACCTTTTCTCGGAACTTGGGTCGAAAACGATCCAGCTGTCGTAGGATCTTCTGCTTCGAGGAAGGCGCAATATGGCCATCCATATACGACGACAGGCGGGCATACCCCTTAATGTAGTTGAATGGCTTCAACAAGCCCGCGTCGTATTTGGCCTTCATCACGCGCTGCATGCGCGCCTCGGGTGTGTCGTTGCCGGACGGATCTGCCGCTTGGAGGTAGAATTCACGCGTCTTGTCCGCCGGGAGAATGCTGGAGCTCGCCTGCTCCGTGCTCGGCGGAGGCATGGAGCCTGCCTGCATCGCGCCCGTGGCTAGGAGGTTACTGTTGCCGACGTAGCCTGCCATGTCGGACTGGTTAGACTGCGATTGGTTGTTCCTGTAGAGCAGGGTCTGGTCGTCCGGCAGATTCCCAGCTTCATCGAGGAGGCTAGTGTTCAAAAAGTCATTGAGTAAGTTGAACTCGTGCGTGACTTCGGGGGCAAGCATATATTGAGGATGGTAATGGTGCATATCGTGGAATTGATTTTGGGCGGTTAGCCATGCGTCAGAGAACCCACCGACTATGAGATCAGTTCAGCGTTTTTTTCCCCAGCCAGCACGACACTCATAAGGGTTTTACAAAACCTACATTGGTTCATATTGCTGCCAGAGCCATTGGCCTGCATACTAGAGACCGGATTCGGTGACACAAGCTGTAGGGGGTTTGCCTGACCTAGTGCGCCTGCACCAAAACCTGGCTTGGTTCTCTGAGCTGCCCCGGCCCTGTCGAATGATGTTGCCGCCATGCCGGCAGTACTATGATCTATTGAATTTTGCGATAGTTCAGGCTGGATATCTGATTCGTTGTGTTCAGCCGCGCCGTGGGAGCCTTTGGGCTTCTTGTTCTCCGGGTCCCGAGGCTCGTCATGGCAGAGATGGCCAATATTGCGTTTGATGCATCTCGTACACGGTCTCTCCTGTTCAATAGGGGTTGGTCCCGGTCAATCTCGGCTCATGCAAACCAGGGCAGTGCCCCCCAAGCCATCGACGCAAGAAGTAGGAACAGATCTTACATACGAGATCGCAAGTCATATGCTAGAAGTCCCGGAAGGTATTAGTGTTAGCCAAGCACCTTGTGAAGCCCAACGACACGCACGAACGCGCACCTATACTGCACGTCCAAATACAGAAAAGGTTCGGGCGCAATGCCCGTAACATCAGCAACTCAAGTAGCTGCTGTTAAAAATAAAAATAAAAACCGAAGCCGTCTGGTAAACAAGGGGTGGATGGGGGGGCCAGCATTTCTACGGCATGCGCAGATACGCGGAGGTGGAACCAATGGATTTCGAATGTTGGACAAAACTTGTTAAATGAGGACTTACAGATCGACGGCAGTATACACAAGCTGTAGGAACGCGCGACCAAAATTAGCCCATGCCATGCCCTGCGGCGGATGGATACGATAGACAGATGCGGTGACGGCGGGAATTTCGAGGTGAGTTATGTCAGGAGAATAATTTAGAAGAATGGCACGGCATACCATGGTTTACCTTGCGCCTCTTCTTGGGGCTCTTATTGGTATTATCGGGGGGTGTGGTGGTGGTTGAGGTCGTAGGGGTGTTGTCCTTGGACCTGGCATCGCTGTTGTCGGGCCTCTTGTCCTTGGCGTGGCTGCCATTGCTTTCCATGTCTGTCTTGCGTCCTACTTCAGATGCTATCGGGTCTGGCGTGTGTAGGAGGCTCCCATTGGGCCCTCGGGTTACGCAATGGACATGTAGTTCGTAGACAATCGAGTTAGGTGCCAACGGCTCTGTGCAGGACCAAGAGATGATTTGTTCAAGTGCTTCCCGAGGAGAGGCGGCTGGTCGGCGATAGATGCTGGGGGGAGGGCGTTGCAAGACGGAAGTTTGGGGGCGTATCGTGATCGACAGGAAAAGAAGAAATGTTGCCGGACCGAAGGCTGGCTGGCTGTCGGCGTCCACGTGTGAACTGAGACCGCAACCAGGAACCAGATACCAACCCCAACCTATTAGGGAGACTTAGGGTATCTTAGGTACCTCGAGGTATGTTTCCTCTGGTCCAAACAAAGACAGAGTCTCGGTTGCGATCGCGGCAGAGGAAAACAAGTTGGGGGTGAGCAGAGCGTAGCGTGCGTAGCGTTGGTAAGTGAGCACAGCAAAAGAAAGCTCTGATGAACATTGAAGCTCGAAGGGAAAATGTTGGTACTGGAAAGTTACAAAAAGGATTTCTAACTAAATAAAAGTCCTCCACTTGGCCCAACTTTTTCTATTTTTGCCCTTTCTACTTATTACTCTCACGCATCTCCATCTTCCTTTTGTTTCTTTCCCTTTTCGAGCGCTGGAAGAGGAAGGAATGAGTGCCATGAATGACCTCGACTTTGATTCGGGGAATCACGCTCAGGCGCAAGGCCAACGAGACCAATGGCGAGGGTCAGAGGAGCCTGGGTCCAGCTTAATCCAGTAGGATGAAGCCATGAAAGCCGAGGGGTTAGAAATTTACAGGGGCCTAGAGGGGCGCTTTCGGCATAGTGGGGTTTGTACTGTAAGTAGTCGCCCCTGAACTGGCAGGACTGGTTCACTGTACTATGTAAATTCAATTCAGATATGAAGTGGAGTTGGAGGTTGACTAGCGGGCAACCTTAGCCGGTTCGCTATAATAGACATGATTCCACAGTACCTCCATATACTAAAAGTACATAGTGAAGTAACCTTCGACGTTGGTATCAGATCATACATGTACATTGACGGACATGGCAAGGGTTACGGACTGTGACGTCGTAACTCAAGCATGGAAAGCAAAAACAACTGCAGTCAGCATCACTTGACTCGCTCTTCTTTTAAGCTTTTCTCCCTTTCCTGACAATTAATCGCCGCCAGATATTATCATACCCAACCACACCATCCCTAATCAACTTCTCGTGACATTGCACATATGCCAAGGACCTTTCGTGCGCGACAATTCACAGGCCAAGCCTTCATGCTACGCCTTGGTGAGCTTGGCCCGCATCGCTGTTTGTCATTGTTTGGTAGTCAGATAGATGAGCTCGAACTCGCAAGTTCCATTGCCAAGTCTGCTTCCAGAGCCCCGGGTTGTTCGAATCTGCAAAGCATATGCATCCAGCCAGGAAAATCCTCCAAGCCAAGCCAAGAAGGGTATGATGACAGCGCCCCGACGGCTGAGGGCCGTTTACATCGTGCTGCGCAGCGTGGCCGCGGGCGTGGGCATAGGCGTGGGCGTGGGCGTGGGCGTCGTCGCCCTGCAGGGTTCGATCGACTTTTACGAGACTAGCGCGATGTGATAATCGACGCTGGGATGAACCATGCCGATGATCAATCCTTTCGATCTTACGTACATAAGTACTTACATATCCGCGTGAACCGTCACACAAATGTCCGCCGTTCGCGTAGGTCGTAGGCGAGAGACGGTCTGAGAAGGCCAACCGAATATAGGAGTTCAACTCTGATATAGGTAAGAATATAGAAAAGCAAGTCGTTGTGATACACACCATTTAGAACACAGTGCATTTCTCTCTTTCCCCCCGTGGCTTATCAAATCTAACTGATACTGACACATTTATAGGTATCCAAACAGAATACCTACATCCACGATGGGCATCACGCAAGCTGAAGGATTCGCACACAACTATGCAGTATGCGATGCATCAGCTGACCTTTCCGGGTCGTTATTTTAATGTTGTCCCCTGCCGTGCCCCTGGCGCGACTGTTGAGTTCGTCCTGTTAGGACCGACCACGACGCTCAAGTTACACAAGATAATTACAATACGACGAAATTAGCCTGTTTCCCGTCTAGGAACCGGACCGGTAGTCGATCCTCCCGCTTCACCCGAGACGTTTCCGGCTTCATGTCGCGATTCTGACCGTCCTTGAGGCGTGCAATAGGTACTCGAGACGGAACAGCTTCTCCGGGATTAAGTATGTACCTACAAAGCAAAGTAATTGTCCGCGCCGATGACGGTGAGCTCGGGGTATATATTATTAACTTAAGTGTACATGTTGTTCGCTGCGCCGTTATTGTGCTACACGGTTGATCATCTAATGTTTAAGTTAGAACGATACGCCCTAAAGCCCAACGTATAGTTGGTGAACCGTTCGTTGATCCCGCCACTTAAGCAGGAGTAAGATTGCGCTGATGAATAGTTCATCTTCTGCGGCACCACGATGCGTTTCTGGCGGATCGAGCCGCCGACTACTTCCTTTTGCCTTACGCTTTCTTGAGCAGTAGGAATTAGTGGCCAAATTAGGAGCCTCGCAGATGATTTCAAAGGGAGGTGCAATGATCCTTTCCCCATGGTCGGATGTAGGATCTCGATAAAATCCATCAGCCTAGTTCCCGTTCAGCATCATCGGCCCATAGTTCGTGCTGCATTCAGTCAGCCCAAATGTGACGTGCGCTTGCCCCCTTTACAACATGTTTGCAGCACCGGACGCACAAGTTACTCGAGATCGGGTCTGATTACGAATCCGAAGTGCGAAATGTTGGTTCCTTGCACTTAGGGTGGCACGTATTCGACCAGGTAGCCGGGATAGATCTACCTGCAATTATTCAGAAGTGCATGCTACCCCTGGTGTACAGCATAATGGACCTCTATCCGTATTATTTCCGTTCGTCTCAGCGGAGCCAGATATTAGGGGGCATCACGATAGAATATCACGACGCCATATTCCACCCTAATTCCGTCGAGACCAATATCCACGATAATCACTTAGCGCTGGATGGAGGCTCTGCTGGCCGGGACCGTCCGGTTTATTGACCGCTGTTCGTATATTCACGGCGATCGTTTCGAGTCCTCATCCTCTCATTGGGCAATTCGAGTATCTCCGTGTCAGATGATATTCAGCCAGCCTCTGATACTATTACAGATAGTCGCGTGACTCACCACGATGGTATTAATCCGAAGGTCTACATAGTCCTCGGCGCAGTTTAGCTCGTGAACCGTGTTTGTTCAGCAGGTAAGCTTATATGGTGTGATCATAATTAGAAATTGTTAGGTTCAGTAGAGAGCTGGCTATGAAATAGTCTCGCCGACGTACTCCCCTCGGTATAGAATTCGTCAACGTCAAGATGAATACAAAACCATGGCATCATAGAGTAAGCAGCTTACGGTGGAGGTTATGAAAAGCGAATATTACCACCGAAGGCGTTCCTTTGAACTCTCCTTTGTCTGGCTTATCTACGCCTTTCCTATTTACCGATAGTCATCAAGTAGGATACAATTACAATTATCGATGTTAGCTGCTTAATAAAGCCGTAGACTCGCGTGTTCTTAATCTTCCGTCGTCATAGATTTTGCTCGTAGGCCGACACCGAGAGCGAGATGCTAAGATTCTCCGAATAGGGGGTTTCAAATCGACTCTACTTGAGCCAAACCTGCCTCCCCCTTTTTCACCCAACGCAGTCTGAGCTCCTCCCTTCAACATAGCAGCGGTCCTGTCACATACAAGGTACACGTAATTCGTGATTGGTCAACCCCCTTAGTAAGAGGTAAACAGAGCTAGGGACGAGTATTGTAGAGGCGAGAGGCCCATGCTCAACGACATGGGGAAGACCGAAGTGTCGTGAAGCTATTGTGGGATTTCCCGAGTACAAACCTTCTCAGGCCACACGACTTGATTTGTCGGAAAGTCTCTTTCTATGTTGTAATATAGGTAGGTAGGTAGCAAGACGACGCGAAACACGTTAGACTTGCGCGGAACAAATAGGCTATATCCTCATACGAAGAGGAAATCGGAATAAGAAAAGGGGGAGATACAAGTATCTGAGAAAACGGATGAGATTAGTGTTGGTTGCATTGACCTCGCTTCGGAGCTCGGGACTGCTCGCCCTTTTACTTACTATCTGCCCTCTTTTGATGAACTTCGCCCTTCCATATGGCTCGTCTACGCTTCCCGCAGCGTTCGTTTCTTTCTCGCTGCTTTCCACCTTCATTCTCTACTGCCTAATGCTCTCTACTTATAATTATACCTAACCCACATAAGCTAGGTACCTAGGTAGCTTATAAAAGGGGATAGCTAAATAGGGGTAAATAGTCTGCCCGACTTAACCTACTTAAACTTACCTATCTGCCTACTAGTTAGGGGTATAGATAGTAAACTACAACATATCACTATTACAAACTAGAGAAAAAGCAAGACCTAGAGGTAGTTTCATTACTAGAATATTTCAAGCATATATATCGCAGCCATAACTCCAATTCCCCTTTTACTTAACCCTCCCCATGACCGTCTCAGGGCCCCTGACGACGTCCATCTGGGCAGCCCGAGCCTTGACGGAGTTGAGCATAGCGCGCTCGAAGTCGTCGCGGGACCTGAGGACGGCCTCGACCCAGGTGATCTGGAGGTCCCAGTACTTGGTCTTGAAAGCGTGGAAGACGTCGGGGACGTCGTCCTTGCTCGCCGTCAACAAATCCTGGAAGCCCTCGATGACGCGCCAGGTCTGCGTGATGTCGTTGCCGAGGTCGCGGTTGGGCAGGCCGCGGAAGTACTCGAAGGCCGTCGACACGTCATTGAAGATCTTGTCCTGGAAGGGCTCGGCTCGCCGGAACTTGGCCCCCTTGTTGCGCACGCTCGTCAGGTATTGTACTAGTAGCTCGTCCGAGAAGATCTGGATGAACACGTCTACCAACGAGTGGTGTAGTACTTGTTGGTAGTCGCCAATGTACTCCTCCATCGTGATGATCATCTGCTTCATCGCCGTCGTCTCGTACCATTTCGGTGTGAAGAAGGTCGGCATTACAGTCCTGAAGTCAACTGCTATGACGAGCTTAGCGAACTTAGTGAGGCACCAGGAACTGAGGTCGATGTAGCTGTCGCGGAGTAGATTAATCTCGTTCTCAGCGCGCTCCATATATTGCGGTGTGACTAGAGGTTCGAACTTCTGTTTGAAGCTCGAAAGGTACGCAAAGCGGCCCTCGTCCTCGTTGTCATCGATACAGGCGATTTGATCATTGGCAGTGGCGATGAGCCAATCTTGCAACGCCTGGAAACCCTCTAACTCGGGCACCTTGTCTAATTCGTATTTTGTCGCTTCCTCCTCCAGCATCTTTTGGAAAGACTGCTGTCGGCCGCGTAGTCGGAGGAACATGGCGTCAATAACGCCTTCTGCTACATCGGTCCTCTGCGAGTTGCCGGCAGCATCCACCTGCTCTCGTAACATGCGCCACATGTCGACCAGATTTTTGGTACGGAAGTAGCCATACTCATCCGTATCCAAATTCGAGCCCTCAGCGCTTCGGTCTGCGAAGTCGCGTCTCTCCTGAGCGAAAATCCTCTCGATCCATTCGTCGAGGAACTTGATGATGAGCTGCCGGAAGTCCTTAACCAACTCTTGCTCTCGGTTATCGATAACATGAGGTTTCAGCTCGCTCTCCAAGAACCCGAGTTTCCTCATCTTCTTGTAATACTTCTCCGGCCAGTTGATAATCTCGAGCGTATTTGCCGAGCTGGATTCGGGATCGTCTATCATGCCGACTAGGAAGTCGTGCATTTGTTGATGGTATAAATCACCATAGGTCTTGAGTATCTTCCATTTCTTAGGCATGAGAGACACCATTCCCTGCTTTACGGCATTTAGATCGTTAAAATACCACTTCATCATTTTCTCCAGCTTCGTAGGGTCCGCCAGAAACTCCTCCCTAACCTCAGCAAATTGCCCTTCGCAGTTGACGGTAATGGCTTTCAAGAACTTCTCCTTGTATCCTCTAACCTTTTTCGCGCCATCTGTGATGCTTTGGAACCGTGTGGCCATTTCCTTGTGGTCTTTTAATGCTTCCTGCAGAGCCTCGACCCGTTGGTCGCTCTTCTCCTCGGCTTCCACGACGATGGCTAGTCGGACTACGAGGCTATTGTTGTCTGCAATTAAGAGGTTAATCATGTTAAGAGCGACGAGACCAACGTGCTCATCAAACCAATCGATCGCGTCATCCAGCCTCGAGAAGTAATCTTCTAGTGTAGACTGGAGGCTCGGGTCGTCGGCTCGTTGTATCTGTTCCATCGCATCGTCTCGGATATTTCGTAATTGCGTTAATTCGTAATGTACGGCAAGGAGATTCGGCATGTTCTCTTTGTCGGTCTCGTCCTCTCTCAACATGATCTCGACCCTGTTAAGGCGATCGTTGAATGTCTGTAAATTCTCCACCATAGCTTCGACGGCGCCAAAGTTCCTGTGTGCTTGCGACACCAAATTGATGCTAGCGAAGTCCTTAATCATGTTTTGCGACTCGGAGCAGAGGGTGTCGATCTTCATCATCTCGTCCCTAATGGCCTGTAG
Source organism: Hypoxylon crocopeplum (assembly GCA_022578875.1). Classification (NCBI taxonomy): domain Eukaryota; kingdom Fungi; phylum Ascomycota; class Sordariomycetes; order Xylariales; family Hypoxylaceae; genus Hypoxylon; species Hypoxylon crocopeplum. Next base: position 1,839,788 of record MU399555.1, read on the forward strand.
CGTCTTCTGGCCATCCGTAATCCCATTCATGCCAGCTTGGGTGGTCTCCAATTGATCGCGCAGGCCTCCCCGTAGCTGAGAGTCGACAGCAGCCTTCTTGCGCGTGAATTCCAGCTTCAGCGCAGGAATCTTGTCGAGGTCATCTGGGTGTCGGAGAAGCTCCGAGAGCTTGACTGACGGCGCGTCCATGGTGAAGTTGGCCGAGCACCACTCGACCGTCGTGATAGTTTCGTACCTCAGACCATCACGCAGCAAGCCTATGCGCCTATCGTCGGGAACTTATTTCATTCGTCGTCGCTATTATTCGTAATACATTGAAGTGCTCGTTAAGAAGTCGAAGCAAGTATCGAAAGTTTAGGTAGAGGATTCGCTTTGATGCGGCTCGGTCGCGAGTGTACCTAGGTACGTAAGTTGAAACCTTGTCATATTATCATATTATCTTATAACTGCATACTAGCGCTGCATCGGGCTTTCAACGATTTATTAACCGTTTAAATGTATATTACCAAATACATGCAAGAATCACAGTTTCCATATGATCCCCTTATGTTCACCACTATTTCAACCCTATAAGCCGACTAGTTTCACTATATTCCGTATGAATTCGTAGTGCCGCTCAATAGCCTTATTTAACTCAAGGCATACCAATTACGATATTACCTTATTGCCCTACTTTATCCCTGACCACGGGCACTCGGACGGTTGACGCTCATGCAGAATGAAACAGACACCTCGACTATACGGTATCACAAGCATCAATATTCCAATAAGGATTCTATAAATAAATCAAGGCTTAGGTATCATTAAATCTATAAAGCAAGTTCAGTAGTCCAAAAGGTTACGCTACTTCGAACGTCGCAACCAATTCATATCGCCAGTCGCCTTAGTCGGAGAGGTCCGATCTGATATTTCTGTACTATTCCTCGGTTCGTTTTGATGTTGTGATGATGCGTCGGTATATGTCGTGGCGCTCTCCGCATTAGACTCGACGTGATGTTGTACTTCGGTCGTAACCGTTATGACGCCGGTCTGGTCGCTCTTATGTGGGAATATCTCGTCCTGGCTGCCGTTCTCGCTGATCCCGTCCATGCCCGCCGCTGTCACCCGGCTCGTCATGCCGAATCCGTTCGACCTATGCTGGCTCCACGTCTTCGACTTCTGCGATTGGATATATTCCTTACGCGTTCGACTTTGTAGCGGTATCGACAGGTTGTTTTGTCCGGACCGGGCATAATATGGCTTCGAGTTTTCACTAGATGATAGACCAAGGGCGCTGTTGAGGCCCGGGATCTTCGAGGCGACTTGTCTAAGTGATGGGATGCAAGAGCAAATAATAAGGGCGCAGATTTCGACCATCGACCATATAAGGGGCTCCGTGAGCTCGTCTACTAGGCGTTAGAGTGGGTTCCGTCAACCTAAAGAACGTCAAGCCACTCACATGTATCGTCCTGACCTATGCCTGTGACGTATACAATACGTATAACGGAAATGGATGTCACCCTGTTGTTATGGTTTCAGCGGGACAGGAGCCTTTGGGTGTCCTAGGCTCGTTACTTACAGTAACCCCAACGAAAGCATAACAATGAGGCCAATCCTCTTAGCCAGTGGTAGCTGAAGCTTCCACGTTGAAGGGATTGGTTCAATAAATAGGGTAAGATCGGTGATTAAGTTGAAGACGAACTAAATAGGGGTTCCAGCACTCCTTAGCTTATGGATAGACTAAGTTAGGTAAGAGACTTGAAAATTACTCACGGTTGAATACCAGAGCGGATGCAAGTCGAAGCAAGATCCCTCTAGTTGGAAGTTCCACGATTTCTCGATCGGGCTGCACTTGAATATAACGACACATGTTTCCTCGAGGGCCTGCGCGAAGAGAAACCCGATGAGGATTTTGTTGACGAGCCGGAAACCGCCTTCAGGAAATATTCTCAAGTAGAGGATGGCAAAGGACGCCTTCGCGGCCGGGACCCCCCAGCTATACGTAACGGAGCTGGCGATTTGGAGCTGGGAACAATCGGGTTAGAGAAAGGCAGTGGGAAGGAAGTCTAATCAATCTCCTACCTTGAGATACATGTTGTAGTCATCGTCACCGACCTCGTTGCGGTGACTTCCGAGCCCATATCGGGTAGCTTTGATGCGGTTAGCTTACATATAATTCAAGACAGATATTCTATACATACCAACCATAACACAGCAGCAGATTCCCAATGACAGTACCTGTCATAGTTAGCCGACACTGTCGAAGAAATCCATATGTCTACGACCTCCGTAGGGCAGACATACCCAACTAACGAGAATGAGAACTGCAAGAGGTAAGTACATGTCTACCAACCGACTTTAGGGGCCAGAGGTGAACAAACCATCGTCTAAGCCCAATGTTCTGAGCATCCAACGAGCAGAGATCCTCGAACTCATGGCTAAGCCAGTAATGACGACCAACACCGCGCCGGCGCTGATGACCGAGTGCACCTTCGAAGCGGACATATCGCCGATAACCAACGCAAGTCGTCGCGGGAGAAGTGTTCCATCGTCCTCGACCCACGGCTCTGGGTCGGGTTGGGTGTGGATGCCGTCACCTTATAAAAACGGGAAAGGCAAAAAAAATAAAAGAAAGACACAACCTGGGCTAAGAAATATTCCTTCCACGCCAGACACTTAAAAGCACGTTCTTTAGTTTTCCGCTTAGTCGGATCTTCGATGTAGTAGGTAGTGTGTCCCTTCCCCCCTTATGACATGAATTATTGGCATGGGCACGGCGTCGACGCTAGAACGCCAATAGGTCTTCGTGTTCCAGAGGCTTGGGTACCTAACATTCCGCGCTCATGCTAAGACACCCCCAGACAGGTGCACGAGAAGCTTCTCGGTTAACTCCCATGTAACCAGCTGAAGCAGGCGAGCAACCTACTTAAGGCATGGGATGGGATTTCTCTAGCAAGGCTTGATCTACCTGGTCGACGAGCATTCCCCGGAATGTGTCTAGGCGAGTGTGGTGGCTCGGCGAACTACCTAATCGACATGGCACGATTTTCATGGTGTGTGCTTTGATGGGGTATCATCGTTTCTACTATAGTGTGCCTCGAATCCATATCTGATCAGGTAAGGGCTCCGGTAGCAGAATGGCCTTTAGCTCGCTCGGCAACTGGACTAGACCAGGTCACTCCAAATTAGTCATTTCCTAGCCCTCTAGACTTCAATGACTCTATGTAGATGTGTAAGGGATGTCTGTTACATAAGTCAGGCCTGAGGGTAGAAGCTTCTCGGCTCATGCCTTGACAAGATCCCGTGGTCTAAGCGACTCATTATAATCCAGGCGTCATGAGCAGAGCTGAGTCAACCAAAACCACTATGAGAAGTAGTCTACGAACCCGGCCCTTGGCATCTGTCTGTTCGCATACCCTTTCGAGTCTCTTGGTCCGTCTTAGTTGATCGCGTATGCATATGCAAACGCCTCGTCCTTTCCCCAAGATTAAACCATGTTCTGCATGTAGGTATGGCATGCATGGAAAACTTCAACAGTCCAAACCTATCGGGATCGGACATGCAGAATTTGAGGTTCGGGACACGCTAGGAGTCAGGGGGAAACCGGGGAAGTTGTTAGTTGCTGCACTAGCTTACTGGGCACGTTGGTTACATAGCAGAGTGTTCGCAGCTCGACTGACAAGCTGGGGTATGGAGATTAAGAGAAACGGAAACCCATGTTCGCCCACTTTTGTAAGAACGTTGGGTTCGTTGGGCTGGTTTCGTCACTATTATCAGATTGTTGTCTTAACGACTTGATACGGGTATCTTCAGATAGGAGTCGGCCGATAGTTTATCTCTACCGTATCTTCTAGATACAGCCACCACTTGTTTCGTCTCTCCTTAAGACCCCTATATGTTCAGCCCAGCACGTGCAATACGACTTATGCATAATGTGGCTTCATATAGATCTTGCGTGGATATTGCCTGCATGTCATGGAACTAATAGTATGGTCGATGGTACTCTAGCTAAAGCACTATATAGCCTGATAGGGAGTAGGTAAAAGGTATCGATTCTGGCAGGCTAGTCACTGTAAAACGGCTTCAATAAAATAGTCTATAGACAAACTCCAGGTCCTCCTCGAGTCTAGAATGTAATCTAGTTGAAAGATACCTTACCCATCACACGAACCAGAATGTGATACCTCTTTCCCCGGATCAACAAGTTATCCTATGGAGAGGCTATCATGGTGCTCGCTTATTAGGTTGCTTCAATGGCATGGATGAACGGCAAGCTGAGCATGACAGCTAAACCGCAAAATGACTAGATAGTTCCACTTTAACAAGTCGGCACCCTTCCGCGTGTCTGAGCACCCCTCAAACGTTGCCTCATTGAGATGTGGCGTGTCTACTCTCTTCACCCATACCCTGCTTAGCACCGCTGAATGGTGACTAAAGCAGATAAAACTTGTTTGATGGATATTCAAATCTATCGGCCGCATCCGCATAGGAAGCGAATTCAAGCACCCTTATTTTCTGGGGATGGCATCCATCCACACGTGAACTCACAGCGGTGAAGGGTACTATAAGGTGTCGATGGGGACGGTGAAGTCTCCACGAAGCTAAGTCGAGATGACAGCTCCGGATCGCCATGCCACTAGGTAACGCCTATTTCCCCAGGTTTAATTACGATCATGTAGAGACCAAAAAAAAAAAAATGGAATGTCATCCATGGGTGACCACGGCACTTGGTTTGTAGGTGTAATAGCATGGGTTTCTCTAGTTTATGTTCGGGAGTTTACATCGAACACGTAATCGAAATCTATCAAGCCAGGCCATCAAATTGCCCGTCAGGTAAAATGCCTAGGTACCTAGTCTCATTAACTCAGGGGGTGCCCAGAAGACACTGCTACGAATGAGACATCAGGCTGCGAGCGACTAGCTTCTAATCAGCGTCGAGCCTTGCGACGGGTGGCGTGTCGTCGACTTGGATTCCGCCCCTTTTCTTTTCAGCCGAGTCCCAGAAGGGGAGCCTCCATCCTCCCTCGTCCTCCGGCACGGACAGCCAGAGTCTCATCAGATGGCGTCTCGGCTTGCCGCTGTCCGGGCCAAAGTCGCGGTACGCCGTCCTCGCGTGGAGGGTGTGCGTGTTGGCGACGAACTGGATGTCGCCGATGTCTAGGATCATGTGCAACTTCACCCTCTCGCAGGTCGCCTCGAGGAGCTTGACTGCTTCATCCTGCTCCGGCGACAGCGGCGGGATGATCCCCTTGTCTGAGAAACGGCTCAGACTGCGGACGAAGTACGGATCCCACTTGCAGTACACTCGCTGCTCGCGCTCTGGGTACGCCGGGTCTGGTGTCTCTAAGTAGAAGACGGCGGCCTTGATATACGGATCTTCTCCCTTGGAGTCCTCTCCTTTTCGATCGAAGTACCAGATGGGCTTGGTTAGTAGCTCGGCAACATCTGGACGCTCTTCCTGGAGGATATTCCAGACATTGTGGATCGATGCCACGTCCGACTCGCCTCCAAACTCGGCTTTCGCAATGCACAGCAGACCCACGATATCGCAGTCGTCCGCGTGGAAGAATTGGCGGGCGTTTGTCCTGTATATCCGGACTTTGTCTATCTGCGTACTGTCCTCGCCGAGGTCCTTGACGTGTCCCAGGATATGGCCGTGTCCATTTTGAGAGACCGGGTAGCCGATGTAGGCTCCTAGGCCCATATAGGCGACGGCCGACTTGTGGATGCCCCATTCATCAACAGGGAAGCCTTTGTACAAGATAAACCCCTTTCCGTTGATCAGCTCCCGACGCATGGTGGTTATTGATGGTTCTAAACCCGGAAGTGGGAAATTGTCCTTGCTGATGCCAGTCAGGGGTAAACCAAGAGAGATGAAGTCATCTGCAGTCTTAGAAATCTCATCCAGTTCCTCTTCAGAGAACTGATGGACCCATCTCTCTGGGTTGTTGGCATAGTCTTCTGCTTTCCATTCCGTAGGCCCATCGATGCGCTTGGGGAATGCGCTGTATGGGTAGACTTTGTCATACAACGGAGGATGTTGACCTAGCCGACGTAAGTACCACAACATGTATAGGTTGTCTAACCCAGTGTCAGGCTAACCTGTTGTCTTGAGTCCATCTGGGAAGATGGAGCGGTCGACTTGTTTAGCCTGAGCCTTTAGGCCCTGGATCACGTCAACCGGAGTCTCAGTGTCAACGGCTGGAGCCATGGCTACTAGGTATTTTTCCTTTGTCTACCGCAACTAGCTGATATCCTTAAAGGGGAAGGGATAGGGAACTACCTAAGTATCTGAATTGGAGGGGAATGCGGAAGGGGAGCTTAAGGAGAGATAAGGTATAACAAGTTCGTATTTTCGGGTTAAATATGTACCTTTATATACCATCGAAGTCTTTTTTTAACTGCGAGATACCCGCTCAATGGCATCATGTTCGACTCCTTTTCCCGGCTTGGGCTGGAACGGAATGCTTTCGATTAGGTTACGGTACAAGTGGTACTGTAACCTCTTCCTTTCCTCCTATCTCCCCCTCTGCTCTCTACCTATTGCGGAGCTTTACCACGCAATACCTAGCACGCAATTCCGACGAGGGGTTACACCATCATGTATCATCCCTATACACTTAGCCTGGTTGAGAAGTATTGATACGCCCGTTAGAATCTACCTTATGATTGGCCGTTGTTAGTGTTATCGTATATGTATCGCGATATCCGCCAGGCGAATATCTACACGCATGTCGTCGGCCTTGGCATCATCGCGAAAATTGTTGTCACTGGTGATTGGTGATTGGATCTTGGCCTGGCCTCGGTACGGTCCGAATACATATTGAATTACCTCGAGGGCGTCACGAATGTAAGGAGGCAATTTATGGTTCGATTGCATCTAGGTCTTGCCTTAATAGTAATACAGAATCCAGCACGTCATAGCGGGCCAAAATAACAGAAGATAAAGATTCAAAGAGGTTTAACGACATCGGAGTGAGGGGATGTTGATCAGTAAGAAGTAACTATACGTTTAAATGCTTACTTAGTCAGTTATAAGTGATTTCCCCTCGATAATGGCATCAACGTTGGTCCTGTACCATGACTTCTCCTTACATGACACGACTACTGTCACAAACTAAGCCGAGTATTATGTAAATTAGGTCAAATCCAAGGTTTTTATTTCACAGCATGACTTCTTGCAAAAGTGTAATGGCTCTTATATATAAAGGAAGTTTTCACGACTTCATCATAGCTTGCCTGCTTTCCGGTAAACCTCCTCCTCGAAAGCCTTAAGCAGGGGTCTGATCTGGGGGTCAGACGGCGGCAACACCTGAGTACCGAATACGCCACATACGCCGGCGGCACGGTCGATGAACTACTGTCACGTCAGCTCTGACTTCCAAGGGTAGGAACCAAGATCAAGATAGGAAAGGGGGAGGCGGCTTGACGTACCCAAAACAGATTTGCCGCGCCGCTCCAGATCATCGTGCCGTTCCTGCGATATTCATGCTTATCGCCGTCGACTAGGATGCCGCCTAGGCCCCAGTCGTACTCGTTGGTCTGCGGCCAGTTGCCGACCGCCCATTCCGGGTGCTTCATATTTTCTAGTAGAGCCGCCTTGCTTGCCGGCGATAGCTGTGGCCGGAACATTATGGCAGTGGTCTCCTTCTGTAGCACCTTTTCGTCATCTACCAGCAGCGAGTGTACCAGCTTAAGATGGTCCGGCATGCTAGCGAAGAGGCCTTGCCCGCCGAAAGGTTCCTTGAGTCCGGCTGTGAATGTCGGCGCGTCAGGGTTTTCGACCACGGGCTTTGTCGGGTCTACTCGGAAAGCCATGGGGACTCGCCGCGCCTGTATGCTAGGATTATTGCTGGCGAAGAACGTCGTGCTGTCCATTCCCAGTGGCCCCCAAATGTGCTGCTTCATGTACTCCTCTAGGTTCTGGCCTGTGAGCTTCTCTACGATCTGACCAGCCCGGTCGATGCTGCTGCTATACTCAAAGCCCTCCCCAGGCTCGTATATAAGCGGCAGATCAAACGACCCGTCAACCGTTCCGTCCTGTGGCGTCTTCTTCCAGGCTGCGACCTTGCCTAACGAAGGGTTTAGAAACCCGTAGCCGGCGCCGGCACTGTGTGTGAGTAATTGGCGTAAAGTGATGGGGTTCTGACGCTTCCGCGTTATGGGCGTTCCGTCGTCTGCGAATCCAGTAAGAACCTCCTGCTTGGCGAGTGAGGGGACAAGGCGCGATACGTCCTCGTCCAACGTTACGAGCCCTTTCTCGACGAGCTGTAGGGCAGCCACCGAGGTATGTAGCTTCGTCATAGACGCCAGTTCCATCACGGTCTCTTCATTGTAAGTTGTGCAGTCCTTCGACGAGAACGCCTTGGAATAGTCAACATTCCCTTCATCCAGCGTTAGTCTTCAAGATGGACTATACGATGTAGGGCCTGGCCGAGAATGCACACCTTTCTTGTCCTTAGCAACCACTACAACGCCTGGTACCACGCCACTCTCTAGAGCACTCGTTACTTGGTCCTCAAAGGTCGCCATCGTCTATTATTTTTCAAATATCCAAGAAGCAAGCTTCTATAAGAGTTACTCCAACCTGGGCGAGCAATGAATTTTAGATATATACACGCTAGGCAAGTACCTCGGTAGGCTACGTGACCATCGTAGCGTTAGCCAACCAAATCCCCTCATAGAATTGATTATAAATGTGGCTTCACTGTTTACTAACAAACCTATTACCATTGACCCTTTTGTGTACTGTACTCGAAGCCTTCTTCGTTCTTTGCCTAGGGAGCTCAATTATTTCAGCCCCTATTAGTTACTTCCGGGACATCGGCGTTTGGCTGAATAATCTTTATCATGAAATTGCTCTTGTTACCCCTTGGTTAGTAATAGCCTACAGCACCCAATTTCTGGTAGAGTATGCTGATAAATTTACGTTAGGTACCTCGTAACTAAACAGGTCATATACTTCGGCCAATGATATTTGTTATCACTGACGAAGCAAAGATCATCGAAAGCTCTCGTGGGCAACAGCTTCGTCTCCGCTCACTCTTACCGAAAACCAGGAGCTGTGGATCGAGGGGATAGCGACAAGAGTCGTTAGCGAGCGGGGTTCAAAGACAGCATGGCCGAAATATTTACGGCACTTCACCCATTTAACTCGGCACATAATGTACCAAGTTGCCTAGGCATATACCAGGTAAGAAGCCAAGTATGTATTATCGATAAATCCGTTCGTATTCATTCGCAAAAGGGGTATCTCGTCCACTCATCTGAGCGTAAAATCATGCACCGTCTGTTTTCCTTTCTCTATCCCATGCTAGCCCATTAAACCACCACTTCGCTTCGCTTCACTTCCTAAATAAATTCGCTTGCGATCCCCAGAACGGATTCGGTTGAAAGTCTGCCGTTCCCTGGGCCCTGACGTCGGACCTCAGCTCCTGCCCGTCGTCACCCAGGAGGCGGCCCTTATCATCCTCGTCAGAGTAGTCGGGCGGGATAGGCGGCGCGCACCTGATCTCGCCACGCACGATCTCGACGGTCGACACCAGCGGCAACAGCAGCATGCCGACGGACAGCAGCTGCCCGAAGCTCCACTCCTGCTCGCCCGGGTCCGCGAGGTGGATCGGCGGGTCGGCGAACGCATCAGCTAGGTACGCCACGCGCACCGTGGCCCCGACCGCGGAGCCCGCCATCAGTAGCAGTCCGACGACTTGGAAGGCGACGTAGAACCGTCGCCTCGCGCGGCCGTGCAGGTACCATGTCGCCAGGGCGAAGATGACGACGTTCCCCGCGATGACGGCGATGGTGCCCGCGAACGAAACGCCCGTGTTAGCCGGGGCAGGCCCGTCCTTTGTCGAAGGCTCCCACACGCAGGCGACCGGGAACGTGGAATCGTTGAGGCCGCGCTGGACGGCGCGCAAGACGAAGACACCGTAGACGCACGACAGCACGAGGTTGACGAACATGAGGAATTGGCGCATCCACCGCAGGACCCAGTCGCGGCGGAAGTCGCCCGAGAGCGCGAGCAGCGTGGCGTTGTGGACAGCCATGGATAGCAGCGACAGCATCCAGACTAGGAAGAAGTGGTACGGCGTCATGCTTGCTGTTTTGGCTAGCCCCACGCTCTGGATCCCGATGCCTGTTAGGATTTGCTGGTCTGAGTACGAGTTTAGGAGTTTGCGCCGTAGGATGGACGGTTTTTGTAGTGAGGAGGAGGAGCCATTGTTTCGCGCTTCTTGGAAGATGAGCGACGCGCTGATTACTAGCGCTATCAGGGCTGTGATCATGAATGATAGTAAGACCTGTCGAGCGAGACATGACGGCTATGTTAGTATCGTGGTAGGTAAACAATCGTAAGTAGGTGAGAGCGATGGGAGTGGACTTACACCAATGCCCGCAACGCCAGCATCGCTAGACACACTATCCGGCGCAACTGTACAATTCGCCGACATCGTAAGTAGATTTCTCTCTCGGCGAAAACTCGAAGAAATCAAAACGGTGCTCGAGAAGTGCTTTTGTACGCAGAAAAAGGTTTGAAGTTGCTAGCAACAAAGAGCAAACAAAAAAAGAAATATAATTTTAGAAAAGTCGACAAACAAGAGATCGAAGTCACCGCGTTATCATAATAATAATAATTGCCAGGAATTCCAAAGGGCTGAGCCGCCGTTGATGAATATTACGCCCCTCTGTCTCTGTTCCCCCTGTCTCTGGGGATGACGTCGCTTAGATCCAATAAGCGCTTCGGATGAAACGTAGTGTAGATCATCAGAAACCCCTGCTGTCGATTAATCGACTGGATGGGAATGCCCCCCTCGTTGTGTGTAAGTGCGGCTGTGCTTCTGGGCTTTTGATGGTTCGTCTCACTGATTCGATGGCGCTGCGACAATGTCGCATAAGTCAGAGACCTTGTCGCTCGCTTATTTAGACGAAGTAAAGCATGGTAATTTACATACAATCACTGACTTTGCTGGCGTAAGAACAGGTACTGTACTGAATCGGTTCTGCTGATTATTAGCCTATCACGAACAGTTGAGGGGACACACATCATGTCACACGGATATTAAACGAGGTGGAACAGTAATGGACAAGCCGAAATCTCAATTCCGAAAGGACATATAAGTCCAATGCAATCAACTATAGTTGCTCCCTAGGAGAAGTCATCGTGAGCCGGTAAGTCTAGATCTAGAGGTCGTAATTTGGCTTAACCGTCCATTCTTCCACCATTTCGTTCCTCGTATGGAGGCCCCTCCCTCTCTACCTTGGAAAAGGAGATAAAGGAAAATGAATAAATAAAAATATTTCGGGATATCAAGCAGACATGATCATCGCAATCCCCCCTGCGCCGTCGAACTCCCGCACCTTCATAACACCAAGGCCTATCATCCCATGCTAGACTTGGGCTACTTTAATCGTGACGAGGTTGCAGATTCCCTCATCCGCGGAACCCTATGGAAGAGTCGTAAGACTCAAATGCTGTATTGATATTTTGATGAGATTTCATGAATTTGTCAAGATGCTTCCCCTTAACCGATATGAGATCATGCTTTTCGTTGCCTTTTTGCAGCTCGACCCGGACTCCCATCTAAATCGTTTCGTAGGATTTCTTCGGTGCCGCTAGGACTAGGCGACTTGTGGCTCGGCGTGTTAGTCTCGACAACCCGACCAGCGTGAAGGCCGTCGGTGGTTCCAAAGTCGCCACCGTCTGGGTTCCAATCAAAGTGGGTGCCGTCGTTGAAGTGCGAGGTATCAAAGTTGAAGTCATTTCCCGTCGTGTCAGTAGTATACGCATTTGGATCGAGGTACTGGTTTAGATCGATGTTATCATCAAAATAGCCAGTCGCGTCATCCAAGCCAGGTATTCGACCTGACGGACTCAGCGGACCCAGTAGTTGGTTGAGATCCTCGAGCTTCTGTGCTTGCTCAGTCTGCAAACGCTGAAGATGCTCGAGCTCCTCTTCTGTTTGTGATATTCGTTGTATCGATGGCGGTTGTGGGAGGGATGAAGGCATGATAGGTGATAGGGAATTCCGCGCGCTCGCAGGTGGCATGCTCCCGGTTGTTGGAATGCCTAAGGTGGAGTTTGTATCTGCTGGCAGTGAGGGTGAAGGTATAGAGGAAACAGGTGTGGGGGCAGTGCTGCTGTGACCACCAGACATGATGCTCAACATGCGGTTGCGCTGATCGTTGGTTAATGTTGCCGCGGTATTAGCAGCCATGTTGGGAAGATCAACAGAAACATGGCCAGCGTTCGTGTTAGCATCCTGGATAATCTTCATCATACCCTCCTGGGGGTTCGACTCGAGCTCCTGTTTGAGGTACGCAGGCGTACTCGACGATTCTGTTGGAGTGTCGAACACCTCTGTAACGTGCCCCATTTGCGGCTGCTGGTGATTCGGGAAATTTGGGAAAGGCGTAGAAGCTGCTGCCACGGGTGGTGTCCTGGCGGGTTGGTTCGGGGGGATAGGGGGCAAGAGGCGATGTTGTCTCTTAGGTGTGCTCACGGGCGTCGCGTTCCTGGGCACCTGTTGTTGCACCCAGTCTCCCAGGTCGACCACGCTCCCCTGACCCTGTGGAGTTGGTATCTGGACATTGGGAATGATACTGGCCAACAGATCGTTCACATTCTGTACGCCACCCTGTTCCTCGAGCGACTTTCTAAACACGTTCGCTAGGAAATTCAAGATAGCGTTAATAGAATTCTCGTGACGATCATGCATGTTCTGGAACATGATGGCTTGCTGGTACAGCTGGTTATGTTCCTGTCGAAGTCGTTGGATCGCTTCGCTGATTTGTTTCTGCCGTTGCTGTAACGCAGTCATCTGGTCTCGAACAACTGCCAACTCCTTCTTTTGAAGTGGTCCCGGCTCCGGCGCCGGCAGCGCCCGGGTTTGCACATTTTGCGGAGGAAAAGGGTGGCTAATGGCTTCGTCTGTCGGTACGACGTCCTCGTCACTCTCGCCCTCACCCCCCTCGCCTCTTTTCTTACCGCCCTTCTTACTGTTACCGCTTTTCGGCTTGTTGATCAGCCAAAGCAGGTTGGGATGGCCGCGCTTGAAGTAAGGGTTATAGTATTCACTTGGGCTCTTATTCTTCCGCTCGCTAGCCTTCATGGAATTATCTGAAAGGCCAACCTTCTTGTGGAAGCCATACATGTTGAGCTGCCGAACAAAGGATGCGTAGTTGTTATGCTTGAAAAGCTCGGGAATCAAAGTCTTAGCAAATTCATCTTCATCGAGTACGATAAAGGAGTCGCCCTTCTCTGACCACCTGATGAGGTCTGTATTCTTCGATTCCTCTAGGAAGCTACGGAAATGTTAGTATTCAAAGGACAAGATATCGGGGAAGGGCTAGAAGTTTACCTATTCAGCTTTTGCACGAAGGGCGGAATCTGCTTCCGCTTTGCCTGAGCCTCCCTTTTTGCCCTTTGAGCTTTCTCCTCGAGCAACTCTATATTATCATGCTCGTCAATAGTACCGTTCGCCTGGTTCGCAATCAAGCTCTCGTCGAAGTTGGGCCATGGTTCGCTTTGCTGCGGGCTGAATGCGCGATTGGCAGTGATGAGCGCATTACTCATGCCTCGTCTCGCAAGGGCGTTGGAAGGTGTGGCTGGGGCGTACTGGGGTTGCGTGGGTGTTGGCATCACACCGTACGTGTTTACTCCGTTCGAGGTATTGTCAACGAAGCTGGCCGCATTATTCCCGTTCCACCTCAACAATTGATCTTGCGTATTATACGGTTGCGCCATTTGCTGCGGTATAGGCACACTACCCGGTGCAGGTCGTTTTCGAGTATTAGGAGATGGCATAGGGTGGTAGTAGCCGTACATGAACCACGACTGGTGAGAAAAGCGTTGAGGGCACGGTCTTGTCGCGCCGCGGGGCCTTCTTCACCAAGAGGGTACTGTATATCCTGTAGATCGGGAGCGGTCCTAGAACATTAACTACCCCGAATTCAATGCGGATGAGATATGGCAGTGGCAAGGATTGCCGGAGTTGTTGATGGTGGTAGGCTGTAGGAGGGAGGGGTTGGGAGAGGTCGAAGTTGGGTGGAAGGCGGCAGGACCGCGTATCAATCCGCAAGGCTGTCAGTCAACCGAAGGTAGGCGACCGGACTAGGCTACTAGCCGCACGGGTATTCCGATGGAATGGCAACAGTCGCGCAAGGCTGCGATCGTTTGTTTCGGTGAGAAGTGGCGCGATATCGTAGGTAAACGGACTGAGGCAGCGAATGCACGTGAAGACTGTGATGCGAGTAGGTATGTGTAAGATTTCTTCAGATTTTGGTAATTCTCAACCTCAAATCTCGATGGAGTAAGATGGTGGATTCCAGGCCTTCCTCCGCATTCATATCTTTTGCCTATATATCACCCGAGCTTCAAAGGGACTGAACGGCGAAGAGAAGGGACTGAATCAGCCCTAGAAGCTGGAAAGAAGTTTCCAAGACCCCCGGTACTAGATTGTCTCTGAGAATGCGACAGTCGCAGAATGGGCAGCCTGGTAGCTGAGAGGCAGTCAAGGGTAGGAGACAAGGGCGCAAGCAAAGACCGTTGTTCTCGAAGTCGCAGAAAAAAAGAAGGGATCGATGTCGCAGAACGGTCAACAGAAAGTAACTGTTGCTATCGATATTATGTATGCATCTACCTAAGTGCTGCAGCGCAGCTAGGAAAGGATGTAGGTGCGAGCGCCGGCGTGGTTCAAGACGGGATTAGAAGTGGGAATGAGAATGGGAAATGCAAAGCTTTTGATGGGAATTTCAGAATCGGCCGGTCTTCCGGCTCACAAATCGTGACACCTGCACTAGAGGTAAAATGAATTTGTTCTTTCCGTGTCTTGGCCTGGTCTTTCCACTGTGCGCACTGGAGACCGAACCGAACCCGAGAATGAAAGGAATTCAAGTAGGTAGCCGAGTCGGCGGACAACGAGGAGGAGGGAGAATGTTCTAATAACTAGATGGTACTGTATCTGACATCAATGTTGATTGTAGATGTTAAAGTTGGATCTTATATCCATCAGCTTAACCTTCCAATATCCTTCTAGATATTTAATTTTTTTTATGGATGCGTCGTTGTCTTTGGTCCGTGCCAGTCCGGCAAAGTGGGCTTTACACAGTTAACACGGCCCGCTAGTAAGGCTCTAGTACCTATCCATTATTCGGTAGTTCAACCAATCAAAAGCTTTATTGATAAGATATTTCACCAGTAAGTCTTTTTCGTCATCCATGCGATCGAATGATTATCTCGTCATCCTAATGTCTTAATTCTATAAGAAACTCGAAAGGTACCAATTCTCTATTGGCCGTTGCAATATTGAATCCTTTACTCAGCTATGATGTTCATCATCTGACGATATTGAGGGGTATAGGTAGGTAGGTACTGATGTTATTCAGACTGGAGATATCTCGATACAATCCTGTGGGGTTCTTAATAAGAGCCATATCCCGAATAGCTACAGATCCGGACCAACACCTCCAGCTGATGCAACGCTAGTCTGGAGGTAGCGAGGGGTAGCTAACTGATGGGATTCTGCTTGGCCAATGACGACTGGCCGAATGGATCGTGGACCTCGTCATAATGGCCGATTCTCAGCATTATTCGCGATTGTTTTGAAATATCGAACAAAACAGCTAGACATTAATCTTCACCTTTTTTTCTCTCTTACATGAATTACATGATCTAGCTACCTAGGTTGGTAAGGTAGGCAGCTTGAGCGTGTCTACAGTAGACGTAGCTTTCTAAATAAGTATTAGCAGCTTATAGGTACCCTTGCTATACTCAAGTATCAAGACGATCGAAAATGTTGTAATCCTGGGGTATCACGGTAACTTTAGTCCGAGGCTATAAAATACTCTCGTAGTAAAAAGAATCATCGAGCTCCTCTGCCAGCTAGAGCCGATGTCCTTGCCAACTTGGCATTCCTTGCCTGGTCCCATTCCCTTCCCGAGTTCCCAGACTGTGCCTCTCTTTGCGCCTTCTTCTCCTCCTTGAGCGTCCGGGCCTTTTCTCTTGGATCAATGACGACCAACTCCTCTTCGGCCTTCTTTCGGTAGGATAAGTCCTTGCCTAGTTTATCGGCAACAAAACTTAGAGAATGTGACATCCATCCCTCGTCGTCGCTATCTTCCTTCTCGGCCTTGTCCCATGAGTTGCAACTCTGACAGTTGGCGATGAAGTGCAAATCGCAAAGTTCAGTCTCATCGTCCTGCCCGCCCGAGTCTTGCCCGGTGCCACTCTCCTCAACAGGAACATCCGGCTGCTCTTTCTCGGGCCCTGCTTGGCCGAGCTTGGAGCGGAAAGCTTGAAACTGCAATAAATCCTCACTCGCCGTAGGACCTTCACCACCTCTTCGCCTCTTACGCCCACGCGTAGAAGTATCCGGGATTAACTGCTCTAATGCTGTTTTCCTAACCTCCTTAACTGGCTCTGAATGAATAGTCCGTTTCATCGACGCTTTCAAAGCCGCTATCTCCTCGTTTGCTCGTTCTAGCGCGGATTTCTTCTTCTGTTCGGGCTCCGGTGATGATTCATCATGAACTGGAATGGGCGTACTTTTCGTTGGTGGAGGTGATGGTGGTTTGACTTCCGATTTTGTGTCGCTTCGAGACTCGCGAACTGGTATAGTAGACTTGGCCACTTTATCTCCCTTCCTGGCACTGTTTGTGGGCGGTTTGACTGCTGGCGTTGGCTCCTCGTCCACATCCATGACGATTCGTGAGTCGAACTTTGCCTTTTTCAAGACTGGCGCATCGTCGTCACCCTCTTCATCGCCAAAACTCAACAACTTCTTCCCTCCTTTAGCTTTCGACTTCCTTTTCTTCTCCGTAACAGGTGCCTCTTGAGTGCGTTTTGCTATTCTTTCTCGCTTTTTCATGTCATTGAAAGGATTGACTAAAATCTCGACACTTGTAATCTTTGTAGGGTAGAGAGGTCGTTCATTTCCCTCTGCTACCTCGGCCTCGCCCATGCGGGCCAAGTTGTAGATTGTGTCGCCCACTATCCTCCCGAACACGGTATTCTTATTATTTAGCTCCTCCGCATTGTCCAAAGTAAAGAAGAACTGGCTGGCATTTGTGTCTGGCTTCCCCTCGTTTGCCATACCCAGCAGCCCCCTTCGGTTGAACTTTAGCCGCGAATGGAACTCATCCCTAAAGTTCACACCTGTCGGTCCAGCATTCTGACCGCGACGCTGGTCCATAGGCCATGGATCCAGGTCGCCGCTGTATGCACCACCATCGTAGATGGATTCACCACCATTCCCCGTTCCGGTGGGGTCTCCGCCCTGTATAATGAAGCCGGGAACCAAGCGATGGAATATCGTGTTGTCATAGTAGCCGTCGAGACATAATTGGAGGAAGTTTCGCGACGTAAGGGGCGTCTGTTTTGCGAACAGTTCGACTGACAATTCGCCTTGCGTTGTGTGGAGGATAAGCGAAGCGGTAGGCTGTGGCTCAAGATTGTAGATGGACGACATCTTCCACGGCCTAGAATGCAGACCTATTTGCTGAAATGATCGGTGTTAAGTCGACAATGCGAGGCTGAAGAACGGGTTATGGCAGAATGGTTAGACGCGGCTTGTTCAACGTCGGAATAAAAATTACGTGTAAGGTACGAAGTAAGGTTGTACCTAATGCAACATTAAAGTCTGCAAACTTTAGGTGCGCGCCTGACGTACAGGTACTCGATTGACATAGCGCATTTTGGTGCGGGGGATAGGTCTCGAGTACTTGTTTTTGTACATATAGCGACACATACACGCCCGTACAGTGCCCAGGTGCATACCTTAGGCACATGTATGTACTAAAGTTATAGAGGTTCCACCTGTCAGACCCTGCAGGTTTTCCATTCGCCTCAACATGAACATGGCATCGAAAACGTTTTCAGACGTCAACTCAAAACCCATGCAATCAGCGTACGATCCAGCGGAAATTTCTCTATCTAGGAAATATCGTGCATTGTTGCATACCAGGCAGCTTGACCCTAAAAGATCTTACATGATCTAGTCGTTGCAGTTGATCACGTGGCTCTAGACGACTTATAATCACCGGCGCATATCTCATCATCGTCAGGGGCTAAGAAAGTAGAGAGCTCTCTACTACACGAAATACGGGATACGGGCTAGGACTGCTATTTACGACCATGGCGGCGCAAGAGCTAAACCCGAATCTTCCACCTTCCGCGGCCACGGATGCTGTTCTAGTTCCGTCAGATGAACTACCCGAGGGAGCACAGAAGGTTGAGGAGATCGACTTCAACGCCTTTAAAGGACGACCTATTACTGTGGAAGACATGGTCGAAGGCATGAAGCACATGGGATTCCAAGCGTCTTCTATGGCCGAGGCAATCCGAATTATCAATGACATGGTTAGCAAAGGGAAAGTATCTGGCTGCCTTAGGATTGGTAACTAACATACTCCTGAAGCGAGCATGGCGCGATCCAGAAACAGGCGACAAGACCACAATATTCCTCGGATATACGTCCAATATGATATCGTCTGGAATGAGAGGTATATTTCGCTACCTCGTAGAACACAAGCATGTGTCATGTGTTGTCACGTCCGCCGGTGGTGTCGAAGAGGACTTCATCAAGTGCCTTGGTGATACTTATATGTCTTCATTCAGCGCCAAGGGGGCCGAGCTCAGAGCTAAAGGGCTAAACCGAATAGGAAACCTCATGGTTCCTAATGCGAATTATTGTGCCTTCGAAGACTGGGTCGTGCCTATCCTGGACAAGATGCTAGAAGAGCAAGAGGCAAGTAAAGGGACCGAAGAGGAAATCAACTGGACGCCTTCCAAGGTTATCCACAGATTAGGTAAAGAGATCAACGACGAGAGATCGGTGTATTACTGGGCATACAAGAATGATATCCCAGTCTTCTGTCCGGCTTTGACTGACGGCAGCTTGGGCGACATGTTATACTTCCACACATTCAAAGCCTCGCCAAGACAACTGAAGATCGACATAGTGGAGGACATTCGGCGCATCAACACTATCTCTGTACGGGCGAAACGAGCTGGAATGATAATCCTAGGCGGTGGCGTTATCAAGCATCATATTGCAAACGCCTGCTTGATGAGAAACGGTGCCGAGTCCGCTGTCTACATCAACACCGCTCAGGAATTCGATGGTAGCGACGCGGGAGCCCGACCAGATGAAGCAGTGTCCTGGGGAAAGATCAAAGTTGGAGCTGATCATGTCAAGGTAAGAAGAAGTTGATTTCCCTCGTCCGATATACCGCTCTCTTATCCAATCTAATACTTGGCTGGTACAGGTTTACCTCGAGGCTTCCGCGTGCTTCCCTTTCATTGTAGCTAGCACCTTCGCCAAAGACACATAGATCACAGATGGTCAGCACAGGTTCGAGGCGTTATTTAACCTTAGCATAGAGTTATATAAAGTTCAACCGACCAAGAGCCGCACGCCTCCTGCCTTTCTTCTCTAAAGACGAAGTTGCCTGGGGGGTAATTTAACGGTGAATTTTGCGAGAAACAAGAAACGGCTTCAACCTAAACACAGAACAGATGTAAAAAATACTCCTCCCAACCGAGAAATTGATCTGGTCCTTATCTCCCAATTTGGTTATTCCCATTTCATCACCCCAGCATCAATAGGCCTACAACTGCAAATCATCTAACAGGAGTCTGCTCCTGGGCTAACACCGATTCACTGCACTAGACGATCTGAAATAAAGGCAATTTACGCCGTCAAGGAAAAGGACGATCAATAAGGCGTGTTACTAGGGCGCATCCCGTCACTGTGATTAGGTACCGGTTGGAACCTGAGTATCGTACCCTTGGTAGCCAGCAGCACCTCAGGTTATCAACATATTTAGGATTCTCATCGACTCAGCGACTTCCTGGGTCACCTTTGGTACTGGAAAAACCTGCCGAGAGCATTAGGCCAAATTTGAGTATTGCAACAAGCGACATTTACGATACACACGAAGTCTCCTATTTTTTTTTTCGGAAAGGCCCCCTTTTTACCACGAGCAACACCTATTCCTACCACTACTCGTCGAAACTTGTTCGCTGCCTAGTTTCTTTGCAGGATACACCTACTTTTATTATTTTCCCTGATTCACGAGTTGGATTCTAACGGAATGACTTGTCCTCCTTCGGTGGCCGTTTCCCGTTGTCGATTAACATTCCATAATATTCCTGTTGGTCATTTCTTTCCCAACATGGCGAGCAACTATCTTGCCTTAGTCCTGAATAAGGATGAGTACGACTCACACGGCCGCCGACGCGAACCGACTGCAGAACTAGCAGCGTTGATGCGCTCGTCATCGTCCAGCTCTACAAATACTCTCTCTGCATCAGCCTCGTGCCCTCCTCCGTCACATCCGCAGCCAACTCCAAGTTATTCCGAGAAGTCTTTCGGTGGAATCTTGGGAGACACACCCTCATCTTGGGGCGTCACCCCTGACGTATTCGAGGCCGCAACGATCCTCTGCTCCCTTAAGAACGCGGACATCACGGGAAGCGCATCGTTGCTGTGGTCTTCCCAGGAAAGCACGGCCAACTCTAACCTAACCGGATTCAGCGCCTTTGATCCAACGCCTCAACTTGCCTCGAAGGGCAACCGCGAACAGTATGTACTTTTCTTGTGTTTTCCTTCATGCCAAACTGTTTATTCCTTAGCACCATAACATCAACCTTATTCTCTACTCCTGTCATATAAAGTCCTAAGCCCCCCTCGACGTCAAATCAGTAACTCATCTTAATATCATTCTAGGCCTCATAATCCGCGTTCTCGAGCCAAACCAATCGCCACAGACGCAGCTGTCGACTCGCTTGCTAAGATTGCCAATGCCCGAGGTAAAAATACACGTTCTCGCCAACGTATAGGAGAGAACCCTTCGGCACCACAGACAGCACAACTCGATATCCTGGAACAGCCTAGACGATCATGCAGAATCGCCTCAATAGAAAACATGCATCAGGAAACCGGCTCGACGCAGGCGGTGAAGCAAAGAGTTAGGATCAATGACAGCATTGATGCTTCAGCAAAGAGATTCATGGATGAGGTTGGCGCTGCCGTGGGAGGCCAGCCAGCCGATAACGCCCCGAAAGAGGACTGGAATCGCTACCTCGAGAACTGGACGGCTGAGAAACGACGCAGAGACGAAGAAGATGGGAAAAAGTCGTGGGCTCAACTTACTAAAGCCGAACAGTTCACCAAAAAGATGGGAGAACAGCAATTCCAACTAGTCAGCCCCGGCCTTGAAGAGGAAATACCACCTAGGCCTATCGAACCTACTATGGCTAGCCAGCTAAGAGACTGGACTATGGAGGGCATGGGCCTAGGTGCTGGCGCCGAAGATGGTAGCGTTCAGACCCGGAAGAGAACTCGAGAGACCTCGCAGGCTGAAGGGAACGAGCCGGTAGCAACATCCACGAATAACCAAGCTACGATGATGGGAACAGACGGACCACCACCTAATGGCGCTCCACCTAGTGCGGTCAATGGTCGGCGACTCAAGAGAAGGCGGCGAATGGATAACCTCGAGTCTGACCTAGGTAGGAAGTGGGAGCCTCGCGTGGACGAAGACGGACATAGGCCAACTAGGAGAGTTAGGAAGCTCTGATTGAGAGTTGGGAAGCTCTCATGGAGAGTTAGTTCTAATGCATGTGCATTGGTTGGCTGGTTGGTTGCACGCACGAGAGATGCTTCTTATTTTACTTGATGGGCCATACCGCATTGTACTCTGTAGTCTAGAAGACATATGAGATATTCGGCAGGCCGTCAATTTAAGTCGTTGTCTTTCCAATCATTCCTCTCCCTCAGCCCTCGCCGTCTCTGGGTTTGAGCATTGAGCAAATAAGGGAGACACCAATTGATGAAAACAGAGCGTTGGTTACATCTGCAGATCATATTGGGATTGTTGTCTGCATGATACATCGTAAACGCTACGTTGAGGAAGTATCGGTATGTCTCGTCCGCCCCACATGAAAAGACAGCCGTAACTCTAACAGGTTTAGCGTAAGATGATTTATTGTACGACCCGCATCCCGATGCTTGATGAACGTACTAATAAGTATCTTTCCTAGGGCATTCCCGGCACGCCTTGATTAATAAAGGAGATGGTTCGTGCTTTGCGACATGCAGCATTCATCCATGACGGCTCTGCAGGCCTAGGCGAGTAAAGTTGTTTGTCTGTTCATACCCGACCCTATTGTATCCATACGCTATGTACTAAGACTACCTATGCAGAAACTGCCCTGTATCACGCAGAGGATCTTCGTCCCACTTTGAGATAACCTGATCATGCACGTCCCGCAGTTGACAGTCTCAAATTGCGCCGACACGCGAACGGGTAATTGGACCTATGGGAGTGGTAGTCAAGACAGAGTGGCAAGCACAGGGGTTCTTCGAGGCTGGGATGCCAGTGAGTGGATGCCCAGTAGATGGGGACATGGGCCTTAATGGGGCCTGATAGGGCCAAGCATCTTCAATGCTTACAGGTTAGCGGGCTTCATGGGCCGGCGCTTTTAATCCCTGTTAGGATTAGTCGGGTCTAGCCTGTCTGGGATTCCCAATCGTCTAGTCTCAGCACCGAGTGCCACGCGAAGTCTGTGTTTTCAAGATCTCCAATTTCAGCCTCTTTCATAGTTCAAACTTCTGCCATCCTCAACTATCCTATCACATATTGGCATCTCACTCGTTCCGATAACTCGCGCCTTTACTAGGAGGGGTTTGTGTGTCTAGTAAACTCTCATTCTCGAATATCGCAACGGTCAGACCCGAATAGAAGGAGGGAAGGCTTCGGGCGTGGCGCCTTGTTTTCTCATTCTCACTCCCGAGCCTCTCGCCGCACCTAATTCCAAACTCGATTTTGCTCAGAGCCAGTGTCGCCGTAAGCCCTATGGTTCGAATGGTCATTCATTGGCTCTATGAGAACTTTATAGGCTGGTATTAATAGGCGGGCTTCCTCTGCCCTTGTGCCAGTCATGTAAGCCCAAATCTCTTCCTTAGACCACCTGTTCAAATATCATTATCACCGCTGCAAGGAGTTCACTTCAGTGTTTGCCTTCTTCATATTTTAAGAGACTGGTATCTTCATCTTTAAGTATCAACAGAATCAGCAGAAACCATGTGCTACGGAAGCATGTTGACTACTAGATGCAATTTCCCTTGGGGTCTGGTCACGGCAGACGCAATTCTAAATGGGTCAAACCCGCATTACCAACAACTAGTGCTTATCTGTTTGCTTCTCCTAGGGCTTCCCGCTACACGGGATCGCGATATGACGGCGACTCGCGTCGCTCCAGGTCCCGAGATCGCTCGCCGGATCGGAGATCGTTGTATAGCGACGGCGGTCCGCGACGTTCCTCCGCGGAGTCGCGATCGAATAGCTCGGCATTCCAAACCAACCGGGATTCTTTTCGCGATGCCCTGCAGAGGGAACCTCCCAGAGGCCCGAAGGCTTTACTGGATCCCCCCAGCGGACCTCGCGGGGGCGGATACACCGGAGACTTTCGCGGCAGAGGTCGTGGAAGGGGAAGAGGCTGGCGAGACGATAGCCGAGATCGCGGAAGAGATCGGGATATTGACTTTAGGGATCGAAGAGACAATTCCTATCGCGACGAGCGCAGCCGAGAACGAGACCGTGGAGATTGGCGGGACCGTGACCGAGATAGCTTCAGAGGACGGCGGCCGTCACCTCGTGGGCGATCGCCTCCTGGTAGGGATTTCCGGGATTCGAGGGACTTGAGAGATGTTCCGTTAGGTGTCGATGCGGAGCGAGCTCGACGTGGATCGAGAGACGGCCCTCTTTCCGCCGGCTCATCTTCCTCCGACGCCCCATTTGGACCTTCATCGTATCGTGGTGGTTATAGCGGTCGAGGTCGTGGAAGAGGCCGTGGAGACTGGGATAGAGGCCGTGGACGGGGATTCTTTGACGATCGTGACAGATATGCCCCGACCTTTAGGTCTCGCTCTCAAGAGGGGCGATACCGAGATGACCGTGATCGTGACCATAGATACCTCGACCCCGACTTGCGCTCGCGTGATCCCCGAGATGATCGCGATGTGAGGGACCGCGAGGTACGGCCGAAACTCGAAAGAGCCTCGCATGAGCCCCCACCGCCGCCGGCCAAAGACGTGTCGCCTCCTCCCGTCGCACCAGCTGCACCATCTTTTGGATCAGTTCCCAATAGAACTGCTTCAACAGCTGATGTTGGCTTGGTCACAGGCAAGGCTCCCCCGACGGGACCGAGGGCACTCAAGGAAGAACGACCGTCACCATCGGGTTTTGCGCCGAATACCGACACGCGACTACCGCCTATCGGGCCATCCAGATCGTCCCTGGAAATAAGCCCATCCACTATCCCCTCTGGTCCGCGTTCCCAAACACGACCGGGTCCCTCAAGCAAGCAGTGGATCAATCCAAATATAAAAAACCGTGTCCCCGAGTCACCAAAGCTGAATAGGTCTCAGAGTTTCGCCCAACCTCGTCCTACAGGGCTCCGTTCGGATGGCGCGCATTCAGATCAGCCGGCGGACAACAACCAGAGGCCACGTAGCAGTGATGAAAAGATTGACACTCAATTGGACCCGGCAGAGAGACAGCTCCGAGACTCTCATAATGTTGATCCAGCGGGGGAGACCTTCAGACTTGATCAGAGGCCGCAATCTGCCGGGTCGCCTTTGGATCGAGAACACACGCTCAAGGATGCACCCGATACAGTCAAGGATGAAGACCGGGACGTGGAAAGGGTTGACGATGTCGAAGAGGGGTCAATAGTCGAACCGGAAGTGTTGCCTACAACAGACGAGACAAAGACAAGGTCAAATCAACAACCCACACCCAGAGTCTTACCAAAACAGGTTTCCCTACCTCCAAGAGAAGCAAAGCTACCCATAATGGATCAACAACCAACACTCAGAGTGTTACCGAAACGCATCTCCCTACCTCAAAGGGAAGCAAAGCTGCCCATAATTGATCAATCATCAGAATCGGATGATGAAGAATTCGGCGATGTCATCGAATCACGGATGGCCGAAGTGGAGGCAAAATTAAAGCAACTCGAAGGGATTGAAGATGCCGTTCCAGTGGATGCTATTCTTCGCCATGCAATAATATCACTCGAAGCTATCGCGAATATTATGAACGAACCCGAAGGTTTAGAGGATATGGTTGGGCCTATTCCGGATGACGTTACTTTACCTGGCCAAGCTCCCGTCGAGCCAGAACCATCGGTTGAAAAGGCGCCGAGTGTTGAGGAGACTCAGACGACTGAGGATACTAAAGTACTCATTAAGGACCCTTCGCCTGTAGTGGAGGAACCACATGTAGGAGTTGCAGATTCAAGTGCAGAGCTTCCACAGCCATCTATCGAGCAAGATGTGGACAGCCCTCCATCTCATGAGGCACAACTCCACGATAAGAAGTCGAAGAACGACGACGGAGATGTAGCCATGGAAGACGCATTGGACGTTAGCCAAACCGATTCTGAATTGCAGGCTCAACTCCGAACACAACTATCAACCTCTCGCAGACAAACTATTGAACCGCAATTTGAGGAAGCCCAGATACAATCACAGGAGATCAGTAAACAAGGGTCGAGCACACCATCTCCTGTAGAAGAGGATGATGACGAAACGGATATCGAGGATGTCGACCACCAGACCGTTGAGATTGTTCGCGAGCATATGGCGACTCCTCCAATTGATAGCCTACCTTACTTCGATGAGAAGCCGTGGTTTAAAGACGAGACTTTCCTGAAGTCAATGAATACCCCACAGCTAAGCCTCAATACCTTCATATTGGGTAGATTGAGAGACGAGACGCGGAACCGAACGGCGGAAGAGACACAATCAAAGAGTGTTTACGACTCAAACTATGATCGTTACCTACGATTTACTATGTCGACTGATCCTGTCGCCGTCAAAAGTCGTGAGAAGTTTACTTCTATCTCTGGAATTGAAACTACCGTTCAAAAGCCTGGCTTCCACGAGGCTAGACCTGAAGGGACGAGGCGTAGCAGGTACGCATCAGAACGTGATCTGGAGAGAATCTTAGAAGAGTCGCGGCGTGTGGAGGATGAGAAAAGGGAGCGCCAAATGCAAGCAGAGAGGGAGAGGTACAGGACTGAGAAGGAGGCAGTATTGCCTCGTCAGTATCAGGAAACGGAGGAACGAGAAAATGATTACTATCGTGATGTGACTGGTCTCATCCAGGCGGAGAAAATCGTGGCGGCTTGGCAGCTTCTCCCGCCCGTGGATAATTTCACCGAGGAAGAAGCAGCAACGTTCGAAAAGGCCTACCTCGAGTTTCCTAAGCAATGGGGTCGCGTCTCTGATCCGTTACCGGATAGGGATTTTGGGACTAGCATACAGTTCTACTATCTTAAGAAGGAGAAAAGCGAACTCAATCTTAAGGAAAAGCTCAAGAAGCGCCCGAGGCAGCGTAAAAAGAGCGGGCGAGGCAAGCAGCGGTCTAGTGCACTCGTCTCGGAACTTGGAAATGGGGACAATGAAAACGAAGAGACTCCGGAGACGGGTGAAAATGGTGAGAGGCGACGGCCTCGCCGTGCCGCCGCTCCCACTTTCAATTCGGAGGCTACCCCGGCCACGGATGGTGAAGGTGGAACACCGGCAGGCACTCCAGGGCGCAGGGGTGGTGGTGCGAAAGGGGACGGTAGTACCGAGAAGCCAGAACGGAAGCCTAGAGGACGCCGAGCTGCTGCTAAGGACAAGGAAGCGAAGCAGCCCCGGGTTAACCAGACTCTTGCGGCTGCTCCGCCCTCAGGTACTAAGGGTAACCGTTCGCGATCCAGCTCCCGGGTTCATGGCTCGGAATGGGCGTCTCAGCAGGCACAAAGTGAAGCCGCCAGAGTCCCGACCCAATATGAATTGGCTCCAAGCACTGCGGCCGTTCCGCCCGTTGCTATTTCCGCACCCTTCCCGCCGGCACAGCCAATATTGAGTCCCGAAAGGGGTGTTCTTCCTCCCCCGCCTCCTCCGCCTCCAGCCTCCATATCCATTGATGCAATGGCCCCGCCTCCATTACGCCCAGAACCGCCGCAACCACCTACGGTTAGTATGCTCGATCTTGGCCAAACAACTGTATCAGACCGCAGATCCGGCACGCAAGCATCTAGCTACTGGAGCGTCCCAGAGGCGAACGATTTCCCACAGTTACTTCGTTCCTTTGGGAGCGATTGGGCGGCGATCGCGACGCATATGCGAACAAAGACCCCAGTCATGGTGAGTATTCTAACACTACCTCGGTGCTTACTCAATTTTACTGACGCATACAGATCAAAAACTACTATACTCGGAAGAAAGACATCAACAATTGGGAAGGTATCGTGGAGGAAGCTGATGCTAGGAAAGCTCGAGGGGAGAAGAGACCTGCGCCCCCTGCGCCGAGCTCCGGCGTCAAGAAACGCTATGAAACGTCAAGTAACCGACCACTCGCGGCTGCAGACACGGTCATGGAGGATGCCCCGCACCCTCAAACCTCGCAACCAACGACCACCCGCTTCAACGTTCCGATAGCAGCTCATCCACAGCCTACGATCATCCAGTCGCCATTCGTACCAACGCCTCAGCCTCCGCTAGTTCAGGGACATACATCCACCCCTCCTGTATCACAGTCTCTTGCTCAACCAGTGACGCAGACCATGTCTCCTCGACCTATGCGGGCACCCTTCTCTTTTATCGAGAGAGAACGTGAGCTTCCCGCCCAACAGCCTGGCCGTGTCCCATTAGGTCAAAAGCCTCCTCAGCCAGGGCCTCCACCAGCATCCGAGCCCCCTACGACAAGACACCCCCTGCCTACATCCTTGATCGAGCCTCAATCAGAACGATCTAAAGCTGAACCCAAAGCTCCGAAGGAACAGCCCCGTCATCAAGATCGTCAGCAGCTGCGTGTCAAGCAGGAGCCGGACCTCTCTCATCGATACGACTTCTCTGCGCAAGCTCAGCCTGCCCCTATGGTTCTGTCTCGTCCCGAGAACGTAGCGCTATCGCGTCCTCCTGAGCCGCCTCGTGCAGTGGCACCGGCTCCTCAGCAGCAGCAGCCTCCTTCAGCTCCCTTTGCTAGTGTTCTCCAGCAATCTGGCGCTCGCCCTATCTCAAACTTATCACGGCCGGGATCTCGTGCTAGCGGAGCGGCGGAACCCCTTAACGCTCCACCGGCGCAGCCCACACCACCTGCAGTGACCCCTACGCCGGCTCGTCCAGCAGAGCGCAAAACATCGAATTTGATGGCACTTTTGAACGATGATCCTCCACCACCTCCTCCAAAGAGAGTCACCGAGGTACCTGCAGCGACGAAGCCTTCATCAACACCACCTCCTCAGGCCAATCTCTCTCGCCCGCCACCACCTCCGCCGCCGCCACCATCCCATATCCGGAGAGATTCGGAGGCTCAAAATTATGGTTATAGTCGGAATCCACCGCCAGCTCCATCTGCCATGCCGCCCTTGAAGCCATATGCATCCGCTTCACCTCAAACTCAGCCCTTAAGTGCTCCTCGGCATATGCCGTTAGAAGCAGCTGCAGAGCGAGATTACTACGGTGGCAGACCACGCTCCTTTCCCTCCGCTCATCAGCCTCCAGCAGCAAGTTCGCCTCAGACCAGCCATCATTATCCACCCCCGGGCCAACCGCCTCAAATGCAGTACCAACCCCAAGCGTCATATCCCTATGGCGCACAAGTCCAGCCACCTAACATTGCGTCTCCTCCACCCCAATATAGTAGCCATGCCGCTCCTAGAGGCCTCGAGCCCCAACCAGGCCGAGATGTTGGTTGGCATGGTGGGCATCAGGGTCATCCACTGCAACAGCAGCACCAACAGCACCAACAGCAACACCAACATCAACAACAGCACCAACAGCAGCAACAACAACCGCCGCCGCAACAACAGCCAGCTTGGTCGTCGCACCCTCCGCAACCGCCAAAATCTACCCAACCTCCGCCAGCCCAATCAGCTTGGGCTGCACAGCATGCGCCTGCGCCGAAACCACCTCCGCCTAGTAGTTCTGTTCCACCGCAGCTTTCATGGGCCACAGCTCCAGCGCCGCCGCGAGGTCATGAACCCATGGCTCTTCGTGACGTCTATCCACCTCATAGGATGCAACCTGCTTTACAAGCACAGTACGCGCCTACTTCGCGAGCTCCCGAGCCACCTCCTCCGCAAGCCCCGGCTGCATATCCTCGTTATGCCAACACACCAGTACCCGGACGAGATCCTCGCGATCCTGGTCCGCCGAGGAGCTATACGCCTGTGAGTGCGTACGATAGCAGGGGTTACCCAGCACCCCCTAATCAAGACATTCAACTACGCGAGCAGCAACAGCATTCAATATTGCAGCAGCAGTTGAGACCCCAGGACAACAGACACCTATATGATCGTCAGCAGCCCGATAGATATGGGAGGTAGGAGCACCTATATTATCAACGGCCCCCGGTACTGTTTTCTAAAGATGAGGAGGACGATCCAGGGTGGTTCCTCGAGGAAAAGGGTTCGCTCAGCTCAGAGGATGGATAGCCACAATATCAGTAACTCACATGGGAATTTACCTATCCGGCTCAGCGGATTTAGCATTTCCGTTAGCCGCGAGATTCAACAGCATTGGTGCATCATGGCTTATCTTCACTGTACAACCCTTAAACTCGCCCTCCCCTAGCTATTCTACGAACTTATTGCTTCTCAACTTCATAACATCCATCTGGCTCGTCGCATGTCCCATTTTGGAGCTCTTACTCCAAGCTCCAAGCTAGACTAGCTCTTTTAAATGTTTCAAACGTTTCTCTTCTTCTTCTACCATCTTAAATGTTTTCCGTTCATCGTCGTGCGTTATTCGACATAGAAGAGACAAAGTTCATGCTGCTTGACGAATTTACGTTCTGGGGAGGCAAAGGAGCAACATCGTCGGCAAGGCAAAGGGGGTCCTAATTCATAGTCCCGGAGTCCCGGATGGGCGGGCTTGAGGTTGTTTGTCTGGGGAGAGAAAAAAGGAACCGAGTGAGACGGACGTTATCTGTACATGAATGAGGTGTGATGAAGGTGGGTGTATTGTTGTAGAAGCACATACTCGGCATCTTTGCTTCAATTGAAAGACCGCTTTGCTCTAGTCTGATAATGAATGGGATGTGATCTGTGCCTTGTGATGAAGTGGTAGTACGATACGGTTAATATGATTACCTAGGTAGGTAGGTAAGTACGTGATCTGTTAGGCCCAAGACTCAAACTTCCGGGGTAGAGTAGATTCCCTGAGAGGGTCTGATAATATCTCGAAAGAGAGAACTCTTATTTACCCTAGATTTTTACTAGAACCAACTCATAATGACATCTAGATATGGGTGGGCGCGAAACGAAGCATCTGAATAAAAGACAGAATAGAGGGCAGTCTATCTTCTCTCATACCCATCCTTAAATCTTATTAGAATAATGACATAGAACTACGTTTTCCCTCGCTCTTCTTCGTCTGGGATTTATTTAGCCTACTCAAGCAAACGCAAGCAAACGAAAAGCTTCACAGATTTGGCCACGAGTAAAGAAAAGAGGTAATCAGGGGGTATCCATCGAATTCCATCTAATCATCTAGATAACATATACCATCGCTCGGAAATCAGGCGTAAAAATCACCTATCTATAGCTATAGCCCCTTTACTCGCTACGATTGTAGCAGCACCATCCTCCCCACAAGAGCAAGCATGGCGCCAAACACGCCTATAACCCCCAGCACGAGCGCCGCCGTCGGCGTCCACGACCACGTCTTAGGCGCGCGTAGCATATCGGCCACGATGCCGTCTAGTCTTTGCGCCATCTGCGCCTCGCCGAAATTATCCATGACTCTAGCGACGCCAGCCTTCGACACAGCGGCTAGCTCGTCCGCGGACATCTGGTTAAGGACTTTGTCTATGACGGCGGTCCACCGGTCCACCTCGGCAGGCGATCGCAGCCAACCGGTGCGGCCCTCGACGACGGTTTCGGTGGGCCCGCCGGTGTCGGCGGCGAGGACAGGGACGCCAGCGAGCATGGCCTCGAGGGGCACGATGCCGAAGTGTTCGTTAGCGGGGGTGTAGATGAGGAGGCGGGCCGAGGAGAGGAGCATGTCCTTTAGCAGGTTCGGTACGGAGTGCAAGAATAGAACCTCGACGTCGTCGGGGACTTCTAGGGCCGTGAGGTGCGTCTTCGCCGTCATGTTGCTCAGACCCATGCTCTCTGTCAGGTCCACCAGCTCCTTGTGATAATTCACATTCTCCGCGACGCGCGGGTCGTAGCCCCCGGCTAGAACTAGTCGGACGCCCTTGCGCGCCTCCGGGCTCAGACCCGCGAATGCCTTGAGCGCTAAGGCGATGTCCTTCTTCCGCTCGAATCGGTTGATGCTGAGCAGGAACTTCTTGCCCTTCCACAGCGGCTTTCCATTCTCTGATTTATTTTCTGTTGTCTTCGTCTTGGTGTCGACGCAGGGGTACACGACTTTTAGGTCCTTCTGGCGGACCAGGGCTGGCCAAGTCCGACCGACGACGCCCTTTGTGAAGTTAGAATTAACAGCGACAGCGTCGGCGAAACTCATGCTCCACTGCTCCCACAAGTCGAACGGCACGCGGTACGCCCTCTTCCACCACCTCTGGCGGCCCTGCACGAGCAGGAGGTCGGGGAAGTGGCAGTAGAAGAGGACGCGACCCTGGGGATGTAGGAATTGCAGGAGCGGGAGGCCGGCGCTGAGCTGGTCCACGAAGAACGCTTGGGGTTTCAGGTCCTGGAGCTCGGCCGTGAGGTAGATTTGGAGGATGAGGTGGAGTTGGCGGAGGATGGAGCACAAGATACTGAATCGGGAGAGGATCGATGGGGGGATGATGGTGTTGCCGCGCACGCGGACGTCGAGTGTGCCTATGATATATTCACGTGGTCAGACACGAACTTGTGCATAGAGATACACGTGAGTAGAGAGAGTAGTTGAGGCGTTCAACATACCATCTCGAGCCTCGTCGAAGCAATGTTTCGGATCGCAGTGACTGGTAAATATGACGACCTTATGACCGCGGTTCTGTAAGCCGACGGCAGCATCTACGACCAGTCGCTCGGCCCCTCCTATGCCTAGGTCTGGGTGCAAGAAGACTATTGTCTTGCTAGCCCCCCTCGTCTTTTCTGCCATGTCGGGAGGGATTGGACGCGCATAGCTATAACCTCGAAGTTGAAGTTGTAGGAAAGTTAAGAGAAAGTTGCGGCTCCGTGTCGCCAGTTTGAGGAGTCGGAGCTTTAACCGCTTAACCTTCCCCTTCAGCCTCTCTCCAGCCTTATAACCCCACTAATAAACCCTCCAGCCGTTAGCCCCGCAGGAACCCTTGCATATGCCTACACATACATGTACCAGTACTCACTACTTAGAAGTATGTATATTTATTATCTCCTATCTTATGTACCTACATATATACCTACATATATACCTGTAGGTTGATATAACATCTCAAGGTTTCACTTTTAGTAGCATGGCTTTGAGTAACACTATAACTAATTTTATCATCTCATTCTGCTATCAACTCTCTTAATAAGTAGCCTCCTAGGCGGCTTTGCTGACGGTAGACTCTTAAGAACCTGTCGCGCAACTTAGCCGAGGCTACGACGCATAACCCGCTTAACGTCGCAAGCCTCTTCTTTTCTTCCTCAATACGAATGCTTCTTATCTCTCCTCCTGGTAACCTCAATCTCAAGACGCCCAAACATGCGGGTATGTTAAAAGTAAAAACTTCGCGACTACACCGAGCCCAACCAGAGAGCGCCAGCCCATAAACTCATGATACCACATGCCCGTGCGCCATTCAAGCGAAATCCGTCCCAAAACTATGAACAAAGAATTGGAAGTAATGCATCGTGGCCCTATTCATACCCATCGACCCCAGCGTGGTAGAAAGCCGTGGGAAGTCGACTTTTCATTCGCTGACAGAGCAATCCTCTTCGTCTTCCTCCACTTCGTCTCCTTCTTCACCTTGCCTACGCGAGGCCACTAGTCCCAGTTCGTCGCGTACGTCCTTCTGTATCTTCAGGAAGTACTTCTTCAGAGTCGCAAGACCGCGAAGGAACCCGCGATCCGGTTCGTTCGGATGCTTCGGCGGACAAGGCTTGTTTTCGGCCAAGTCCCCTGCGGTAACGCTGTTTGCAAAGTCGGCCATCTTGAAATCAATCTCCTTCTTGTTCCTGCGCCGTTTCCTGACGTCCCACATATCCTCGGCATCTGTCGCGAAATCCGTGGTAGAATCGTCCGCCGCTGTGTCGTACCCTTCGTCAGAATCATCGGCATCATAAAACATAAGGAGGCTAGCCGCGTAGAACCGATATCCGCGCAGCCTACGAATCGTCATTTCAAGTTGGTTCAGTTTCTGTAGGATAGCCGGGATATGTCTCAGGACGCTGCTATAATCTACACCATCGTAGAGGAACATGGTGAGAGCATCCTGAAACTCCGCGCCGGCTTTGAGGTCCCGTCCGTAGTATTTGTCTTTGAAGATGTAAGTTTGGGATTTGGCATCCCAGGCCTGTAGACCGCACACCCTTACCCCTAGCTTCCTCGACGTGGTCGCAGCACATTTGCGCCGTTGCGACTCCCGCTTCTTCGGGCTAGCATCCACGCCGTATTGCCGAGTTCCCATCTTCAGATCCATGATGCAGGGCCGTTTCATACCGGCAGTGAGGTCTTCCAGCAGGAGGAAATATTCGACCCGCGAGTCGTGCTGCGTCTGTGCTTCTTTTGGATTGATAGGTCGTGAGATCTTCTTGAATTCCACTGATGGACTCGGCAATTCCGAAGGCCCATCGGATGAGAGGTTTGACTGAGGTATGGGGATGTGTGCCATTCCATTCTTGGCAGCGTCGGCACCATTCACCTGCCCATTATTTATCTGAGCAACTGCGCGCAACCCTTCATGAGTCTCGCTGTCTCTTCTATATTCAACCTCATCTGGGTCTTCGAAATATTTCAGGTTACCACGCGACTCTGTGACATCTTGCGGTTTTCGTCGAAGCTTGCTTCCTGAATTGCGCCGCTTCCGCCTCTGTTGGAGGAATTTCTCTGATAATGTTTCGGGTTCCGGTGCACTAGTCCCCGTGACATCTCTTACGTGGTCAAACCCTTCAATCCTTAAGCAGCCTGAGTCCACACGTAGGTCACTCTGAGTCTGTAAGAGATGTGGAAGAGTCTTTGCGAAGTTTGCTTCGTGAGTATGTCGGATACTGTCTTCGGCTTCTTCTCGGCCAGGTAAAATGCTTTCAGATGCTCCCGGCCGATCTAGCTGCTGTGCTGTACGACGAGGAATTGATCGCTGATGGGATGCTGGTCTCCGGTGTTTATGCACTGCAATGGGTTGCTTCAAGAAAGCATCGTTAAATACTTCATTCCGCAATCTCTTGTTAACAGTCGTAGCACCCCAACTGTTAGCATGCCGATCTTCTAAGGTGGGCCGGGCGGATAGTACTGCGTCCTTGTCCGACATTTGAGTGCCATTATCACGTATATGCTGTCCTATAGCGGCAGATGCGCTCCAAGGGCGGCCATTGTCGTTGGAAGACACTGCGGGTCGAAGCAGACTTCGAGGGAGGATATGCCGATTGTCGACGAAAGTGACCGTAGGGATCGGCGTGTGTGACGATTGTAGGGATTGGCTGACTATCCGCCGATGATGGCGCTGCTCCTCTCTATCCGAAGTATCTAAGCCCTGCAGGGCCCCTATGCTAGTGGTTCCGTTGTTGCCATTTGTTTGGCCATCGTGGTCGCCCGTCTTCTTTTCCGGCGTGTAGCTATCATCCTTCCTGATTGTCGACTTACGCCGCGGATGCTTCTGAAATGTGACATTAAGAACACCGATGTATCTAAAATCAAGTCAGCTTTGTTAGTAGACTTAAAGAGTCTGCCCCCCCCCCCCCCCCAACACTGCATAAGGGATCAGGTGTGGGCGATTGGATGTGACAAGAACACACCTAGGCAAGAAAGGTAGAAGATCACGGTGATATCTTTCAATTGTCTCATAAAACTCGTTCTCTCGGTTGTTTAATTGCTTGCAAACAGCTCTCTTGGAAAACCTCCAGATCGTTGTATGACCGCCAACCTGATGCTTATACGGTATGAGCTCAATTGCCTCAAGGGGTAACTTTGGTCCAAGCTGGTGCTCGTGCACCATGTCCTCATAATATTGAGAAGCTGGCCGGGACGACCTAGTAGATAAATCACGAGATTTCGTGGGAAGCTCGACTTCATCCTCGACAACACATTCATCATCTATTCGTGGAAGGTCTCCCACACGCGAGGCTGTGTCATTATTACGGTTAATATTACCACCGTCCGCTCCATCAGCCCTTGCCTCCTCTTCAGCTTCAGGTTCATCTGCTTTTACCAACCAAGGATGAAAATGTTCGCCGTGGGATTTGCGGGAGGCAGGCTGCGGAATATTGAAGTCTTCGGGGAGAGCATGCCCGCTTTCTGAAGATTGTTCCAAGCCCTGGTGCGGCAGAAATACAGCGGACGATATCTTCTCTTCGGACGACTCGTCGCCTTCTTCGGCATCAGCAGCTTCTCCAATTTCTGTCGCGTCACTTGACTTTCTGCGAGCCTGTAGGGTGTCCTTGTCAGACACAACAGTAGAGCCACTAGGCGCATCGTCAAGGCCTGTCTTCGTTGCAATTCGTTCTTGGGGAGACGATGCTCCAACAGACTCGGCAATGTGCTTTTGTTGTTTTTGCAAGCCAAAGTAGCCGAGTTCACCAGTCTCGCCGGAGACAGATTCAGAGATGGAAGTATTCCAAGGGAAAGATTGTACGCTTGACAAGCGAGAAGGGGGGCGTTCACTCTCAGGAGACTGAGGCGAAGGCGTCGATATCTGAAGAGTGTAGTTCTCGTCGGTGTGCTTATAATGAAGTACATCTGACTGCAGCTCTCTGGCAAGTAATGACTTTTCACGCTGGTGACCCACTGATTTCGACTCCCTTCGCCTGCCTTTCTCTTCTGGGAGGCCTTCCTTAAAAAAGCGCAGACTGTGACTTGCTTTCCGACTGCGGGTTGGTTCAACACCGGCTAACACCTCTGTGATGGACTTTTCAACCTGTCCATCTTGATGGCCAATTACGTCATTGGTACCGATAGACCAAGCCTTTTCCGGGCCCATCGATAGTGTACGCTCAACTCTCCACGCCCTGTATTGTGCGCGCGGGTCAGAGAGGATTTCGCTCTTGTTGTCAGTAGACGGCACGCTATCGGCAGCACTAACAGCGTGGGAAAACGAAGTATCCCCGATATTGTCAGAATGTGTTTTGGGCCGGTTCACCAAACGTAATCGGATCTCTTTTTCTGTTCGCTCCAACGACCGCCCTCTCCCTCTAGTGCCTAAATCGATATCCCGATTACTTATAACCATCGTACTTGCACCTACAGTGCCAGGCATCGCGACAGGTAGAGGCGATGTATCGTCTGCTGCTGGGTAGGTAAGGGAGGAGAACGACGGTGCGGATATAGTTCTGGTAGCTTCAAGAGGCCGTAGTTGGCCAGTCAGCGTCAGAGAACCACGTTCACTTTGCTCGTCAAGGTCATCTTGCGGTTCAATCACCGCAGGCCGGATGCGTGCTTCGGATGCATTTTTGGTTTGAGTCTCCCAGGTCGGTTCTTTGAGCTGTACCGACTTCTGCTCGGGACGTCGCTGGTCCGCCTGAGAGGCGTGGGAAGGGGTGATTCCACGAGCAGAAGCGAGAGCTTGTGTGAGCAGAGACGGGCCGTTGGGCCTCTGCAGGACCACGGGCGGCCGCGATTTCTTATTATTTTGGTCGACATGGTTGACAATGAGGGACGATGGAAGGGTGGATGTGGATGGCACATGGGAGCCAGGGGGCAGTGATACGGCAGACAAGATACTTGCAGGTTGTCGTGCATGGTCAGATATGGAGGGCGAGCCAGTCACAGGTCGAGACGAAGAGGATGGGCTGTCAGTCGCCGTCCAAGTGGCAGCAGCAGCAGCGGCGGCGGCAGCGCTGGAACTCCCAGCGGCCACACCTTGGGAGCTCACCGGTGCGGCAGTTGCGGCATTTTCGGGCTTACGAGGCGGGCTGGACATGAGGTAAACATCTGGCGAATACCATGGCAATGTGGGAGGAATGATTCGCAGGAAACGAAGTGGGTTGTATTCGGGATAGACGCGAGTGTTAAAAGTTGAGTTATGATGAAAGGGTAGGTATAATACATAATACATACAAGCCCTATGAGTTTAATTCCGGTGGCGGTTTCGGCCAAAGTGGAGAACTAGATCCCTCCATCCCGCCAAAAACGCATTGCCTAACCTACCTAGGTGGTACATTAACGAAACCTTAGGGGGAGGGCTCCTCCAGATTAAGGTATTACCAGGTAGGTAAGTTCCGGCCTTGGAGTATATGTATGTGCAAGTACTACTTCGTACATGTATAGGACGCTAGACTGGGTTGGGATGAGCGATCCGGCCCCTCGACTTCACCTGTTCACGTACCTACGATCTCATACAATATAGG
The DNA here is from genome assembly GCA_022578875.1 of Hypoxylon crocopeplum. Taxonomy (NCBI): domain Eukaryota; kingdom Fungi; phylum Ascomycota; class Sordariomycetes; order Xylariales; family Hypoxylaceae; genus Hypoxylon; species Hypoxylon crocopeplum. The sequence goes on from MU399555.1 coordinate 1,877,238, forward strand.
TATCCTTCAGTAGGTAATCAGACAGTTTATGAAGACACCAAGATGTACAGCACCGCAACCGCCTTAATATCGATGCTGATCCAATGCTGGCAACCCACGTGCTGACCAACCAGTAACGTCCCAAAACGCATTCCAAAGTCCTCACAGCCGTCATCGATTTATCCCAGACTGCCAGATTCTTATCGAACTCATCCTCCGCTAATACGACTCAGCTGCATTAGGAATCGTCCACTTCATCCTACTACCGGTAGCACCAAGGCTTCCTTAGTCCTTCGAGATATCCAATCAATGCACAAGCCTTGGTGCTATCAACTGACCATTTGATACCCAAGACACCAGACCTTCTTCATCATGATGAGGACGATGATGCAATATCCAGGAACTCCGACCCTGGTCTTTTGCAATTGCTGACCGCTTAGCGGGAGCCGGAAGTATCCTCTTCGACCCGGAGTTCCTCTAACAACATGAGTTATTATCGTCGGCTATTCACGAATTCAGGACACGTTGTTACACTCTCACTCCTTACAGGCTATACATGACTCTACGTGAGTGATACGCTTCACAAGGGCCAGTCAATCCCCAATCCTAGGCTAGCCCTTCGATTTCATGGCGGATTACAACGCTATCTCTTAGCATCAACATGTTTGATTTCAGTCAGGAGCGCCACGTCGTTTGTGTGACAGTTCGAATCATGCTTCGGATAGGATTCCGTATGTTGTCATCCCATTCCCCATTCTCCATGTGCCATTGGTATATAATTCTAAGTCAGGGCAGCCCCATGATATCAATCCAAGCGTTCACGAAGCCTCGGAGCTGGTATACACAATGGTAGGCCTGCCTAAGTTGTCATCGTGTCCTGGTGACGTTGGTTCCTAAGAGATTTAGGCACGTGGTTGCGCTTATTACGGCAAAGCATTCAAGAGCTCTAATGTCGAACGGGACGGGACGTTATACAAATCCTTCGACCAACTACATTGAGTACGGAACCACATTCCATGTCGATAAGCTTACAGGCAGAAGACTTAGGTCTCGTCTCTCTTGCTATTTGTTGATTCGCAGGACTCGAAAGCATTTCTTGACCAATCATTTGACAACGTGCTCCTTTGCTCCCCTCCCTTCAGTCGAAGTATCAAGCCTTGTTCCTTAAGCCAATAGACTAATTCAGGAACAGCCGCATCAAGATCAAGGCATTTCCTGTTGGTCTGAAGCATTCAGGTCCATCCACTTGCACATACGTCTCTACCGCCGCACGTGGTCGAGCGACACAACTAGTTGGACAATCTATTAGACTAACGGCTTCTCGGGTTCTTATCCAATGTGTTCGGACTCTAGAGTTGCGCAATGTCCTGGGTTTTTTAGATTTCGTAGATTGATGTTAGATACGCAGAGCCGCAAGTCACTAATTTCGCCAAGTTCAAGTTCCTCTACGGATACGTCCAAGTTCGTCCCGTCAGAATGTGATCTACAAATGAGAGTATCTTTCATTTCTCTATTCATATAGATACTGCCCTATGTCAGGGCCAGGATCGCTATCACAATTTAGAATCGCCAGAACCACCGCCGCCACCGCCAGATCCTCCTGATTCTCCTGATCCATCAAGTTAAGGTGCGTCAAAAATCATTGTTTGAACCCAGCGTCTAATGTCATCATCCGACTCCCCTGGATATACCCGTCTCGCGCCTAACTCCGCCGCTTGCATGAGATTGTTGAGTATTGGACGCTGTCTAGGGTCATGTGCCATACATAGTGCAATCGTGTCCCGGAGATCTCTGTCAACTCTCTCGTACCGCGGATCGGTCAGTAGCAATGGGCAGTAATGCACTATTTCCCCGTTTTGTCGCTGAGGTGCTCTTGGCGTTGTGAGCTTTGTTATAATTTGCCACATCGTCTAGGCAAATGTCAGGATCTCTTCAACGCGTGCTGTCTTGCTCGGGTATTATACCAATGCTATCCCCCAAATATTTGTTGCTGACCCGTAATTTCCAGCAATACGTTGCTCGGAGACCTCAGGACCGCGGTGGTCGGTAACTGCTATATGCTCCCACTCTTGCCCGAACTGCTCGGGGGCATAGTAGCCTGGTTTCCCCAAACCGCGTTTGGAAAAATAGTACACATTTCCCTTATTAGGTTTTATCCGGTAAGAGGACCCAAAGTCCGTAAGCTGTTACCATTGTCAGCACATATAGAAAAGCCACTTCGCCCAGGAATAGCTGGCTTGCCTTCAACCGAGGAATCATGCTGTGCTCGTCGCCTATAGGATCCGCATCCAAGTCACCTATCAAGACTTTGAGTTTTTTAGCTACGGCTCCCTTACAACGAACTGAGGCTTGTCAGCTCATGTTTTACTCACTGTTCTTGGGATCTATATCGAAATGAACCCATCGTTTCCTAGCCCACCTGCGCCTAGCGGTCGGAATACTCTCGACAAGATCAGTACCGACTATCTTCCCAAGGGCCGCGTTCTCTGCGGTCCTGAATGCCGCTGGATCAGGTGGAACATAACCGGGATCGCGTGGCTCTCGTCGTCTAGGGTGGAACTTCCGCGGGGGGTACCTATAACAATTCATTAGTACATTGGTAGGTGTAGGTATTCCGTTAAGATATTAGTAGGGTTTAGGTTGTGACACGTTATGGAGGTATTAATGAAGTAATGAATACTCTGTGGTGAAGGCGTATACGAGAAATGCTATTTAGGGTGCAGAGCTCCTTACTCCAAAGCGATACAGGCCCTGATCACTATCATGTACTTAGCACATATATACGAGAGAGTTATATACAACAGCATTTTGGGGGGGGGGGGTGGGTGAGAATGGGGAGATAGTGAAGGTGTTGACATACTACAAAGCCAGAACGACCAAAGAACGCGGTTGGGCACATTCCGGTCCAGATCGTTGAGCTTATATATAAAATGTGCCATGTCGCCGTGTTGCATATACTCCAAAAGTATGAAGTCTTTTCGATCTACCTGGTTCCTCACTAAATCCTCTGCCGTAATATCCCCCACAGGAATCAATCTGCTCCCCTGCGCGTCCAATTGTTCTATCATCCTCTGCCTGAGCTCTTGAATATTGCGCCTATCCCGCATCCTTGCCTCGTGTGCCTGGCGTTTCTGTTCCAGCTGGTCAAGCCGGTTTCTTAGAGCCAACCTCCTTTTAATGGGTGGTCGTGGAGCAGTATTATCGCGGCTATCTTCCCCGCTCGAATCTCCCTCAGTGCTTGAATCGTCGGAGTATGGTATTTCAAGTGGACCGAAATCCACTTTTGGAGGCATCCCAACATCTTGTGGATTGATGGTTTGAATAACATGGGCCGCACGAGACATTTGCTGCGAGACTGTTAGAAGGTGTATAGCAGTGTAGATGCAGCGGCCATTCTGATTACCTACCTTATATGCCGCCTCCTCCATCCGGAGCTCTTCGTTCTCCCATTCTTCAAGACCTATCTTCAATACAACATCTCGATCTGGAACTCCAGCCTGGGGGCTTGTCCACCTGAACAAGATAGTTAAGCCGCCCCCACCATAGCCCAGTGGTCGCACTATATTGAAGGGCCCTTGTTGTACAAACCAGTCCCTGGCTTCGTCGTATCTCGATCTTACTTCAACCAAATAGTCGGAATCATCTGCAGCCGGCGGGTCTAAAAGGCGAGGCCCTGGCAGGTCTACGAATGGCCACTGGACAAGAGGCGCAACCGGTCCAGTTCGGAGCCTGGGCCTCCCCAGCGCTCCGAACGGAACTGCCATCCATCTTGTTCGATATTGGGCAAAGGTTTCGGGGCCAGGCTCATCGGCACCTAACTCTCGATAAGTTTGGAAAAACCAATTTTGGGCTCGAAACCGCTCCACGAACGTCCCGGGCCTCCGGTTAACATCATAACGATTGCGTGGATCTGCCATTATAGCTGCGGGATTCAACGTGAAGGCCCCTATTCACGGGGTATAGGTGAATCGAGGATGGATCGATATACTATTAGCCTTAAATGTTATTTAACATAGAAATTAAGCGGTGCGCTCTTATAACGGACTATAGAAATGCCGCATGCGGGATATGACATCGAGAGAAGCTCTTCCCACTTGACAAAGGAATGTCCACAGCAAAGAAGTCCTACTAGTCACTAACAAGGAACATAAAACCCATGTAACTATAATGATCGTAGATGTGTAGCGTATGTATGAATTGACGAGCTACTCCTTTATACAACATAGAGAGAGGATAACTGATTGAGCCCATTAGAGAACCATACCGAGGCTAGACGTGGACTTCTAATATTTGATTAGAAGTAGACATATCAACTATCTCCTTGAGATTAGAATTGGGTTACCACTCTCGAGCTTCAAGAATTAATGGCCGTAATATACTTGCTCGTCTTGGGGAACTCGGGCAAGTGATCTTTACAATTATCACCATGACATTTACCCAAACGCCGTCGAGCCTCACGAGCCAGGGGGAAGTAATAATTAAAGATGTTAAGACGTGAGGTTGAATCGACGTCAGACGGGACCTGAATCTGATCATGGTACGGCTTAAGCTCAGCACTAGTTAAATCACGGGGCTTACTAAGTATGCATGTGGGCAACGTTCTGTGATTCGACTTCCACATGCAAACAATAACGCTTGCGGAATATGGAAACGGAAAGAACGTGATAGCGTCCCGCTTACTCAGATATGTAGATGCGAGATTTAATTCTCCTAAACGGTGTTAGCCTACATAATTTCTAGGGCGCTAATGGCCGTTATGAACCTGTACAATACTCGTGGACGCTGTTTCACTTTGGTGGACTCGCTAGAATCAGGGGACCGCTGCGACTAAGACGTCCGGGCCATTGGCTGACAGCAGCTGGACTTCCAATCCTTCCGTCATCTGTGGGCATAATTGCATTTCATCTTCTCAGCCCAACTTTCCCAAGTTTATTATTCCCTTAGCCAACCTTCTTTCTCTCTACCTACATGGTAGTTATCATCATTTATTCTTCACCTTCCGTCATTACGGAATCCTGCAGTAGGAGTCCTGCAACTTTCGCCCTCGTTGCGGCTCGTTTGCCATTGTATTTCTTCATCCATCTATCTTCTCTTCATTTTCTTTTTCTGTTGAGAATCTGTATTTTCTCTGCGCTTCTGGCGGCCATCATCGTTTCGATTTCTATTCGTTCCCAATCCAGCGTAGTGCGTCACTTTGTTGTTGGTCTGTGGCTGGAGATTGCCGCGCCAAACGAAAAGTGACAACAATACACAATTCGGAGTCGGTTGCTCCACGAGTCACAACTAGACTGGTTACAACTTATACATAGAAAGTCTGGCGGCGCAGAGAGGAGTTTGACCTTTGTTGCGACGCATCGTCCCTCGTTTCTTACCTGACTGCGTTTATAACGCATACAACTATCGTCGCAATGCGTCGCGTTTCCTCACACCTAACCGACCCCTCTCGAAACCTCGAGGAGTCGATGGGCAGCCCAGACCCGACTTCTATAGACCCCGATCTAGACATGACGTTAACGACTGAAGAGGAGGACGAAGGTACCAGAATCTATACCCCACCTCCGCATATCGCTGCGCGGTTCTACCGACCTAGTCAGAATCGACGAAAGGACTCGGCTGCTTCCTCGCGTCGAAACTCGATCTCTTCTACCCACTCGCGGTCCTCCCACGGCTTCGGCCACCATGGCGGTCCGCAGAGCAAATACATTGCCCAGCAAATGCGTCGTGCTTCCATCCTCGAGGATCGGAAAGCGCGCCTTGCCGACAGAGCGGCGCACGCTGAAAAGGTGCGCCTGAGAGCAGCCCTGGCAAAGGCTTCCCATCAGATAAGCTCGAATCTAGAAGAACGTGCGTTGGCCGCTGCCCAGGCTAGAGAAAAAAACCTAGCCGAGATCGTTGCTGCGTGTGCCGAGGAGGTCAAGCGGGCTAAGGCAGTGGCTGAGAGCATGAAAGAAAAGAGGGAGCAGGAGTTGCGCAAGCTCAAATCCCAGATGGAGGAGCGATTGGCCGAGGCCGAGAAGAGAAGGGAGGAATTGCGTAGTCGCCAGGCTGCTCGACGATCTAGAGGCCAAAGCATGATGACCAAGAAGTCTGAGACGGGCAGTTTGCCGGAAGAGGAGGAACATGAATCTTCGAGCATGAGCGATATTGTCCTCATGAGCGACGACGTGGCGACGTCCAAGATCCAGTGGTGGTGGAGAGGGGTGTTGAGAAAGAGGGCAGTGTGCCAATTCTCTGAGCTTGGCTTGAACATCGATGGTGTCAGAGAAACCTCTTTCGAGCAGGTGACCGAACTTCTCGCTCGAGAGAGAGTTCTTCTCCTTACAGCAAGAGTCTTGCGTATCTGCGGCTTACAGGAGGGCGAGCCAGGGTCCGTCGACGAAATGACCGCTGTCCGCACCTTCCTCAGCGCGTTCTTGATTCTGGGTCATCCCACCCAAGTCCTTAGCAATAAAGACCACAGGGGAGAACAGGAGCAGGTTGGATCTTCTCAAGGACAGCCCATTCCTCACGATGATCTAGCTAATCCACAGTTACAGGATCTCGTCGCCAAGGCGCGAGATTTGCTGATCTCCTTCGAGAACATCCTTTCCCGGCTAACTTCCATGAACAACTATACAACTCCGCCAGCACTAGAAAGTGCTCTGCCAGAATCTTATGCGACGTTTCATAATGCCTTCATAGCGTGGAAGGCTCGTGATTCGAACGCCCTGGTCGAGGTTATGATCTTGCAATTTGTGGAACTCGACGCAATACTCCAAACTGTGAAGGATCGTACCGAAGAAGCCGTTGCCGAGTCTTATCGGCAAAGTATTAAGGATAATCAGCTAATGTTGATGGTCCGAATCAAGAGACTTGCTGGCGCTGAGCAAGGAAAGAAAATGATATTTGAAGCTGTCAAGCAGGCAAGGAAGGCCAGGGCCGCAAAGAAGCCTGCGGGTGACACGAAACCAAGAGCTGCGGAACACTCCCTAAGCAACGATAATCCGGTCGGGGATCATGCAACAGCAGAGCATGTTGTCTCGTCACAACTTCAGACGCTCACGCCGCCGCCGACTCCACTGAGGGAGAGACAGCCGAAGCAAAGCACTTTTCAGTCAAGTTATCCCCCGATACTTCCAGACAATCGAGTCATTGTTCACGAGCTGGCTATCAATCGCGAGTATCGCATCGAATATCAGCACTTTCAAGAGCAGCATAAGCTCCGTATGGACCCACTCTTCAAGGATCTAAAATACGGCCCAAGAAACGACGAGAAGGAGTTTCGTTATCTCATCGTGATGGCCAATTACGTCAGGGATAGACTCCAGCATCTCGTCAAACCCGGTTCGCCTATGCACGCATTCATTGGTGAGATTCTCGACACGGAAGTCGCCCAGCAACAATTCTTAACTGGCAGCTTTTCGTACCAGCAATTCTTTTCGGCGATGGGTTCTCTCCTCCCCAAGCTCTGCGCACCTGTTCGTGATGACGAGGTTAAGGACCTGGTAGAGAATAGGCTTAGCCAGGGCGACATTGTTGACCGCCTCGCGGCCCTTCTTTCGTTTATTGATACCATGCTCTACGACTACGCCAACTATATGTTGCAAGTTGTAGCGCCAAGCCTTGTAGAGCACGCTTCTGCGTACGAATCGAAAAGGTTTACCGAGGACCTAGAGAGTGGCTGCATCGCGCTATCTCGTGCGGAAGCCTCGTGGCGAAATGCAAGTAGTAAGGTGCAGGCGGAAGCGGCGCGCCGGGACCCCGAGGGTATTAGCCACCCACGCTCGCGGCCCACACCGGACAAGATCTACTGGCAGATGTTGTTAGATGAGTTTACACAGCCCTCGCCATCAGATGATACTGTACCGGAACCCCTCGCCCTGGATACAAAACGCCGTGCTCGTATTGGGCGTCAGACGATGCGGATCGTTACTGCAGGCGCCATACTCCTGCAGTGCAAGAACATTCTTAAGCGCGATGTACGGGCACCTTGGAAGACGGAAGCCGGACGCATCTTGACTGTTCTTGAATCAATGGACGATGAGTCGAAGCCGCTCCCTCAGTCTACGGCTATCCATGGTGTCATGGCAGCGCTAGAAGCTGGTCGATCAATGCCAACGGCGACAAAGGCACATCTACAGGCTCTCGTTACCAAGGTCCTTGCCGCTTGCACGGATGCACAGCGCGAAAACACGGATCCGAGAGAACCCGTGCTGAAGTTGCTCCTGACGCGCGTGAGAGGCCATGTTCTTGCTAGGCTACAAGCCGGCTCTGCCAGCGAGAAGGTGAGAGCTACCAGTACAGCTGGGGAGAAACTTGCAGGTCTGGGACTCCCCGAGTTCGTTGAGAAAGTACGAGAGATGGTGGATGAGATTGCCAAGGTGGGAGCCGTAGATCGAGAAACCCATGGGATATGGTGGGAACAGGTGGCTGAGAAGGTGAACAAAGAAGACGCCGCTGCTACGCAGGCAACCGCATAAGCGCAAAGGGAAGCAAGGACTGGGAACTGCATATTTCAACACTGCGTGAGACATCGGATATACACTACTGGGAGGGCATAGGTCATTGGCTCGGATTCACGTATCTGGTTTCGATTCGGGTGTGGGATTGGCGTTCTTCTGGGCCGGGTATTTGACATGTTTCGAGGACGGACGAGGATTGGGATTTTGGAACTGGATGGAACGCCTTTTTGGAAGAATACCTTTTGCATCAGCGCATATGTAGGCTTGTGTGTTTGATTAGCATTGCTCGAAAGCCAGCTTTACGCAGGTCTATCCTTTCCCGGCAGAATAATGCTAGCGAAGTATACGATATTTGTATTTGTATTTGAATCTAATGCTATGATCCTACCTGGTATGATAGCGTCATGAAACCTGAGATACTGCTTACATCGTGTTGAGTCCCTCTCAGGGAGAATATATATGACCCGATCTCAGGTGGGATGTACTTAGTACTTAGGAAGCTTTCCGTATTTTAATTTAATAAGGCACCGCTGACACGTGACGACGAGTCAGCGGGGCAAACGCGAGGCGCGTCTTTCGTCCTTTCCCTTTCACATTCAGTTTCGCATTTTCATTTTCATTCTCAACTCTCATCCTCGGCCAAGAGACGATTCATATTAGATACTCGCAAACGATGATCACCGGGGAACTTTTGAGGCTACGAACAAGATTATGGTATTCCCGATAGCTTGAGCGGCAAGTCACTTAATCTCGATTACATACTATTACACAACCCGCTCTGAAGCCTAGTGATATCGACGACCCTTGGAATGGCGCAATCGCAATTTACAGGTACCTTTTCACACCAGGAATTCCTCCTACAATTCTTGACTACACTCTAACTATATGTGAGGGCAGACGCAGACACGATCCGTATTCTCGTCGCCACTGATAATCATGTGGGTTACGAGGAGCGCGATCAGACCCGCGGCGACGATAGTTGGACAACGTTCGACGAGATTATGAAATTGGCTCGGAAGGAAGATGTAGGCCACTATTAATCACCAGTATTTATATGTCCATACTTACCCATGAGCCAGGTCGATATGGTGCTGCTAGCTGGGGACCTGTTCCATGATAACAAGCCGTCCCGGAAGTCGATGTTCAAGGTCATGCGATCACTACGGCAGAATTGCCTCGGCATGAAACCGTGCGAGCTACAGTTCTTAAGCGATGCAAACGAGGTCCTAGCAGGGGCCGTTGGGCATGTTAACTATGAAGACCCCGACATCAACATCTCCATTCCCGTCTTCTCCATTCACGGCAACCATGACGATCCTAGCGGCGAGGGGAACTTTTGTTCCCTGGACATACTCCAGGTGGCGGGACTAGTCAATTATTTTGGGCTTGTGCCCGAGATGAACAACATCCATGCCAAACCCATTCTACTTCAGAAGGGGCTGACCAAACTGGCCCTGTACGGAATAAGCAACGTGCGCGATGAACGTATGTTCCGGAATTTCCGCGATCATAACGTCACATGGTACAGACCAAACCAACAGTCGAGCGATTGGTTCAATCTACTTGCTGTCCACCAAAACCATCATGCCCACACTGCAACCAGCTATCTCCCCGAGAACATGCTACCCGAATGGCTGGATCTAGTTGTTTGGGGTCATGAGCACGAGTGTCTAATCGATCCTACCCATAATCCGGAGACTGGCTTTCACGTAATGCAACCAGGCTCTTCAGTTGCTACGTCTTTAGTCCCAGGCGAAGCCGTAGCTAAACACGTCGCTGTGGTCAGCATCACCGGAGGTGATTTCAGCGTAGAGAAACACCGACTGAAGACAGTCCGCCCCTTTGTGACCGGCGAGATCATCTTAGCAAGCGATAAGAGATTTAAAGGTCTAGACAAGAAGAAGGAAAACCGTCAGGAGCTCACGCGAAAACTAATAGAAGTGGTCGAGGAGATGATCGAGGAAGCGTATGTCGAGTGGGATTCTATCCAAGAAAAGGGTACTCCGGAGAATTCGCGACCACTACCTCTAATCCGTCTAAAGGTTGAGTACACTGCTCCGGAAGGAGGGCATTATGACATTGAAAACCCGCAGCGATTCTCCAACCGATTCCAACACAAGGTTGCTAACACGAACGACGTAGTGCACTTCTACCGAAAGAAGACAGTACAGAGTAAGCCAAGGTTCTAGCGTTAGTGAATATTACTGACACATTACAGGAAGGACTACAGATGATACGGAACTGCCAGAGGAGATATTGGCAAGCCTAGAGGAGATAGAAGATATCAAAGTCAACAGGCTAGTCGAGGAATATCTTGCCGCTCAAGCAGAGTCCCTAAAAATTCTTCCCCAAGCACCATTCGGTGACGCAGTCAATCAGTTTGTTGACAAAGATGATAAGCACGCGATGGAATCGTTTGTGAGCGAATCACTCTCGGAGCAAGTAAAGCAGATGCTATCACTTGAGGAGGACGAAGACCTCGAGAGTGTAATGGAGAAGGTCAAAGAGAGACTCGAACAACAATTTACTGCGGGCAACCTGAGACAGGCAAAAAGACGCAGATATAAGCCGAAACCAGATGATTGGGACTCGGATCTCGACGGTCACTGGGAGGATCATCCAGACGCGATTGATCATGCCGCAATCGCCGCTGAGAAGAAGTCCCAGGCTAGTCAACCTAAAGGTCGTGGCCGAAAGGCTGCTCAAGTCGTAGAGGATGAAGACGAGGATATGGAAGATGCTGAAGAACAGCCAGCGCCGAAAACAAAGGGAAGAGGTAGAGCGGCGGCAGCTAAGCCAAAGGCAGCCCGGGCTAAGGCTCCAGCGAAGAAGGCACCTGCTAGAGGCCGAGGCCGCAAGGCACAAGTCTTTGAAGAGGAGGAGGATGACGACGAGGAAGACGTTGTGATGGACGACGACGATTATGACCCTCCTGCTCCCCCGCCAAAACGCATCACAACAACGAGAGCCGCAACCACAAGAGCAGTGCCTAGTAGATCACAGACATCTCGAGCTACATCCGCTGCCTCTACCAAAGCTGCCCCTAAGCCGCGGCAGACGAAGCTGAACTTCTCGCAGAAGGCGTCGCAACAGGAACCATTGGAGATCAGTGATGACGAGGTCTCAGATGACTTTGAGCCTATCCCGGAGACCAGAACTCGTCGGCGTTGAGGTGTCTTGCAACTCAGAGGGATGTCAATGATCTCGCCTAATAATATGACTACCTACCTAGGTAGGTACCTAGTCATAGCTTATCCATTTAGCTCCGCAGAGCTATTCTTCAATATTACCTCAGTATCAAGCTATCTCATCGGCAAATAACCGGGTTTACTTGGTACTATGGGCGGATATTGGAGGCTAGTTCATGGGCATTAAGTGTATCCTCTCAAGGTCGACGTAGCTAATGCGCGATGTGGTGTTTTGCTCCTTTGCCATAACCACGCCAAGACATTTTCAAGCAACTTCTATAATATCGGGGAATCAAGACGAATAGTCAGAACAAAACTCTATCCCATATCGCGTATCCCTACATGTTCATTGATACTGGCCAAGCGGCTTTGCCTGCTGTTTTCCCCACCGATATGCCGATTGTGCAAGCACCCAAGCAACGTCCGTCCTCAATGTTCGAAGTTTGTCTAGGAAATTTCTAAAGCTTGCTGTGGTGACGCCCAAGCGTTATGTGACAGGCCAAACTACGGAGCCTTCTCAGGTGGCCATATAAACTCTAGAACTTTGTCCATGCCCTCACACTACTGTAGACGTGGTTCAAAAGGGTTCTGGCGGGAAAGTCGCTGCGAAGGCAGGAGATAAGCTGTTATACGTGATGAGTTTGAAGGCTATAGGGCCTGCTGAGACATCACGACCTATGAACCGTACCAACGAACTATGTTATTATATATTCAAGGAATTTCTCCAAGCGGGAGTCTCTGAACGTGGCCCAGAATTCATGAGCTGTTTCGAACATCTCCGCAAGGGGATACTTTTATTACCTCCGAAGTGCTTTGACCCGGAGAACTTACGTCGGCGGCCTGCTCGCGTGGTTGGTTTCTAACGTACCTAACGTAGGTAGAGTGAATTTCACCATCACTTACGCTTGACGTTACGCACTCATCGCTGTCTTAAATTTATTCACTCCAATATGCTATCTTTTAGTGCACAAACGATGTCTGGGACTCCGTAATGAGATACTTTTATTATTGTTAGTCCCTACTGTATCTCTGGCCTGCGGATTGCTACTTCGATGTTACATACCCCCATAGGCACAACTTCGATAGGAAACCTTCGAGCTTTAAGACATGCATCCATCATCATCTTCGGACATTGCAATATACGGGACTTTAACGACTATTAGGCCAATATAAGCATGTATCGCTGGTTTCAAATTGTCCACATCACTGTCCTAGATTCACACGATTGACGGACATGTCTGGCCGTTGAAGATGCTGTATAAGTCTAGGTATCTTCCAGACACCCTTAGGCTAGATGGATGGGACTAGTCGTCATATGTCATTCGAATACGCAAGATGCTAGACATTTGGGTTCGAGACAAGGCTTAGATTCGCTGGAGACGATCTTCTTTAAGTATCCCTCAAGGCAGAGAGGACACCTGGGTGCCGATTAGCAAAGAACCTGCTGCGGCCGTCCCGTATGAACTCAATAATAGCATTCACAGATTATTCGAGCATGTCTGCTCATCCCCTCGAAGATGCGTATCGTGCTCCCCATACTATGCTTTGCCGTCATAGCCTCCGAAGCAGCCACGATACCCGGCGAGCCTCCCCTAGAGCATAGGACCCCTTACAAGGAGAAGGACGGCGGAAGGAAGAACGACGAGCAGCACCAGACTAAGTACTTCCACGAGGCCGGCGGCTCCCTCGAGCTGGGACACTACGACGCGCGGTACTTCCGCGGGGAGGTGCCGTACGAGGAGCACCGGCCGGCGCTGCGGCACCTGATCCAGGCGTGGCTGACGACGGCGCGCGAGCTCGGCGTCGAGACGTGGCTGGCGCACGGCACGCTGCTGGGCTGGTGGTGGAACGGCCGCGTCATGCCGTGGGACTACGACCTCGACGTGCAGATGCCGACGGCCACGCTGTCGTACCTCGGCCGCCACTTCAACCGCACGCTGCACGACTACCGGTTCCCGCTGTCGTCGTTCCCTGCTGACGACGATAATAACGAGTATAGTAGTTTTGGTGGGCAGGGGCAGCAGTACGTAAACAAAACGTACCTCCTCGACGTCAACCCGCACCACACGGACGTCGGGCGCGGCAACGGCCAGAACGTCATCGACGCGCGCTGGGTCGACGTGGGCACGGGGCTGTTTGTCGATATCACGGGCCTGGCGGAGCGCGACGCCGCGGGTAGTCCCGGCGTCTGGAGTTGTAAAAATGCGCATCGCTATCACACTGCTGAGCTGTATCCCGTGCGCCGCACCGACTTCGAGGGCGTCCCTGCTGCTGTCCCGTATGCTTTCGACAAGATCCTGACGGACGAGTACGGCTCGAGGAGTCTGGTTGCTACCGAGTGGGCTGGGTGAGTTTTTGTTTGGCATGATATTTCCGTTTCTGTTTCTATTTCCCTCAATCCTTGAATGCTTCCCACGGTCCTAGTTTCGGAATAGTCCAGTCATGCTGACCGAGCTCGATAGACACCGCTGGGTACCGGAGCTTAAGGAATGGGTTAAGAATCCCGAGCCGACGCCAGAGGAAGTGGAAGCAGCAGTCGACGCGCAGCAGCAAGATGGCAAAGCCGTTGTGGTTGTTGTAGAGAAGACGGTTGTGAAAGGGGCTAACAAGCGTCAGCCTTGAGAAATCTTGCGGGTGCCCCCTTGCTTCATCTCCTGAGACTTGAGCCTAAGTATCGCAGCAGACATCTCGGAATACGATGCCGGAGCTGATTTACGATCAGATAATGTAGTTTCTAAAATGCTAGAGGTTACACCAAAATTATTTGTATATATTCCCAAGTCATTAACATCAGGACGGCGTATACCTCGCTATTTGTCAAGATTTCTTTTTATGAATTATTCTAGAGGCAAATTTTTATATTAATATCAGGATCAACTTGTAATTCTCATAAGACTTAGATCGAACTGACCATTCATCCATCCAGCCGTATCATTCCCAAACGCCATCGCCATGCAATGCACCCCGAGGCTTCCAAAGCCTATGCCCATTATATGAACAGATAGGCAAAAGCTTCCATGGTATCTCCGTATACCGCAAACACCTAGACGAGTCTTATGAAATCAGAGTCCGTTTCTTCGTTGTCACGTTTGCCCTAAAGCAAGTCGAAAGCTAAAAGCCCTATTGACCATCCTTCGAGCCCTCACTAGACTCGGCTTGTTTCTGCTTCTTCATGCGTTCCTCGGCAGCCTTTGCCATGATCTCACGCCGACTCAACGCACTCCCACCCGCCGCAGGTGCTCCTCCTCCTCCACCAAGCACGAACTCGCCGCCCGTCCATCCGCCGTGATCATACGCGACCTCGTCTTCCTCCTCGCTCGGCTCGTAGAAGTCGGCCTGACCAACACTCCTACCGCCGCTCTTCCAATCAGCCTTGGCGACCTCGCGCTCGATCTGGTGGCACAGGTCCCAGAAGCCGCGGTCGTGGTTCTGGTGGACGTTATGGGTGAGCTCGTGGCACAGCGTCTTGCGGATGGTCTTGTAGTCGCGGTACCCGTCGTACGCGTCCGTGCGCAGACGCAGCTCGATCACCTCGCCGGCGTTGCGATTGAGTCCCAGGGTACGCGTCGTGCCCTCGTGGGTGGACTCGGTGTAAGAGAGCGGGTCCATCTCGGTCAGCAGCCCGACGCTAAACTTGTGCGCGCGCATCACCGTCCGGATCCCCGGGTCTGCTTTCAGGCGCTCGAGGAAGGCGAGCGATCGTTCGGGGTTGGGTAGGTTCGGCAGCGGGCGCAGCGTCATGAATGTGTACGTGTTGTCTTCTGGCGTGGCCCGTCTCGAGTACGCCTTGGGCTGGTTGCGCCGCGCCGAGGCTAGATGCGCCCTTCGCGATGCGGCGTGCTCCGATGCCGAGGCTAGCGAGGCGATCTCTTCGCTTGACGTTCCGAGCAGGGTTATCTTCTTGTTCTGCAGGTCGGCGACGGGGCGGTTGCCGAAGGGCGCCTTGAGCAGACCTAGCTTCGGGACCATGAACTTCTGGTTGCTGACGGGGATAAAGAGCTCGTCTTGGATCTCGTTGGCTAGGTCGGCGACGGTGGCGCTTGGGTCGAACTCGAAGTCGTGCTGCTTCCCGTGGTGGGTGAAGGTGATGGTGATGCCTTTGGATTCTGGCAAGGTCTCTTCCAGCTCCGCCATGGTGGTTGTGTGATGGGGACTGACTAAAGAAAAGAAGGCTGATAGGTGAAACTATCGGTAGTAAATGTGTAGATGGAGTGGGTAGATGTTAAATGTCAGATAGAAAGAAAGGGAAAAAAAAGAGTTTGGTCCTACCTTTCACTTCGATGGATTTTACGATTTCGTTTCCAAGGGATTCCGGTCGAAGATTCTACGAGATGTGGTCGATTCACATCGTATATCGAGGCAGCTTTGTAATCGGGTCGGTACGTCAGAAGCAGATGCCTCGTCTGCCAAGAGATCTACCCGGTTGGAGTACATGCCGATGCCGACCGAACTTGCTAGGGTAGATCTACGGTCAGCCAATAGGAAGAAAGTAGTATTATAACTGTGGCTTGAGGATTAATTTTGGATATTTCCGTAGCTTGGCAAGCCACAATTAAAAGACCAAGTAGCACCGCGTTAGCACTAAAGCTAAGGATCCAATCATACGTCAATCGCGTCCGGGTCGCTCATATTGGCATTGTGTCCTTTCGAGAAACATTCTTTAGTCTATCCCAACCTAACCATTACCACCATCTACCAACTAGTGTTCGCCGACATTCACCTGCGAACCCTTTGGAGAGTTTCGACCTTATTGTTCAAACCTCGGATTATTGGCTCCTTCGAGACTGCTTACTCGACGCAATCCAAACCCCGTTTGTTCGCGGAGCTTTTAGGAGCTTCGCTCCCTCGTCCTCACCATGCCGTTAAACATCTTCCGGGTCCTGGGTAAGCGTCAATGCGACGGGCCGTTATTGTAGATAGCGCTAATAACTATGCTCAGGGGACTTCTCCCATCTAGCTTCCATCTTGATCCTCTTACACAAGATGACCGAGCTCAATGTTAGTCCTACCGCGATATACGCAACCCCGAATGACAACTAACGGCCATCCTAGGGCGCCTCGGGCATCTCGTTCAAGTCTCAAGCTCTATACTTTATGGTTTATGTTACTCGATATCTGGGTATGTTGTTCAACGAGAAGTCTGACAGAATGATACTCATACGAAATGCCCATAGACCTGTTTACCACCTCAAGCATCTACAACATCATCTTCAAGATCCTCTTCATCAGCAGCCAGGGCTATATAATCTACCTGATGACCACCAAGTACAAGCCGACCGTCGATCCGAACCTCGACACCTTCCGCGTACAGTACCTTCTCGGCGGCGCTACGGTTCTTGCTATCCTCCTGCCCTACAAGTATACCATGTCTGAGATCCTCTGGGCCTTCTCGATTTGGTTGGAGTCTGTTGCTATCCTCCCTCAGTTATTCATGCTGCAGAGAACTGGTGAGGCCGAGGTTATCACGACTCATTACCTCTTCGCGTTGGGCATCTACCGGACTCTTTACATCCCCAACTGGATCTACAGATACTTCACCGAGCCGAACCACCAGGTCGATTGGATTGCCATCGTGGCCGGTCTCGTCCAGACCGTTCTGTACAGCGACTTCTTCTGGATTTACTACAACAAGGTCCTCAAGGGCAAGAAGTTTAAGCTTCCCGTATAAGCGGCTCTACGCGCATCTTTGCTCTACTGTGGGAATCATGGAAGGGTACCTCTAGTCACTGAGTTATCCAAATATCTACAATGTCTACTGGATATTTGCGGTCTAGTCGCGCATAAGCGACCCATAGGCTTGCGAGGATAGCCACTCGAAATGGCAAGACAACACAGACGTTGTCTCAATAATTAGAACGTGTCTTCGCGGCGCGTTGGTGGGCATGACTGGCGTTAGGTTAGGGGGCTGGCGGTATCTCAGCCTGGAATTGCCTGGCCTCATAAGTTAGGGAGGCCTGCTCTAGGTTAGATGTAACTATACATAAACTGGTGTGTGAATGGAAATTATTGAATCATACAATCCGAGGGCCGCATTCGATCTATCATGTTGTTTAAACGACACTTTTCAGCTATCACAAGCTTGCTTTATTGCACCAGAAAGAGGTATCTGGATAGTGCAATAACATGACAAAAGTAGAAGGTATGTACTCGATTTCATATACTAGGGAAAATGATAACTATTTACTGGATAAAAAATATGTTGAGAATTGCTAGCTGGTATGAAGCTAGCGAACCCGTTCCCTCACCCGTCGTCTCTAGATCATCGTCACTGTCATTTTGGCCAGCCAAACCTAGGAATACTAACTGCCTAATCCCTCAAGATGGCTAATCACCAAGACACCTCCCGCGACCTGCTTTGCTCGAGCGAAACGGGGTCGACGGGCCGCCTCGGGACCGGCGCCTGGACCGACAGCGAAGACGGCGTGCTAGGTTCGGACGGGGTCAGCGGCGACGGGAGTTCCGTCTCCCTCGGCGCGTACCCGTCGTCTTTCGGTAGAGGCGGCGGTTGCATGGCTATCTGGCGCGGTCCCGTCTCCACGCGCACGGGGTTCATCGCCAGCGGGTCCGGCTCCCCGTCCGTCCTGGACCGGTTCGATCGGTTGCTGCCGACGCGCACGAGCTGCGCGCGCTGTCTGCCGCTTAGGCTCTCTTGACGTGCTAGGGATACTACGGGTCCGGCTGCCCCATCCGTGCCTAGGGGGCATTGACGTTCAGCTCCGGTTAGGCTTCGGCTGCTGAATGCTGGCGCTTGGCTGCTGCTGGGGCATAGCGGGGATACGGGGAACACGGGGTCGGGGCAGTCGGGGCCTGGCATGGAGAGCGGGCGCGCGGTGTAGGACATCGCGGGGTGCTCGGTACCGGGCGTTGTTGGAGAGTGCTGCTGCTTCACGTCCGGTAGGAAGTCGTGGCTTAGGGTCGGGGCTCTCTGGTGGCCTGTGCCTGTCGGGGCTGAATACATTTGGAACGACGGTAACCTGTCCTCTCGGTCCCGGGATTCGGGTGGCGAGTCGGGATCGAATTTGCCTAGTGGCTCTTGTCTCCTCCTGCGCCGTTGACGCATTAGGAGGTACGTGGCTAAGGCCGCAAGCAAAGATGAGATGATGGCTATTGCGATGACGATTCCTGCGATTTGTCCTGGAGTTAGACTCGAGCCTTGGGCTGAGCCGCTACTTGCGCTGGCCTTGAAATGTTGTTAGCGGTGTCATTTCCTAAGTCGTTCAAGGGTATTGGACTCATACCACAGCGGCACTCGCGCTGGCCCTCGCGGCCTCCAAGGCCCTCTGCACACTGCTGCTTGCATTGGCTTCTGCCTCGGCTATGGCGTTACTGGCACTCGCCTGGATGCTCGCAACTACGTCGGGATTGTCCGTCGTAATGGCTGGCGCTGCGGAGGCACCGCTACTGGTAGTAGCTACTGGTGAAGAAGTACCGGGGGTCGTGGTAGTGACGGGAGCACCGGCACCCCCCGTAGCTGATGAAGCCCCTTCAGAGCGTCCGGCTTCTATTGCGGATTGGATAGCGCTAGACGCGGATGCTGAGATGGTCGAAAGAGACGACGAA
Organism: Hypoxylon crocopeplum; assembly: GCA_022578875.1. NCBI lineage: Eukaryota > Fungi > Ascomycota > Sordariomycetes > Xylariales > Hypoxylaceae > Hypoxylon > Hypoxylon crocopeplum. The sequence goes on from MU399555.1 coordinate 1,896,406, forward strand.
AAGAGAGATGATACGCTGAGAGCTACGCTGGTCGAGACGCTGTTCGAGACACTGGTTGATATGCTGCTACTTGCTGCACCCGCCGAATCCAAAGTAGCTGGCGGATCAGCCGATGGTGCTGATGGTTTAGCCTCATCATCTTCTCCGCCATCATTGTCATCTTCGTCATTGTCATCGTCATCCCCATTTTCGTCCTCATCATTTGGGTCGGCCCCGCCATCCTGGCGGCTTTCGAGGTAAAAGTACGGTGGCAATACTATAGTCCGGAAACCAGGAGTCGCTGTAGTTGAGATGAGCGCATCCAGAGTCCGTGTTGGTCCTTGATATTGCAATACTTGTTCCCCATCTTCATTCCCTGTCGCTGTCACAGCCCATTTTGAATCGGTTGCTTCGCTTCCTCCACCATTCTGCTTCTCGCCGTTGAGTGTATATCCGGTAGGTGTAGCACTACTGAGCTCAGCACCTCCTGTTGACCAGAACGACCACAGCAATAGGAGGGAGACACCAAACTTGACCATCTTTCATGCGTTACGATATACGCGGTGCCATTCCCAAAGGATATCCTGAACAGACAGAGTAGCTATTGAGAGACGAGATACCAACTGCAATAAGTTGATTTTCGTCCGATCGCATGTGTCCTCCTACACTATGGTATGAGCTGATCGGTCCCGTACGCCACCGACAAATGCTCAGCCAGGCTTCCTAATCTAGTATCAATATAGACGATAAGCCTTCACTCAGGAGCCCGGGGATACTGGTTTCCGACGGGCGAAGCCACGAGAAGGACTCCTCCGCGTCTTCATGTTGATGGAATGGGTTACAGGATATAAGACACGGCCAGACCGTCTGATGTCCTAATTCGCTGAGCAGCCTGTTTTAAAACCTAGCAGAAACAAATGGGCAACTTGGTTTTAAATATACACCGAACGGCAGAAGTGGCGCGAGAGGTATTGCATGTTCAGAATAAACTCATCTAAGACCCCCGTTGCTCGCAACGCAGGGGATCTTCTGCAAGGGTATGCTCAAGAGGATTGGATAGGATCCTGGTAATCGTGGTTTCTGGCTCGTGCCTGCGACACCGAGTGTAAGAGACGGCCGAGCCACCCTTCAAGTCTAGTCCTGATCTTCTGCGCCTCCCCCAGATGATCTGCTAAGAAGATCTACTAGAACGCACAGACAAGTTATATTTTGACAGAGCAGCACTGATGGAGTGCAGTATTAGCCACACTAAACACTGCCCGACAGTTAGTAACCAACATCAATAGTACATCACCCCACCTATAAATTACAGTACGCTTACATGTACCTTCAATGCTAACAGCCGCTTACCATATCACCACCACAGTAGACTCCTAATCCAATATGCGCGTGCTATCCCCTCTTACACTGCCTATACATATCTAGCCACTATAATTCCGATTATTTGGTCAACCTTCTAAAGAGCTTTTAAGTGAACCCAGTGCAATCGTAGGAGAATAGACATTATAGCGTCTGTAATGGCTATTGCAGGTACGAGTAGTGCATTCGGTTACACTCTTGTCATCTACTAGACTTGACTGATATGGCATTGAAAGAAAGTAGATGGAAAATATCTCTTCTTTCTTTGGCGACTTCTACCACGGCCCCACGGCCCCACAACCATGCCGGTCGTGCAGCCCCAGTCCCATAATTCCCATCCGAGTCTCCGGACGGATTAACAACAGCCGTTAAACGCCTGCCGTCCTGGTAATAAACTATTAACCATACAATACCAGAGATAGAATCTTAAGATTTCTAGAACGTGCTATACGGCGCCATAACGTCTATAACGTCCATATAATAGTAAAATATCTAGTAACACAATAACGGGCGATAAATACGGCGTGACGGATCACGGGGCGGTATATCCTCCGATAAAGCGTCACAACTACCTCAGCGCTCTAGAAATCGGTTGCAGGTATCAGGCAGTTGATAATTGGTTGATTATCAAATCCTACGCTTTTAGCATGGCAGTGTAAGCTAGGGTGGCATGGTCTTCCTTTCTTACGCCAATCATCGCATCAATCACCTGTACACGACTTATGGCTGTGTAGGTGTCTATCTACAAAGTGCAAATATGTTATCAACCCCGCACCAGCATGAGATCTTAGGTCAGGGTTAAAGCAAGAAACGGCAAGCTAAAACATGTCACACGCACACCTAGTTGGTAACTAGGTAAATACCACAATCTCCAGTATAAGAAGGCTCGAAAATCCAGCTTCAGCTTACACCTTCCTTTAGCTCTAGTCTCATTATTATCACAAGCCCATACTCATTGCTCTTATATAACCATCTATATTCTCGAACCCTTTAAAAGTCTATCCTTCAAGTTTATCACCATGAGTAAGTTTCAAGTTACAATTGGTATCGTATATTCCAACTTTATGGGCGAATAGTAACCGTGAGTATTGCACCTGTTAGCTTGCAGCATATGTGGCGGCGATTTGAAAGGAAATTATACCTTTTGCAATAGTTGTAAGTACCTTATAATTTATTTCTTCCCTCAGCAATTTAATCAACACAGGCAGTGTTCATTCCTATTCCCAGGGCTTGCTCCAGCTGAAAAGGATGCCCCCCTGTCCCATATTAGAACGAGACTGACAAAGAACCGCTAGGCAAATGCCTTATAACGGCATGTCACAATGCTCGCAAGGGTGACTCTTTCTGCCCATTCCGTAAGTATTTAATTTCAAACCCGCGGTTGCGGTGTATTCCACTTCCAAAGTTGGTTACTGAAAATGCCCCAACAGATACATGCCCAAAATGTGGTGGGCAGAATGACCGCCCTGGTCAAAATTGTGATGATTGTATGTCAAATTACATGAGTGTCCTGAAGAAATGCCATTAATTCATACATTCCACCCCTCTCCCCTTCCGAACTTCTCTCTTACCCAATGCGTGTCAACCATAGCACTAATATGTTATGCGATACCTAGGTGATTCGGACTAAGGTGGTTGGTAGGAGGTCGAATCAGAAGTACCATTATTGAGTTTGATTTTGGATAAGTCTACTGGTTCTCATTGCTGTCCTTCATTATATATGCTCAAGTCTACCTTGTGGTCATATGTGTGAAACGAGGGAATTTAGCTATAGTCACTCATTTAAGAATAAATAGGGCGAGTTGATTTATAGGTAGGGAAGCTGTCTGATTTATGGCTTCATTAAGCGCTTGCGAGTCTAAAATCATGAACATGCGGTAACCTAAATGCAAGGGGTAATATTACCCACCAGATACCTAGGTAGTTAACCGTCGCATTGTATACCGGGAGATTTCAGTTTATTCACAGTGCTCTGAAGTACTAATATGGAACGTTGAGATTTGTGACAATATATGGAACAGGTAGTGATGTAAGGAGGGAATAACCTCCTAATAAATGTCGGCGGCTACCTGCTAGAAGCTATATGCCTACCTCATGCGTGAAAATCCGAAATCAGTTAGCCCTTATCCCTGGACTACAACACCTAGTATGACCTATCGGGTATGGAAACGGTAAAATATACCCTTGCTATCTCTTGCCTTACATGGAATCTGACACGCATACTTAGTTCTACATATAACGCTGTTATAATTTCCAAAACCTGACACCCCGAACTCGATCGCTCGATACTACTATGTTAGTCATTTAATTGTGACGTGGGTTCTACGATGGCCCGACCTCTATCAAAGCGCTAGTGTCTTATGGGAGTCATTTATGTACCTTTACTATTATTTCTCGAGGGGTCACAGAGATCTTATTACTTGCTTGTCCCTGGCTTAGAGAGCTGATTTAGTAATTGGAACCAGGAAGTAAGCCAGCGAAAGAGGAGAGAATAATGTCACGCTCGGTACGCTTGGTGCTACAGCTTGAGCTTTAATTGGGTTAATTCATAGGTGTGTACCTTTCCAAGCTCCTGCACCTGGCTCTTGGATGGTAAGTTTTGGGGTACTGATACATTGTTACCCTCCTGATGCTGCCTACCTAAGGACATCTCTTCTCTAAGTTGTTGTAAAAGTACTAATCGTATCCCTTTTAATCATCACGATCGCGCTCTTCGCTCCTCTTCCAGATTAGAGACTCGCTTAGGCTAAGGTTGTCACAGTCTATCGACCTATATCCAAGGGGCCTTGTTAGTTGACATAGTACGCCCATTATAGTCGAAAGTATGGATTCAAGAGCTTCTCGAGGTAGATTCGTAGCAGTATACACCGCTTACGTAGTGCTTGTCACTCTGAACAGCGTATCCACCTTCGAATGTCATAGTTTCGAGTTCCCGAGGCTATATTTTCTGTCTTCGGACGTATCCTATATACATCATGCATGTGCGTAACGGGATGTCTCTATTCTTAGGTTATGGCACCCTGTCACTTCCAATTGCTTCTATTAATTTTTCAGTCTCTTTTCGGTCCAGATTTCCATCAACCTCGCAGCGTGTAGAGCAAGCTTCTTCGCTTCTTCGGTGCTTGCTTTCTCGGCCTCCTCTAAAAACCTCTCCGTCCAGAATAGCCACCTGTCCAGCCGTAGTCCAGACCCGCCCTTGAAAAGTGAACCACCCCGGAGGACGCGGCGGAGCTCGTCGCTGAGGTCTGGATTCGGGTTGGCAGCGAGGGCTTCGACTAGAACTGGACCGGCATACTCGATGTACATCGCAGCCGTCATTAGGTCCCGGTCCAGAGCATTACTCTTTGGGGGGTTCTTTTCTTCCTCAAGTGCTTCTCGAAGCATCCATATGGGCTGATTCTCAAAGTGTACCACGCCAGTGCCTATCAACTTGGAAGAGAAAGCATGAAATCGCACCCAGGCTCGGTCAATCCACACTTGATCCTCCTCGGTTGCTGCCTTGCTTGGACCATTCAGGTGTTCTCTGAAAACAGCGCCGAGAACCGGAAGATCGACCCAGAGGCGGGACTTCTCGCTCGTCAGCTTCGAAGCTAAGTGCGGTTGATAGAAATGGGATCAGCTCAACTCACGTTCCACACGGTGATCCCGGTATCAGGTAGCAACGTAAGTTCCCTCATGACCATCACTACCTTGTCCTGGGCGGGATCGTCGTGCGGGAGTTGCTCAGCAACATCGATAATAGTTCGCCACAGCTTGAAAAAGAACTCGTCGCCCAGGATCTTCTCGTCCCCGCTCGGTTGGGGTGCGAGCCTTGATATGGCGATGGCTGCCTGCGCAGCTGACATAGGACTTCTCAAGTCAAGATAATCACCGAATATCTTCAAGACTGCTTGATCGATAAGTTCATCCCCTTTAGCCGCCATGTTTTAATAATTGAGTTGGCTCTGTTAGTTTAGAAATTGTTAATGCTCTTCCTCGAATTCGTTGTCAGCGATTGGAACATGCTGCCTAATTGTGGTGTAGGTATATACGTCACTATGCCCCCCTATTAAGTGAAGGAATTGGAGAATAAAGTCGCACGTGTCTTCTGGTTGGTCCCGGGTGGTTGTACACTACACTACAGCGGTTTAAACGGGTTGCCCTAGCCCCAAGGAGAAGGCGAGAGTTAATATCGCTTCTCAATCCGGCAGGAGGTGTAATGTTCTTATTAAAGCACTTGGATATCGTGAAGTTAACAGGCAGCCGTCTATAGACAGTGAACTACACCGAGGATATAATTGAAGAGTATGGATTCTAGATTCCGTTGCGTTTAGCGAGGACTCGTTAAACTACAATACGTTGCGCAAACTAGGCAATTGATAGACAAATAAATATATTGCAGAACTAATCGCCATTTGTAAGAATTCAAACTCTACAAGTACATGCATATTTCGCTCATCAATCGTTATCCTTCTCATGAACCAGGGATGCTAAAAATGCACAGAACATAAAACTCATTAAAACACTAAAGCCATTAGTCAATCTTTGAATGTTGTGATGTTTAATGAAAACTTACAAAAGCATTGAACAATCGGGGGGAGGATAGGTATGTGGATATCCGGAAAAAGCTCCGCGGGTTTTATTTTTTCTGGTTGGATGCAGTGTTCAACACCATGGAATTTAGAATTGCCGCCATGCGCAGGCGGGACTCTTCTTCGGTGAGCGGCGTGGGAGATTGAGATGGTCTCAGGTGCCGGTCCTCAGCGTGGAGATGCGGGTTCAAGTATCGCTGCAGATTGTACCCAACATCGACTGGTACATTAACTTGAGGTCTCTGGACAACTTCGGGACCAACTTCTTCTTGGCTAAACGCGACGCACAAATGAGCATAAACGAAGACATTTAAGAGGTTGCTAACACTCACTTAAGATACTGAACAGCACGTGCCGAACCATCGATTTGGCCGTTATTTGCCATTTCGCGACCCAATCAGGCGGGATAATTGAGATTTCCAGCGATTTGGTTAGGCCTCGTTTAGTGCTCGGCTGCATCCGCTAGCAGGGTGGGAGGGGAACCAAGGTTGTACTGGACCCTGCGCGAACCTAGCAAGAAAGTTGTGGGGTCGATAAGGTCCCTGGATAAGGGATAAGGTCCCTGAATTAAATGCGACAGATAGCGAGGGGTTCGCTCAAACTTTTTCACAGCTGAAAATGTGCAACGCGACACAATCACAACACCAACAAAAAGAAACAAGAATAAGAACAACGGCGAAGACAACACGACGAATCGAGGAGCTTTAACCAAACAAGTTGCTGATCGGCATGAGAGTTATTGAATCTGTCGATCAAAGCAACATGGAGGGTGAAAACCCTTGGTTTATGTAGAGAACCTCCAAGGCACGAAACATGATGCCGCTTCGCCTAACCCGTTGTCCAGCTTAACCGCGTGGTGTACCTCGTGGTGTTTTGCAACCCAACTTCGGTTTGCTCAATCCAAGCCCCCCACGAATAAGACCATAAGACGGCAACCGCTGGTTCGCTGGCAGGGGAAACACTATCCCCTGACGTATGGCTTCGGGGAATTACATGATGTCATCGTGATCTTCACCAGGCCATCACTCGCATCCGACCCGGCAAGTTAAGCTCACGAAAAGGACATTCGCGGGCAGATGTAAATGGTTGGAAGTCTGAGGCTGATGGTCTTTTGAGGCGGAAGCTCAGGGTCCAGATCCAGAGTCACTCTAGCCCCCACAGGCGGTGCTGATCCCCTTCCTGTTTAGAGACTCAAGCCGGTAGCCCGATCCCTCCGACGATAGAATTATGGGCTGATTTCTTTTACTTTCTCGAATATTATCAGACAAGTGGAAGCGGATGGCTACGTACGAGGACGGCCGATCGGGCAAACTTGGACACAACTACCATAAACAACATCATCATCCGGCGTCTTCCCTCAAGCGCCTAGCAATTCGATCCTCGTGACCACGCCGCCGAGACGATCATGTCTTCTTTGTAACTAGACTATTGTTTCAATAAGGCCATGTATAGCACCATGTGTATAAACATCTCGTTGGAAACAATGGCGGTTTTACCGCTCTTCGCTTTTGTGGTCACCTGGTCGCCTTCTCATGAGAGACCCCCACGAAACGAAGAGGCTCTTCGAAGAGTCAAAGCTCACCGAGCGACAATGACGTCTGATTGTTGGAGAAACGGTACGATGCATCAATAACCTACTCTTAAGACATGACGTAGGCGGAAGCCATGATTGTGAAGCTAACTGTCAGACTAGGATGCGAAAGCGCTAGTTGGCTGACATTGATTCGCGTTCTGCCGAAAAGAACTTCAGCTCTCAAGTCTAGAACTTCTATGCGTGGCAGTTAGGGAAACAAATTGAAGAGCTGCAGAATCTAGACCTGTCTTGTCTCACAAAAAATCACCTACATAAGGGAAAAAAAAAAAAAAACCCTAGTTGGACTACGTCATAGGTCAATAGAGACGTGGTGTTGCTCCGGGCGCATTCGAACACAGCCCCTGGACCCTGATGACTGGCGTTATGCAGGGCAATGGACCCCTAAATTGATCTGATGGGGAAAAGCCATGGGGATGCGATTCTCGATGCTCCGCAATCGCAAAACATTCGATATAGGTTCGTATTCCTCCGGCTCGCCTCCGAGTGCGTCCGATCATAGCCAATCAGCATGAAGGCGCATATTGGCGATCCTCCGCGACGAATCAGACCATTGTTGTCCGTAAGCTAACAGCGAGTGGGTGAGAATTCGCAATTCAGGCAGATCATAAGGCGAACCGCGCTAGTGAAGGCGTTGGATGCCTCCTGGGATTTAGTTCGCGTACTAAAATATCGTGGGCTAACCTCTACTTAGGTTACCTAACTAGTACATACGTCAGTAGCAGATTGCCAAGTCTGCGCCATATCCCCGAGGGGCACATGGCTTGCAGGGGAATGCGTCTTTGTTACTCAGATCTGCTTGGTCTAGACCGTTCGCTTCGTTGGGAGATGAAGCCACAATAGGCACGCAGCCACTCAACGGCCTTCTCCCTACACACCACAAGCTACGTTACAGAGCACATTCATTCAAGACGTCGCCATATCAGCTAGACGATGTCAGCAGTGGACGATACCGTCTTGCAGGATGGTCTTATTCTGATGTCAACGCGCATTCGAGTTCCAGATGACGGATATGATGGCTTCAAATACCAAGCTTACCTGGTATGTCATAAGCCATGCCTGACTTGATATGTTGCGTCACAAAAATGTCACAGTACGCCTGGGAAAATTCGGTGCCAAATTGTACGACATGGCGTTTAAGGCGACCATTCTAATCATACCCATCCCATTGCTATGTACAATGTGATACCCAACAGCCCTCTTCTGACGGATACCACACATAGGACGTTCCATACGAATGAATCCCTCCTCTATCCATTTCTCTTCGAGACTCGTGGCCACGGGTGCTGTCGTCGCTCTTCGGGTCTCTTAGAGCTTTCCAAATGTCCAAGAGCTCTCCCACGAGTACGTCTGGCCCGGTCCGACAATCTGCTCGTCGACACGTCCCCACTCAGGGCTTTTTCATATCATGTTAGTTCTTGCGCCACACACAGGTTGATACTTGCGACTTCACCCAGTCGGCACGGGGAAGGACTGGGTGAGTGTCAAGAAATGAAGGGGGCAATCTTACTGGTTGATGCCGTCGACATAATCCTGGGCCTCGATAGCGACGCAGGAGCTCCTAACTACCTTACGATTGGTCTTGGTTCCCTGCGTACTCTTCAGGTCGGCAGTGCCGTCCATCCAATTGCACGAGTAGATTACTACACCTAGTTGGTCGGTGCGCAGGTCAGCCTTGATGCCGGAATAGGCGCTAGCCAAGCTGACGACGACGGCATCCTTGGGCGCGTCGTCGATGAGAAAGTAGCCGTTATAGCCCTCGCAAGCACCGCCGCCTCCGCAGTTGCCGGCGAACCTGGGATCGCTTCGCGCATGGCCCAGCAGCAGGCCCGGGCTGCTCGCGAAGTCGTTGATGCTGTTTTCGTCTGCCGTACCGATCACACCCGTGGGGAGCGCCCCGTCGTCGGCGACCAGGTACCGCTTGGAGTACGGCAGGTACAGCGTGTGGTTCCAGATCTTGTCCGTGTCGGGGTTCTTGTACGCGTCCAAGTTGAAGTAGGTGTGATGGGTCAGCATGAGTGCTTTGACGTCCAAGTCAGTATAGAGCCTAGATGTCACTTCACGGAGGAAACATACGAGTCCTGGCCTCGGGCGATGTCGCCTCCATCTTGATACTCCACGTGCTGCCTTTGACGCTGTACGTCACCTGACCGTGGACAAGGCCTAGCATCCCTTGGGACGAGTTCGACGCATCCTGGATGGCGAAGGTGATTGAGTCGTCAGTGGCGTCAGTCACGCTCCACACGCGGTACGACCAGTTGTTCGAGCCGCTGTGCAGTGTGTTGGTCCCGTCATTCAGCTGCGTGGTGTACGTCGTACCGTCGATTGTGTACTTGCCCTTTCCAATGCGATTGACATAACGTCCAGGGATGCTGTTGTACACAGGATGACCCGGGTCCTCGGCTAGATTTCTAACGATTAGTTCCATTTCCCCCCTCAAAAGTTCTAGGTAACAAGAGAGGTATATTCACGATAGTATTCGATGTCGTCGTATCCGAGCACCACATCGACATCTTCTCCGTTCTTGTCCTTGACGAAGAGATTGGTGAGCGTGGCTCCGTACGGAATGAACTAGATCGTTTCAGCGTCAGTCTGCCTATCAAATCCCCTCTCCAACTGCTTCAATGCCTCACCTGTGCCTTTATCCCTGGTGAGGATATGGTGTACTTTCCATCTTCCCCAGGACTTGGAGCTTTGGCTACGACAGATGTCGCTGCCGCCAAGACCTGAAGAGTTATCACAGAGCACCGCATCTCTTCAATTGGTTCCCTTCGAGCGACGTTTAGTAGGTATCACGAATACAGCGTCGAAGGAATAGAAGAAAACCGGATGGTAAGCACACGCGCACGAGACAGCCCACAAGAACGAAGGAACACTTGGCTTATTACTACCACAACCCTGATACTGTGATATAACCCCCTCTCTCTTAATATTCCCGTAAATAGGGTACGGCGGGGAAAAGGCCAGCATGCTGACCGATATCGTGAGCAAACAACCGCGCGTGTAAGCGCAGCAATTTTTGAAGCTTACTATACCGAGAGAGGCGACTCGGGATTAGTCTGGGGTGCATAGCGAAAGAATGGGGGGCTAAATAGCCTGATATGGTAACAGCCAGTAATCTCACGATCATCCCCGGCTTCCCCTTGGGGGAATCATTGGAACAAGACGCTGGAGATTCGGGGTAAATTCAATCTTTAGTAGGGGGTATGTGGGTTCGGCGGCTCAAATGTCCTTGCCATTGAGCCATGGACGATTAAGTCTTAAGCGCCTTGGCATGGTCGGCTCAGGATCAAGAGCAGATTCATCTAAGTTCATATAAGTCGTGGATCTCCCAACCAGCTTCACCGGCGTTTACTATGCTCGCAATAACCTTTAAAGGGTTAGGCCAGCTCTGAGTCCTTCAACCGCGGCTTCGGATACCGGTGAGGCTCTATCGACCCTCATATAGATTATTCCCGATATACTATCTTGTCTTGAGATTGGATTATATTAGGAACTACTGGGAATGGTAAAGTACATTCGAATTCAAACAATTGGGCCTATTACTATGATTTCCTATACTATCACAATGCGGACCATATGAACTGTGTTGTTCCGCGAGGGACTACAATCTATCTGGGGGAGACCCCGGGTATACATACGAAGACCTTCTTTGTCTCCTGTCTAGGCCTCATCCTGACAGGTCAGGTATCAGGTCAGGTATCCTGACATATACAACCATGTAATCCCCTAGCGAGAAAGCGTGGATTGTATGTCTCACCCATCTCCAAATTATCTAGTGGTATTTTAGATAATTAGCATGTCTCATGACCCTAGAAGCTAGTTCGCGCCATTTGACAGCTCATGATGCTAGACAAAGGATTTGGAGAGATATTGCCGGTTGAAAGCGGATTATATTGCAAGTAGGCCAGGGCCTGTTGAAAGAACATACCTTCACCGCTGTAACCTATTTCAGAAGGATTCAGAGGAATTCTACCTTTCCAAACAAAGAGTGTCAATGTTTCCGGGAATAGCTACCTGGTTTTCTGTTTCCATATAGTACGCGTCTTAAATAAACTAGTTATAGGGCCACTTTTGGTCATTGTGAGATGAGCCTGTCACATATGATTAAGAAGCAATTATTAAGTGTTCAACTTCACGTCTAGTTTTAATCAAAAATCTCACCTTTTTCGGCTACACGTCACTAAATAAAGGGATATTGATCTTGCAAATGGCGTCTCGAGACAAAGCGAAAGCCGAACGCCGAAAAGAGAGGCAAAAGCTCAAGTATGGTACGGAGTTGGCAGCAGTCAAGGCTGAACTCAACACTTTGCGGCTGCATTATAATAGACTACGCGCGCACAACGAAGAACTCGATATAACCATCAAGGAGTTGCCCAGCAATGAGTTATTGGACCAATACGAACGAGAAAACCAAGATTTAAGAGACTGGAACTCTGCACTTGGGTTACAGCTCAAGAGGTTAGCAGCAACTGGAGAATCTAGCCGGGAGCTGGTGTCCTCTAAAGAGAAAATCAAAGCCCTCGAGATGGAGATTCAATCCCTTCAAGAATTTAGCAATGAATCTACCGCCTATATTAATTCCGTTGCGCCTTACGAAACCAGCGTTGAGGGGACTCAGGTCCAGAGTGTGAGTCGAGCTTCCTGTTCTCTACCTACATTGTCATTTTTTCTCATTATAAATCTTTAGGAATTTAAAGGCCTGCAAGACAATGTCAATGATCTGACGTCTAGGTTGTTGGGCCCCTTCTTCCTCAATATACAGCGCAAAGCTGCAGTTGTGGAGAAGGCCCGAGAGAGTGGCGGTGCTTCTGGATTCGTCGATTTCGTGGGCCAGTACCCTGACGTGGCCAGGCTCTCGTATTATCCAGATGTAGAAGAGGACGTGCTTAGAGGGACAATCATGCGATGGCTAAAGGCCCACGTCTTCTCTGAGCCTCTATACGGCTTATACCCGAACATAACAGAGGCATTGACCCATATCGAAAATAGCTTGGCAGAGTACTGCACGCCGCGGCGGCTTGACCCCGAGATAGATCACTGGCATCGGAACGCGTACAATGGCATAATGAGCTTTCCGGATTATCCTGACTCGCGCGCTACTCGGGAGAGCCAGTTGTCAACAGAACTTAGCGAACTTCTCAACTTCCTCGTCGTCGACGAGACCAAAGACGTCCTGCAAGAAGTGGGCAAACTCATCATCAAACCGGCGATCGACCTCCAGGAGCGGATCGTAACCGCGACCGAATCGTACCGCATCAACTTCTACGACTTCCGCGGCCTCGGCGAGAATATCGAGCGGGTCTCGGACCTATTCGACGAGAGAGCCAGTGTCGCGTGCCAGAACATAGCCAACTTCCACGCCCTCTACATCGAGAAGATGACTCGCGAGGAGCTCCGCGCCAAGTTAGATCCCATCTGTACCGTAATACCGTCCTTCGTATGCTCAAGGAGAAGCGACGACTACACGAACAACACTACGGTTACCGAAGTGTACGCCAAGTGCTTGATTACTAGTCTCTGGGGCACGCCGGAACAGAGGGAGAAGCGGTCGAAGATCACGGACTCTACCTCTATATTTAATCAACTACTGGGTGATGCCGAGAAAAGTGGTACTCAGGAGGTGGTTGATGAGTTGACATAGATAGCCAGGGCCTTGAAAGAATACTCGGGCTGGTCGTTTGAACCTAGAATAGAGGGATGAGTATAGTGTTGAGGTTTCGATCGATGGGTGGAAAATTGAGGTTCGAGATAATTATGTGAATTCATAATCAGGTACCTACCGGTATTTTCCATAGAGCTGCCATGGGTTGCATGCATCAAATATCTCAATTCTCAAAGTTCTTAGTTCTTACACGGTGCTTATGCCCCTTAATGCCGTCACGTAGGATATCACCACGAAGGGCATGTCGTTATATGAAAAGTAGGCATTCTAGGTGTGGCAAGGCTGCCATCTAGCTTCAGTACTTTGTAGGGCTTGTTAGGGTAAAGGTCAAATAGAGTGATAAACTAGGAGAAACTGCCTTACTGGTATATTATAAGGTGTCTATGAAAACCCATGCCTTTCTAGAAGGCTTTAATAGGGAGGCCTCGCGTCCCTAGGTATATAGACCAAACCACTTCCCCCTAGGCCAGGGTCTTTTCACCTCCTTCAGCTGGATACGTCTCCAAGTTACCCGCGCATAGATTGAGGAGCTATGTTGATGCAGCTTCTATTCCGCTACCTTGCGTGCATTCCCTTCTTGTCTGCACGCACCGCAACTTGCATCAATTTCAGCTCTATTACATAAGATCTGGGTAGGTAGTCTTATTTCAACGTGTATGGACACCGTATGCTGTGGTCGAGTGCTAAGAAAGATTGACATGTTGGGGGACCTGGCACCAGGTTGTTCAACGGCAAGTGCGTTAATAGAGAACCGACTATAGACGCCACCCCCTATCGCTCCGAGATGGATCCTAAGTGGTTTGTCGGGCGTATCCCGTCAAAGATTACACGCTATTCAGAAGTCAATTTACGTTTATACATATTAGGGCATTGGTGATGAGGCTGTTTGGTTCGCTTTTTGCTCTCTACTTTCCCTCTTCCACTGCTCAGACGCATACAACAGCTCCACCACCGGCGGTATCCAAACAGTGATAGCCACGACCTGTCCGAAAGACCACTGTCTCGGATCCATCATGTGCAAGGTCCAAGAAATAGAGAGCAAAGATACCTGCATTGCCATTCCGGCCAAGAAAGCTAGTGTCGCTACAATGTAGATGACCTCGAAGAATGTGTGCGGGAAGATACTACCAGGTATCTCCCTCGACTCGCGCGAGGCCCCCTCCTTCGTTGTCTGGCGCGCAGTCCATGGGGGTCTAAAGTAAGGACTAGCAGCGGAAGCAGCGGAAGCAGCAGCAGCAGCATGGCTAGAATGTCCACGCATTTCGACGCGGCGTTGCAAGGATCGACGGCGCCGGTAGTAGTTCTGAAATTGCGGGACCAAGAGCACCAACAGTCCGACCGTCGAGAACGCCCAGATGATCGGCGTCATTCCCAGGAGCTTGTCCCCGGAATTTTCGACGTCTCCGATACCACTCTGGAACGCGTGCAAGTTCGGGCAGAGCGCGAATGCCGAGTGACGGTCCCCCCCGCACTGTGGTATGCTGGCCAAGCTGGAGCTGAGGGCGGCCCAGATCTCCGGCGTGTAGCCGTTGGTCGAATAGGGAAGGAATTGAGCATACATGCTCCAGTAGACGAAGGAGGATAGAGCGTAAACGCCGACCGTGAGCACCGTGAGCCCGAACCCGGGCGGCCCGTGGTTGTGGTCGCTGTGGGTTACGAGGAGGAAGTAGGCGAACACCACGGGAAGGACACCGTTCAGCGATATGGGCATGATCAGGAAAACCTGCAGCATGTCACGCTCGAATATGTTTTCAGAGAGCGATGCGATCATTAAGGTCGCGGCGAAGAAGCATTGTGCCTTGTGAAATTCCTCAAGCAGGATATACCAGAGACTATTTGTTCCTTCGTCTTTTAGGTGGCTTGAGATGGCTGGAATCATGCCCCATTCCTCTCCTGGCTCGTTCGTTGGGTGCTCCGGCGCTTGCTCTTCGGGCTGCCTCGGTGGCCTCAACTTATGCTTAGTCCGCGTAAGCTTTTTTCTCCTGCTCAACGATGCAGAGATCAGCGAGGTTAGCAGGAGGCCGATAATGAAGAGGCATTGAACGACGTATGATATCCAGACCTAATACCAATGTGTCAGCTAAAAACCCATGCTGGAGAAATCCATGTCATTGCTACATACCCCTATCCCAGTGATATCCGGATCAGCGTGTGGCAGGGAATTGTACCCATTCCCGCATAAGGTACTTACGCAGTCACTGATTGCTGTAACGTTGGGTGTCGTGTTGTTCGCGAGCAGCGCCACTGGCGAACACTTCGAATAACACGAAGTAGGACACCTGGATACTCTGCATGTTGAAGAAAGGCACTCCGTTACCGCGCTGGTCACATTCTTGAGACCATCATCCGTAAAGTCCCCCTCAATATACTCTTCTGCCTTGGCCATGAAGTTCTCAGGTAGTGATATCAAATCAGCACCCTGATCACCACTACCGGTTGATGCTCCGGACGCGTTAGCTTTCATCGCCTTCGCGATAGCTGGTACGTTAACGCAGGCGGCGAACCGCTCCTTTGGCCCCGACCCCGAAGCACTTAGATCACCGATTTGGAAGTACGAGCCGTAGAGGAGCGGCAGGTTCTGGCACCCGGCGATACAGCCATCCACGTCCTTCGTCAGAAAGCTATGGCTACAGCCCTTGTCGAGCATGCCATCGCGATCGGGAAAGGCGCTCTGGCAGGCGGGCGAGTCCGGTTTGGTCGTCTCGCAGCACTGGAATTGCGTGCCGTTACCGCTGAGTTCTGTGCCGTTACCGATGTTGATGCATGCCAGCTCCGTAGAAATGTTTGTCATGGTTGTATTTTCTGTAGCAATTGTAAACTTGACCAAAATGGGGGATTGCATCGTCTAGGTACGCAGTAGGAGATGACACGGGCGAGACGTCTTCAACTATTAATAAAAAGCGCAATCTCACCAAAGCCGTACATTTGACGTATATGGCGCTGATTGGGAACTGGCGCAATGTAACAATTCTAGTTTTCTTTCGGATCTAATTGGACTGTTGATCATTTCAATTTCGACCGATCATAGATATATCGCCACTTATGTATTCATTCGCTAATTTTACGAGGTACGGAGTCGCAAGTAATTGGAGGTGATCTTTCCCAATGTTGAGTTTCTCTTTGCAACCGTAGGCCTTCCTTTCAAATCGGAAGCCGTTACTTCATCACACTGGGGTGGCAAATAACAGGTGAAGAAACCTCTCAAGCGAATATTTATTAATAGTGATATGTGTTATTTAACGTACGTGCTTTCTCTATACGCTTGATATAATCAATCCAACACCTAAGTATTGAGCCGATGCGGGTTGTAAGTCTTTCGAAAATTAATAAAACGACTTATTATAGGGTATATAGGTACCTAACAGGCTAGTTCATATGCAGAGTAATCCTTGATGATGTCCAAGGTTGCAAAGAAATGATCATGCGGCGCTCGGAAACACACAGATCTATTTCGAAAGAGCTTTTAGTCTTCCAGCATCTTAGCTGAGACGGTAATCCCTTCGAAATACAGGTAAGGGCATCGTTACTTAACTCGTTCAAAGATACCTTTGAGAGGAACTCGACGGGGCGATGGCGTTATTATACCAAGAGCGGTCAGTGAGCACGAGCCTATGCCCGTGCCTCCGCCCAAGCTACGGTGGCCCGTTGTTGACTCTGTGCCAAAATCGAAAAATCATAATTGACCTGCCCCAAAACGTGAAAGCGCAGAATAGCCACCCACTAGCCAC